>CM061040.1:151247534-151847534 GCA_030762985.1 Adelphocoris suturalis | reverse complement strand
GCTCAAAAATCATACACCAGCCAGGGATGTGCCTGTGTCTCAACATTACTTTACATCTATCCCATGGGATGACATAAAAGGGTTGAAATATTAACAAATTTAGGTCTCGAATACTTTGCTTTGTTGTATGCTTGCGAGATAAGTTCAAGAAATGGACTTGGAATCGAACCAAGTGAATCTGACAAGAGGAAACTCGTGCTAAGTGAGTCTAGTGAGTTGGAAATTAAACTTAGAGAAACTTAATAGTGTTGGAACCTGAACCGCCTAAGCCCATATCGTCCTAGTGTAAACTATCAGAACATGGAGGTATGGAGGTTGATAATTTTCTCCGGAGCAACTAGGGCATCGGTAGATGAATTTGGTTATCAATCTGGAGCCTGCTTAAGAGCACCGTCGGATGGGGAAGGAACAAGTTCTGGAGCCCTGAAATGTCGAGGCACCGTTGCACTCACATGGAGGAAGGATGAAGCTTCGGAGCCCGATATTTCGGGGCACCGTCATTTCCAATATAACTAAGAAATGTTTCCGGATGAGGAGATGAAATACTGGAGTCCTGACGGACACCAATGACTAGAAAGATAGCGGTGTTGAGGTAAGGTACTTAAGCAAAGAACTGAACGAGCTGGGATGCGAGAATGGTGGTACCGCCCACTCTGCTAACAGTTTTTGCCTAGGCTTCTGGATACAGGCCGGTCTGTTTCCAATCTGTTTATTAAGCGAAACTACTTTTACATAGGTCAGATACTACACTTTAGAAATAAAAGGGTATTTTTTCGTATTATTTATGTAGAACGAGGTTCAATGAATTGAATGAGACTATCCAGGTTGCTGTACGTTCATTCTATCGTTTCTTATAATACAGGGATTTTTAAGACTTACAATGCGTATATTTTGGTTATACGATGATTTGGTAGCACATGGTAGCATTCGGTTTTCTGAATTTTGGTTTATTATTTTCAATAATAAGCCTATGTGATCGTATAGCAAAAAGTTTTATAACCCCCCCAAACTTTGTCCAAAATCCAAATTTGCAATGTCCGTCCACCGTCCGGGCCATAAAAGGTCTTAGAATTGACCTAAAAAATCCGTTCTTTCGCACATAGACTCCACTTGGGGTCTAGTTGGTCCTAACTTCTCGCCAGCTCGATCACTCCACACCCATGGGTGCTATGAGCCAAAAATAGGTGAAAAAGTGTCTTTTTCGAGGCTTTGAGTGTTAGACTGACGTACGCGCGCACGCCTGGCACGCTTAGTCGAATGATGCACGACCACAACTGCACGACCTAATAATTATTATCCTCATGTTAGGACACAATTCACTCATCTCAAAATGCACAACTTTCAAATGAATGTTGATGGAAAAAAAATGAGTGATATGATAGTGTAAGCGTAATAGGGTGGTGAACCTCCGGTTGTGAGGTAACGAGACCTAGGGAGTACCTCCAGGGTGGCGTGGAAAACTTCCTACACTTGTATTGCTTTCGAATTTCATGTTCCTTCGAGGCATGAATATATGTTTTTTCTAGGTCATATTTGTGTGTTAATACCAATGCTTTGCCTACGCATATTTAATAACATATCCTCTCGACTTTTCATACGTACTTAGATAATGATATTATTAAGGCAATAATTATTTGAATAGATAGGAGCTCAAATCGAGAAATATAAACACGCGTATACAATTATAGAAGTATAGGTTGTGGCAACTCGAAATAGGACACGCCGAGGAGTCTGGACGGGCCTTATGACGTACGCAAGCCAACTAAAACTACGATCATACTCAATTGAAAAAATAATAAACCTTTGTGAAATAATTTTCAGCGTTTTTAACCTCCTCACAGTCCACAATTTATTAGTTTTTCCGTAGTCGACTTTCATTTATTTTCTTCCCATCGTCCGTGTTGTAGTATTTCGATAATACACCATCGACTCTGTATAATAGGTAAATTGTCTAAGGGCCAGTGATTGGCGGAGATGGGCTATAGAAATGATAAACCTTTGAGTGAAACGCAATCTACCAAATTCTTAGGGTTGGTTAAAAAAGCAACAACTTCGAAGGTACATCA
The DNA here is from genome assembly GCA_030762985.1 of Adelphocoris suturalis. NCBI lineage: Eukaryota > Metazoa > Arthropoda > Insecta > Hemiptera > Miridae > Adelphocoris > Adelphocoris suturalis. The sequence continues at coordinate 151,845,468 of CM061040.1, read as the reverse complement.
AAAAATACCTGCGGAGATCGGTCATGAAGCCTTGATACTGGTAACTGGCGAGGAATTGCTCGATCTTTGAGTACTCGGCAGACTGGGGGTCGCTGTAGATCCCCGGGCGGACGGTCGTCCTCAGGAAGTGGTGTAGCTTGTTGGCCATGTAGTGGATCCAGGGCTCCAGCTCGTCTGCCATCTCTTTGGCCGCCCTCGCCTTCTCCCTCTCCTGCAGCTGCCTCATTTTCTTCAGCGTATCCTCGTTCGCCGCCTCTACCGACTTCAGCCAAGCCTTTTGCTTATAGTAGTCGAAGGTTTTTCTTGACCTGTCATATTGAGGAATTTAATTTATAGTGACAAATATACCAATCCGCACATAAGAACCATACAAATGATGTTTGGAATGCAACTGGACAAACTTCTGGGAAAGGCCCTACAACTAATTTGCCACAGAAAGAGGATTTTTAGGACATCCCTTTGAAGCAAAGTCATTTAGGTACTTTTGGTTTAGAAAATAGGAGGGGCCGACCTATTCGAATCGACCCAAGGGGGTGTGGGACTACCAACGAACTATAACTACTGGCAGGATTTCTGAGAGGCCCTTTAGTTTGATGAAAATAAAAAAAAGTGACGTCACAGAAGATAAGACTGTGTAGGAGGTTCATGGGAGGGTGAAGACCAATAATTGCATCTTTTTGGGAAGTTCGCGTACAAATGTGTGTCGTTCTTAACAGTTCCGAACCAAACATAGGTATTGGTCGAGGGAACTGTTACACGAAGCGTTCCTAGGAACACCGAGTGAACCGACCGTGGTGAACTATCCCTCTCATATATCAGTCTGACCGTGAATAAGGTAAGAACTACTCTCATTGTGCGTATAGAAAATGTTATCATTCATACACTATTGATTTATATCTATAACCCAATTGTCATCCGCACCTACTCTCAACCATTACGGTATTTTCTCACCTCTATTTGAATGGTATTCAATATAAATGTCGTCATCAGGTTAGTCAGAGAATCCTCTCTTTATACCTATCTTGGATCGCCATTTAGAGAAATTGGTATTAAAATTCCCAAGTGAATTTCGTATCTCAATTTATAACCCTCAACCCCGATATTAATTACCTATATTATTATCATTATTATAATTTTTTTTTAGAATTTAAGCCGCGTCTCAACCGGAAGGGTCATTAGCGGCAATCAAAAAGGGGGGTTTCAAAAGGACACTGCAACGGGCACCATTCCAAGGGGAGCCATGCTGACCGTCCGTCACTAAACGGATCGCCATCACGGACCTCACTGGCAGATCGGAGGGGGAGAAATGATAATAATAACCCGCAAAACGAGGCATCGCTGCACTCTGCCTCAAGGGATACAGCGATGACCGCTTTGTAACCCCTTTTCAGCGGATAAAAATACCCCGTAATAAAAACTAAACTAAGACTAGATGATCCTCACAAATACATAAATATTGTCGATAAATATATAATGATAAGTACTATACATCTTAGTTAAATTAAGGTATGACTAGATGTACATAAATAAACTTGGCGCTTCGCGCCTCGCCGGGGGATTCGCCCCCCTGGACCCCCCTAATCTATACTCGGCGCTTCGCGCCTCGCCGGATCTTTTCTCTTTTACTGCGTATAAAACGAGGATCATTTCCTATGCAATTTTTAGCCTGAATCAACTTAGTTTTGGAATGTAGCCAGGTACGTAAGGAGGGGGAAAGGGTAGCTTGAAATGTGAACATTTATCACCTTTAATCAAGCGCTTTCCAACGAGTGGCGAACGATTTTTGTGCGATGAAAACTGCGGAAGTTTCATTCCCCTAACAACGGCTGGGTTGTACGTGAAAAACACTGAAATTGTGACACAATCTATAGTAACTACTCAACTACTCGGTTGTACGTGAAAATCATCGTTAATTTCGTTACGGACATTACAAAAAAAATTATTGGGGGTCGGCCTAAGAATTGCATAGCAATTAATAAATATATCACAGATCAGAATATCACAGTTCGGTGTAAAGCTCAGTGGCTTTCAGGTACACCAACAGGGACTGGACCTTGTCTGGTCCTAACAGAACATCTACCCACTGAGGGGGTGAATGTTACCTATATTATTGAGGTAAATTAGAAATTAATGTAATCACATCAATCACTAACATTGTAACTCGTTTGCGTATGCACTATGAAGTCATTGTGATACTCCTATTGAGGGTAATAAAGAGGTACACCACACGACCCTGGAACGTTAATCGAAATTGGTAAATTAGAAAACTAAGCGAAGAGGATTTAACGTGTCGCCCAAGCGCAGTGGCTACCTTTGATCCCATTCCCACGCTACTGAATTCATACAGGAGACCATAATATGCAGCCCAATCTGAATGGTCCTTGAAAATTATGTAGAATGAGCGTATGGAGAAAGTTGATCTTATTGAGTGCGAGCCGAATGGACCCAACGTTGGTTGGCTAAGTTCGGTCGTCTTCGCGTGTACTAGAGGCACAAATATAGACTCAATGCTCATTTATATATGTGAGTGGAACGCCATCCAACTCACTGAGCTGTTCCCTCTCACAGGAGCAGTGTAGAAGACACTTTAAAATTATGAGGGAAAATCACCAAGGGGGTAGTCTTTAGTAATGGGAAAGGAGGTTACCACCACTTGACCGACCCAACGAAATCTTGAGTATAGTCGGCAGGGAGGGGAAATCCATCAGTTGATTTTCAGTGCTTAAACAAAATGTAAGACCATCGTATGTATGGCAGTCCAGTTTATGTGTTGGTATGAAATTCGTGGCATGGGTGAAACCACCAGTTGATTACAGCATTTTGAGCTAGTAAGGTTATGCCTAATAAGACCCTCATGTTTGCGGCAGTCTGAGCATCGTTTCAGTATCTAAAAACGTGGCTTTCCTGCGTCACAGTGTTTTACCTTGGCCCTCCACATGATAGTTAGAGACCCAACCATCCCATTTCCATAACCCCTAGTCCAGAATTTCATTTTTGAGCTCCAAAGATCCGTGAGTTGTATTTAGTTTTATTGGCCAATGACATAGGTAGGCGTTGTGACACGACTAGAGTAACAAAATTTCTGATAATGCATATATATGTGAGTGAAATACGTTGTGGAAAAGTAGACGTTTGTTTGAGACACCCTTGCGAATTCGATTGTTGGCACTCCATTCATTGTTCAGTTGTGATAACTTGAGAGCCGTATTCTTGTATAGCGATTGTGATTGATACAATTAAAGACTCTTGGACTTGTGCTTTGGATAAGTGTTGCTTACAAATGAATACAAAAGGTACCTACTGCCGCAACTCCTCCTCACTCCTTACGGTTCCAACGTTTGCCAGACGTTATATTATCGAATGTTATCTTTTTGGATGGTGAGATTAGGACAAAAATCGTTGAAGGTTGTCCAAGATATACTAATGACAATACGATAACAAATCACTCATTGCAACGTTGTAGAAAGAAGTTCGTTGTGTGGTCGTATAATGCAAAAGACAAAAACCCGTTTCTTCTGATCACTTCGTAGGGCATACTTACCAATATCCCCTCCAGAGAGCTTGAATTCGTGTGGCCATTTTGTGATAGTAGTTGTCTACCATTTTGTTGTACATATTTTCAACAAACTCTGCAACCTGTAGTCTACCTTTGTACCCTCGCCAGTATCGCTGTATCGTAGTCGCTTTCACCTGGAAACATACACCTATATTTTTGAATAAAATTTACTTGCATCAGAAAATTTGATAGCACATAATTAGGTACCTACGTAGGTTAGTTTCCTAACCCATACTAGGTACTCATTGATTGTTTTCCAATTTTCATTTCGAAGACCAGTTTTTCTGGATTCCCTAATCTATCCAAGTCTAATCCAAACTGGTACACACTCTGGAAACTTCTGGATCTTTCGGGTTTCTCACCTTCAATTTCTTCAAATGGTTTCTCGTCATCCAACCTCTCACAGTTTTTTGTATTTTGATGGCCGCCTCGTGCTTCTTCCTCCTGACCAAATTCTCTTCGAGCTTGAGCTTCCTGATTTTCTCTTGAGTGCTTTCTATGAATTCAGGAACTGAGAGGCGTGTCATGGCTTCTGGGATGAACTTTCTAAGATATCCTTATATTGCAGAGGCTAGTTTTTTACAAGGGTACAAAAATGCAATGGAAAAGCAAGAAGGTGGCGCAAAAACAAGAATGGAATGGCATCTAAGAGCAATCTCGTAGTTGTTGATCAACATAAATTTTCGTCAAGGAACCAGAATAATGAATCATGCGAGTTTCTAATATACTCAAGAAGACAAAATGTTGTTTCATTATTTTCGATAACGAACCTTTGTGATTGACCACGAAAAAAATTAACCCCTCTCCCCCCCCTCCCTTTTTTTTTTGTTGGAAAATTGGTTGTTTTACGTTTCAAGATGCGGTAGAAATTTAAAAAAAATCCACTTGTCCGCCTTCACGCCGCCCTGAGCTTTTTCTACTTGACCAACATTAATGAAACTTGGGTCACATAAACAGAGCCCTTCAAGTGCCATTTTGCCCTGGCGCCATCCTTAAGTGCCATGTTTGGCCAATTTTTGGGTAAAAAGCCATTTTTTGCCAATTTCTGGGAAAATGCCACGTTTGTGCCATTTTCGCCTGATTTTCTTGAAAATTTGTGGAAAAAAAAAAAAAAAAAAAAAAAAATTCTGGGAAAATTTGCAAAAAGTTGGGGTTTCAAGTATTTTTTCAAAAAATACTCCTCGTTACAGACAGTGTCGCATACATGCTCAGCGCCGGAAAAGCCCTAAAGGCCATATACCCCAAACTCATCCACGAGACTTGTCTCGCGCATGGCCTCCATCGAGTTGCTGAGGCCATACGGGAAGAGCACCCTCTCGTCAACAAACTTATATCTGTGGGGAAGAAAATATTCTTGAAGGCACCCAAGAGGGTAGAAGTAGTATTCCGGCGAATTTTTCCAGGCGTGGCACTGCCTCCAGAGCCTGGAATCACTCGGTTGGGCACTTGGTTGACAGCCGCCTCCTACTTCTTTAAGCATTTCGAATGGTTTAAGAAAGTAGTGGAAGAGCTAGGAGACGATGCCGCTTCGGTGAGAACAGCCAAAGAGCTCATTGATAACCCACGCTTCCTTCATGAGTTTCTCTTCTTGGAATCAAATTTCAAGGACATCCCAGGAACTATCGAGCAACTTCAATCACAAAAGACGCTGCTCACAACATCTGTGGAGAAAATGGAAAACATTTCGAAGATGGACTATCCAGGACCTGTCGGGGAGAAGATTAAAGAAAACGTGAAGGCCGTCCTCTCCAGGGATTGTGGATGGGTGGAGGTGAAGAACGTAGCTTCCAAGTTGGGAGGTAGCCACCCTGAAGGAAGACTGGGAAGCTGCAGATGTTCTCTCAATGAAGTATGCCCCGTCAACATCAGCTGACGTAGAGAGGTCATTTTCAAAATTGAAATATATTTCAAGTGACCGACGCCTTGGTTTCTGCATGGATAGCATCTCGGCCCACCTGAAATTGTTCTACAACAATTTTAACCCAGAGGAAGAGATTCTTCATTCTCCTATATAGATTTAAATTCATTTTTTTTGTAGTCAATTTGTAATTTGTAGCATGCTCTTTGTAAATAAAGTAGGTACATAATGTAATTAAAATGGCAAGTTTTAATTTTCCTATCAATGAGGAAAAAAAAAGAAAAAATAAAAAAAAAAAGTTTGGATTTTGAAGAATAAATGCCATGTTTGGCCAAAATAAAAGCCATGTTTGGCCAAAATAATTGCCATTTTGCCATGTTTTTTAGAGCCACGTTTGGCAAAAATAAATGCCTTGTTGTGAAGGGCTCTGGTCATAAATGCCAAATGGGGTGCAGTTGCAAAGAGAAGCTAGATATCAACTTTCATCAACATAAAAGGGTAGAATTAAAGAGCTAAAACCTTTCAAAAATTGAGATCTTGAAAGCTTTCTGAAAAATAATAGTTTTCTAGAATTGAATAAAACCACCCGGATTACTTTACGTTAAACCGTTCGCTGTCACAAAGGTTTAGCACTTTGGAAGGGGAAAAAACATGAGAGCGAATCATAATTGGCGGAACTTACAATTAGCGAATTTATAAACTACGCTGATAGTATCAGCTGATATAATTCCAATGGGATTCGGGCTTCGTGAAATCGAGTTTGTTATAACTAACTCTTGTCACCCAGCCAGTAGAAAATCTAGACGGAGGGCACCCCCCCCCCCCCCCATCGCCCTCGGACTTTGATAAAAAATGTATTTATTATAATTATTTTCTTTTAAATTCTTATATAAAAACATTTACTCTTACTAACGTAACCTATAAACTGCAGCAGACATTTTAACGAGCATTCCAATAGTACATTATTGAGTCCAAGGCTGATATTGCTGAATTAATCCGAGGGCTGATATTTTCATTTCCATCGACCGTCATCCACAGATTTGGTGAAAAAAAGAAAGAATTTGAATCTTGAAAGAAGAATCTGAATATTAAAATGTTTGCTAAAGTGTAAAATTGTTATTAAATATTAGGACCAATGCTTTAGCAGTAAATTATTGAACCTAATAATCATTATAATAAATAATTCCCTCTATTTATCAGGAATTGAAAAAATCTCATTATTTGGTTAGGGTAAATTTTCTTTAACTTCAATTTCGTATAAGCAAGCGTCAGTACTCTTGCGAGATTTTACTCCATTCACTTCATAAACTACCTGCAAAACTCATAAAATTATTCATGACACAAAAATAGCTCCACAAATTTTAAAATAATTTATTTTTTATAATTTCGTCTAGTAAATCCGTTTTGATGGATTCTGAAACGATTTTCGGAGCTCAACTTTTTTTTCCCATAACGATCTAGGTATTTACGATATGTGTCTTTCCAAAGAACCCTCCTCAGGAGAGAGATAAAAATCCCGTTATAGCTTCATAAAATTAAGCATTCTAAAATAAAGGATGAGTTAGGCAGCACTTTTTGAGCACAATTTATTTTGAAATAAAATTTCAAAAAATGTGCTGGAAAAAACTCCAAGAGTGGTAAAAACCACTAAAAATCGTAAAACTTATATTTTTAGCAGAATTCTATTTAAAAATTATCATCTATATAAACTAGAAAATTCAAAAATTTATAAATACAATTTATTGTGCTGAAAAATGTACTTGAATTTCATTATTATGTGCTAAAAACATCGACAAAAACTGCAAAAAAAGAAAATTCAGAATCTCTTTTTAAATAGTAGATCATTATTTAGAAACATTTGTTCGTCATAAAATTAATTGTTAACATTTTCTTAGCCCTCTAAACGCTAAATGTCAAAACATACAACATAAACATGATTCGATAGTTTCTAAAAGTCGCTCATAAAATCACGTCGCTCGTATAATTTTGTTGTTTACAAACAAAAAGCTTGGAAATATTGTAATTTGAATGTTAAATCGAATGTTCGATCATTCAACCCGGACCCTCCGTTTCGATAGGAGTGGAAGGCATTCCACTCCCCCATAGCCTTCAGTGCGCCCCTCCCTACAAAATATCCAGGATCCGCCCCTGAGTCAAGCGTAGGGTGAATAATTCACTTAATTTAATTAATTTTCAGTTGATGGGTGAACCTAAGTCTGTGCGATACGCTTACATCAATGAGAATGTATATTGGAGATATTTTATTTAAAGATAAGTTCTTACACCTTCATTTCAATACAAACAAATCTCATTTTATTTAAATGCATTAATTTTCCCTGGGTATGTGCCAACATCTACGTAGACATATTAATGACTAAGTCATCGTTTCACCCAACCACCACGGCATTGCGTTACGCAAATTGGTTGCGAAGGTGGGACCCGTGGAAGGTGGATTGTCAAACAATTACTCGTGTAATTGCAGAAGCATTTAATCACTCTTGTAATTTGTTACTGCCCAACTCTGTAGAAAAATATCTCTTGTAGGTATATTATAAATACAATGGTCTTCAATAATGCTCGTTCCATGTTGATCATTCGGTAGCAATTACCCACCTTTTTCGAAGAAATTTATTCATTCGGATCGAATCATAAAGATGGCTGACGATTTTGAGAAATTCCTTTGTCGCATTATAAATAATCAGGTGAGCATACAAAATTAATTAAGATATTGCCTCATTATTCTTGAATGCTTCAGAGAGAATCACAACTTGGTAACATTTGGCCTTTTACCCCTAACTTTCTTAGAAGTTTTCATTTATTGAAAGGAGATGGGAAACCCCTTAGTTGATCACTAATGGCCTCTGTGGCTTATGAACATTTGTGGAAAATCGTGATATTCTTGGGCACGAGATCAAAATAGATCAAAATTAATGCAATGCAAATCCAGCAGTTAGATAAAACGTTTTTAAAAATTTCCATAACGGTCAGCTGTACTCGGACTAAAAGCGGTTAATACGCTTATCCTAATTAATCCCAATTTCTTTCGGTTTACCCTAATTGTGTGTTGGCATAGTAGAGTTCACACGCCTCGTTTAGAACCGCATGCCTGTTTTAGTTTAAATAAACGCGCCATCGTTCATGTTTAAAGCATTTTCGTCGCTCGTTATTTTAAATCCATTTTGAATGCCGCATGGTCGTTGGAATACTGGAGCTAGCCGATGCTCCTCAAATCATCAAGCAGTTATTGATCACCGGCAAGGGGCACAGCCGACGTGCAAACATGAACCTATATAGAAGATATATACTACTATTTTACTATATAGAAGATATATACTACTATTTTACTATATAGAAGATATATACTACTATTTTACTATATAGAAGATATATACTACTATTTTAGAAGATATATATACTACTCTTTCAATAATAATTTGATTTTATTCTTATTCCAAAGATCAAGAATTTTTTCGCCTTGGAAACTGAAAAAAACAGCGAAACATACTAGCCAAATTCAGATAAACCTGTGCTCCAGTTTGGTATTTGTACTACACACTGGCTAAATATGTGACTAAGGGCCGGTTTATCAATTACACTTATCCAATGGTTAAGGGGGTTTACATGAGGGATAGCGTTATCCGCCAGATAACACAATAGGGGGTGTCTATCCATCCCTAGTTAAACCGTATCTGGCGTTTTAATTTATCTGGCCCCTGGATGGCTGGATAACAATTATAACTGGAGGTTAATGAGGTATCTAGAGCTTTCTAACCTCAAACAAGTTAATTTATATGTTATGGTAAAAGCCCGAAATGCGGTAAATGCTAGGATTTACCAGAAAATCCTAGCATTTCCCATTATTGTTGGTAAAAGCCCGGTGTTGGCACTCAAATCGGACTTTTTCCAGTAAATCTTAGGATTTTCCAAGAGGCTTGGTAAAAGCTAGCATTATTTCAGTTAGAGAGCGTGTTTCGGACTTTTACCAACTCATTTTGGTAAATCTTAACATTTCCCTGCGTTAGGCGGTAAAAGCTGAAATAAAGGTGAACGGTCCTACTAACTTTGTAAACTTTATTTCCGCTTTGCGAACTTGTAAATCAACTATGTAAAATTTTAAACTTCTAAACTTTATTTTCACGTAGTAAGTAAAATCAAGTAAAATGTCAGCAAGGAACTTACAATAAATTACTTGTTGCAACAAGGTAGAGAATTATGGCACTTCGAGTTGCACTTTATATTTGCTGCCTTCCAGAGGCATTTTTTAGTGGAACACTTTTTAGAACAATTGCATTTCTTGAAACCCTGGCTGCCGACCAATGATTGATTCCGAACTGCGGTACGAAGGCTTATTTCTTCATCAGGTACATTTTCAGGGTATACGAAGGTCTCGGCATAAACTTTGAATTGACTACGTGAATACAACGTATTCAACTTTCCTGAAGATGTTCCAAGTTGGTAGAAATCGTGTTCTTTCTTCAGGAAAACAGCTATTAAATTCTTTGGGTCGATTTTAGAACGGTCAACGTCTGGAATTTTGATTCTAACGTTCTGGCCAACTTCAGGATCGGGAAATTTGTCGTTTGATTTTTTTCCTTTCCTAGCGGATTCGCGGATTCCCTTGAGCACACACATCTTCCTCTCGGTGGCAGATGCCAGATCGAAGGCATCATGAGGTTCAGTTTCAGCTGTTTCGGGGGCAAGTTCCCCATAGGTTGCAGAAGTCTGACCTTCACCTTGTTGAGACGTGGATGGGACAGATGCATCACTACCAACAAGTATTTCTTCTAGCTGTTCCTCAGAAGCGAGTTTCATTATCGCATCACGAGGGAGTTTCGAGGTAGCCAAACCCATTTTCATTGGTACTCCAAACATGGCTTCAGAATAAGACTTGTCTGAACATACCGCCCATTCCTTTACGTACAAGCCTCTGCATGCAAGCCTCTGTAGATACCAACGAGTCGAGGGAAATCCTCACATTTGCCAAGAGAGATTGGTAAAAGTCCGAAATGCCTCATTCACACAAGGTTTTTTGGGCATTTACCAAATTGGTCAGTCAATCCTAAGATTAACCAACTGTCAAGCGGTGAATGCCCGTTTTTCATATAATTTCGGGCTTTCACCAACAATATTGGGAAATGCTAGGATTCTCTGGTAAATCCTAACATTTATCGCACTTCGGGCTTTTACAGTAACATATATACAAAAATCTTATTTGAATCTCAAGTTTGATTCTTTATTTTTGTACCTTCCAATGTATATATTTGGGGATTTTTCTTCAAATAGCAGCAACGGCGAAGATTCTATCGTAGCATAATTCGTTGAATGGAAAAGGAGACGTATTTTTATTCAGGTTTCGGTTGGACAAAGATACCGTTCTTTACATTCTAACACAGATCGGAGATGAAATTATGTCCACAACTTACTGATGACAACAATTCATTCATAATAATTCAGGTTGGAATTCGTGGATGTATTTCTCTCTCTAGAAATGAAGCAAATAGCAAACGGCAAAAATGTGGTGGTTTCTTATTTGCCGAGCTTGATAACATGATGGATGCTGTTGTGGAAATAACGTCAGACCCGGTTTTTTAATAGTCGATTCACGAAGAAAATGTAGCTCCTTATCTACTCTGTGGTAGCTCCATTTGTAAATCGCCCTTATTTTGTCGCCTACGGATACCGATGAGGATGCTAACGGCGCTATCTGTCAAACAGAGTTTATCGGAAGGATAATAGAGAGTTTTTGGCGACTTCAACTCAACGTCACCCGTTACCGTAGTCTTGGAGGAGCAAATGAAGATGCTAACCCAAATGGAACCGAGAGAACGGTTGCCTTAATTTCGATGTCACGTTAACGGTGGTTGGGTAACGCGATATTTTTCCCCAGCTGTCTTGTTGTCCACTGGTTGACTTATCAATTTCTCCGTTTCGATATGAACGCCGTTTTTCAATCCTGAATTCGAATTTCATGTTAGTTTCAGTACAAATACGGGCTCTCATTTTTAGTTTTCAATTCGTAAACAGGGCATGGATTTAACGCAAAGATAGTAAGCATCAAGTGTGGAACACCGCGGTTTAGTTCCACTTATAGGTCATTAGTCGTTACGAACTTCATGTTTTTGGGTTTTCCGTTGGGTATGAACTACAAGTATGAAAAAGTATTTATCTTTACGACAATGAACCAGGATTTTACCTGACACAATCATCAGTGGAGGCAGCACTTCACGCAATGTTCACGAGAAAATAGCTGAGAGATCAGGCAAACTAAGAACAATACTGCGAAGAAGTAGTGTCTTAAAACTCAGTTTTGTAATTTAAAATATGTGAAATAACGATAGAAACTAGGCTCTAATCGACCAAATAGAGCCTGTGCGCAAAAGAAACGGATTTTTTCGATCGAGTTAAATGCTAGTAAAGCTAGACAGCGGAGGCGGACTTCAGATGGTACATTCGATTTCTACGCAACTTGGTAAAATAACCAAGTTCATAAACCTACCCGCTAGATCAACGCAATTAGTTGGTAATGAGCTATTTGAAAAGAAAAACTATTATAATTTACTTCCCTAGTATTTGAGTAATTCTGAGGTGCCAAGTAGTGTTACATTTACAGAAAGGTTACGCTGGTGTCGTCTGCCTTTAGGTCCCCAAAACGGTGACGTTAAATGAGCCATTCTAACGTACGACGTTGCTAACGTCCCCTCAAGGTCACGTACTCTTGGGTACGGTAGGGTGACGTTAAGGGTACGTTAGTGGTCACCAACAACTCTCTATTTTTATCCGCTAGGTAATTCGGCATTGATAAACGACTCACATTCTTTATCTGGAGTATAGCGCTACACTCAGTATAGCTATCATGCAGTTAATGTAGATAATTGATAAACTTAACCGGCCCTAAGAAGCTGATGCGGTACATCCACTTTACAGAGTTTTTAACAATGAAGTTGGTGACATTATATATTTGGGTGTTGCAAACCACTTTCTTTTCAATGTTTTTGTAATTTCTATTCGAATTGATCAATCTTAGTTATCTCGCTTGATCAAATCATTGGGTTGTGATTTTCATTCGATGGTAAATTGTTTCTACATTCAGACTTTGCCAGTGGAATTTCTCCTACATAATGTGAATCCAGTATTACCAGCCGTGAATGATGGGAATGCAAAGAATCCTTAATCGCAAGCGCACACGATTTCGTTTCTTCTCTTTTCTTCCACTCCAACACGCCAGAGACCACAGCCTCTTCGGGTAATCGTGAAGGTAGGTGAGAAATCGCTACGTAATTGGCTACAGAAGGCAAATTGGGTAGGCCCAGAGGAGTTCCGTTCTCGTATTCCTACATCTGTTGGCAGCAGGATCAAGTTCAAAGATCAAGACCGAGTGAAATCGAGATGAGGTTCTCAGCCTATTGCTCCGTAGGGCCTCGCAGTTTTTCACTTTCATTGGACTTACTTCGCATGAGGCTTCTGTTGATTCTTTACGAACCCCTGCTATTTCCGGCACGCCAAAAGTTCTCTTCGTACAGTACAGCACAGTATTATATGGAAAAACTATTAGTATTCAATAACTATACTATTTCTGAGTCTACTTTTGTACATTTCGCGCTGTCCGTCCATTCAGAACTTTTCTCCAAAATGACTTCGACCAAAGTTTACACATGTAACTTTTGTCAAAAATCTGTAACATTAAATATAACATTAACATCTCATTAACATTTCTATTAGTACTGAAATGTTCTTAAAACTACACTTTTCGTGGTTCCACATAAGAAGCCGCGTTTGATAGTAATTTCCAGCAGAAAAAAACATCTGCCAAGTTGGGTGGGCAGTATAACTTCCTCACATATTGAAACTGTGGACGGATAGCGAGCAAAGCGAGCAATATTTCCTACACACGTCGAATTTTAACGAGGTTTTTCTTGCGGAATCGAGATGGAATATATCCTATTGCATCTATACATTCCACAAAGAGCGTGCAAAGGGAGCGAGATAACCCACTTCAAACGGGCGAAGTGAGCAACATCCCCGACACACGTTAAACCTACCCTTAGTGATCTACCGTTTCCAATCATTCCACAAGTCCCACTCAACAGTATTAGACCATCGCATCTATACAGCCACACCTTGCGAGCAAAGCGAGCAACTTAAGGGGGGTCCGGGGGGGGGGGGGGGGGGGGGCTTGCCCCCCCCAGGCTGGACGTGGAGGCGAGCGAAGCAAGCCGGAGCGGCTAGTCATTAGGACCTACTTGGTCTCGATCCTCGGCAACAATTTTGATCAACCTTCAGCTGTGGTATTGAAGGGTTGATATTGAAAAATTAGAATCCCCAAATCATTAGAAATATAAGGGTGCAGGGTTTTTGTTTCATTTAGGTAAAAATAAGCTCTATGTATCGTATTAAACCACGCAGAACATTGTACGACCAAGCGTTTACGCTGAAGATAGATTTGTGACAGAGTTCCCGTCAGAATCCCAGAGAAAGCGCTGCCGTCGCTCCGTTGGCTAAGTTTGGCGTTGGATGGGCGATCCAGGTCCCTGGAAACCAATCTACTTTCGGAACATTGCACATTACGTTCCGGGAGTGGTACCTCTTACGGTACTGTCACACTCTCCTCAGTAGAGCGAGCGTGGTTAGGATTATGGACGGCTAACGCCTAGTAATCCAATCCACTATTTTTGGGGCGTTAATGTTTCAGAAGAAACATGGCCCGGGGTTCCAGAAGGAATTCCCATTATCTCCCTTTGGTATATAAATAATTTCATTGGTCTTTGATTTATAATTTCTCTTTTATCCCCCTTTTTATATTTTCAATTTCATACCTGGCCTTTGCCATTTTTATTATTATTCTATATACCCGGGCATGGTTCTCAATTATTCAAGGTCATTGTTCCCAATTTCCAGGGCTTAGTTCCCAATTTAAGTCCCCAATGTGGGCATATTAATTTGTATCTATTTTATTTTCCTTAAGGTATAAGTCTCCATAGTTGAGCAACCGTTTATTCCCGATTGTTCCAATCTTTGATTGGGGGTTAATTACCTAATGAATACTTCTTATGAAGATTCATTGACAATCCATCCTGTTTTAATTTCTCTTTTCCCATCCTCAATCGCCAATGCAGCTATTTATTAATGAGCATCAGTTCTCAGCCAGTAAACTATTCCACCTAGTTAACATACTTGCTCTTCAATCAAGTATGTCTTTAAGTGGGGGAGTGTGACAGAGTTCCCGTCAGAATCCCAAATTCTGACATATTAGCCCACTTGTCCCCAGCTGGTTCACTGACGTTCAAAACGCTTCAACACTCCCCCACTGGGTCAGATTACAAAAATGTGAAAAAAGTAGTCTTTTACTTGAATGAGAGTAATCCAAACATATTCGACAACCAAATCCGCAGTTTGCTCAGTGATTACAAAGATACCCCATCCCCCCTCCCTTCCCCAAAAAACACCCACTTCTAAAGGGTTACATTTGACAAATTTCAAGTTGCCTGTGATTTAAGTTAGAGTACTCCAAACATATTCACCCAATCAGATCCCCAGTTCGTTCAATGGTGCCCAAGATACCCTATTCACCCCCCTCACCTTCCCCTAAAACTCTGGCTCAAATTTAAAAAACTTCAAATAGCCTATAATTTAAGTTGGACTGATACAGACATTTCGCAACATTCATATCAGTTGTCCAATGACCCCTGTAACAATGAAAAGCGGACAAACATACGGACAGACAGAGAAAAATTAAGAAAATGGTACCAATCGTCTACAAATAACATAAAATGGAAAAGGAACGCTAAATTTCATGATTCTAATCAATGTACAGACAGACATAGTTATGATTTTATTAAAATAGATGAACTAGAACATTATCAAATTTCTGTTATGCTGAAAAATGTAGGTATTTAAATTTCATTAATATTTGCAGAATAATTGATAAAATCCGCGAAAAAAAATTAACATTCAAAATATTTTTTGAATTGCGCAATATTAATTAGAACGAGTTTTTTGCCATACAATGAGTAATTATAACTCTAATTAGTAAATTAACTCGAAGTGCTCAGATGGCAAAATATAGTATCGTGAATATAATACGATATATTATGAAAATTCGCTCATACGATCATACTCCATGACTGGAACTTTTTCTTGATCAGCTGAGTGAGCTCAATTCTTTCCTTTTCACCCTAGGATGTTGAAATTTGGTCGGGAATCTCTTGGTAGAGATTGCACAACCTGCTTGTTGGTTGTGGAAGGTCTAGTTACTTCCCAATTTCTTGAAAATTTGGACGGCATGTATAGTATGGGAACATTCACGAATGATCGTGAGCCTCTTTTACATGTAACATGTTTTACAGCTGGATTGTGCGCTCAAAAATTCAGGGCGAGCCGTCACGACGTCAAATTTTATTGATTTATTGACCTCTTAATAGACCTAGGAGGCTGCAATTTGGTATTGATCCTCTATAGGCCTGCTGTGTACGATAGACAAAGTGAGGAATCAAGCAGATCAGCTAAATGAGCGCGGGAGTTCATTTCTCTCCGAATATACCTATAAGGCTGACATTTGGAATACAACCTATATAGCCCTGCTGTATACGATTGACAAAATGAGGAACTAACCAGATCAGCTGAGTGAGCTCGGGAGATCATTTCTCTCCTGATGTACCTATAAAGCTGACATTTAGAATGGAACCTCTATAGACCTGCTGTGTAAGATTGACAAAGTGAGAAACCAACCAGATCAGCTGAGTCAGTTAAAGAGTTCATTGCTCTCCTAATAGACCTATAAAGTATTTGCTTTGTAAGAATAAGCTGCATAATAACTAATAAATAATATAGAATAATAGAACACAAATGTTTGTAGAGAAACGATAGAACAGTATAATTATTTTGTACAAGGATGATGCTAGCCTAGAAACATATGACAGAGTGTCGGGCTACCATGACGACAAGAGTGACAGCGAACAACTGTGAATAAACATAAAGTGAAGCCCTAGAAACGTTTCAACATAGGTACCTAGGTATAGTACAATAGTCCCCACTTTTTTTTTTTTTTTTTTTTTTAACGTATTAAATTGGTTTGTTGATTCTTGAACTTCTTCTTAATCCGTCTTCCACATTTTGTTGGGTTGCGTTTGAGCTGTAGTGTCCTTGCAGTTCATCTTCGTTTCGGTCTAGTTGTTCAGGCTGAGTGTCTACATTGTCCGATCTTGTGCGCAAATGATCTGCATGAGCACGGACAATAACATCCCTCACTTGCACTAAATATGAAAGCTCACCGGTCCTTTTGATGATTCCGGTCCACGAGAGATCAATTTTGCGCTTGAACCAGATGGATTGGCCCTCTTCAAACACACGATTTTCGTGGTTTTTGTCGTGATTCATTTTGCTCTTCATTGCTGTAGTGTCCATAGTCTGTCGTGGATCTGGCTTCATCCGGTCAAATATAGTTGTGAGCTTTCTTCCCAAAAATAACTCCGCAGGGCTGCGTCCGGTCGAAGAATGGGGTGTTGTGCGGTAAGTAAAAAGAACGACTTGGAGTCGATGCTGTGGGTCGGGAAACTGAGACTTGGATTTCATGAAATGGGTTTTAAAAGTGCGTATAGCGCGTTCTACTCTACCATTACTGCGACAGTGGTATGGTGTTGTTAGTATAAGTTTTACTCCATTCATTTCACAAAATTTTTTAAAATCTACTGATCGAAATTGTGGACCATTATCACTGACTATAGTTTTGCATATCCCGTATCTGCTGAATAAGGTTCTTAGCGATTTGATTGTATTATCTGTAGTAGCGTGTTTCATGGAAAATATTTCTAGCCATCTAGAATGAGCATCAATGACAACCAGCCACATTTGTCCTTCATAGGGGCCAGTAAAATCAATATGAAGCCTCTCCCATGGTTTATCAGGGGTATTCCATAAGTATAAGGGGGTCTCAGGAGAATTAGATTGGTTGCGTTGGCATTCATTGCAGCGAGCTACAAAATGTTCAATGTCCTTATCGATTCGTGGCCACCAAACGTATAGTCGAGCTAAGGACTTCATAGTGACAACTCCAGGATGACCTTCGTGTAATTTACTCAACACCGAGTAATGAAGAGAGCTAGGGATCACTAGTCTGTTTTGCCAACATAGAATTCCAGAATCATTTGACAATTCTTGTTTTAAATGTTTGAATGATAGATTTGTTTCATGCAATAGCTGAGATTGTATTTGGAAAATACAGTTTATATTTGGAATTTTGTTTGACTCATTATTTGTAGTAGGAAGTGGGAGACGAGAGAGACAATCTGATACCGAAAGCTCCTTCCCACGTACGTATTCAATATCGTAATCGAAATTGCTTAATATAACAGACCATCGGGATAATCTTGATGCAGCAATTTTTGGCAGGGCCCAATTTTCCCCAAAAATTCGTTGCAATGGTTTGTGGTCGGTTTGCAATGTAAAGTGCCGACCATATAAATATCGATAAAATTTAGATAGCCCAAAAATGATGCCAAGTCCTTCTCTATCAATTGTTGAAAAAAAATTTTCGGCTTTATTAAGGACTTTTGATGCAGCTGCTATTGGTCGAAGTGATTTGTCTGGGAAGTGATGTTGAAGTATAGTTCAATACTATTATGAATCCCCTATTCCTTTTTCGGAAGCATCGGATGACAACACAAGTGGCAAGTTGGGATTATGATGAACTATTGTCTTTTCTGAAATAAACAAACAAACAAACAGACGGAGTTTCATTCTTATAAATAATAGAGATAGAGATAGAGATATGATTTTTATTTCCTGGTTGCAATAGAAAATCGATCTCCTGAATTTCATCATATTCTGGACAAAACGCGATTTTGAAGCTGCTCACGAACTTTCGCCAATCCACATTCGTCACATTTACTCGTAATAAACGGGAAATCCATTAACCGTCATTTTTCCGATTTTTTGCCTATTCATCCGATTTTGCATTTACAGGGTAGTTGGGAAGTATCAAATTGATTACATCATATGTGTTTCATCACGCTCGAATCATTAGCAGCTGCTGCGCGTGAGCGAACCTTAAATCCTCGTATCAGTCATGATGTCTGCAGTTTTCCTCCGATTTCGGTAAGATTTTCAGGGCTTGAAGGTTTATCTGTCAAGATTATTTAAAGCATTTCAATCATCTCTAGATGCATTCATGTCCAATGGGGGGGGGGGGGGGGGGGGGGGGGGGGGGTAATTGGTCGGAGGTCGAAGCTTCCGAAGATTCGCGGAGTCAGCGACCCGTGGAGGCGATTTTCCTCGCGAGCCCTTCGAGGTTTCCAAGCGGGTGGGGGCGCCTCCTGCCACGGAAGGGGACCCTCAACCTCATATAAAACCCCGGGGGCGCGGGTGGGGTTCATATTCACACAGATTGTTCACACGGACGTTTCACACAGATCCTCTTCCTTCTCCGGTGCCTCCTATTTCTCATCTCTTCGCTATGTATTTCGTAGCTTCGAGTATCGCTCTGGTCGTCACGGCGCTCCTGACCGCGGGGGCGCCCGTTACCGCGTCTTATGCCGGCGCCGGCGCCTCCACATGTGTGGCCAACAGTTCTCTCCCCTGCCTCTCCAGCAAACTCGTCGCCGTGGTCAGAAGGATCCAAAACATCAGAGGTCAGTTCATCTCAATTTATCGCACAATTTCAATTCACATCAATGATGAATCATTGATCATCATGATTAGTGAACATACACCTCATAACTATTATGCAAAATTTTTCTTCCGTGGGTCCAAATTAATTCATAATGAATATTAAATTCTTAACGCAAAATCCTGTGTAATCAAAATACTCTGAACTTTTTGGATCCAATATAATTTTCTTTCTTATTACTTCCCAATATTTTCTTAGATTTTCAAAAATTAATTTTGTTTAAGCCAACCCTATGGACACTAGGGTGAAGTACCCAGTTACAGACACAGTTAAGAAAATTTTCCCCTTTTTTTGTAATATATTTTTTAGTTTTCAACTCTGTAACTTCAACCGTGGATCTATTCAAGCTCCAACATCTCCTTCAACAAACCGCACCATCAAAATGCCGAAAAAATTAATTTATAATGGTTTTTAAGACATTTTCCGAAAAGTTGTTTTTGAACCAGTTTCAGACAGGCAAAAATTCAAAATCGCCAGTTACGAACACCCTAAGGAACTAGTGACAGACACATATCCAAAACGTTAAAAATCGTATATTTTCTCATATAGCATTATAAAAATAACAAAAGTCTCATTAATTCCTGCAAGTAGGTACCAATATCTAATAGGAATAGATCCATTTCCATGCTTTCAGTCATTTTTGAGCTTTTAACACTACATATCTCAATCGAAAATTCCAAATCTTTTGTGGTTCTGATGGAAATTTATCACAAAATTTATCACAAAATTTAAGTGACACGTAAAACGCATATAAAACGAAGCAAATTATCAAGCTTAGTATTCAGTAGGTTTCACAGCATGAATGCTAGACGAAAAATTCTATACACAATACTCTATGACGCCTTAAAAGTGCTGCATCGTAATATTATTCCAATGGCAGTGAATCCTATACTTTAGGAGTGCTAAATCTGCTCGGTTTTATGGAATTTTCATGAAAATAAGTAAACTAGTTTTGGCGATTAGTATTTGATAACGTAGTAGCTCAGTGGAGGTGGCTAGTTTCAACATTTACGAAATTCATAATCGTTCACCTGGACACTTCAATTTTACTCCATTACAGCTCACTAGTGTACCCGTGCTGCTCTGCAGCGTTATATGCCAAATTTTTGCATAAAAGTAGCAAAACCAAGCCCACACTGATCAGGAAAGAACTCATAATTTCAATCTTCTCTTGGTCCCAAAGAGTCACCCTACCGAATTTCAACTTCTTAGGGTGAACAGAAGAGAAATTAGCTCATTCAGCTCGTCAGAAAAGAGCCCATCATTTCAATCGCATTTTAATGACCCAGAAACTCTTCCTGTCAAATTTTAAACTTCGTAGAGTGAATAGGATAGAATTTAGTGGACTCAGCTGATCATAAATGAGCCCATAATTTAAAGCGTCCCTTAATGACTCAGAGAGTCTCAGTATCAAATGTCAACTTCCTAGAGTGAAGAGAAGAGAATTTAGCAGACACAGCTGATCATGAAAGAGCTCATAATTTCAATCGTCTTTTAATGACTCAGAGAGTCTCCCTATCGAATTTCAACTTCCTAGGATTTAGCTCACTCAGCTGATCATGGAAGAGCCCCTAATTTAATTCGTCTATTAATGACCCAGAGAGTCTCCCTATTAAATTTCAACTTCCTAGAGTGAACAGGATAGAATTTAGCTCACTCAGCTGATCATGAAAGAGCCCATCATTTCGATAGTCTTTTAATGACCAAGAGAGTCTCCCTATCAAATTTCAACTTCCCAGGGTGAAAATGTGGGAATTTAGCTTCCTCATCTGATCGAAATCGTCAAAACCAAAGACGCTCGAAGAAAGGCCTCGAACTGCGAGCTGGCAACCATAATAACATTGCGGGAGTAAAAAAAATCGGTTTTCCGCGCATAAATCCTTTCAAACTCAACCAATTAAGTCATATAATATCTCAAATGAAAGGGCACGATTCACACAATCAACATACATACATGAACAATGTATCTCAATTAGAACCTGAGATATAAGCAGATACAAAGCTATAAAATATGGATAAAGATGGTTTTCAATGCTTGATGACAAATCTATGCATAAATTCCTTTCATATAAAAAAAAAAAAAAAAGGAAATCGATCGGATAGAAAGTTAGTAATAACTGCCACTAGATTTCGTAACTTTGACATTGAAAATGTCTTAGTCAACGGATCAACTGGAAATTTTGTTACGGGGGAAAAAAACGTCACGCAACCTATAAACAAGTTTGGTGTTGTTACGGTTGTGTATACTAGCATTGAAATTACTGAGACATTTTCAAAGCTCATAGCTCTTATCTCATAAGAGAGAAAGTACGAGCGGTCTGCCTCGTTTTTAATTTAACTTTAAATATATAAGATTTAGGCAATTTGGTTGGGAGAAATAAAAAACGTTAAATAAATTCACGTTTGCGCATGCTCATAGGTTCCCAACAATTCGATGACAAAAAACGCACAGAGGTCATACAAATTACCCCTGCAAATTTCCTCGCAAAATACCCCTTCAAATTTCGGGTCTTTTTCATTATACGACCGCATACGGTCTTTTCTGTTATACAACCGCAAAACAATTTTCTATAGAAACAGAAACGCTTGATATATGTTCTATTGTTCTAAAAAATGTTCCCCAATCATTTATATACATCCACTGTGGTAAAATAGATCAGAATGCTGTGTATAGTTTGGTGGTCTGGATGTTCGCAAGCTCGCATCTCAAAAATACATTACATTGAGTAGTCAATCCTTTAGGAAAAATACAGATTAGTTAGACATACAGATCAGAATGAATGAATGGTAGTAAATTAACGGAAAAGGTCCCTTTTTTAAAACTAGTTTTCATTTTATGGATAATTTTATCAATTTGAGAAAACCGACTATCGTTCTCTATTTGTCGTACAACGAAAAATACCCAAAATTTCATAAAGATTAGAGAACACGTTTCCGGGCTTTAAAACCTTATTCTCGACTTTTAAACTCAATTTTCTCCACTTTGCCTCATTTAATTTTAACTTTTGACCTCATTTTCGAAATCAAAGTTGAATTTTCTATAAGAATAGTGAAAAAGGCCATCCGAAGACCTTCATATCAGCTCAAACATAGAGGATTTTGAAACAATAAAATTTCTGAAAAGCTTTAAAACATTGCTACTACCTACTATTCCAATAAAATCCTGGAAACTGGCAAATCTCATAAAAACTGCTTCATTTAATACTATTTCCAACGGTATAGTCAATTTCACTTTTTCTTTGTTATTAAGTTGATAACATTTACTTTTAATGTTGATAAATGTGGTTTTTTCCATCAAATCGATAGTTTTCTTGAAAAATGACCCTCTAAGAACTTGCGAGTATGTGGTCGGTTTCTACTTATTATTCCACGTGGTAACGATGTTACCAATGGTAACATTCGTAGATCTCTCCAACTCTGTTATAACCGAGTTTTACTCTCAAACTCACAAATTTTTAGTTTGTCTGTTACGCTCAGATGTATGTGTGTTATGAGGTAAAACTAGCTATTGAAATGTAAAACACGGTTATAAAGTAGTTAGAGAGATCCGAAACCGTTTCCATTCGATTCAGAGTTAAAAAGTCCAGTCATGCAGCATGACCCCATGAGCGAATTTTTGAAGAATATTACCGATTTTTACAACCAGCGAACGGCATTATTTCGATTTTTGACTGATTTTTCAACTTTGAAATTTTTGAAAACTTGATACATATTCTTATAGGAAATTTTACGCTGATTCCGAATATACCACATGTTAGTATGCTGAAAAAATTATTTCGCACGACAAATTGCAAAAAACAGGCTATTTTGAAATTTTTGACTACATTTTTGAAAATTTCAACCCGAAGATGTAATCCAATCATGCTGGCCAACGAACTTGAACTTTCTTTTTGTGACCTTAACATTTTAAAATTTGTTTGAAGTTTCTAGCACAATTCTACGGACAGTTATCGTCTGGAATGACACATACATACATACATACATACATACATATATACATACATATATACATACATATATACATACATACATACATAAAAAAATGCGTTAAACTTCAGAATATGATTCAGAATAGCCTGAAACGGATTTCTGCATAATTTTTTTTCAAAAATTCACATTCTACAAATTTTGAGGCGAGAGCAATAGCTTAATTTTCTTCAAAAATTCGCTAAAATCACGTAGAAACCGACCCCATACACGTAGGTTCATTGACGTTCTTATTTCAAGAAAACCATAGATTTAAGGTAAACACATAGTCGACACCTTAAAGAAATTCTGACAGATATTCTTTCCTCCCCGCTACAAAATCAAGTTTTTCAAAGTTTTTACCTGCTGAATGTTTACACAAGGTCCTAAGCTATATGACACAACCGGAAATTTCGTTAAATTGAGTGGTTAACATGGAAAAAATGGCGTTTTCCCAAAGTCTTATTTTGCACTACTAGTCGCAGTGGGAAACAAGATTTCTTCAGAAGTCGACAGTGATTTGCATTGGTACTCGACATCATGTGTTAGTAATCGACATGGGGTTTGTATCAGTAGTCGACGCATGTTATAAACACTTCATTTTTTTTTATATATGTATTTATGGACAATATTTTCTGCTTACTACTCCTCCGAAACCGCTGGTCCGATTCGGACACAATTTTGATACAATTTAATACCATGTCGGAACTTGTGCCTCGCTGACTTTGATGAGGATCAGCTGACCACGAGCCGTAATATCAATCAAAATGATGGCAAAAACTTGCTCAAATCACTCCTATTCACCCTAGGACGTCGAAATTTGATAGGGAGCCTTTCTGGGACATCAAGAGACGAGCAAAGTGAGGAGCGCCATCCTGATCAGCAGAGTGAGCTAAAATCTTTCCTTTTCACCGTAGGACGTTGAAAATTAATAGGGAGCTTCTCTGGGATGAAAAGAGACGAATGACCTTACAGGCTCCATCCTGATGCTGAGTTTGCTAAAAGTTATGTCGTCTGATTACAACGAAATTTGAATGAAATGAATGAAATGAAATTGTTTATTTGTAAAAGCCTTCCGGCGATACAAAAGTTCGAACAACACATAAGTAATCAAGGTAGAATATTTAAGCAGAAAGAGAGAAAGAAAAAACAATCTGTACGTTAAATGAAAAGAAATAATGCATCGAAACATACAAGAATTAGATATAGATATATAGAATAGACATAGTGCAAGGTACATATTGAACAATGAGAAGCAGATAAAGAAAAGGTTACACAAAGGACAATACGTTATTCAATGTAGTATAAAGAATACATTATAAAGAATAAAGCAACGCAAGTACATCATTACATCATTATAAAATCCCACGAGGTGAGAGAAGAAAGAAAGGCGAAAATATACAGAAGACAGAAAATTAGTACAAAAATCCCTCATTCAAGAAAAAAACCCTAGTCCTTATACAATTTTTAACGAAGAAGAATATTTTTTTGCAATGTAGTATGTCTTCAAGAGAGAGTAATGAAGAAAGCCTATCAAAAGATAATTCATTTTCAAGAAAGAAAGAGTATCTCTCGCCACGAAGGACAGGGCAAACGCAGAGGAAATGGAAGACTGAATCAGGCAAATTATAATTACACAGTTACAACGAAATAGAATTGAGATAAAAACTTCGTTCTTTCGTCAAAAAATCAAACATTTCAAAAGAAAGGATGAGTTCGTTGGACAACACTTTTTGAGCACATTAAATTGGTCAAATTTCAAAAAATGTACTTAAAAAATCACTAAAAAAGGCAAAAAAAACGCTAAAAATTAACAAATTTCTATTTTTTAGCAGAATGCTACTCGAAAAAATTAATCGAACATGAACTAGGACATTTAAAAATTTAAGCACAAAGTTGTACTGAGAAATTTACTTAAATTTCATTAAAATAAGTAAAAAATCGATAGGAACACTTGAAAAAATTATAAAAATCCACAAAATCGTTTGTTCATTGGAATATTACTGACAAAAAGTTAGTTTGCTATAAAATGTATAATAAAATTTTTATTTGTCCCCAAAGTGCTCAAATTTCAACAGAATTTAACATAAATGTAATACGACCATTTATGAAAATTCGCTCATACGATCATGCTGCATGACTGGAACTTTTTTGCAACATACTACACTAACCAGAGCCACGTAAATAGGAATGCATTTTGTAAACAAATTTTCGACTGATTAAGTCAAAAGTACTACTTATCTAGCTCACCTAGCGACAAATAATCACCGAAATTTGTTCAGTGAAACTTGACATTCGCGCTTGAAGCTTGACTTTTCACCTGCTAATATTTTACCCATCTCTATTCAAAAACGCTGCAAATTATTACACAAAGGTTTATTATTTATGTATTAGACAGCCCTTTTACGTAGATCTCTGGTCCATAATTATTAAACGCCGCTTATAGTATATTTAGTATCGGAACTCGGAGCTTCGGACCTCACAAATGGGTTCAATCCATTACAGCAGCGGAATCTCACAATTTTACTCTTTTTAATATAGTTGATAAACAAAACAATTTATTACCAAGTCATCTTTCCAACACATAAAAGTGTTACCTATACTGTATAGGTATCATCTAATTGGTCAAATTTCAAAAAATGTGCTGACAAAATCACTGAAAATGGCTAAGAATTGTTAAATTTATATTTTTTAGCATAAGATTGGTCAAATAAAGTTTATCAACTATGAAATAGAACATTCAAAAATTTATGAACGAAATTATGCTAAAAACTTGAACTTCATTAAATTTTGTTTTAAAAAATCTATAAAATTGCAAAAAATTGCCAAAAATCCAAAATCTCTTTTTGAATAGAAGAGTATCATTTAGAATACTTTTTTTCCCATAAAATTAATAGCTAACATTTTCTTTTCACTCATAAATCTCCAATTTCTATACAACTTGAAATATACAAAAAAAAGACACTTTTTCACCTATTTTTGGCTCATAGCACCCATGAGAGTGGAGCAATCGAGCTGGCGAGAAGTTAGGACCAACTAGACCCCAAGTGGAGTCTATGTGCGAAAGAACAGATTTTTTAAGTCAATTCTAAGGCCTTTTATGGCCCGGACGGCGGACGGACGGACATTTCAAATTTGGATTCTACGCACCTTGAAACGTAAAGTGACAAAGTTTGAGGGGGGGTCATAAAAATTTTTTGCTATACGATCACATAGGCTTATTATTGGAAATAATAAACCAAAAGTTGGTTCTCCTTACGCAAACCGCGTAAGTATTTTGTTAGACCTCCCCGAATGACACTTCGGAAACTGATCGAGCGTCTAGCGAGATGTCATTCTCGGAACTTTGCTCGGAAGAACAGAGAAGAACTCCACAAAACTTCTTCCCAACTCATTAACTAAATCTAAACTTGGTGTTATAATTGTGAGAAAATTAGAGAGCGGTAGTTACTAATTAAAAAGTACACTCAATGTTCTCAGGAGTCATGTACAAGTCAGCAACTCGAGTAGAATCAAACCCATAGTCATCAAAACTCACTTATCAAACGCCGTGGTTCACTTCACTTGTCATATCTGATAGACCCAGTCACTTGCGTTCTGTTTCTCGCGCATTGCTGCGAGGTACCTACCCATCTACCTACCCATTCCCCAAGCAAGAAAGCGAATGATGAGATACTTTCTTATTTTTTCCCTAGACAAAGGGTGAAAACGGAGGCATTTCGGGTCGGCGAGTGTTTGGAGGTCGACTTTTGTTCAGTAGGTCAGGTTCATCTCGTAGTTAGGCGAGTGAATACGAGTTGGTGGGAAGATGAGATGATAATCGGGTGGTTTATCTGCCCCAAACCATCGCTCCCTTCGCGGCCTAATAGACAAATAATTGAGTGGCGGAGTTTCATACCTTCCTAATTGCGGCTCATAAGTAGGAGGCTTGTGGCGCCTTTGCACAAAAGTGCAGTCAGCTGAGCGTTACGGCTTTTGATTTCGATAATAGTGACTCGGTTGGATACAGCACTCCACAAACCAAACTGAAATCATTAGGAAGATCACAAAATGACATCAACAGGTAGATCAAAATTATTTGTCACCCACCATTCACTATCAGCACTTTAAAATACTTGGTTTCTTATTAGTTGAGGAGACAAGGCGAAAATCAAAAGTAATTGCAGGAAAAGGATTGAGATTAGATTTTCAAAATTCTGTCTCTGACTTTTCCCCCCAGCTGTCTTGTTGTCTACTGTTTAACTAATCAATTTCTTCATTTCGATATGAAACGCCGATTTTCAATCCTGAATTCGAATTCCATGTTAGTTTCTATACAAATACGGGCTAATTTATCATTTTCAGTTTTCAATTTGTAAACAGGGGATGGATAGTAAGCCTCAAGTGTGGAACACCACGGTTTAGTTGCACTTATAGGTCATTAGTCGTTACGAACTTCATGTTTTTGGGTTTTCCGCTGGGCAAATTATCAACAAGTAAGAAAAAGTATTTATCTCTATGACAATGAAACAGGATTTTACCTGACAAAATCATCAGTGGAGGCAGCACTTCACGCAATGTTCACGAGAAAATAGCTGAGAGTTCAGGTAAACTAAGAACAATACTGCGAAGAAGTAGTGTCTTAATACTCAGTTTTCTCATTCAAAATATGTGAAATAATAATAGAAACAAGGCTTTAATCGACCAAATAGAGCCTGAGCGCAAACGAACGGAACTTTTCGATCGAGTTGAATGAAGGCTAGTAAAGCTGGACAGCGGAGGCGGACTTCAAATGGCACATTCGGTTTCTAAGTACGCGACTTGAAACGTAAAATAACCAAGTTTGAGGGGTGTTCAAAAACCTACCCTCTACATCAACATAATTAGTTGGTAATGTGGCATTTGAAAAGAAAAACTATTATATTTACTTCAGCAGTATTCGAGTAATTTTGAGGTGAGCAGTAGGGTTACATTTACAGGAAGGTTAGGCTGGTGTCGTGTGCCTAGGTCCCCAAACGGGTGACGTTAAATGAGCCATTCTAACGTACGACGTTGCTAACGTCCCCTCAAGGTCACGTACTCTTGGGTACGTTAGGGTGACGTTAAGGGTACGTTAGTGGTCACCAAAAACTCTCTACTAATTCGACCTCTTGACTTTATCAGGTTAGCATCTGAGTTGGCTCGCCCCAGATGATAAAATCCCCAAACACTATTCCATTTGACTTATTGTATAGGAACCCTGTAATGTGCATGATGAACGTACTTGCCCATTCGCACTTGAAAATAAGCTTAGTTGGTTCGGAAATGCTCCAACCTCAATCAACTCACATGTTTCTATTTTTCCAAAAGTTCTTATATTTAAACATAAATTGTTAAATGTTCAATAACATTTACAAGTGTTAAGTTACCTGTGTGGTTAAACCCAGTTACCGACATCTGCCTTGCATAACAAGCCCTCCATCCACCATGAAACATTAATCTGTTTTAGAACCCTGATGATGGGAAATAAATTTATCGAAATGTTGCCTTAAAAACTTCTTTTATTCGACCGACTCCCAAGATCCCCAACAAGCTATTATTTTCACGGTCACAACTTTCCCTAAATTGTTTAGTGATTTAACCCTGGAATGCCCCGTGGGGTTTGTCAAACCCCAATCGCGATTTAAAATCAGTTTATCATGTTGAATCCCACACGTGTGGCTCTTCTCGCCCCCTTCTATATCACCCCCTACTTTTTCCCTAAAGGCTTCAGCCTTTTTCCAGTTTAGTACGTTCAAGACTTCTGTGTAGTGTAGTACTTTCTTGTGCCTGGGGTTTGAGAAACCCCACCGGGGAGTTAACCGCTAGTGATTTTCTCTATAGCAAGTGTTATTTTTGTGGGTTCCCACAGTTTTGTTATTGGCTCATCGTTAGAAATGGCTGAAAAACGCAAGTTTTCGGATCCTGATTAGATTCATTTTGGAATAGTTGGAGGAAGAAGATGTATATTTTGGCGGAGAAAATTCAAACATGGGAGGTAATGTCGAGTTACAAGGAGTTGCCTCCGAAGTAGAACCGTCAAAGTGACAGTTTTGGAGAAACTAGTTCGATGTTCCTTCTGTGAACATCTTAGATCTTCAAAGTGTTAAGAATGTTGATCCTATTGCTTGGTGCCAATTTTATGTTACCTTTTCATTCTAGTTCTTTGGTTTTGTAAGTCGTATCAAACTAATCTCAGAAAATTGTTTTGTAGATTTTATTTATTTATTTATTTATGTTTTTAAATGAAAATGTGCTAATTTTATATTGAAATTTTGTTACAATGAGGTACCTTTCTGATATTATTTTTTTCTTCAGAGCGTGACGTTTGCCTTACTATAACTTTTTTATTCATGAGCTTAGGTACCTACTTCATGTTTCTTTACACTCTTGATAACAGAATAAAAATAAAATTTGATTCAAGTGTAACTTACTTTTTTATTTCTAACATTTTTCAAAGTTGGGGTTTGACACACCCCACCGGGGAGTTAAGTGTTGGAAATTTAGCCTGGACATTCCAGGGTTAATCAGAGGTTTTTTGTTATATACCAACCAACCAGTGATCTGCACAAAAGGGCCATCTGAACCTGTAATGACAACCTTTGTGTGATAATTTGCAGCATTTGTTTAAGCTTCGTTCTCAGTGCTCGTTCTGACAGTTCTCGAACTCATCAGAACTGGGACGGGAAATTCCAGGGCGTTCCGGAACTTGTTGAACCGCGTTCTGCACTGCGAACGATTTCAGAACTTGGGAATTGGAATAACCTGTGTTGCTGTTTGTAACCTCACTCAACTCGTGTTTCCTTCTGGTGCTCCTTTTCAGAATAATGTTTGTTCCCGTGAGTATTACATAACTATTACCCCACGGCAATAAATAAAAAAATTTCCATGATGACTGAAGAGTATACTCGAAAAAAATTGAGTTTCGTGGATGTAGACGAGATCTAACTATAACTTCAATCTCGTCCTAATCATTTACAAACCGAACACCATCGTCGAAACTATCGCTTTCCGAGCTTGAGCTAGTTGACATTTCAATCATAGAATAGGTACTCATACCTACCTACCTACTAACGTATAGAGACTAAAGTATGATTAAGTATGATTTCGATGAAGAAGAAGAGAGTTGTTTACTCCACGAGGTCCGAAAAATAGTGAAATGCGCATGCGTTAACTACGTCCTTGCGTTCAGTTTTGACAGTTCCGAAAAAAACGGGGACTGTCAGAACTGTTCGGAACTGGGTTTGCAAAACACTGCGAACGCCGAACTCGGCGTTCTTGGCTGAACTTGCCCAGAACCGGTTCGAACTCACAGAACGCACACTGGTTTCTTAACTATTTCTTAATATTTATAATATTTCTTAACATATATTATATGTTGGATCAATTTATGTTTGCTCATGCAGAAATCCCTATCACTGAGTGGATGAGTCTGGTGCCGTCGTCAGTCGACGGGCGTGGGAGAAGCCTTGACGTCAACGACGTCGATTCCACCAGCTCTCCTCCTGTGCGCCGGGGGCTCCTGCGTGCTATCGGGTCCGCCATAGACGACTACATCGACTCCCGGAGCCTAAGGATCGCGCTGCCGTCGTGGGCCACGGCCTCGGACCACGCCATTGACATTGACGTCAGTGGAGCTTTCTCCCAAGGTAAATCATCCGTTAAAACACCATAATTAGTGAGGAATACAAAAAAAAGACCTCTCCTCGAAAATTTTCGAAATTCAGTTATTGATGTCCTTAAAGAGGGTTATTGTCTGAACAATCTATTGCAAAACTTATAATTATATATTGAAAATTAACAAAGTTATGGACAAATAAAAATTAGTTATGGAAAAACGGCATTTTAACCCAGGGCAGGTGCACCTGGAACGAAGACGGTAGCAGTAAGAGAAGGTTACGTTATCAGTGGCACGTTAGAAAAATTCTGTAATTCTCCAGAACTGGGACGAATTTTCTCTGAGTGTTCCGGAACAATTTTTTTAAATAATGTATCTCTGAGCTAAATAGCTCTATATATACATGGGTGAACTGGCACCGGTTTAAACAAATCTAAAAACAACTTGTACGTAGCAACATGAACTTATACTTAATACCAAATTGTAAGCATTAAAAGTCATTTAAGGAAGTGGAACTATAAACTCTAAGAAAAGGCTAAAAGAACGGAAAAATAGAGCCGGAAAATTCAGTTAACCAAAAAGTACATTTTGAGAAAATGTGAATCAGTATTAATCTAAACCGTTGAGAATGGGCACAACTTCATGTCTGGAGTATATTTAAATAAATTTTTAACTCAAATTTACATTTGGAAAAAGTTTGTATTGATCTGAGGGGTGCCGGAGTTCATTGAATAGTCAAGGAGCCAAAAAACTATACTGTATTTTAAAGAAATCATTATTTGGAATAGGGACGGGAACAACAATACCCGCATGAAGACGAGTCAGACCATAACAGTAAGAAACAGCAGGAAATGGTTACCTTATAAAACTATATTAAAAGTGAAACGAAGTGCAAACTGCGGAAGGTTGATGGAAAGCGACAGATTATAGCTGGTTGCTTCATGTCAGCTGCGTGAGGCCAGAAAAACTCATCAACAAGAACCTCAACCACTTTGTGGTCCCACGAGCCGGCCGTAGTTCGAGTTTCCCTTAACGTTTGTTTTGGACGGAAGGTCGCAGGTTATTATTATTATTTTTTGCCTTGAAAAACGAGTTGACTGCAAAGTGGTTTATTGACTCGGCCTTTTGTATGAAATGAACCTTAACAAGCGTCTCTTGATCCCCAAGAAAGTGTTCACGTGGCGAAACTCGTTCGACGTGATTCGATTAGCAGAGAAACAGCCCTGCAGCATAACCGTATGGACGACTTTTTGTTTCCCTTAAATATCAGCTTTTATTTGGGTATAACAACATCTCTTACGTAGAAATTATGGCTACTTTCCAAACCAACATTTTTGGATTATATTATAAATTTAATAAAATGCAGGATTTTAAAATCTTTTGACTTAACCAATTTTTTTCATATTCAGGCACAACATATTTCTGTGAAAAAGTAAAATCATACATAAAGTGTATGAAAACAAGGAAAATATTGATATGCATCAAATTTCAATTACGATGATCAAATTTTAATCAACTGCATGGAGTGAAACTTATTGGTTGAAATGTTCGAAAACCTATTCCTACTTCGTAAACTATCAAAGGAAGTTCATCTGCTCAAGGCTTTAGGACTAAGGGTTCAATAGAAATTGTAAGTTTGTTCAGTAAATATGTTTGTTTATTAATCAGGTCTGTTAAAATGTATAAAAACTCAAGATATTGACAATTCCAAATGCACCAACCCACTTTACCTGTAATTAACCCCATGGAGTAAAATTTTGGTTTCGAAATGTTCAAAAATCACTTTTTTTTGCTTTTGTATTTACTACCAGAGCTTTGTGGGAGAGATGTTTTGTGTTTTCGTGCGAGAAGTCGAAAAAATGTTGTTTTTTGAAATCGAAATTTCCAGTTGATTTTTGCGTTTCAGATTTGCTGATCAATTTCGACTCGTGTCTGTCAGCCTGTTTGATGTCTTCATTTCTGTCTCTCTGATATCAGTCTGTCTGTGGTAAATTGTCACGCCCAAAAGTATACCACCAAGTTTTACTCGTACACCGATTTTGATGAAATTTTCAGGGATTTTGTGGGTTAGGTCCTAGACTGTCCCCTATAACTTTCTTTACTTTTTACATCATAGTAGCCTGTGCGCATGTGCAAACGTCTATTTCTAATTATCTATTGGTCCGATTTCTAGAATCATTTCGAAATCATTACTTAATTGTGTGCATCCACAAACGTAAATTCCTTCAAGCGTCATTTTTTTACGCCCAAGTCGTCCGATCCCGCTCAAATTTGGTGCATTGTTGGGGGCAACAGCATAGTTATTTCTTGTTAATTTCAACAATAATTGTAAATGGCTTCGAATTGTAAATCTTGAATACCACAACAATTATTCTGTAAATTCTTTCCATCTTTTGTTGTGGGTGGGTGCCAGTAAGAAGATAGTATTTTTGTATTTTTACCCTAGTGAGGAATGTACCTAGCTATGAAAGATCAGGAGTAGGTACAGAATCAAGGTTCATGGAGGTCGCGGTCGTGTCGACCGGGTCATCAAACTTCAGGTACAACTTTCTAGTCATCACGAGCTCCTGTGCTTAGAAGGAAATATCATTTCCCTTTCATATTCGACTACCAGGATTGAACTTGGAGTCTGCAATCACGTGCAACCTTCCAATCTCGCCTCCTACGATTTGGAAGATGAGAGTGAAACCTACCAGCAAAAAACTATGCTGGTATCTCTGAAGCGGGTTTTGTTTAACTGATGTGATTTTCCGATTTCGAACGATTGGGATACAACCTGGCACTTTCCCCTCCCGGGTAGCCCCTGCGTTGGCATATCATATGAAAGAATAGAGTGAAATCCCCAAAAATATGAAACGCGAAGTATCGCCTCTCTGTTATCACGATTCCGTACGACTTCCTGCCACTTTCCCACCCGCAGATGCGTTTTCTCGCTGTCGAAGGGCCCAAAAGAACTTTCTTCGAGGTTCTTCTGCTTTGGGAAGATGAGACGAGCATTGTTGTCTCTCGACCGCATTGTCACGACTCCGGGATACTATTAGCCACACTTGGGTACAATTCTCATGGGCCTGTTTATTTCATACGCCTTCTATCTCACATCCAACCTTTCAGTTTATGGCTGCACTTTCGGCGGACTTGCTTTTGGGTGGAGCGATCGTATAGATGCAGCCATTTACATAGCAATAAAAACTATCCAGATGTGTGGGCAGTATAGCTTTCTCAGTTATTGTAACTTGGAAATATACATAGTTAAAAACAAATTACAAGTCAAAATTATACATTAAAAAAAATATTAATAATGTAAACTTTATTGTTATCAATATAACATTACATTATTGTAATACTTATATCATAAGTTTACAATTACAATGTGAAATTATAAAATACACATTTTAGGTTTTACTTTCAACACTAAACTTTATTTGTATATCGCACCAGGTAACAATATTGTTTCTAGGTGCGATATACAAATAAAGTTTAGTGTTGAAAGTAAAATCTAAAATGTGTATTTTATAATTTCACATTGTAATTGTAAAATTGATATAAGTATTACAATTTGGCGCAGTCGGTAGTTCTGTTACTACATGAAAACCTATGGCTTCAAGGGAGAGTTCGCCTGAAGAAGTTTCCATAATGCGAGATGAAGAGTGTGGTGGGAGGCATCTGTCGGCTCTTGATTTCAAGGCGTTAATGATATTAATGATGGTAACAATAATATTGTTTCTAGGCACGGTGAAATGTATAATAACACTAGAGTGTTCATTACAATTATGTTAGCATAAGTAATATAGAAGGCTTGTAGACATAATTAACATGTTGCGTTATTGTAGGTTCCAACCCATTGATTGTCCTACATTAAAATTTAACGGAAAACCAAAACGAAACGGCTCGCACGTGCAATTGTTGGTAAACAAAAACTAATCTGAAACCAACAGATTGTAACCTCAGCAGTAGGTTCTTCTCATATACTCATCGACAGGATACTCTCTTGTATATAAATAACCAACCAACCTTCGTACACACGTAAAAAAATGTTCACTGCCGACGTTGGTCGGAAAGGGGCTACGTCAAGCTCAAAACATTGTCATGAGTATGGAACTTAATAGAAATTAGTGGCAAGAAGGATATATGTCGAGTTAACCCCTTTTCCATTAAAAAAAAAATAAAAATAAAATAAAATAATAATTATAATAAAAAAAAATAAAATAAAAAAGTACGGTAGGGTTTTTGACAATAGGGGTTATGTTGACTTGACTCTTTGCTCACATAGAGAGACAAAGTAGTTGGAAGCTTTCAAAGGAGGCAAGTCGACTTATCTCGTTTTTCACCCAGAGAAAATGCCACGGAGTTCGTGCATAACGAGATAAATCGACTTACCTCCCTATTACCGCTAACCAACGAGTGACATAGCCCCTTGGGTTGACAGAACGGCGAAACTAGAGCAGATACGACATAGCTCATTATTGCAAACGAAAGAGCTGGTCTAATATACTCGGAAACGGATATAACCCCATTTTCACCAAAAAGTGACTTATCTCCTTTTTCACGCGTGGTAGTGAAATACAAACTAAATAACAGTATAAACTTTGAATATAATGAGACATGGCAATAAATTTTGTAACAGATATAACAGTTCAGTCATTGGAAAGAAAATCTTGGGTTATTTTCCTTTTCAATCGACTTTGGTTTTGCGGAGGAGGTTGTTGTTTGATAGCTCCGTTAGCAGTATATTTTGGTGGTTTCTCATCGAAGAATACAGGTTTTCCTATGACTCTCGTAGAATAACCTGTACTTCTGGGACATCCATGCCGGAATTCAAGGTTGAGTTACGGACGTACAATGGTTCTGCAAATTCTACAAACTGTCTGTCAAATCAAAATTGTAACTATGATTGGATTCCTTAAGATGTTTTGAAAAAGTAGATTTACCCTTATTTTCCTTGCAATCCTCCTGATGCTCGTCTATTCCTTCCCTGAATTTCCTACCAGTTTGACTGCAATATCTGTACCTCAGAGGTCGATTATCGTAAGTGACATTTTGGCGATTTTACAGGAGAGCCAAAAGAAGTTGTGGGCACACCTATTTTGATCCCTATGGCCCATTCTGATGACTTTATCATGCTCAAATTAATTAATTTGAGCATGATAAAGTCATCAGAATGGGCCATAGGGATCAAAATAGGTGTGCCCACAACTTCTTTTGGCTCTCCTGTAAAATCGCCAAAATGTCACTTACGATAATCGACCTCTGAGGTACAGATATTACATAGCCACAAGAACATTTTAGTTTATAGACCCCACTTTTATCCTGAACATTGATTGTGTCTTAAACAGAACCTAGTAATGCTCTAAGACTATTTTTAGTTTTAAAACTCACTTTGTAACCCCTCGATGATAGAATTTTACCTACTTTATCAGATATTTTCTCATAATAAGGTATACTTATCCTTTGTCTTCCTTTTTCCTAAGAATCTTATCGCATATGGTATCGAAGAGATCTCCTCCGTAAACATTACTAGCCGTTATGCTTTTGATAATGGATTTTTCTTTTTATAACAAATTTTGTTCACTCATTGGAATATATAGTGCTCGGTTAATCTCACTATGGAAAGCTTCTTGCTTATGGACAATCATGATTCAAAATGCACCTTTTTAGGATAATTGCTTACATTTTATTTTCGTCTTCTTTCGGTTTCAGTTACCGGCAGGAAGAAGAGTAAAGGCATGAAGGGAATGGGGATGCTGATGTGCATGATGATCGGGAAGATGATGATGATGTCGATGGGTATGGTCAAGATGAAGGCGATGGGTGCAATGATGGTCAGCATGATGGCTCTCATGGTCTCCAAGGTTCAGCTCTTCAAGATGCTCATGGATAAGAAAGATGAAGGTATGTAATCCAAAGTAAGTGAGTGCCAGTCGTTATTCCGATGAGCACGTACTCAGTGGGTACTCACTTTCGGCGCACATCTCATTTTTTCTGGTGTTCGCATCACTCCTACTACAGTAATTCGATTGTGCTGGTAGGTACTTTTAAAGATAAATCTGTATTCTAAAATTCCAAATTCCTCGCGACAGGGTCTTTAGGGTACTACAATATCAGAACTGACTGAAAATTTCCAGCTCGAAACTAAACGATTCCTACAGAAAACCTATAGAATAGGGAGTTTTCGCAGCTTTCCATCTGAGTGGTTCAGCTGAGTCGTTGTACGAAGAGATGATTTTCTAGCACAAGC
This sequence comes from Adelphocoris suturalis, assembly GCA_030762985.1. Lineage (NCBI taxonomy): Eukaryota > Metazoa > Arthropoda > Insecta > Hemiptera > Miridae > Adelphocoris > Adelphocoris suturalis. The sequence continues at coordinate 151,808,578 of CM061040.1, read as the reverse complement.
AAACCAGAAGCTAACCAGCTAGTCGTACTATACGAATAGGGAATCGTCCTACGATTGGATGGAACGATTCAAAAGTCACACTACACTTTAAATCTTCTTTCAAGCCCGAGTAATAGGACACAACTTCCTACCTATGTAGTCTCTCATAATGGAAGAAGTATTGAATTATCAACAACTTCATCTAAATGGATTAATTTTAACACAGAATGTGTTTTAGCCTTGGCATCTCCAACCGAAAATGAAACGTTTATGTGTAACGAAAATGTGTTGCAACAATATCTGATGATTTCCGCTTGCAACCGAGTCATTGCTAGGGAAATAGTACTTCGTCATTTTTCATCCCACAAAATTCGTTGACCATTCGTTCGAAAGCTCTCGATTTATCCAACCATATTATGTTGATTACTGCGAAGTGCGTGGCCAACAAGCTGAGTTATGACCATGGTTATTTGAATAATTGTGTACACTCAGGTGATCATTTTCAATAATTGATATTGCGAACATGATTGAAACCGCTTCTTAATTTCTGATGATCTCATTGAACTGGAGTTTCGATGATTTGACTCATAACAGGTGATCCGAATATTGGGAGAACGGTTTGATTTGTGAAGCGGTGGTTAAATAATTTTAATAGATAATTTCTATACTGTCTATCTATTCGGCTTCCCTTGTGCAACAAATATGATTTTTCTATTCGTACAACGATAAAAGAGCTAACTGTTAGCATTTTGCACGCATTCGCAATGCTCCATTTCTATTCGTAGCTCTCCCCAATCTTCTACGACTCAGCGTTGCAAAAACTCTCTATTGACAATGAATTTACGTCATCGGTGGACGGTCAGGGTTGACTTAATTTAGCTTTCTATGCACGGGTATTTTGTCCTCTTAAAATCAGCCATACTTTTCATATATTGCACCTTTTTGAAAAGCTATCGTCAATATCTTTCAGCTGATTGAATGAAACAGGTCCCTTGCCCATTATAGAACCTGTAGAGCTCCAAGAAACAGAGCTTTGCATCTAAGGTCATCTGACTCCATAACATTTCATCATCCCTTAAAATGTTGGAAATCGATATGTAAAATATTTGGGGGGGTTGAAAAATGTATGGCTTCATAATTTTATATCAAAACATAGATTATTACCGTCACCACTGGCGATATATTTCGTAGTATGATTGGAACTATGTAGGTTGATATTAAGTAAACGTCCTTGATTTGTCCTATTTTCAAGCTAAATGTGCAAGTTTTGAATGTTTCCATCCGGTAACCCTACTCATCCCTGAAATGGTCAAGACAGGTCCTATTCCAATTTTCGAATTTTATATTTACCACTACCCCTTCATCACTTCTCATTTCCAGTTTATCTTCACATCTCAACAGTCCTATGTTTATTTCATGTTTGGTGGTCGGTATTTTCAAGTTTCAAACTCTTCAATCTTTTTACACAAAATTCTAACGTACAGCATTGAACATAACACAATGTTTGTTATTCATTATTCAATATAGGTATTCTGTTGTTATATTTTATATCCCACCACACATCTCCGCCATCAAACTTGAGCTCGGATAATAATTTTCAGTATTTATAAGGAGTTTTGTTTTGTATTGGATTACTTCTGTTGCTTCAATACCTATATTATTAATTGAAAAATAATAAGGTTGCTACCAATGTGTCGAGAAGTTCGTAACTTTATGACCCTGAAAATAAAGAAACAATGTGCCAGTCACTGCTGATTTTTGCCATGCCAGCCTGGGGTTCGTACAGCTTTCAAAACTAAACTTCAACCTTTATTTACGATCCAAATAGCTCTGATCAAGGTCCTATTAAAAAAAAACCAATTAGGTTTGGGACAAGGGATTTATTTGAAGAATTCCATGTTCTAGACTTATTTAGACTAATAGATAAATCTACTATAATTTATACTTACATGCGACTTCTAAAAGGTGGATTTGAAATAGTAAGTAATATTGGCACAAGGAGTTCGAACAAGATTACTCTAATTATACCAAGATTTAATACTTCCACTGCACCACGTTCTCATATATATATATATATATATATATATATATATATATATATATATATATATATATATTTTTTGTAAGTTTATATAAGTGTTTCCTATCTTTTTCCAACCTTCTGTAACTCCTCAATATATATATATATATATATATATATATATATATATATATATATATATATATATATATATATATATATACATATATATATAGGGATCATCCTTTTCAACAAACTACCTTGCGAAATTATTTCAACCAGAGGATCGCTTAGTGAATTCAAAGTAGATCTGAAGAAGCACTACATGGCTTAACTGTCTCATTTGCCTAATCGTTTATGTTATTTCAATTATTATTGATACACATTATTATTTACTCCTCAAATTTTGAACTTTCTATTATTTATGTAAACCAATGGAGAATAGAGCTATATTATACGTACTTTGTCTTTAGACCTTGATGGTGAAAATCCTGTATTGTAATTAATTATTTAAACAATCACTAACAGGAGAGCTAAATAATGAACAGACGCTCCGATTCCCTGCACAAGATCCTTCTTATTGGGAATTGTAGCATTTTTTGTACAAATCTGTAATACATTGTTTAGAAATTGGTTTTTCTGAATAAAATGCATATATATATATATACCTATATATATATTTTAAAAAAATCATCGAGTTGCTATAAATCTATTTCTTATGATTTTGTCTATTATAAAATGTTTAATTGGGAAAACACCATAAGTATCTATTTAATTTACTTTATTTGAAGCCATTTGAATTTTACTATATAATGGGAACTTTTGTGTTTCTTTTCAGGTGGTGAATCAAAACACGTCGTTATAGTGCACAGTGATGGAGGTAGCGGTGGTGGTGGTCACGGAGGTGGTGGCGGCGGCGGTAGCGGCGGATGGTCGAACGGCGGAGGTAGCAGCGGAGGCGGTTACAGCGGCGGCGGCGGCGGCGGTTGGTCAAACGGCGGCGGCGGAGGCGGATGGTCAAGCGGAGGCTCGTCCAGCCCATCGGATTCCTACGGTCCACCTCCGTCAGGAGGCGGCGGCGGATGGTCGGGCGGCGGCGGAGGCGGTGGCGGCGGATGGTCGAGCGGAGGCGGCGGATCTTCAGGGGGAAGCGACTCTTGGGGCGGCGGCAGCGGCGGTGGGAGCTCGGGATGGTCTAGCGGCGGCGGAGGCGGCGGCGGCGACGCCGGCTACAGCTATGGGCCGCCGGCTGGCGGCGGCGGCGGTTGGGGCAAGAGAGCCTACCACTACGACACCTACGTCACCCATTCGCCCTCCAACAGCACGACTGAATGACTCCACCCTGACCAACTTCTACCTCCGTGCCAATGTCGTTTTCACAACAACTCAATTCCAACCTAAATCGACCTAAAATTTAATAAATTAATCCGTAAATTATAATTTAAAACACTTGGTTTCAAAATCTTAAATTCAAAAAATACTGCTCAAAATGAAAAGAAACCCTCACCAAAAAATTGAAACGACACAGTAACTCGATCATTTCAATGCTTTCCTTAAAATGTATTGTCTTTCTAGTTTTTGTAGTACATTGCATCCGGATTTTCAACAAGTCAATGGAAATTATGAGAATAAGGGGCGGATTTTCCAGTCCCACGACAGAAAAACAAAATTCTGAATGCACAAAATCTAAATGAACCAAAATTGTGGGATCTTCTTCCTCATGTTCAAAACCACCTTCAAAATATCGAATAACACGGTATTTCGAAATGGGTCTCTATATTTTTGAGACGATACAATATATATGGATATATTATTGATGTATGGATGCAGTTCTTTTTTAAAAGAAGAAATTAGGCATCTAATCTTTTAAAAAAATGATTATACTTCATATTTTCCAATTCCAGATATCCAGGATATTTGGGGCTTGGCGTGTAACAAATGAGTAAGATGAATCATTTAAAATTTCTATGAATGAACGTAGTAAAACGTAAATTTAAATGCCACGTCAAAATTTGCAGTTTTAAATAGGGACTTAAACGTTGTAAGTATTCAGTAATTGGTTGTGGCAGATGGAGCGTGAATTACTGATAAACGAACGATTTGTATTTTGTATATTTCTGGTCGCTTTATGAATGGGCTGTTGGTGACAGAATCTGCAGGGGGAAAGTGGACCAAATATAGTTTTCTTCGGTAGTCACCTTCGTTATTTTTCTGTTATTTCAGATGCTAGGCAATCTGCAAAGCAATAACTTTTAACGAAGATACAACACCTCTCTAGCCGCACTTGTTGAATATTCAAATTCTAATTAATAATGTGGTAGAAAGGTTCAGCAGAGAGCCTCATGAAAGCTCTTTGTCTTCCAAATTCTATAGTATAATGTATGTTATTTATTTATTTGGAAAATGACAGAGAATAATTATAATACGAAAACCAACCAAACATTCTTATCCAAAACAAAGAGATAAATGTGTGAAATGTCAAAAAATAAGTTAATTATTGAAGTTGGAAATTAGGTTTGACTAAAAGAAAAAAAAATCATTTTCGGGTATCTTATCAGGTTTGATTGAGATTCATAGTCCACTCATTTGCCTCAGAAGATAATCCTCCCTACATCTTTTTGAAGTAGTAACAAAATAATTAACAGAATTTACAAGCATTATGCTTCGATATCGTAATCATATTTCCCATATTTCTCATAGAGGTCGCTACGAATCCCATATAGGTCTTGTAGATGTCCCATAGACGCCCTATAGATGTCACATGGGGTATTACAGATGTCCCATGGAGGTTCTGTATGTATCGCATGGAATGGATGTTTCATAGAGCGCTTTTAGATGCCACAAAGAGTTCCCATAAATGTTACAAAGAGATCCCATAGATTTCCCATGGTGTTCCTATAGATATACCATAGAGGTCCTGTAGATGTAACATAAAAGTCCAATATATGTCCCTTAGAGGTCGCATAGATGTCCTAGGACCTAAAGTTTGCACAAATTTATTAAAAAATTTAGCTGTGGCATCAAAAATAGGTAAACTCAAAACGCAGCCTTAAAAATAGGTAGGTAACTAATTGAAATATAAATATGGATTTTTGAGCGTTATCCTGGAAATTTCAATTTCGTTCAAAATATTAATGTCCAAAATATTTCATAAAGCGCATTCAACATCAATTCAGATTCTAATTTAGTTTATCGTGATTTCGACAAGAATTGACGGAATAAATTAGATAAGCATTTTGCTAAATACAAGGGTAACGTATTTTTTTTTTTTTTTTTTGGATTGGATGAATGTCTTAAAGTCAACATATTTTAAATAAAGAGTAACATAATTGAAGTTGAAATGAAAAACATCAAGTATACCAAATCCGCCCCTAGTTCCGCACATTGATTGTTGTATTCCCTACAATATTTAATTATTAGTTTATATGCTTTGTTATATTATTTACTGGTATTATTATTAATCTTTTTAGTTCATTCTAGTGTTACAACACATAATGTTTACATCAAAGTTGCATGATGTACTACATTATGGTTAAATGGGGGAAAAACTGGAAAACAGGCCGATTTTGAGGGTAGGAAATCATTTTCATCCCTACGTCAGTGCATGGGTAATAATCATTTTTTTTAGACAAGTCAGCTGGCAATGAACAGTACCTACGATAGCTCATTTTGAAATATTCACTAAACTATTCATTGATCCGATTCGGTTAATACTGATAAGGTCCATCATGTTTGTTTTATTATTTTAATATTAATCATCGGTGACACATGTTTGCCAACAGTACATGAGTCAGTATCGGCCTCTTTTTCACCCTCAGTCCAAAGTATGCACGCATTTTCAAAATTTGAAAATCTCTAAAGATTCTGAATTTGTTTGTTTATTTTTGATTCGTTATGAATATATCAAAAAACGAGAAACTGTTTTTGCTCTCCAATACCTAGATCATCCAATGTTAAGTATAATAAATAATGACGCACATCATTCCTATTTTGTTAACATTTGTTGATATTTAATTTAACAACTCAATTTAATGATTTGTCAACCTATAAGTTTATTTGAACTATGTATTCAAGCTTGTGTTTGACATTTTGAAAAAATTCTGCTTACCTAACTGCGCTACTGCCCCGAAATATAACGACGCACAAACTCATTTATTGATTTCACTTATTGATGTATTAATAACGATATTAGAACATTACTATATAAATAATATTTAAAATTACGATGGTTAATAACAATGATAAATTATTTTGAGATAACGAGAATCTTTTAATACAATATTGTCGAATTCTTACACGGGTCAAAATAAGATGTGAAATTCATCAATTTGTTTTCAAACGTTTGAGAAAATGTCAATTCTGCTCGTACGTTGTGATTGTTGTATTAGAAAAGGATAAAAATCAAAACCCCTCAAATAAAAAATTCAAGGCTTCTACGATTTTAAGAATGAACAGTCCATGCTATATAGTGTGAATGCGTGATAGGTTAACTTACTCCAGAATTTGTGAAATTATCAATAAATATATTAAACTTACAATAATTGTGTGAGAATAATGTGATGTGACGTTGAAGAAATTTATGCACGTATACGTATTGTGTTACGTATACGATCTGGTGGTTACTCATGGGTTCTATTGGGTTAATACACAACGTAAATCATAGTTGTATACTATACCTACAGGTTTACGTTATTTGGGGTTTTTATTTATATGAAAATATTGTATACCTATTTAGGTAATTTATCATCGGTTATTGATATTAGATCGATTGTGATATAATAATTTATTGTCGTACTATTTATTCATATTGAATATGGTATTCTCATATTGGTGCAATCGTGTTGATTTCTCATTATAAATCTGTCATGATTAATGATTAATTTACTTGTACATATTATATTTATGTCAAATAAATTATTAATTTATTACTTTGTTCTTTGACTTGGTGATCCCCCTGCATCAATTAACAACGTGCAGCGTTTTTAATAATTTATTACAATTTTAATTGTAATTAATCAAACAACTCAAGGTAGACAACGAAAATTTGGACCACATCTACAGAAACCATAAATACTGAAAGTAAAACGTCCCAGCTTAGCAGCATGATTGTAAGAGCAATTTTTCGTAAAATATAATATATTTATATTGAAAAGTTTCGAAATTGGAGCACTTTGAGCTCAAAAAAATGAAAATCATCAATTTTATGGTAAAACTAACCGGTTACCTGTGCGTTGCACAGAAACACCAGTACGGGTTAGTCAGTGCATAGACTGCTGAAATAACCAAATCCAAACTGTGTTCGTAACTATGGAGGCTACATGCCAAATTTCAGCATAAAAGTAGCAAAATCAGGTCCCGGCTGATCAGGAAAGAGCCCATAATTTCAATCGTCTCTTATTGTCCCAAAGAGTTACCCTACCAAATTTCAACTTCCTAGTGTGAAAAGACTTGATGGATTATGTATGGGCATGTATAGAGTAAGGTATTGATTTGTATCTAGGTAATGAAATTAATGGGAGACCATCTACAGCCTAAACCGTACATTCTCTGAAAATTTCATCAAAACCGGATGAAACGTTTTGCAAGGATTTGCGGACACACAAACACACATTGATTTTATTTTTATCAATGAAATGGACTTTGAAAAAATTTAACCGTCCCCCTCCCCCCTCCCCCCTATCCGACTTCCCCATCGGTTTTTTATTTATTTTTATTAGCTATTCATTACTTCTGAGTCTAGCGGAAGCATTATGCTCACTTTCGGGAGATGAAATATGGTTTTTCTCCCAAATCAAAATTTCCACTCTTATTTTAGCGAATTTTTGAAGAAAATTAAGCTATTGCTCTCGCCTCAAAATTTGTAGAATGTGAATTTTTGAAAAAAATTTATGCAGAAATCCGTTTCAGACTATTCTGAATCATATTCTGAAGTTTAACGCATTTTTTTATGTATGTATGTATGTATGTATATATGTATGTATGTATATATGTATGTATGTATGTATGTATATATGTATGTGTCATTCCAGACGATAACTGTCCGTAGAATTGTGCTAGAAACTTCAAACAAATTTTAAAATGTTAAGGACACTAAACGAAAGTTCAAGTTCGTTGGCCAGCATGATCGGATTACATCTTCGGGTTGAAATTTGGAAAAAAGTAGTCAAAAATTTCAAAATAGCCTGTTTTTTGCGATTTGTTGTGCGAAATAATTTTTTCAGCATACTAATATGTGGTATATTCGGAATCAGCGTAAAATTTCCTATAAGAATATGTATCAAGTTTTCAAAAATTCCAATGTTGAAAAATCAGTCCAAAATCAAAATAATTAATGCCGTTCGCTAGTTGTAAAATTTCTCTACACGATCAATAGCGACTGAAATGTCGAAAAATTTTCTTCAAAAATTCGCTCATGGGGTCATGCTGTATGACTGGACTTTTACTTTTTATACCATTCTAAACTACTTTGGTTCCGTCTGTGTGTGAATGACCTGCGGCAAGCGATTCTCGAGGTACAAAGAGTGATGACAGATAAGGGTCAGGCGGGGCAAGTGCGTTTTCGGGGCAAGTGCGTCTCTTCGTTTCATTTCGCTATTAGGCCTTTCTATTTTAATAAGTTTCTTAGCAAATGATAGAACAGGTGTTTATTATCACCTAATATAAATTTTAACCTCATACGTGAACAAATAAGCGTAATTGGAACCGATTTCCACGAAGCCTTTGTCCGATATCTGAGTGTGAATTTGAGGAACAGTTCTCAATGGTTTTCTTGTCTAAAAACCCTTCCTTTCCTGTTTATTTCGCACTGTTTATCATTCAACCTTTTGTTTCTGTATGAGCTGCACACTTGATAACTTCAATGCTACAAATATTACTGCAGTACATTAATAAAACGTTCTTGCCCCTCTTTTTTTGACAGTGGGGCAAGTGCGTTTTCAAATAAGGGGCAAGTGCGTGAAATTACCAAGAAAAATAAGAAAATTAAGGTCTTAAAGCCTAGTTTCTATTCAGAACCTCTTCCTAAACCCCCATGCACAACCGCACGCTTCTCCCAAACCTCAGTCCTACCTGATTCTGCAAAACTCAGCAGTCTTCAAATTCTCTCTCACGCAAAACTCATTCCCCAAACCACAGCGAATCAGGGGACAGCCAACTAGTGGATGAGTTTATTGACCATTTTATCAACTCAGGAATTCTCGTCGAATTGCTAAAAATTATCTATTTTGCGGCATTTTATTTTTCATTAACAATTCATTTTAAATAATACCTAAAATCTACCCGCATTGGATCATTTTATTTTTCTGGTATAAAGCTGAAAACGCACTTGCCTCACTATACGTTGTTTGAATGCTTCTAGGTTTTTCCCCATTCTTAATGAATTACTAACTTCAATTCATTACATCCACACGTTTTCCGACGTAGAAAGGTCTAGGGAATATAGTAAGACTGTAGTCATTATTCAACTTGTAGTTTGAGGGAAATTTTAGCATAACAAAGTCAGATTTATGAAAAACAGGTACGCATTTGCCCCTCCTGACCCTACATTAAGGTCGTAGCCGCGAACATGTCATGGCACGGTGTGTGGTGTGGGAAAAATGCCACGGAGTTACTGGAGTTGGGAATCTCGTCGGGAGTGCTCCGTGGTATCAACTCACACGTCCTTGAGGGTTTTGCTTAAGCTGGTGTTCATTTTATAGGGGTTCTTCCTTTCATCCCCTTCTCCTTCTCTCCTTCAGCTTCCTTGATCCCAAGGGCCAGTGTCAGGTAAACCTGGGCGCCCTCACCACTCTTTCAATTTAGTTTTTTCGTTTTTTATTCAATGGTGAATAGCATAACTTCATAAGTTTCATCCTATTTTGATGATGAACTATTTATAAGATAAGATAAAGAACCACGACGAATGAAGACCACAGGGGCCCTTATGTATACAATTATTTACAATAGTGGTGGGCAGGAAAGTTAAAACTAAAAAGCTATAGTAATTACAAAATATTTTAAACAGAAACAAATGGTAGGATAAGTGAAAAAAAGTAGATGGTCACCTAAGTATCAATTTCATTGCAAAAAAATGAATACTTCACTCTGCGCATGCGTAAACATAAATTTCATTATCCATTATTTACTCATGTCCAATCTAATTCAGTTTTGGAGGGGAGTTTAAAGGAAAGAAAAAAAGTCTGCCAAGTTGGGTGAGGCACATAGCTTCCTCGTTTATGTACCATGAATGTATAGATCATTAAGAAGTTTTAAATGATCTTGAAAAATTCGATAGCGGGAAAGAGTAAATCAAGAAGTAGCTTGAAACGTCATAATTGGTCAATTAAAAAAACAAAAACAAGAATAATACTCAATGTAATTTACGTTTGCGCATGCGCCGAATGAACTGGGGAGTTGAGAACAATGAAATAAGTGCAGGACCATCTACCAACTAACCCGCCCATTCACTGACAATTTCATCAAAATCGGGTGAAAACTGTGGAAATTACGGTCATTAGATACATATATTTCACATTGACGTATGCCCAGTAGCTATCAATGCTATACAATCATGTTGAAATTGATATGGGGTAATCAAGTCTTCTTCTTCCAACTATCATCCAAATTTAAGCGAAATCGAACGACTAGAGTGTGAAAAAATGGAACATAATGTAAATTACGTTTGCGCATGCGTAGAATGAAGTATTGGTTTGGCAACAATGAAACTGATAGGAGAACGTCCACACCCTAACCTCCGCATTCTCTGATAATTTCATCGAAATCGGATGAAAACAGTGGTTATTAAGATCGTTACAAGGATTTCACATAGGCGCACGCTCAGTAGCTATTAATAATACAATCATGTCGAAATTCATATGTGATGATTAAATCGTCATCTCCCAGCTATGATTCAAATTTGAGCAAGATTGGACGACTAGGGCGTGAAAAAATGGAGCATTATGGAATTTACGTTTGCTCAAGCATAGAGTGAAGTATTGATTTGGCAACAATGAAACTGACAGGGGATCGTCTACCCCCTAGCCCGCACATTCCCTGAAAATGTCATAAAAATCGGATGAAAACTGTGGAAAATAAGCTTATTACAAGGATTTCCGGACATATGACAGACACAGACAGACACACAGATAGACAGACAGACACGGAACCAAAGTTGTTCAGAATGGTCTATAACGTAAAATGTGAGTGGAAATTTTGATTTTGGAGACCGAACATTTTTATTCTTCCGAAAGTGAAATCAATGCTTCCGCTACCTTTAGGTAGACTCGGAAGCAAGAACCGGAATCCATATCAGTTTGATTACGACAGCATCAATATTGTTGCTGCGCAAGCGCGAATGTGAAATACTTCAACATTGACAACTTCTACGTGTGGAGGTGTAGGTCTCAAGTGGAGGTTGTAAGGCGACATTGACGACTGACAGCGAAATCAGTGCCCTAGGGAAAATTTCAGACGCCGTACATAACCATGATCGACCCACTCAAGAATCAGTAGAAGCTGAAGAAGTGAGTAGATTTTTTCTTCATTGGCATGTTTTTCTTTGGGAGGGGGTTAATTTTTAAGGAACTGTGACTAGTGAGTACTATTGCTGTTTAGGTACGAGTGACTGTTGAGCGAAAAGCCTTGGATGATATCACGACGAGGCCTAACAAGATTATCAGGAGATGTATTAGTGACAAAGAGCATGTTGAATACAAAGACGTACCCAACTTCCGTAAAATTATTTATCGAAGACGAAGATCTATTTGTGAGGTATCACCAACATCAACAGACGAGGCAATAAGCGTACGTATTGGCGTAAAATAAACTTCTAACTTGAAAACTTAAATCTAATGCAGGAAGGTAGTAATCATGAGTATGTTATTTATGTCACAGATGCTTGCGAGTAAACAAGACACGTTTCTGTCGCTGAGAAAAGAGAGAATGATATACGTCAAGGAGTCCTCAACCGCCATAACGACTGATAAAGGACAACAATAATAATAGTAATAAGCCTTTATTCTGCTGGGTACAAGAAAGTAGTACATAATGCAAACATGAATTACATTGTTGGAGTTGTACAATAAAAATTTTTATGACGGCTATTGATAAAAATAAAAACTACAAATCAAGAGAGAAAAACATGAGTGGTAAATTAATTTTTAAAAAGTGAAGAATGATCGAAAGGGTGGGGGAGAGGAGAGGGGGGTTCGCATATATGTCCAGGATTTCACTCTTTGGTAATAAAATAATCTATGACCACCGACTGGAAACGCCGTAGGGTGGGCAACGAGCGTAAAGAAGTTGGGAGGGCCTTCCAGATCCTAGCCCCATGCACCTGCAAGGACTTGCTGAAGAAAAATCCTTCGTGAGATGGAACCAGAATACCTACAGACCGCACAGAGGTGGACCTACGAAATAAGGAACGCAGGTAAGGAGGAGGGGAACCTTTCAGGAACAGGAACAGAAATTTAAGTATTCTCAAATTCAAGTAGTCGTCAAGAGGCAAACAAAGTATAGTATATCCGCGAACTGAATGGCGAGGCTTTATGTCATGAACATAGCGGACACAGGCATTATATACAACTTTTATTTTATTAAATAAGGCAGCAGAAAGAGAACAAGATATGAATGTAGAACAGTATAATAAGTGAGGGAGAACCAGAAAAGTGGGAAGCCTTTTCTTGAGGGGATGGGAAGTGAAACGAGACAGGCGTCTAAGGCTATGCAAAGAACCGTATATTCGACCCCATACATGAGTTATGTGGTGTTCTCAGGATAAAGCCTTATCAACGTAAACACCAAGATTTCTAACACGGGATAGGTAAGGTACAGGTACACCATCAACAAGAACTGGCGGAATGAGATCTGTGGGTATATTGTGTTTATACAAATATGATAGCCTGAGTTTTCTTAGGGTTGACCGAAACTCCATTTCTATAGGCCCACCTATCAACCACCAACAAATCAGTGTTGAGCTGATGCACTGACTGAACCAGGTAATCGCCAAGTTTACTAGGCAAATAAACCTGAAAATCGTCAGCAAACATATGATATCGACAAAAGCGCAAAACATTTGGCAAATCATTCTCAAAAAGAGAAAACAACAATGACCCTAAAACTGTACCCTGAAGGATTCCTGCTAGGACTGGGAAAGATTGTGAGGACTACCGCCATGTGATACGTACTGCATCCTACCCGTTAGGTAGGATGACACAAGGGCGCAGGCAGAGGTAGAGAATCCAAAGAGGGCATTCAGCTTCTTGATGAGCAACGTGTGCGATACAGAGCCGAAGGCATTTTTGAAATCTAGCAACACCATAAAAGTACGCATCCCTTGTCCCACACCCTACCGCACATCCTCAAAAACCTTCATTAGAGCTGTCTCACAGCTGAAGCCCCGTCGAAATCCCGACTGGAAAGGCGACAACAAGCTGTTACTCAGGAGATGTTCGTTGATCTTTAGCTAAACTATTATCTCAAAAGCCTTACTAAGAACCGGTAAAATTGAAATTGGTCGAAAATCGGAAGGAACAGAGGGATTAGAAACCTTGGCTAGGGGTCTGACAATAGCGGACTTCCAAGCAGAAGGATATAAAGAAGTGGTCAAAATATGATTAAATAAATATGTGATGTGATCGAGGAGTAAAGGTAAAATTAAAATAAGAAACTTCCTTGGCATTGAGTCAGTCCCAGTAGCATCAGATGAAATGGATCTAATCGCCATGTCAACCTCAGGAATATCGACGTTACGGAAAGCGAACTCAGGAACACTGGTGCTCGAACACACGGTGTTCTGAAAGCGTTTCAGGGACAGGAAGAGAGGAAACATCAACGAAATGAGCGTTGAGCTCATCTACACAAACGGGGAGAGATCCAATATCAGCATGCTTAATCTCACGGAGACCAAACTTACTAACATTGTTCCAAAGAACAGCTGGAGGAAGCTTAGGGTCAAGTTAATTAAGGCCAATTTTTTTATTCTCATGTCTAATTAATTTCTTAACCCAGGCTTGCAATCTACAATACCTATCCCAATCCGCGTCGGACCCAGACTCTCGCCACTCAAAACAAGCAACATCTTGCATTCTCATAGCATAACGGATTTTCGTTGTCAAACAAATATGTACTGAGAACTGCAAAAGCTCAAGAACAACACCAACTTTTACTCGAAAAATTTCGATCAGGCAAATTCGACGAGCTCACATATGTAAAGAAACCGGGAGAACGATTTAAAGCAGTGCATGCACCACGTTGATTTATAATACTATTATCCATATGATTCATTTGACAAAACAGACATTTTTCTGTGATTATTATACCCACTTCATTGATATAAATTCATACCCACATGCATTATTCATAAACCTAGTTTTTCTATCAGGACCCTACCGTATGTTGGTGAAGGAGGGGTTGGGGGTCCGGGTGATGAGATGGGCAACGGTCCGCATTTCGGTAGGTGACGAGATGTCCTATTCCTTAGTCGTCCTGCACCGACTTCTACAGTTTTCATTCGATTTCGATTACATTGTCTGGGAATGAGAGGGTTAGGATGAGAATGGTTTCCTACTCAGAAATTGATATTTAGGTTGGTATTAAGTTGGTATTAGTTTCATCACTCAGAAATTGATAGTTCTCACTCACATAATCAAACGTAAACTCAACCAAGCCTCATTTTTGCATGGCCTATTCGTCCGACCTCGCTCAAATTCGGAAGGTAGTGGGGAAATGACGATTTGATTACCTCACATGAGCTTCATCACGGACGTATGCATCACGAGCATGCGCGAACTTCATACCCTTGTAACAAGAATAAAATCTATAGTTTTTATCCGATATCGATGAAATTTTCATGGATTGTACGGTTTTGACTGATCCCCAAAGGACTCTCTCTCCTCCGAATTGCTAGTATTTTTCGACCATCCGCAAATGTAAGATCTAGCAAGCATTATATTCTTATTGACTGATTGAAAAGTTTGCTTAAACTTCAAAGGAACCATTGTGGAATCTTACAAGATTATTTGAAACATATCCATTTCAATAAGTATTCATATTAGGAATCCAGGAAGCTAAGTGCCACACCCAACAGATGAAAAAAAGGAAAAGAAGAAAAAAATAAAATAAAATAAAATAAAATAAAATTAAAAAAAAAAACTAAAAAAACGGACATACAAGGAACCAAAGTAGTTTAGAATGGTCTAAAACTTAGAACGCTAGTGGAAATTTTGGTTTTAGAGGAAAAAATTTGTCTCATCTTCCGAAAGTGAAAACAAAGCTTCTGTTACCTATATATATAGGCAGACTCGGTAGCGAAATTGGAGTTCCTATTTGGAATACACGAGATAGGAGCCGTAGCGCCACTGTGGCGAGTGATAGTAAAAATCCAATTTCACCATTGACCTGTATTTAAAACCAGCTGTCGACAATTAATTGAGATAGTTATTGCCCCCCCCCCCCCCCCAGTCACTATCTAACTTCCATTTACCAAATTTATACACCCCCGGTTACCGTCTGGTTAAAATAAATAAAACTCATGGGAGTTACTATACAATTTGATATCTACAAAAATAAAAAAAAGTGGGAGGAAGGGAGAGGCATGTTGGAATGGGGCACCCTGCAGTTTGTACAATATTGTATGTTTAGACAGTAGAATCAAATTAATTACCTAATGGTCTTTCCCCCATTGGCCAACATTACGATTTCACAGCGCCGCTATGCAACGGCCTGCAACGCTCACATGTCTTGAAAAGCTAGTATATCCAGCGCCGTGATAAGAACGGCGACGTTGGTTTCTCCCCTGAAGGTGATGCGGAATAAGGTGTAGCTGAGCCAGCTGCTTTGGGTTTTAACTAAAATGCAACAAACGTACTTGGTACTTTTTGAAAAACAATAATTTTTATAATAATCAGGAGAGGGTAATTTTACGTGATGAGAAAATATCTACAAGCACTACTAAACTTTAGTTTATAGTCAAGTCCAAACTTATACGAAAGAAGTTCCAGTTATGCAGCATAATCGTATGAGCGAATTTTCGTAAATTATCGAACTATTGGAAGGAGCCCATCTGCACCATCACATTCCTTGAAAAAATCGGATGAATTCTTACTACGCTTGTAAGATTGGTAACACGTTCGCGCTAATAATCAGTTACTTATCACACAATAATGTTGAAATTGATATAAGATGTTCAAATCGTCGTCTCCCAACTATTCTCCCAACTAGGACGTCGAAAAATGAGGTTTGATGGACATTAAGTTATCGCATGCGCAGAGTAAAGTATTTAATTACGAGCAATGAAACTGATAGAGCAACATTCCCTGAAAATGTCATCAAAATAAGACGACTCAGTGGAAATTAATTTTGTTACTAGGATTTGTGGACACACGGACAGAGACGGAACGAAAGCTGTTCAGAACGGTCTGAAACGTAAAAATCGAGTAGAAATTTTAATGTTGAAGACAAACAAGTTTTCAACTCCAAAAGTTAAAAATAAACTCGGAAGCAAATTTTAAACGATAAGAAAAAGTTCGACGACACGTTTTCTCCAAATTTTTGAGGTTCTAGAACACCATCGTAACTTCAGTTGAAAACTAAAATTGATTTCATCGCACTCTCCATGATCAGCAGAGAAAACGGTGAGGCTAATTTACTTATTGTGTACTTAACCTTCAGCACTGAAATTTGAAAAACCTCATCGTGACTGCTGGGAATCAATTTTACGAGTTATCAGATCATGAGTAGCTGCGTAAGTATAAACTCTAAATATAGATCAATATAATTTAATGAACAATTTAATAATACAAGAGCTGTACAATGTAAGTAGATGAGATGTGCAAATCATACGTTGGATGCTAAGTACATTTTTTGGAAGCAATATTGACTGAGCTGGGCGAAATGACCAAGGCCTTGGCCGTTCCACTACACTTGACTCCACCGATTTATTCATGATACTTTTCCTTCAGTTAATAATTAGGCTATACATTCCTTCCTCTGGAAAAACAGTTACGTCGTACGGATAACTCTTGCAATAACCCAATAGTCTATGGAGGGGTGACCAGTATTAAAGCGAATAGACTCCAAAACTTAGTCGCAGTTACACTAAAGTCGTTAACAATGTATACCAAAGTAAGTTACAAACTTGTACTTTTTTTTTTTTTTTTTTTTTTAATACTAGTTGCCTTGTTAGACCTAGTGGCGGAGTGTTCATCTAGGAGTAAAAGTTCCAGAAAGCACGCCCAACCATCACATCAATAGTTGCTTAGTTATACGTTAAAAAGTGTATCATACTTACTATATTATAGCTTCCAAAATGAATACGAATATTTCATAAACCCAACTTCAACCTGCATAAATTAAGTTTCTAACACGAAATTACAGGTCTTCGTTTTCCTTGCTGTGGTTGCTGCGGTGTCCAGCCAGGGATGGGAAGGTTCTTGGGATGGCGATGCTCACAAAGACTACTACGTAAGTGCAAACGAATTAATTTATTAAGCGACCAGTAGTTTGTGAACATCTAGGATGTACAAATAGGTTGAGTTCCTGAACATTGTTAAGATGGATGACACAGTTTTTTCTAACTTTTATGTACTAATGTTAAAAAGTCTCTACAATGATGAAAATTTACAACATGTCGGTGGGAGCCCTTTACACAAACACTCTATTCATCTATGAAAATTTCAGACTAAATTATTTTGCTAGCTCAAAGACGCAATTGAAGTGAATAATATCTGTAAGTACGAATTTTTCTGGAAGGAGGTACCCAAGTAAAAACAACAAAACAAGTATTGTAACAAAACAAACATGTAGGGTAAAAGAAAAAAAAAAAAAAAATTGAATTGCATAGGAATTTCAGTGGTTTACAATGGTAAATAGAAGAAATCACAAGTAATATTGTACTTTTTTGGTTAAATTGTTCGAATGGAGAGCACAACTCATAAGATTTAACAAACTATTGCAATTAATTGGGAAATTTCCGTACCCCCACGCTCACGCATTCATTTCGTCAATTACATTGCAATATCGTAATTAACACTAACAGCCCACTGCAACCTCCAAAATGAGCTTTTTCGTATTTTCGTACAGATATGTAAGATATCGAAAAATACCAAGGAAGAGTGGGCGATAAATTAGAAGCTTTTCAACAAGTTGTAAATAATTTTTATGGGGCGGATAAAAGGGAGGTGCATGTTCATCGTGAAGCGTAGGTTTGTGGCAAAATTCTGATTGCGTAGGTAAGAGTTTTGGGTAGGTAATATCACTTTTAGGCACATTCTGAATACTCTACTGATTTTGAATTGTCGGTCAGGGAAACAATGAGTTCTTCATTCACATACAACTGAATCTTCAAGTCTGATTTTTTGTCCATAGGCACCTCCTCACTACTCCTATGAATACAAAGTCCACGATGGGCACACTGGAGACGTCAAGGCTCAGCACGAGACGAGAGAAGGTGATGTGGTGAAGGGCTACTACACCCTCAAGGAGGCTGACGGTACCACCAGGGAAGTCCACTACACTGCTGACAAGCACAACGGATTCAACGCCGAAGTCAAGAGAATCGGACACGCTCATCACGCTCCAGTTCACCACGGATGGTACTAAATTGATGACTCTCCCATTGAACTATAGTTGATTGTGAGATATACGAAAGAAGAGGGGCCATCTACAATATATATTACTGTAAATATTTGATTGCTATAAATGGTTTTAAAATCCATCTTGCTTATTGGTTACTCCCCTAATGCCCGTCTTAGGCTATGGATGCGTATCCTGACGAAATGTTGTCAGTTTATTGGCTGACCATTTTTTGTCAGCCTTCATCATTTATAAGTAAAAATAAATATTTAGAGGAAAAAATGTAGCAGAACGGATACTGGGATAATATTAAGCTCCTATTGTATAATAATCATAAAGTTCATATATTATATTAACATGCAGGTGGGTAACGTATCAAATGAACAAATAAGTTACAGGTGGTTTCCAATGGTAAATTGGAATATTCGTGAGAGCTGGAATAGAAGTACATTCAGTAATGCAGTTAGTACTACTCTGCGGAAGGCAATGATTCAGATAAACTCAGATTAACAGTATTGTCGTCATGTCATCATTCTTTTTTTGCCAATTTGCTGTGTGATGCCTGAGGTGGCATTAGACACATTCTTTGTGTCTGAAAAACAGAAAGAAAACTTTCCGAGCAGTACGGAAGAACATGACAGTGTGAGTTTCATAGAGGAAAAATCTGCAAATTATTACACAAAGGTTTATTAATTCTTTTTTAGATAGCCCTTCTACGTAGAACACTGGTCCATAAAAAAATTACCTATCAAACTGAGTTTATGGTGCATTATCGAAAAATATTAGGACTTTGTCACCTACCAAAAGAAAAATAGAATTAACTAAAAATAAAGTAAAAAAAAAGTGGTGGTGGTGGTGTTTTTGATAAATGAAAAAATAATTAAATATAAAAATAAAACTCGGCGCTTTGCGCCTCGGCGGGGGGCTCCGCCCCCCTGCACCCCCCGGTTTATTTCTTTTTCCATACTCTGTATGAAATCATAGGAACACAGAATGTGTTTTTGCGATGATTCTATTTCCTTACCAACGGCTTGGTTGCACGTGAATAATAACAATATTTGGCAATAATAAAATAAATAATTGTTAGACATTTAATTTTGTCTAAAACGCTATAAATATTATATAAATAAATATGTAACTACAAGAAAAATACTATATAAATTGAGAGCTTTCCAACGAATGGTGAACGATTTCTGTGCGATTAAAATTGCGGAAGTTCCATTTCCCTACCAACGGCTCGGTTGTACGTGAAAATCATAAGAAAATTTACAAGCGGTTGCAATCATGTTGACAATATCAATTAATGAGAATGATCATCTGTGTGTAAACAATTGATTCAAATAACGATGCTCATAACTCAGGTTGATGGCCACGCACTTCGCAGTAGTTAACATAATATGGTTGGATAAATCAGGAGCTTTCCAACGAATGGTGAACGATTTCTGTGCGATTAAAATTGCGGAAGTTCCATTTCCCTACCAACGGCTTGGTTGTACGTGAAAATCATTATAAAAGGCGCATAACGGTTTTTTCTGTCGGTTTTTTGTGACGATTTTTTTTCGGTAGGTCATCGCAAAAACACATTCTGTGTTAAAATAAAACAATTAAAAACCTCCTTGAAAGTGAGTGGGAAGAAATAATTAACTAATCCGTTATCTCAGATGGACGCTCTATTCACTGAGCTACGAGTGCCTGTATAATAAAGTCTCGTTATCTGGGCTCGTATATTCCCTTTATTGGCCGATATTACCTTTTAGGGTTCATCGAACGGGATGCCAATATTACTGGAACATCCTAGGCCGATGTATTAGTTTTAAGCCAGATTTCATAACGTTCGGTCCAGTAGTTTCAGAGAAAAGCTTTGGACGGCAAACGATTTTTAAAAATTCGATTGCTGGATTTTCCGCATCATGAAATGCTCGAGGTAGAGCGCAGCACGTAAACAAGGACCTAACCGATTTGCTCTTTTTTTGTTGCCTATAACAGTAGCTGTGAGGAACACAAGTTGTTTTTTGTCTCTTTGTCGATTTTGCTTCTGAGGAACCATCCTTTTTAGTTTTCAAAATAAAAATTTCCACTCGCATTTTACGTTTTAGACCATTATGAACAACTTTGGTTCCGTCTCTCTCTCTCTCTCTCTCTCTCTCTCTCTCTCTCTCTCTCTCTCTCTCTCTCTCTCTCTCTCTCTCTCTCTCTCTCTCTCTCTCTCTCTGTGTGTGTGTGTGTGTGTGTGTGTCTGTCATGTGTCCGCGAATCCTTGCTACTAGCTTGTTTTCTACAGTTTTCATCTGATTTTGATTACATTTTCAGGGAATGTGCGGGATAGGGGGTGGACGGTCCCCTATCAATTTCAACTTGATTGTATCATTGATAGCATCTGTGCATGCACTTATGTGAAATCCTTGTAACTACCTTAATTTCCATTGCTTGCATCCGATTTCGATGAAATTGTCAGAGGATGCGCGGGTTAGGTTGTAGATGGTCCCCTATCAGTTTCATTGTTGCCTACTGCTCATGCACAAACGTAAATTCCATCATGTTCCATCATTTCACTCTCTAGCCGTTCGAGTTCGCTTAAATCTGGATTATACTTGGAAGAAGATGATAGGTAAACGAGGAAGCTATGTGCCCCACCCAACTTGGCAGCCGTTTTCGTTTGCGTGTTTCTTTATTATAATACCTAACTTATTTAAGACAGGATCTAATTTAGGAAAAGACCAAATTTTTCTAGGAAAGCCATGCCAACCACCATGTACCTTCGCCTCCTATCGCCCCTAGCGGCGGAACTTGTTAGTATGGAACACCATTAGGTCAACTCTTAATAAATGGCAGCGTTTAAGATTTTTTGCTGTGGGTCTCGTATTTTTCCGAGTTTTGTGAATTTCGATTATCGAATCTATTTATAATAGAAGTAGGTATCTATATACCTAAAGTGTAGTACCATCAAAAACTTTAAAAATTGAAATAAATACATTTTATTTATGCACAGAATATGTACTTTAAGCTTATTTACATATTTACAACAATTTAGTACGTCTATCTGTACCACATATCCACCAAACAACTGTGTGGAAAGGTGCTCTGTCAACGTTTAGGACTATTGTGACGATCACGAATTCAGTTCCACCAGTGGTGAGCTGGAGCGTGGTGAGCGTGCCCGATCCTCTTGACTTCGGCGTTGAATCCGTTGTGCTTGTCAGCAGTGTAGTGGACTTCCCTGGTGGTGCCGTCAGCTTCCTTGAGGGTGTAGTAGCCCTTCACCACATCTCCTTCCCTCGTCTCGTGCTGAGCCTTGACGTCTCCAGTGTGGCCATCGTGGACTTTGTATTCATAGGAGTAGTGAGGTGGGGCCTATAATAATCGATCATATAAAATATATACATTGTAAAAGAAAAAATCGAGCTAATCACAAGATTTTGTTCTCAATCCTATTTTATGGTACTGTCATTGTTATCACCTCTTGTCCTGGGTGCCTTCATCAGAAAAGAAAATATTGCTCATCGGAGGAGAGTACGGATGGTGTCTAATTTCATGGAATGGAATTTATCTTAATTTAAAAATATAAAATGAATACGTAGGTAACAATCATTCCAGTTCCTCAGCACCCAATTCCATTAATCAGTTTTCTAGCACAAATTCACAGAAAATAGCGTTATTCATTATTTTACTACATTGAAGGAATAATCAATTATTGTAAGTAGAGCCAAAATTGGATTCAAGAACGATAACCTCAAAACACGTTGGCCATTTCCGACTATCACTCTGAAAACAGGCTTTAGGGAGCGAATGAGCTCGCACTGTGTGAATCAGCGTAATTTAAGTCGCATAGTAAGTAATATGTAAGCATAATTTCCCAACACTATCTGCAACTCTAAACTTACATAGTAGTCGTGGTGTTGATCGCCGTCCCAAGCACCGCCCCATCCTTGGCAGTTAACTGCGGCAAAAACGGCAAAAACTACCAGAGCCTATGAATAATTGAAAAAGTATCATCACGTTAATAATTAATTTGTTCAAATATTACCCGTATCATAAATAAATATCGTCATATTAAAGGTTATAAATCTTAGTTTTTTCTCTAGGAGAATCGTTTAGAAACCTTTGGATAAAAATTTATAAACTGATTTCCCATATAATTATGTAGGAGCTATATTTGTATGGTGTTATTTCGTGCGTACATTAACAAGGTGGTCCTCGATCGGATTTGACCTCAAAGTGCTTGCCCTTCAAATTTTCTTTTGAAATATGATTTGGGAATATGTTAGGATTATAATTCAGCAAAAACTGAAATCAAACATTGAGCCGTTTTTTTAAATTCAGTTTTTGAATTTTTAATTTATACTTTAATCATGAAAATACGCTATAATCGCCAAAATTCAGAGAAAAAAAAATTATGTGTCATTATACAATAGAATCTTCATCTTTTTTCATCGTTCTGACCTATTCTGTGATCAAATATAATTAGAAAAACAAAAATAATAACATTTTATTGAACAAAAAAAAATTATATTTGCATGAATCTCTTAATAAATGCCTGTCGGTATGCATGTAGTATGTGCATGTTTGTCTATGTGTACGCTTGTGTGTGAGTTTATAATGATTCATTATATAAATTTTAACATAAAATATATATCTAAATTGAATAGAAAATGAACATAATGGCATTTTAACAGTTCACATATGCAGAGAATTATATTCGCATACAGCTCTTAATAAAAGTTGTCCATACTCAGAATTGATTCGCGATACTTTATATTCGGTCCACGTCGCAGAAAAATCATGATGAATGAAGCCGAGGCCATTTCCGTGTTTGGTACAAAATTCTTCCACATGAAAGGAAACCGTGTGAACTTTTGGAGTGACTGGAATATCCAAAGATAAATATGATGCTTTGAATTGATTGATGTATTCAATGAATTTTGGATCCAGCCTGACTGAGAAAGATGCTTTGAAAACTTCGTTGAACTTCTGGAAAGCATCAACGAATTCGTCAAAGGAAATAGTTGCCGCATTTTGATACAGAAACTTGATTTGTTGCGTTCAAACTGTATCATGGGTTGTTTTAAATACGTTGATGGTAACTATGAAAATAGATGAAGATTCTAATGTACAATGACACATAAATAATATTTTTTCTGAATTTCGGCGATTATAGCGTATTATTATGATTAAAGTATAAATTAACAATTCGATAACTGAATTAAAAAAAAAAAAAAAAAAAAAAAAAAAAAAAAAAAAAAAAAAAAAAAACCGGCTCAATGTTTAATTTTAGTTTTTGCTGAATTATAATCCTAACATATTCCCAAATAGTATTTCGAAAGAAAATTTGAAGGGCAAGCACTTTGAGGTCAAATCCGATCGAGGACCGCCGTGTTAAGTCAATGGTAGGTTTTCGGAGATAATACAGCATCTGTTTCGAGATTTACCTTAAGTTAAGAACTGAATTTAAAAACTTGGAATATTATTCAATAACCTATTAGGTGCATTCAATCAATCGGAAACAAAATTTGTTCAGTTGAGAGTAGTTAAATGAGAACATAAAGTATTCTTTGCTCATTAACGTAGGTATTGGTACTTTCTACCGTTCTATCCTTATAACTCACCTTTGTATACATTGTCTCAAATGACGAACAACTGTGTCTGTTCCCGGATCAGTTATCCATTTATATGCCAACACCCACTTTCATGCAAGCCATCCCAGCTCTTTGGTATCCCGTCAGTCGAATGTCTCAACATTTTCGGTAGAATATTTCTTAACCACCGAAGCCCGTAATGTGTCTATCCTGAGCGCCTTCCAATCCAAGACGGTGCGCCGCTGTGGTCTTGTTCTACCTTTCTAAATGGTAATCTGCTGTTCACTTACTTTTTAATAAACTATAACTCTGTCATTACTACCTGTCGCAATTGACTATGGTAGCAATTGAGATAACAAAATATTGCAAAAAAAAGCAATTGAGGTTGAAAACAAAAGCAAATTAAGGGTTCAATGATGTATCGCCTTGTCGCCAAAAAATCGAATTGCCCAAATGTAATTAGTAGATTAGTTCGTCGGGCAGCACATTTTGAGCACAAAAAATTGGTCTAACTAAAAAAATGGCTAAAAAATTCAATAAAAATTGCCTCTATAGCAATAAAGCAGAAAATATAGAAATCTTTCGGATGGCAGCGAGTTAAGTAGCAACAAAGTCATTGTTCCTATATCATAAGAGGTTAATGAAAGCGTGTAGAGAGAGAACTACCATAGATATGCAGTCAATGCGCGCAAATTTTGTTTTTCCGAAAAATTATTATTGTTATTACGGACCGTGATTGTTTTTCCCCCTCACCCTTCAATTGTAACACAAATTTTTATTATTTCAGTATTGGATATCTCTCCAATATTATAACAGTCAGTCAGAAAAAACAGAAAATGGAAGTAGGTATGCTGCCAAAACTGCATGTAAACTTGAGGAAAAAAGAAAAAATATATGAAATTACCAGGACAAAATTATTGTATTGTTTTGTTTAGGTCGTCCCTCTGAAGCTAGGCTTTGTCAATAAAGGGACGACCTATTGGATTTGATCTAGGTGGCATTGGAGAACCCAAGCATGATAAAAATCCATTTCAGACCACTATAAGACCGAGTCCGCGAAAAGAAAAAGAAAAAACCCATAGGTGTACTTCTGTGTGTGTGTGTGTGTGTGTGTGTGTGACGAATCTTGTCGACGCTGCAGAGGCTATAATTCTCAACGGAAATTCGAGATTCTTTATTTTTCGATCCCAATTTTACTTAAATTGTGCTACAAACCCCAGAACTGAATTTCATGGTGAAAGTAAGGGAATGGAAAGGGCAAACTCGAAACAAATTTCGACAAATTCGGTCGCCGCCACCAAGGCTACGAGTTTTAACCGATTTTCGTGATTCTTATTTTTTTCGATTCCAATTTTAGTTTAGTTGTGCAATAAAATTTGAGAATTTTGACTTTGCATTCGAGGTGTGAAGTGGAAGGGATAATTGCCGATTCTTTCAAGAGCAGCCCAAGCTACAAATCTCGACCGATTTTCGTGAGTCTTTTGTTGTTCTACGATGAGTTCAGCCTAGTTTGGAAGGAGGTGCATAAAGGGGGTAATAGTAATAAATCGTGATGTATTAACTATTCTTGTCAGAACTTTAAAATTTTGGTACGGAAGGGGGTGAATGGAGGTGGTGTGTGTGTGTGTGTGTGTGTGTGTGTGTGTGTGTGTGTGTGACGAATCTTGTCGACGCTGCAGAGGCTATAATTCTCAACGGAAATTCGGGATTCTTTCTTTGTTCGATCCAAATTTTACTCAAATTGTGCTACAAACCCCAGAATTGAATGTCATGGTGAAAAAGGGGGAATGGAGAGAACAGAGTCGAAAAAAAAATATCGACAAATTCGGTCGGCGCCGCCATGGCTACGATTTTCAACCGATTTTCGTGATTCTTATTTTGTTCGATTCCAATTTTAGTTTAGTTGTGCAATAAAATTTGGGAATTTCGGCTTTGCATTCGAGGTGGGGAGTGGAAGTGATAATTGCCGATTCTTTCAAGCGCTGCCCAAGCTACAAATCTCGACCGATTTTCGTGATTCTTTTGTTGTTCTACGATGAGTTCAGCCTAGTTTATTAACGTTAATAGAAAGTTACAAATTTTATTATGGAAGGAGGTGCATAAAGGGGGTAATAGTAATAAATCGTGATGTATTAACTATTCTTGTCAGAACTTTAAAATTTTGGTACGGAAAGGGGTGAATAGAGGGGGTGATAGTGATAAATCGTAATATTTTTCGATTTTCATCTGATTCCCGTGACAGTTTTTATTATTTGTTCGATCCAGATTTTAGTCCAGTTATGCAACCTTGGAAATTTTAAATCTACTGTCGGTGAGAGCGAAAATGGTGGAGGGAGGGAGGTGAGAAGGTTATTCATATAAATCATGATATTTCTGTTATTTCCTCTTATTTTAATTCTTACCAAAATTATTTAGAATCAATTCATAGGGACGTCCCAGTAATGCATGCATTACATACCAAAGTGTTTATTATATTATTTGTTTCCCCCGCCATCCACTTCAATACGAGAATTTTGAAAATATGCGGGGCGAAGGGGAAAACTGCACAACAGAGAACACCAGATAAGTAATATCTTCAGAGGCCAGATAGAAGCGCATCCCGTTACCTCCTCTGTCCCTCCCCTGACCCGAACATTTTATGCTTGAACACAACAACCCTGAGTAAAATGAAGAAAAAGATTAAGTTAAAAAAGAGGATATTGGGCAATCGGTCCCCTTCCACCAGCTTCCTATCACTCCTCTCGGAATCGGAATTCTGGAATCTGGCAACATCTTGTGCAATTAGATAGATTATTAACGCCATTCGAGCAAATATTCAGTTCTGGCAGCGTGAAAAAAAGTAATATTGATTTGACAACAATAAAATTGGAAGGAGCCCATCTGCACCATCACATTCCTTGAAAAAATCGGATGAATTCTTACTACGCTTGTAAGATTGGTAACACGTTCGCGCTAATAATCAGTTAATAATGACACAATAATGTTGAAATTGATATAAGATGTTCAAATCGTCGTCTCCCAATTATTCTCCCAACTAGGACGTCGAAAAATGTGGTTTGATGGACATTAAGTTTGCGCATGCGCAGAATAAAGTATTTAATTACGAGCAATGAAACTGATAGAGCAACATTCCCTGAAAATGTCATCAAAATAAGACGACTCAGTGGAAATTAATTTTGTTACTAGGATTTGTGGACACACGGACAGAGACGGAACGAAAGCTGTTCAGAATGGTCTGAAACGTAAAAATCGAGTAGAAATTTTAATGTTGAAGTCAAACATGTTATCAAGTCCAAAAGTTAAAAATAAACTCGGAAGCAAATTTTAAACGATAAGATAACGACACGTTCGACGACACGTTTTCTCCAAATTTTTGAGGTTCTAGAACACCATCGTAACTTCAGTTGAAAACTAAAATTGATTTCATCGCACTCTCCATGATCAGCAGAGAAAACGGTGAGGCTAATTTACTTATTGTGTACTTGACCTTCAGCACTGAAATTTGAAAAACCTCATCGTGACTGCTGGGAATCAATTTTACGAGTTATCAGATCATGAGTAGCTGCGTAAGTATAAACTCTAAATTTAGATCAATATAATTTAATGAACAATTTAATAATACAAGAGCTGTACAATGTAAGTAGATGAGATGTGCAAATCATACGTTGGATGCTTAGTACATTTTTTGGAAGCAATATTGACTGAACTGGGCGAAATGACCAAGGCCTCGGCCGTTCCACTACACTTGACTCCACCGATTTATTCATGATACTTTTCCTTCAGTTAATAATGAGGTTATACATTCCTTCCTCTGGAAAAAAAAGTTACGTCGCACGAATAAATGTTGCAATAACCCAATGGTCAATGGAGGGATGACCGGTATTAAAGCGAATAGACTCCAAAACTTCGTCGCAGTTACACTATAGAGGTTGACAATGTATACCAAAGTAAGTTGTAAACCTGTACAGCTTTTCATTTTTTTTAAAATACTAGTTGCTTTATTAGGCCTAGAGTGTTCATCTAGGAGTAAAAGTACCAGAAAGGACGCTCTAACATCAAATCAATAGTTGCTAAATTATCCGTCAAAAAGTGTATCATACTTACTATCTTGTAGCTTCCAATCTGAATACGAATATTTCATAAGCCCAACTTCAACCCGCTTAAAAAACGTTTTTAACACGAAATTACAGGTCCTCGTTTTCCTTGCTGTGGTTGCTGCAGTGTCCAGCCAGGGATGGGAAGGTTCTTGGGATGGCGATGCTCACAAAGACTACTACGTAAGTGCGAACGGTTTAATTTTTTAAGCGAACAGTAGTTTGTGAACATCTAGGATGTACAAATAAGTTAGGTTCCTGAACATTGTTAAGATGGATGACACAGTTTTTTCTAACTTTTATGTACTAATGTTAAAAAGTCTCTACAATGATGAAAATTCACAACATTTCGGTGGGAGCCCTCTACACAAACTGACTATTCATTTATGAAAATTTCAGACTAAATTATTTTGCCAGTTCAAGGACATAATTGAAGTGAATAACATCTGCAAGTACGTATTTTTCTGGAAGAAGGCACCCAAGTAAAAACAACATAACAAGTATTGTAACAAAACAAATATGTTGGGTGAAAAAAAAAAAAAATTTTTTTTTTTTTTTTTTTTAATTGCACAGGATTTTTAGTGGGTTTTTCTTCATCCAAGATTTGGAAATACATATTCAACAATCCCAAGAGTGGTTTACGATGGTAAATAGAAGTATTCACAAGCAATAACAGTACTTTTTTGGATAAGTTGTTCGAATGTAGAGTACAACTCATAAGATTTAACAATTAATTGGAAAATTTCCCAACCCCCACTCTCACACATTCATTACTTTAATTACATTGCAATATCTAAATTAACACTAACAGCCCACTGCAACCTCCAAAATTAGCTTTTTCGTATTTGCTTACAGAAATGTAGGATCTCAAAAAATACGGAGGAATTAATCAGAAGCTTTCCAACAAGTTGTAAATAATTTTTATGGGGCGGATGAAAGGGAAGTACATGTTCATTGTGAAGCGTAGGTAGGTTTTTGGCAAAATTCTGATTGCGTAGGTAAGAGTTTTGGGTAGGTAATATCACTGTGAGGCACGATTCTGAATACTCTGCTGGATTTTGAATTGTCGGTCAGGGGAACAATGAGTTCTTCATTCACATACAACTGAATCTTCAAGTCTGATTTTTTGTCCATAGGCACCTCCTCACTACTCCTATGAATACAAAGTTCACGATGGGCACACTGGAGACGTCAAGGCTCAGCACGAGACGAGGGAAGGAGATGTGGTGAAGGGCTACTACACCCTCAAGGAGGCTGACGGCACCACCAGGGAAGTCCACTACACTGCTGACAAGCACAACGGATTCAACGCCGAAGTCAAGAGGATCGGACACGCTCACCACGCTCCAGTTCACCACGGATGGTACTAAATTGATGACTCTCCCATTAAACTATAGTTGATTGTGAGATATACGCAAGAAGAAGAGCCATCTACAATGTATATTACTGTAAATATTTGATTGCTATAAATTGTTTTAAAATCCATCTTGCTTATTGGTTACTCTCCTAATGCCCGTTTTAGGCTAAGGTTACTATGGATGCGTATCCTGACGAACTATTGTCAGTTTATTGGCTGAATATTTTTGTCAGCCTTTATCATTTATGAGTAAAAATAAATATTTAGAGAAAAACACAGTTCCTTTGAGCCTGACGGCTAAAATTAAAAAACATGAATATGCTTTAGCCGTACACGACTCACTCATCGTTGATTCTCTGAACCCGACCCCCCATCGGCCTCTGAACTCTGTTTATCATTCTGCCATCAATCCTAAAACATGGAATCATGCTTTAGCTCCTCGCTCTCACTTTATTATAGAAATGATCACGACCATTGAGCTCTTGTGAGATGATGATCTCCTAATAGAAACTCGCGAGTAAACATTCACTTTATTATAGAAATGATCACGACGATTGAGCTCTTGTGAGATGATGATCTCCTAATAGAAACTCGCGAGTAAACATTCACTTTATTATAGAAAGAGGCTAAAGAGGCTGCATACGAAATTACAGCTTCCTATAGTGTAAAGTATAGAAATTACCTATTAAAATAATTTAACCACCGCTTCACAAATCTAACCGTTCTCGCAATATTCGGATCACCTGCTATGAATCACATAATCGAAACACCAGCTCAATGAAATCATCAGAAATTAACAAGCGGTTGCAATCATGTTCACAATATCAATAATTGAGAATGATCACCTGTGTGTAAACAATTATTCATATAACCATGCTCATAACTCAGCTTGTTGGCCACGCACTTCGCAGTAGATAATATAGTATGGTTGGATAAATCGAGAGCTTTCGAACGAATGGTCAACGAATTTTGTGGGATGAAAAACGACGAAGTATCATATCCCTAGCAACGACTCGGTTGTAAGCGGAAATCATCACAATTATTGGCGCTACTTTCGTTGCACTCTCGTGGGACATTTTTCGGTAGTTAGGTCACGGCTAAAGCATATTCATGCTAAAATAGATAGCAGAACGGATACTGGGATAATATTAAGCTCCTATTGCATAAGAATTATAAAGTTCATATATTATATTAACATGCAGGTAGGTAACGTATCAAATGAACAGTCAAGTTACAGGTGGTTTCCAATGGTAAATTGGAATATTCGTGAGAGCTGGAATAGAAGTGCATTCAGTAATGCAGTTAGTACTACTCCGCGGATGGCAATGATTAAGATATTCTCATGATAGTTTTATCCAATACTCACTTCCTAGCACTGCTCTTCAACAAATCAAATATATGTTATATGGAATCATGTCGTGGGCAAAGTAACAATAAAGAATTCAACTTTCAACAAGTAGACACCTCTTCACTACTCCTATGAATATAAGGTCCACAACAAACACACTGGAGACGTCATCAAGACTCAGCACGTCACGAGGGAAGGAGATGTGGTGAAGGGCTACTACACCCTCAAAGAGGCTGGTGGCACCACCAGGGAAGTCCACTACACTGCTGACAAGCACAACGTATTCAACGCCAAAGTCAATAGGATCGGACATGCTCACCACGTTCCGGTTCCCCACGGATCGAACTGAACTCGAGACCGTCAAACTATCACGGAGAAAGTTCTTTTAAAACTAAATAAAAAACCTCCTAACACAACTGGTAGGTGAACGGATGAAATTTTTATTTACCACGATGTAAACTGTAAATAGTACATCTGAATTGTATGAAAAATAATACACATCAGAAAATACAGGTAGTCAAAATTATCCTCAATCGTAAAAATGTACTTTTGGCATGAGCAGGGACAACAATAAATCAGTTTATTAAATGCTATCATGCCTATGGTACATCAGATTCACAAGTGATAATCTGACAACTGGACTACGCACGGAAAACGCTGCAAATTCGTACACAAAGGTATATTTTTTCTGTATTAGATAGCCCTTCAATTCAGATTACTGGTCTATCGAAAATTACTTATCGAACTAAGTCTGTAGTGCATCATCAGATTATAACTGGACGATGTTACCTACCAAAAGAAAATGAATTAATAAACTAAAAACCGTCAGCCGAGTTGGATGTGGCACATAGCTTCTTCGTTTGCGTATCATGGGTATTAATTTCCGTTTTATATTGAGAAATTCCATAGAGGAAAAGAGTATTTATTTATTTATTATTAGAACGGCCAATGACCATTTACATAGAATTAGGCTTTTACATACAAGATACAATGGTTAATAAATAATATTTAAAAATGTAATACTCGAAAAATACGAAAAAATGGAAATATGTAAAAAATGAGCAAAAGTAAAATATCAAACAAGATTTTAAGTAGACAAAAAATATCATCAATCAAGGTGGTTCAAAGAGGGGCAGCACGAATCGCACTTCTAAAGGGCGAAGTAGAAAAAGTGAACAGGTCCTGCTGTTCCTTTGCTAACACAAGATTGTAGTCCAGCTGCATACAGGCCAGTGGTCTATATCGAAGGTAATTGTTGGAGAACTCTAGACGAAGAAAGTCCGATTGAGTCAGGTAGGGTAAGGTAGGGTGTGGAAATTGAGCGTCGATAACAGGAAGGAGCAATCTATTCGGACAGTTACCAAACCATGAAGAAACATCATATCAGGCTAGCTTCGGCGGCATTCTGGCTTCTGTAGTTGTTTCTCGTCTAACCAGGACTACTTGGTCGTCAGCAAAGTGAGCTGTGAGCACTTCAGGTCCTCTTGGATAATCATGAGCGTAGAATATATACAACAGAGGAC
Organism: Adelphocoris suturalis; assembly: GCA_030762985.1. Taxonomy (NCBI): domain Eukaryota; kingdom Metazoa; phylum Arthropoda; class Insecta; order Hemiptera; family Miridae; genus Adelphocoris; species Adelphocoris suturalis. The sequence goes on along the minus strand of CM061040.1, from coordinate 151,776,136 downwards.
CCAATGTACTCCCCTGCGGGACTCCTGCGAGAATGTTGTGTACTTTGGAGAGAGCTGAGGTACTAGCCGCTCCGGCTCGCTACGCTCGCCTCCACGTCCAGCCGGGGGGGCAAGCCCCCCGGACCCCCCATTCAATTGCTCGCTTCGCTCGCAAAGTGTGGCATGTAGGGAATGTTGCTCGCTTCGCTCGCAAACGATAGATCCCTAAGGGTAGGTTTAACTTCTGTAAGGGATGCTGCTCGCTTCGCTCCCTTGAGGAAGTTATACTGCCCACCCAACTTGGCAGACGTTTTTTTCTGTTGGAAATTCTTACAAACAAATTAAATCTTATGAAACTACGTGGAACCACAAAAAGTTTATTCGGGGATGTTGCTCGCTTCGCTCGCAAGGTATTGCTGTATATTTGTAGGAAAAAATCCGAATTTATTCTGTTGACATGGCTCTCGCTTCGCTCGCAAGGTATACCTGTATACCCTTCAAGACGTAAGTGCGTGTACCTGCTCGCAACCCGTTCCAGTCAGGTGCAAGCCCCGCCTCATCGAACCCCTGACTTCGTAGAGCCTTCTCGCGAACACGGCAAAATTAATTTCTGATGTTAAACGCTTCTTCTCGCTTCCGCTTGCGATTTGACCGACTTAACGTCACTTTTTTCGATACCCGATTTCGGATTCAGATTCGGCGGACCCAAAACTGTATTTCGCCCGCGAAAACCGTTCCGAAAAACGTACCTTTATGAGGTATATTTTAATCGGAAAAAACCAAGTTTTTCGGCGGACTTTTCGAGAAAACGGGTCCGTACTCTCGCATTTTTTTAACGCATTTCCCGATACTTTTTTCGCGATCCGATCGCGCCGTCGTCTTCCTCGTTCAAAAACCTACGAAACCCGTATTTTTCCGGAATTGTCAACGGCCGTTTAGAGGGGTAGGGGAAGCGGGGAAGTCCAAAAAGCGCACATTAATTCTTACTTCGACCCCCCTCCCGCCCTACGGCCCATGGTTCGGGTGGGATTAAACAATTTTAAATTCGCTCGCTCCCACTTTTGGAAAATCCCAAGAAGATCCCCCCACTAGTACACTCCCCCCACTCAGCCGTTTGGCCGTGCATAGACACGACAGACAGACAAACAGACAAACAGAATGAGTTTCATTCTTATTAATAACTAGCCGCTCCGGCTCGCTACGCTCGCCTCCACGTCCAGCCGGGGGGCAAGCCCCCCGGACCCCCCGTTAAATTGCTCGCTTCGCTCGCAAAGAGTGGCATGTAGGGAATGTAGCTCGCTTCGCTCGCAAAGTGTGTCATGTAGGGAATGTTGCTCGCTTCGCTCGCAAGGTGTGGCTGTATACATTCCATGTATTACAATTGAAACATGTAGGGAATGTAGCTCGCTTTGCTCGCAAACGGTAGGTCCCTAAGGGTAGAGTAAACCTCTGTATAGGGATGTTGCTCGCTTCGCTCGCTTCAGGAAGTTATACTGCCCACCCAACATGACAGACGTTTTTTTCTGTTGGAAATTCTTACAAACAAATTAAATCTTTTAAAACTAAGTGTAACCACGAAAAGTTTATTAAGAACAGCTGTATATGTATAGGAAAAAACCCGTATTTATTCTTTTGAAATGTCTCTAACGGAAAAGTTCCCCCATTGCTTCGCCTCGCATACCTATGTGGTATACCTGTGTGTACCTGCTAACATTGTGAACACCTGTCATCGAACCCCAAACACGTCTTTCGAGAGCCTTCTCGCGTCCACGGCACATATAATTTTCCATGTTAATAGCTTCGTCTAGCTTCCCCTCGCAATTTGACCGAGTTCTCGTCACTTTTTTCGATATCCGATTTCGGATTCAGATTCGGCGGGATCAAAGCTGTATTTCGCCCGCGAAAACCGTTCCGAAAGACGTACCTTTATAGGGTATATTTTAATCGGAAAAAACGTAGTTTTTCGTCGGACTTTTCGAGAAAACACGGTCCGTACTCTCGCAATTTTTTTACGCATTTCCCGATACTTTTTTCGCGATCCGATCGCGCCGTCGTCTTCCTCGTTCAAAAACCTACGAAACCGGTATTTTTCCGGAATTTTCGACGGCCGTTTAGAGGGGTAGAGGATGCGGGGAAGTCCAAAAAGCGCACATTAATTCTTACTTCGACCCCCCTCCCGCCCTACGGCCCATGGTTCGGCTGGGATTAGAAAATTTTAAATTCGCTCGCTCCCCCTATCGGAAAATCCCAAGAAGATCCCCCCACTCGTACACTCCCCCCACTCAGCCGTTTGGCCGTGCATAGACACGACAAACAAACAGACAAACGGAGTTTCATTCTTATTAATAGTATAGATAGAGATAAGGTGTCAGGTAGAATAGATTCAGTTTAGCCAATAGGCCTTGGTGCCATACTTTTTCAAAGGCTTTCTCTGTGTCCAGGAATAACCCGAGACAAACGCTCTTGGTTTAAAATGTCGTTAGTAGCTCGTCGACCACTTTGTGTAATAAATTGTTCGGGGCTCGAATGCTCTAAACGGAATCAGAACTGTTCGTCCGGGAGAGAAGGTTCCAGATAGCGCAATAGCTCGGGGAGTAATAGTCTTTCAAATATTTTGGCCAACAGTGAGAGAAGACTGATTGGCCTGTAATTTTTAATATCGGTTGAGCATTTGCCTTTCTTTTTAATCATAATAACGTGGGCGAATTTCCATATATTGGGGAAGTAGCTCAACCTTAGGATGGTATTGTAGATTGATGTTAGCTGCAATAGTGCCTTCCGCGGTAGGTTTATTAAGAGTGGTCGAGTTATTCCGTCAAACCCTGGAGCTTTTCTTGTAGGGGAGCTTTTTCTCCATTTGCATAATACAATAATTGAAGATCAACTGACTAGCCCTTTACAGCTATCCCCACTCAAAACGTTCTTCCGGCCAGGGCAGACTAAAGAGGCAATCAAAATCTCCCCTACAAGAAAAGCTCCACGGTTTGACGGAATAACTCGACCTCTCTTAATAAACCTACCGCGGAAGGCACTAGTGCAGCTAACATCAATCTACAATGCCATCCTAAGGTTAAGCTACTTCCCCAATAAATGGAAATTCGCCCACGTTGTTATGATTAAAAAGAAAGGCAAATGCTCAAGCGATATTAAAAATTACAGGCCAATTGAGAGACTAATTTTTCTGTAAAAGCATTGGCTTTTTCCTGGGGCGTGCACAGCCATTTATTGTCAACTCTGAGTGGGGGGATACCCTCGTTCCCTCGCTCGTGTCATACTTAGTTTTTTTCCAGAGGGACCCGTCAGTTGTATCGAGATTAGCTAGTTTTGATCGATTTCTACCGTTTCTCTCAAGTGACAGTGCATTTTTGAGATCTTCCGTTGCTCTTTTGTAGGCCCTCTTGTGTTCACGAAACCTGGTGGCTTGCCACAGCGCTCGAGCCTGGTTCATAACCCTATGGAGGTCCGCTATGTGGGGTTTTACTATATAAGAAGAGAATGTTTTTGTTGAGTTGTGGCTGGGGCTTGCTAGCCTTGATGCAAATTGGACGTTCCAAGTGAAAATTGACACTGCCTTGTAAACTTCTGACGGGATTTTAAGGGGAAGTTGTAGATTAGTTGTTAATCGCAAGGTTTCCTTTTATACATTCCAATCAAACGGATTTTTATGAAGAAAAGGAGGATGTACATGAATTCGATGATCTGTTCCGAATGATGTCACAACAGGAAAATGGTCTGATGATTAGTCGGGCACGACTGTAGGTTGGGCACACAGGTTATTCAGTTTTTTTTCGAGGAAAAAATCTAGTTCGTCGGGAGTATTGCTGAGCCTATCTGGGTAGTAGGTAGGTTCCACAGGGTGTTAGATCTCAAGGCCATATCTGTGTAACATTTGCATATTTGCATGAGTATCATGCCTCAGGGGTGTAATAAGTTGGAGCCGAATAGTTTATGCTTTACATGTTTACTCCTACAAGTTTAAATTGTGGGGGGGGGGGGGTAAAATACCATCGCATGTATACAGCCACACATTACGAGCAACTTAATGGGGGGTCCGGGGGGGCTTGCCCTCCCCCTGCTGGACGTGGAGGTTATTTATAAGAATGAAACTCCGACTGTTTGTGTGTTTGTTTGTGTGTTTGTCTTTCCATGCCATGCAGGAGGTTTTCTTCACATTTACAGCCATAACGAGCGTGCGAAGCGAGCAACATCCCCTACACACGTTAAACCTACCCTTAGCGATCTACAATTTGCGAGCAAAGCGAGCAACAACCCCTACATGTTCCAATAGTAATACACCTGAATGAGGGGTAAAAGGCCCACAGCTTGCGAGCTAAGCGAGCAACTTAATGGGGAGTCCGGGGGGCTTGCCTCCCGGCTGGACGTGGAGGCGAGCGGAGCGAGCCGGAGCGGCTAGTGTAGTATAAGCGGGGCTTAAAATTACAGGCAGTGTTCTGCGTCCGTATAATATAGGAATAATAAAACTTTGTGTAATAATTTGCAGCGTTTGTTAGTTTCGCATATATTGTGTTTACATAGGTCTACCGTACGTTACATTGGAAATAAATTATATATGGTCTTTTTGGTGGTATAATTTTTCCAAGTACTGAAGAATTGTATTTAAATATATGATTAGGACGTTACAACACGATCCGGATTTAGGATAGGCAAGAGAGAGAGAGAGAGAGAGAGAGAGAGAGAGAGAGAGAGAGAGAGAGAGAGAGAGAGAGAGAGAGAGAGAGAGAGAGAGAGAGAGAGAGAGAGAGAGAGAGAGAGAGAGAGAGAGAGAGAGAGAGAGAGAGAGAGAGAGAGAGAGAGAGAGAGAGAGAGAGAGAGAGAGAGAGAGAGAGAGAGAGAGAGAGAGAGAGAGAGAGAGAGAGAATGGGCGCAACTAACTACCTATCTTCTATAGGTACCTATATGACTGAATGATGTATTCTTATTCATCTTGATATATTTAACTTTGGAATGTTTTTTCTTTCAATAAATTGAAATTAATACATTTTATTTATAATTAAGATGTATATTTTTAGCAGTTTTACATATTTACAATTCAGTAGATACGTCTGTCTGCTATGTATATCCACCAATCAGCTGTGTTGAACTATGTTGGTCGGTTTTTTCGTGACGATCACGAATTCAGTTCCACCAGTGATGAGCTGGAGCGTGGTGAACTGGAGCGTGGTGAACTGGAGCGTGGTGAGCGTGCCCGATTCTCTTGACTTCGGCATTGAATCCGTTGTGCTTGTCAGCTGTGTAGTGGACTTCCCTGGTGGTGCCATCAGCCTCCTTGAGGGTGTAGTAGCCCTTCACCACATCTCCTTCCCTCGTCTCGTGCTGAGCCTTGACGTCTCCGGTGTGGCCATCGTGGACTTTGTATTCATAAGAGTAGTGAGGTGGGGCCTGTAATAATCGACCAAATCATGTACATTACGAAATAAGGAACTTCTCACTTGGAAGCTACAAAATATAATAGCTGGGTGATGTAATATGTAATATACCTTAATTAACCAGACTTCATTACTTGCGTCAAATCAAGGTGATAGCAACATTGCATTCAATGTATTACCCAATGTTCTGAGTGTTGAAAAATGTAGTATTAGAACTATAGGAATACATACAGGTTTTTAAAGAAAGGTTCACACAAGGAACCTACTCCTAAGGACTTTATAGACAAGGATCCTTACGAAATATACATGGATATCTGCTTGACACCGCAAAAAGGGCCTAACATTAAATACTGCCACCATGCCGTTTTAGCTGGTTGTTGTTTCATTTTTCTAACAGTGCGGATTTTTATTGAGACTTCATTGCACTCCTCCAGCCTGCTCAGAGTGTCTACCTACTCAAATAAACGAAACTTTTAAAAACCATAGAAATAAATCTCCTCGTCGTGGGGGAGAATGGAAGGTGTCAAATTTCAATGGATGTAATTTTCAATTACAAAAAATATAAAATGGAATCGTGGGTATCAGTAATTCACAATTCAGTTTTTCAGTACAAATTCACAAAAATATAGCATCATTCAATATTGCTCTAAATACATCGAATAAATAATAATTCGTAAGAGTTGAAATTGGAGTCGTGAATGACAACTTTGAAAGTTGTTGGCCATTCTTAACAAACACACAAAACAGGCAGTAGGAAGCGAATGAGCAGGTTATTGTGTGAATCAACGTAATGAAAGTTACATGTAAGCATAATTTCCCTCGTGTCTCATAAGACTGAACTTACTTAGTAGTCGTGGTGTTGATCACCGTCCCAAGCACCGCCCCATGCTTGGCAGTTGACTGCGGCGAAAACGGCAAAAATTACTAGAGCCTGTAAATAGTTGAAAAATTGTGTTACACTGATATACCCAATGTTCAATTGATTATTCATTTAAAATAGGAGAAAGTAGTCAAAAATTATGAAATTAATTTCAACCACTAGGTTTTGGCTCCTAGTTTTGGAAATCAGCTCATCTGATAATTACATTTTAAATGTACTTGTTGCATAATAATGTAGAAGCTTTATTTTTATGGTGTATATTCGTTTGCTTTTGAAGTCACTGATATTCGGTGCAAATTGAGAACATCATTAGTTTCGAGAGTTACCCTAGTTAATGTATTGAATTAAAGAACACTGAATTGCTTGCTGATGTTTAGAATGTTACTATCTACCATTCTAGCCCAACAACTCACCTTGGTGTACATTGTCTCAAGTGATGAAGGACTGTGTCTGTTCTCGGATTAGTAATTCATTTATATACCAACTCCCCCTTTCATACAACCCATTTCGGTTCTCTAATATTTCGCCGGTCGAGCGGAGGTGCGGAAATGTCGCAACATTTTCGATCGAATGTCTCTCACCACCGAAGCCAATAAATGCGTTTATCCTGACCCGAGCGCGCGATTACCTATCAATTCATCAATCGCCCCGCTGTTATTTTTTTTTTTTAATATATTAATCGGCTGATCACTTACTTTTTAATAAACTGCCATTGTTACCTATCGCAATTGACTGCTGTGGAAATCATTTAACAACTACTACATCAGTGCTCACGAAGTGAGGCCCATTATAGCGCATTTTCTTGTAAGGAGATCCGCGTGAAATAGACGCTTCCTGCGTTGAATAAGAGAAAAAATAGCTTCGGAGCTCACTCGGCTAATTGTTGACCCCTCATGCTTCTTCAGTATTCTCCCTTGAGCCTCCCTCTCAAGTTTCAGCTTCCTGCGTTGAATAGTAGACAGAATAGCTTAAGAGCCAATAACATCGATATTTAACTGAAAAACGTAAAGCTACGAACCCATTAAATTTGTAGTTCTCATGTCCCCTGGTAAAGAACCGGAGGTCTGGCAGTCCGTGCCTCTTGCTTTCCCTTAGAAAATTTTGATTAAAATTCGAAAATTTTGCACTGAACTGAGAGATAAATGGTTTGAATTTTCTTCAAAATGTTCGAGATACTGTCCTGAAAAACGGTTTATATCGCCACCTTTTTATATGACTACTGACTACGACTATACGATCTCCTTGTAACAATCATGTGTGATTTTTTACAATAAAATTTGTTTGATTGATTGATTGACTACTGACTATTTGCGTTTTCAAAACTGACCACATTGAGTTTCATGAAATTTCGCATTCAATTTCACTGAGAGATACATGAATGGCGTTTTTTCTAAAATATGCTGTTAACCCTCCGAGATGAATATTTGGTCTGCCAAACCATTCACCACCTTGCGTATTCAAAACTGACCAAAATTTTAATTTCAGCTAATACAATTCAACCAAAACCGAAACGACTCAACTTCCCTACAATCTATCCAGCAGTTCTCATAGGGTAAGGGTAATACCAACCAACCGTCGCAAGATGTTGCGTATTGAAAACTGACAAGTTTAATTTGATGAGATTTTGAACTGAATTTAACTGGGAGATGAATGACTAGAATTTGGTCTAGGATGTTTATTAGATTTTCACTAGTTTGGGCTACTAGACAACTTACCAACTTGCGTTATCAAAGTTGACCGACATTTTAAATTCAGTTGCATACTATTCAACCGAATCCAGTATCCCTAAAGGTCACTACAATCTGTCACACAGTCCTCAGGGGGGAGGGTGCTCACAATTGACAGTCACATAATGTTGCATTTTGAATAGTCTCCTGAATATCTCGAATTTTTCCTGAAATATTCGTTAGATATACCGAGTTGACAATTTTGGCTGCCAGACCAGTTACGAATTAGCGTTTTCAAAACGACTGAAATTCACAGCATCGTATTGTGCTGAAGTGGTTGAGCTCGTATCAATAACCTACCATATCGTGTGCCACATTGTTCCATATCACTGGTTAGACCAGTTGATTTATTGTCAAAAATAAAACGGTAATTTTCTCATTTTGGATACATTTTTTGCTTTGGCGCTTCTGTGCCTGAAACGGACACTCCAAATGAAAAAATGATTATTTGGAAGTCGTTGAACATCTAATTCAGTGTCATTCAAGTACCTACCGTAAGTTAGAATGTGATCAATTTATGTCGCATTCATGAAGAAACAATCTAAATTGTCACCAGGCCGCTACACCTGAGGTGCTTCGTATAAATAAGTTTCAATTTGATATTGTTACTGAATTTTAAACGCACTATGATTTAATTATCCTTGCATTGAACCTCCCTCTGAAATTTCAGCTTCCTACGTTGAATAGGTGAGAAAATGGCTTTGGAGCTCACTCAGCTAATTGGTGCCTAGTTGGTCATATTCTGCACTATCCTTGAGCCTCCCAGATTCCTGTATTGAATAGCAGAGAAAAAGAAGTTGGAGCTCCTCATCTGATCTGTGATTACTCAGGCGTCTTCAGCATTCTCCTTTGACGCTCCCTCTCAAATTTCACTTTCTTGCGTTCAATAGGAGAGAAAATGGCTTTGGAGCTCTCTCATCCGCTCAGTGATCAATCAGGTGTTTTCATCTTCCTCCGTTGACCCTCCCTCTCAGGATTCAGCTTCCTGAGTTGAATAGAAGAGAAAATGACGTTGGAGCTCACTCAGCTGATCAGTCTTCACTCAGGCCCATTCTCCCCTCATCCTCCCTGTCAAATTTCAGCTTCCTACGTTGAGTAGGAGAGAAAAGGGCTTTGTACTTATCATTGATCACTCAGCCGTCTTCAACATTCTCCCTTGACCCTCCTTCTGAAATGTCAGCTTCCTTCGTTGAATAGGAGAGAAAATGGCTTTGGAGTTCACTCAGCTGATCATTCAGGCGTTTTATGCATTCTCTCTTGACCTTCTCTCTCAAATTTCAGCTTTCTGAGTTGAATTGGAGAGAAAATAGCTTTGGAGCTTACTCAGCTAATTGGTGCTCAGTTGGTCGTCTTCAGTATTCTCCCTCGAGCCTCCTTCTCTGATTTCAGCATCCTGCGTTCAACCATATGCGATGATATCGTCTCGTAACGGCAATTTTGTCTAATTTTCGGCCGGGTCATCATGGCAAAAACAAGAAGGGATGTGATTTAGAGTGTGTATCTCTGCATTTATATCACTATGGACTCCAAAACAGCTGGACCGATTGTTCTTTTTTTTAAAATAATTAGTTTGTCCCTGGTCAGGTTTCATGCTATATTTAAAGTCGTGTTTGGGAGTCTTGAGGCAAAATGCTTCTAGGTCTCCCCACAAACAAAATCTAGGAAGATCCTCCAGTGAGGAGACTGTTCACACAGTCAATGTCCTTGACAAATGCCAAGTACCCGCCTTTACGCACGGGTCGAGACATGCGTTCTAGCTCGCACTACCAACTATGGAGGTTGGTGCCCTAGTTTGTGGATACCCACAAAACTACAAATCACTTCATGGACAACAATCTTCATTGCAAAACTATCGCTTGCTGAAATGAATTTGACGCCACGAATTCAACAAAACCAAAATTATTTCTGCTATTTTAGCCAACCGGACCTAATTAGGATAAGATGATGCGGATCGCAAGTATAATGTTTAAACACACCTGCCGTAGGTTACATTGGAAATAAATTAAACATGGTCATTCTGTTGGTATACTTTTCTTAAATGTTTTTTCTCAAGTATTTCAAACATACAATGAGCGTTACCCACGTATTATTTTATGTTTTTGATGAAAAAAGAATGCATTCTAAGAAATTTAATTCAATCCGCACTGTAGTAGCTCGCGAACATTCAAGGTAGAAACATCGAGCTCCGTGAAACGAAAATATTTGTCTCGGGCCGCGAGGTCTGCTGAACTCGGCTGAAGCGGTACGATGAACTCGGACAGCGGAAGAGTGCTGACGGTAGCGGAGATAATTTCGCAAGTGAAGGCTTCTCTTGCGCAACATCAGACGAATACCAGAGGGATTCAAGATGAGGCCATCCGAAATTCATTCAGTGAGTTATACTCCATAATTAATACCCTCAGTGGTTATTTATCTGGGTGTAATGAACATGTATTGGCAGAAAAGAAAAAAGTCTCAGACCTTCAAGACATGTATTGGCAGAAAAGAAAAAAGTCTCAGACCTTCAAGACAAGTTAGAAAAATTAGAACATGAGATGTCTTTTCATACAGACTCAAGTGATCTTGCCAATGAAGTTGGGGACGATGAGGTTCGCTCATACGATGTCTCTGGCATAGACTTTAAACCAGTGAAGGTAATCCGAAAGAAAATTGAAAATACTACATCTCAAAATCAGGTACAAAAACCCCAACCAAAAAAAGAACCAAAACCTCCTCCTTTCATGCTAGAAGCACTTAAAGATGCTGAGGGCTTCAAAAATATTAAAGCACGGCTAACACAGTTAGTACCAAATGTCACCCTTACTCTTCTTGGTGACGGTAAAGTTAAAATTAACACGGAAACCTCAGATGAATTCCGAGCCATTAGATCGGAGCTCATCAATAAAAAATGCCCGTTCACGACTTACCAAAATAAACAAGAACGACCGTATACAGTGATATTGAAAGGAATTCCAAGAGGGCTTGCTCCACAAGAGCTCAAAGACGCATTTGCCCACGAATTCCCACACCTACAAGTCCTGAATGTGACACAAAAATTGAAATGGGGAACAAAAGAACCTATTGATATGTATATAGTTGATTTTGCCCCCGGAACTAATCCTGACACTATCCATGGAATCACAAAATTTTATTCGTCGAAGGTAAAATTCGAAAACCTTAAACCGAATAAAATTGTGTCACAATGTAAGAGATGCCAATCATGGGCACACACCAAAAACTACTGCACGAAAATGGAGAGGTGTGTTAAATGTGCTGGCTTCCATGCCACAGAAAAGTGCACCAAACCTCGCGATACCCCAGCCAAATGTGCAAACTGCGGAGACTCGCATACAGCAAACTACCGCAAATGTTCAGTGGCTATTGAAGCTGCCGAGATTCACAAAAAACGATCTCAAGGTCTGAAGGCTGGCTCCCAAAATATCGAAAAAGAAACCAAAAAAATCAATACAACTAGGACAGTTTTCATCCCGAAAACTCCTATACATGAGAAAAATCAACATTTCGGTCATCAGCCTTCATACGCCCAAGCGGTAAGTGGCAGTGTCATCCAGCCAACACCCTTGCAGCCTGATAACACTATACAATCATTATTGCAAAACATACTTGCAAATCAAAGCCGAATGGAAAACACCCTATCTAATGTTAATCAAAGATTAATTGCCCTAGAAAAAGATCGCAGCCATTCACGAAAGAAAGCCCAATGATGCGCAACCTACGAATTATGTGTTGGAATGCCAATGGACTCCTGTCCCGAAAATTGGACCTGGAGATGGTTCTTAATATAAACAAAATAGACATCTGTCTAATTTCTGAGACCCACTTTACTAAGGAGTCACGCATTAAGATAAAAGGATTCGAGTGCTATCATGCTCTCCATCCCAGCAATAATGCAAGAGGGGGCAGCGCAGTACTTATCAAAGATAATATAAAACATCATGAATGTGTCAAAATAGAGACAGAAAAATTTCAAAGCTGTGCAATCACCATTAGTACGAAATCCTTTGAAGCTAATATTGCCAGTATTTACATTCCTCCAAAGCATATCATAAAAGAAAATGAATTTGCTGAAGTGTTTGCCCTACTTGGAAATCGCTTCATAATCGGCGGTGACTTTAACGCAAAACACACGCATTGGGGTTCACGACTTTGTACACCTCGTGGTACAGAGCTCCTTAAATATGTTCAATCAAATTACTGTACTCCATTGTCAACTGGGAAACCAACGTACTGGCCAGGGGATATCCAGAAGAAGCCTGATCTAATCGATTTCTTTATCATGAAAAATATTTCAGCGAACTATGCACTTGTTGAGGACTGTTTTGACCTCAGCTCTGACCACTCGCCAATACTTCTAACGCTAAGTGAAACCATCATTCTAAAGTCTCATAATCCAGTTTTGGTGAACAAAAAGACAGACTGGGATCAGTTTAAAGTCAACTTAAATCAATATATAGATCTCAGTGTGCCACTAACAACTCCAGCTGAAGTTGATGGAGAGTTAAGTCAACTCGTTCACTCTATCCAAACTGCGGCATGGAAAAAGACCCCTGAAGAACAGAAAAAGCTGAAGGGCCTCAACTATCCACGTGAAGTTATAAATATGATCAGAGAAAAACGAAAAGCCAGGCGTAAATGGCAAAAACTACGTATCCCCGCTCTTAAAACTGAATGGTACCAACTCGACTACAAATTGAAGAAAATGATGGAGCAGATACAAGAAGAAACCCAAGAAGATTACCTCACATCTTTCACCAATCATCGAGACACTGAATACTCCCTCTGGAAGGCAACAAAGCATCTGAAGAGACCTATCATCCAGGCACCACCTATTGAAGATACAACTAATAGCAAGTGGATAAAAAGCAACCAAGAAAAGGCTGATGCTTTTGCTCGACATCTTGCAGATATTTTCATGCCCAATCCTGGCCGCCCTGACGAAGAATCCCTTGAAGAAATTCCCTTGCTAGAACAAGAAATTGACATCCCACTGATCACTGTCAAAGAAGTTCAAAACACCATCAATACCAAGATCAATCCGAAGAAGGCACCTGGATATGATCTGATCACCGGTCAAGTTCTCAAACACCTACCACGAAAAGCACTTGTAAAGATCACGCAAATCATGAATGCCTCTCTCAAGTTACGTTATGTTCCTCAACTGTGGAAACTCGCTGAAGTCATTATGATATTGAAGCCAGGTAAACCTCCTGAAGAGCTAAAGTCTTATAGACCAATATCACTTTTACCAGTACTGTCAAAACTCTTTGAAAAAGTGCTGTATGCACGTCTAATTAAAATCGTAGAAGAAAGAAACCTCATCCCCAAACATCAGTTTGGGTTCCGCCATAAGCATTCCACTATAGATCAGGTGCACCGTATCACTCATATTATTGAACAAGCCCTAGAAGATAAAAAAGTCTGCTCAGCTGTCTTCCTCGACGTTACTCAAGCGTTCGATAAAGTCTGGCACAAGGGACTTGACCATAAGCTCAGACTAATGCTTCCAGCCAAATATGTTGAACTGCTTCACTCTTATCTATCAAATCGATACTTCCGGATCAAACAAGATGATGCTTACTCGGAAGCAAAAATAATTAATGCTGGCGTACCACAAGGAAGTGTACTCGGCCCACTCCTGTACGTCCTTTACACCAGCGATTTGCCTGAACACGAGGGGAACACCCTGGCATCATTTGCAGATGATACTGCTATTCTTGCCATTGGTGAAGACAATCGAGAATCGACCTCAAAACTTGAAAGATCCATCGAGAATCTCCATGATTGGGCAATTAAGTGGAGAATCAAGATGAATGAGACAAAATCAGTCCATGTTGATTTCACCAACCGCCAAATCAAAAATATACCAATCTATCTGAATGGCAGAGTCATCCCTTATGCCAATGAGGCAAAATATTTGGGTATGACTCTGGATACAAGGCTCCGCTGGAGAGTGCATGTAAAAAATAAAAAACAGAATTGGACACCAAATTCCGAAAAATGTATTGGTTGATTGGTAGACGATCAAAATTTTCTATCCAAAATAAATTAACTTTATACAATCAGGTCCTTAAGCCAGTCTGGACATATGGTGCACAGCTCTGGGGCTGCACTTCTCAAAGTAATCGTGATATTATACAGCGATTCCAGAACAAAGTACTGCGGTCATGCGTCAATGCGTACCGCTACTCGACCAATAATGATATCCATAACGACCTCAAAATTCCCACAATAAATGAAGTAATAAAAACTCAAGCGATAGCCCATCATCAGAGGCTCCAAGGTCATATCAACGAGGAGGTTATGAAGCTGCAGGACGTTGATGATCTGCTCAGACGACTGAAAAGACGAAAACCTCACGACCTGTGGTAATAGGGAGTGATGTGTTCATGAAAGTTTGTTCAGTGAGTGTAGTGATGTGCGCTCCTGCAAATCGTGTTCATTGAAGACACTAAATAGCTGAAATGATGTATAGGATGTGTTATGTATCACAGTCTTGTTTCAGTCACCGATTATTCATTGTCAAAGAAATGTTGCTAATAAGTTGTATTACTTGGTGCAATAAATATTATGAAAAGAAAAAAAAATTCTACGACGAGTAGTATTCTTTCTTTGATTTTTCACTAGTGACGTAATACTAAAAGGCAGGGGGTCCCGCCCAGATGGGAGGGGCGATTTGACGTCACCAGTGTGCGAACCGACGAATGAAAGAAAACTAACCGTCGTTGTAGAGAGCGGAAAGTGTCAAATTTCTTGGGACGGAATCTTCTTCCGTTTAGAAATACTTAGGATACCTCATTCGCACCCATTGGTATCGCTCATTACGGTGGCACACGATGATCTACATTTAGGATGAGCGAGATTAGCGAGAGGGAGCAGCCATGTTCTATACATTTAATGAATGATTAATTTAGCCGTATTCTACTTAAGATAATTAACTTTGGCGTATATGAGTAACTACAGGAACCACTCTGATAATCAACGGTTTATTGGAATAACATACATTGTTAAGTAATGATAATCGCTTTTCTGCTTTGGGTATCGTATATTTCGGTTTTTAGTAAAAATGGTCGGCAAGGGTGTACGCAGGAGGGGGGGGGGGGGGGCAGTTGCCCCAGTAGACTGCCTACTCCGCAATTATCCCGTCACACAAAGTTAATACGCATCTCTGTAAAGTATTTCCGTACATCCCATATTTGGATTCATTACTAAGTTCATTACAAGACCGATTTTCGGATGATAATATGACAGCTTTAGGGGGATTGGTACTTCATCCATCGAAGATGTTGGAAATGTCAAAGGAAGAACTCAAACAGCCACTGAACCACTTTTGTAAGTCTTATGGTTTGGATAAACTCATTGAAACGGACGCTGAGCTACGGCATACATTTTGGATGAAAAAGGGTCATACTAAAGAAATATTCAATGAATTGGATTTGATCGATGTGCTGCGAGAGACCAAGGGATTTTACCCCCAAGTGAAATCGGCGCTAAACTTTCTTCTCTCACAGCAGTGCACAACGTGTATAATTGAAAGGTCATTCAGCACGTTGAGAATGGTTAAAACACGGTTGAGGTCAACCATGTCAGAAGCCCGTCTCAACGGACTATACCTATTGAATGTATACAGAAAGTTGGCCCTCGAGAAGAAAAATCGTTGGGGAGTCTTGAAACTTTTTTGTGATAACCCCAGGCGTTTGATGTTGTTGTAATAATAATTTTCAAGTTGTTCTCAATTCATCACATTCTATATAAATTATAACTTTGCATTTACCCTGATTTTGTTCATGATTGTTATTGCCAACATCGGTCTTGTAAAATTACCGTTGGCCCCAGTAGTGTACGCCCTTGATGGTCGGTAGTCTTGTCTTTTCATATGAGAACTATAATGTACCTGTACCTAAAACGGAATTTCAGAACTTTCAATAAATTGAACTAAATAAATTTTATTTATAAATAAGATATGTATTTTTACCAATTTTACATATTTACAATTCAGTAGGTACGTTCTGCCCCATATATCCACCAAACAATTGTATTGAACTGTGTTGGTTAGTATTTTCGTGACGATCACGAATTCAGTTCCACCAGTGATGAGCTGGAGCGTGGTGAACTGGAGCGTGGTGAGCGTGTCCGATCCTCTTGACTTCGGCGTTGAATCCGTTGTGCTTGTCAGCAGTGTAGTGGACTTCCCTGGTGGTGCCATCAGCCTCCTTGAGGGTGTAGTAGCCCTTCACCACATCTCCTTCCCTCGTCTCGTGCTGAGCCTTGACGTCTCCAGTGTGGCCATCGTGGACTTTGTATTCATAGGAGTAATGAGGAGGTGCCTATGGATATAAAATCAGTCTTGAATATTTCATTTTACTTGAATGAAGAAGTTTTGGTTTACCGACCCACATTTCGGAATCCTGTGAGGTGCGAAATTGCGTCTCAAACCATGACTTATGCTTTCAGATAATTATTGAATGCATCAAATCGAATGAATTTTACTAAATACCTACGCATCACACGACAAATGTATCAAAACTTGTTAGAAAGCTTTTGATTGATCACTCACCCTTCATCGGTGTCCTTGGTCATCCTTCTCTTACGTATGAAAATGCGAAAAAGCTAAACTTGGAGGGGGCAGTGGTCTGATACTGCTTCTGTAGATATATTAATGTAATTAACGTAATGTAAGTTGGGGGTTCGCAAACATTTCCGGATTGATTTGTGCTCAGGAATCTTCGCATAAATAACTTGGAATGCCTTGGAACCCCTCCAAGCTGAGGGAAAGGAGAGCGAGTAGGTATCTCAGGATCATATCTTATAGCTCTTCAAAGTTCTGCACCTACATTCCAACAATTTAACTGTGAATCTACTGACGTTTCCCAAATGTGATAATTTAAATGTACCTACTATCGTGAACCAATTATGGGAAATTCGAATACGTATTTGCTAATCTCTAATGTAGAAAACGCCAAATAAAAATTCCATAATTTCAAAATCTTTATTTCACCCAATCTATTTCTTTTGTTCCAATAGTTATTTTGTTGTTTATACCTGGGTACAACATAGCAGAGAGTCGTGTTCACTTTAATTATGCCCTTCAACTGACCAAATTTTAAAGTTTAAAGATGAATAGTCAGTCGGTATGCAGTGCCAATTTCGTGGATATTTGTTGTGAATTTAGACCGCTATAGTGCATTAAAAACAATATGTAAATATTAGTGTCGGGGGAGAAAAAATATACTATCCTTCTTCATTATGTTCAGGGATTCAGCCTACATCCTAGATTTAGGCTTCGGTATAGATGGTCGCTTAAAATCTATACCGATCGCACTTACATAGTAGTCTTTGTGAGAATCGCCATCCCAAGAACCTCCCCATCCTTGGCAGGACACTGCAGCAACCACTGCGAGAATAATGAGGGCCTGCAATTCGGTAATAGAACGCAATTGATGTGTGTATATAAGTTAACTGTATATAAAACATTCATATTCAGACTAAGCTATAGGATAGTATGATACACTCATTGACGAATAATTAACAACTATATTCAATGTAATGTATGAGTGAACTTTCGGGCAATATTACTATTTTAAATGGACACTTCGTCTAAACGGTGACTGATATTTAAAAACGCCCGTAAAGGTGAGTGTCGCACAGCTTCCTCGTATCCGATACATGAATATGTTATAGATGTTGGAAATTTTAAATAATCTTACAATATGACCCATTCAATCCAAGGGATTATGATCGAAATCAGATGAATACTGTAGAAATCACGTTTGTTCGACCATTTGCGGTTCGCGCCTGCGCAGCAGCTACTAATGATACGGTCGTGAAATTTATCTAGATAATCATCCTCAGAATTAGCTGCACATTATCTGAACATTTCATCCGAAACAAAGGAAACTGTGAAAATTGAGATTGTTACAATCTGATCTGTGAGTGATTTCACATTCACGCATGCGCAGCGGATACTAATGATGAAATCGTGTTGTAATTGGTATGTGATAGTCAACTAGCCTGACTATCTTTCTGTCAAACATACACTATAGACTATCTCTCTCGGTCAAATTTGACCCAGATCAAACGACTTGAACGAGAGAAAATTATACTTGATGGAATTTCAGTTTGCACATGACCAGAGTGATTTGGTTATTTTTGATTTGTGATCAATGAAACTGATATGGGGCCATTTAAAGTCTAACCCACAGATCCTCTGAAAATATCATTATAATCAGATAAAAATTGTACAAGTTTCGCGTGTTGCAGACTGACATACAAACAACCAAATTGGATCACAATGGTCTCAAATGCGCGTGATAATTTCGATTTTGGAGACAAAGAAGGTTTTATATCCCGAAAGTGAAAACTACGCATCCTCTAACTATATAGATAGAGAAAGGAAGCAAAATAGATGTACAGCATTCGAACTTACTTTGGTATACATTGTTAACCAGTTTAAGGTGACTGCGAAAAAGTTTTGGAGTCTATTCGCTTTAATAGCGGTCACCCCTCCATAGATCATTGGCTTATTGCAACAGTTATTCGTACGACGCAACAGTTTATCAGGTGAAAGGAATGTATAGGTAACTTAATTATTAACTAAAGGAAAAATGTTACAATAATAAATCGGTGGAGTCGGGTGTAGTGTAACGGTCAAGGCCTTAGTCAGTTTGCCAAGTTCTGTCAATATTGCATCCAAAAAATGTAGGTACTAATCATTCAATCTATTCTATTATTAAATTTTAAAATTTCACATTAAATTCATATTCATGTTTTAAACATACTCAGCAAATCTCACATATGACCTCATGACATAAAATTGATTGCTATTAATTACGTGGAGGTGCGTTTTGTTTTCTTAATTTCATTTATAAATCTCACTCTGCTGATCAAGATGCCATGATATCACTTTCAGTTTCCAGCGTAGATTACAGCAAACTTCTAGAACCTCGTATGTAGGAAGAAATAGATTAGTATTACTTATTTATAAATATATATTTTTATTAAATTGAAAAATGTATCCCTATTTATGAAATAGTTTCTGGAGTTAGCCGTTCTCCATGAACGTTTAATCGTATAGATCTTGGTGACGATATGACCTACAGTGTAGTATAATAGTTGATTATATTTTTTTTTATTATTCATATATAATATAATTCATATTGTATATAACATAATAGAACTAATATCGCTGTAAGTAATACAATAGTTAAGTTCCAAAAAATAGATTAATAAAAAATGTGTATATTGTATATTACGTTACATTCACATTGGTAACTTCAAATCCAATCACTGCCAAAGTCCATCTTTGATGATAGGATTTAAAAAAGTTTTATTGGATAAAAGAATGGAACTTTGATATTTTTTCATTTTTATACTTTTATGACTGTATACGTTTTGTTATCTATTCTATAAATGAGTAATGTCAGCACCTTCACGCTCAAACTCGTGGACGGGTTTGAACGGTGTTTTTTGCACAATGATCGGGATGGCACAGGGAAGGTTTGTGTAATAAAAAGTTTCTAAAAAACCTCCCACCAGATTAGCTGACTTCCTTGAATTCTCTCATACGTACCCTTCGAATTTAAAATTTGATAGAATGCCTCTCCGGGACATCGAGAAACCAATAAAATGATGGGCTCTTTCCGTATCAGCTGGGTTAATTAAATGTTCTCCTGTTTACCCTAGGACGTAGGTAAATATGACCTTTACACGTGGGTCCGTGCAACTGGCTTCGCAACCCGATGGGTTGATTTTGTAGGGATTGCGGGGCAACATGGCTGCGACTGCTCAACGTGACACCGATTGTTTTGTTGATTATTAATTGGTAACCAGGTGCAACCCAATGAAAAATTAGTTGCTCGTGAATTTGAACGGGGTCCTGTGCAAAAGTACAATTGGCCAAACCCTAAAAAACCTGATAGTGTCGATGTTTTAGCAACCGTCTGCACGAAGATACGAAGAGTTAAGCTGCCTGTACTTATGGCGTCATCGTACGACTCAGTGAAAACTAGGAGCGTTTTGCGCATGTAGGTAAGCCAGTAAAAGGAAATGCGTGTTTTTGCAGCTGTGATGTGGAAGAATGAACAAAAATGATTCTTTTGGCTTTCGGGCAGTGTGCATCTTATGATTGTCCAAAGGAAGTGTCACTTTAAATGTAAATTTGTCTACCGTCGTAACCATCAATCATTTCGGCTGTGAGGACGTCTCCCAAAGGCTTGACGATACATCTCTTGGGAGGGATGATGCATATGCACCCCCTCTTATCGACACTATAGCTTCTGTCAAAAGAGAATTGTAGGCGATTAATAAGGAAGAGGAATAGACAAAATGAAGAAACATCGCTTACTTTTTTAATTTAAGCATCATGAATCACAACTATAATTTCTTGTTTGTTCAGCCCTATTATAATATCATCCTTAATACCCCTACACCTTATACTCTTTATCATTTTCATCACCCTCTCCTTGCCATCGAGTTTACTTCATTAAAATAATGGAATGTCTCCTCCAACCGATACGGCTATACACTCAATACACGCATCGATACACCGATCATTTTCCCGCCCATCGGGCGGGTAACTTGGCCAGTAATACATCAAAGTTTTTCCACTTCCTGGAAAAACAATGAATCATGGATATGTTTTTCCGCAATGTATTTTCGCATCCACATTACAATGGTTTTCCATGAAGTGGAAACAATACAATTTGTTTCAAGGCTATTTTACATATTCTGGAAACCAACTATAATATTTATCTATATTCTATTCATTTATTCATATTTTTTCTTATTTTTAGAAGATAAATTATGGCGCACTCCCGGAAGCCCCTTTTTCCCACCTAGAGCCAACGGCTAAACATTGACGAACGTAGAACACCATTTCTCCTCTGGTGTCAATAGTAGGGGCTCTCTACAAAATTCATACATCCTAGGGTGAGATCGACATCTCATTAGACTCTTGTTGTCAAAAGGAGGCTCTTGTGAAATTCTAATTTCCCAAGATGACCAGGAGACAATTAGCTCACTCTGCGGATCATGAAGGAATCCATCATTTCAATCTTTTCTTAATATCTCAGAGAGGTTCACTATCAAATGACAACTTTCTAGGGTGAACGGGAGAAAATTTAGCTCGCTCAGCAAATCAGGAAAAAGCCCATAACTTCAATCGATGCTTTATGTCCCAATGAGCTGCCCTATAAAATTTCATCGTCGAAGAGGAAACGAGAGAGAATTCAGCTCACTCAGCTGATCAGTCACTTCAATAGTTTTTTAATGTCCCAGGAAGTCTCCTTATCAAATTTCCACTTCCATATGTCATCGTGATACCTAGTACCTAACTAGCTAGTACTAATTACTAGGATCCGACATTGTATTAGTAGCATAATTTTAATTTTGGTTAAACGCTGAACTTTATCTCATGCTGATCGAACTAATTCGGTTTTCTCGTTCAGGCTGACTATTCTGACGTGTTTCATTACGTTTGCTATGTGAGCAAAATGATTATGAAAGACACTAAACAAACAATGTACCTGTTATATAATACAGAAATAAAAAGCATTTGTGTTACGACTGAGGAGGGAGTGGGAAAATACAATGCGCGTCCTCAAAATAAATTTTTTAGGTAAATAATTAAATTTAATCACATAGATTAAGTATGATAGTTCTTCCCATCGCTATTTCTTTCAACCCTTATATTTTGGAAACATTCAATTTGTTGCTATTTCGCTCAATACCATTCGAAAGGTTTATTTTTTTCCAGCTAGATTTCAGTTATCTCAATTTCGGTCAAAATCACTCAATTTGCCTCTTAAAAAAAAAAAAAAAAAAAAATAGAATAACATTATTGTAACAATATAAATTACATTGTAGTTGTGGGATCATAAATTTAACTCAGCACATTTGTTGAGGCGGCACCCAGCAGTGGTCCTCATCATTAGGTCAATGTTTAGGGCGAATCAGTCTATACCAGGGAAGTAGGTAGAACATTTCCGTTTGAGGCGACGTGAACTTCTTTCAAGGGGTGGGTTCGACATCAGATCTAGAATGAGGGGTTTGGGATGGCCCGTCATAACTTCATAGCGTATTTTGCGGTGAGAAGATCCTTAACAGTGGGAATTTCGAGGTCGGTGTGGAGTGCTGAGTTGGCTAAATCGTACTTGAAAGTACAAAGTAGGAGTACAAGTAACTGACAATTATTTGCAAGTACAGACCCTCAAAAGCAATTTTACTTAAAACTGCAATGGCAAGAACAATTACCAGAACTTTGTAATTGAATAGCCAAGACAAGTACAAGTAAAAGTACTTGCCAATTTCTTAGTGCAAGTACAAGTACACGAGTACCTGTACTTTTGAAATCAGCAAGTACAAAATTGTTGTACTTGTGTATGTACTTGTACTTTAAGGAACGCATGTACCACCCCTTTCCCTCTCAAATTTCTTTAACTTGACGATAATTGCTGAATTTCTGACGATGAGCTAGTCGGTGATACTCATTGCATTCTTGAAGTGAAAGGAGCTATTTGGATGCTTCGGAATTTCGTAAGTGGAGGGAAGTAGGATTTCGAAAGGCGGGGACCCCCAGGTTATCTATTTCATATCCTCCGGAACACAAAATTTAGATTTTAGGGAGCTTTCTCGTGACTTGAACTTTAATTTTTAAAAAAAGTAAGACTCTGATAGATTACATTCGGAAACGAAAACGCGTTCCCGAAGCGTAATAGTATAATATTATTGATTTTCAACAAAAAATTTGAATGTACTTGCTGTACCTACTTGATTTACAATTACAAGTTACAAGTAGAAACTATTGTAATTGAAACTTGACCCCGGCGGATACCAGTACTTGTGCTTTTACTTGGGCGGCTTGAAGTCGAAACAGGTAAAGTAATTGTACTTGTACTTGGCAAGAACATTCAAAGTACTGGAAGCTGTTGAATCGCTAATTTCATAGTGCGCCTCTCATCAACATGCTTCTGAAGAGGAAAATTTAAGTTCAAACGATAGTAATTGAAATAAGTACATAAGTACTGGGCACCAGTGATTATTCGCAGGACTTTATTCTGAAATACTTGAATCGTTTTTATTTGTCAGTTGCTTGCTGCTCTCCGAAGCTCTGATCCATACAGCCACATTGGCCCTATGACACTCGGGTAAACCAGTCGTTTGAGATGAAGTGGCAGTGACGAAGAGCCCTGAACCAGGAATTTCAATTGTTGTAAGCGTTGAAGTACGTTCCTAATGTGTGTGTCCCATATTAACTATATATCTAGATGAAGTTGAAGGTATTTCACTTCATTTTGTTTTGGCACAGGAATTCCCAGAAGATGTATTGTTGGGCTTTTGATTATTCGTTTGCATGTAGAACATGTTCCTCTTTGTGTAACAATTTCTACTGTTGCCAATGGGGATAGGTAACAATGGCAGTGCTATACTTTATCAAAAAGTAAGTGATCAGCCTAACGAACCACGGGCATCAGTGATTATTCGCAGGACTATTCTGAAATATTTGAATCGTTTTTATTTGTCAGCTGCATGCTCCCCAGAATTATGATCCATTAAGCCACATTGGCCGTGTGACATTCAGGTAAACCAGTCGTTTGTACAGGGTGCAGCAGAGAGGACGGACAGTTTTAAAAAACTCATAAAATAGTTAATTTTTACTCAAAAACAAATTTATTGATGCAATCAGGTTCGGAAGGAGACAGTCAAGTGTGAAAAATCACATCAGGTATATGGTGGCCGAAATTGTTGGTGCAGTGCTGGAGGCGTTCTTGGAAGTACGCTGTTACCGTGAACTCAGAGCGCTGCGTCAAAATGATCTCCAACTTCTTTTTCCCCGAATTACGACGGCGACGTGTTCCAACCCGACGTGTGTGGTTCCAGCAGGATGGGGCGACCGCCAACACAGCCACAGCATCAATGGACGTTATTCGCAATCTCTTCCCTGTTCACCTTATTTCCAGGTTTGGCGATGTTCATTGGCCTCCTCGGTCCCAGATTTATCCATTTGCGATTTTTTCTTATGGGGACACCTCAAGGCTAGAGTATACGAGAACAAGCCCCGAACTCTGGAAGAATTGAAGGACGCAATCCACGTGGAAATCGCCCAAGTTGAGAGAGCTGTGATGGAGAGAGCCTAGGCGAACTTCCAAGAACGCCTCCAGCACTGCATCAACGATTTCGGCCACCACATGCCTGGTGTATTTTTTCACACTTGACTGTCTCAAATGCTATTTCCTTGAGAACCTGATTGCAATAAATTTGTTTTTGAGTAAAAATTAACTAGGTATTTTATAATTTTTCTAAAACCGTCCGTCCTCTCTGCCGCACCCTGTATGAAGTGGCAGTGACGAAGAGCCCTGAACCAGAAATTTCAATTGTTTCAAGCGGTAGCGTAAGCGTTGAAGTAAGTTTGTAACGTGTGTGTGCCATATTAACTTTATGTCTAGTCGACGTCCAAGGTATTTTTCTTCATTTTGTTCAGACACAGAAATTCCCTGAAGATGAGTTCTGGGCCGTTTGATTATTCGTTTCCATGTAAAACATGTTTCTCTTTGTAACACAATTTCCACTGTAGCCAATGGCGATAGGTAACAATGGCCGTTCTATACTTGAGCTTCTTCAAGATAGATCACGGCAACAGTGGATTGTGGAGTTCGGAGGCAATCGCTCGCTCTGGTTAGGATGAACGCTTTTACTGGCTTTGGTGGCGAGAGACATTCGATCGAAAATATTGCGACGTTTCCGTAAGTTCGCTCGACCGGTGAGATACCGAGGTTCTGAAATGGATAGTACGGTAGGGGAAGTTGGTATATATATGAATAACTAATCGGGGAAAGGGACACAGTCGTTCATCACTTGAGACAATGTACACCAAGGTGAGATGTTAGGCTAGAACGGTAGCAGGTACCGTTGTGAACATCAACGAGCAAAGAACATTCAAGAACACTTCATCTTCTTATATGGCTACGCACAACTGTACACATTTTTTTTTCCGTTTGAATGATTTAAACTGGGCAATACTGTACTGAATACTATGATAATTTTTTTTAATTCAATTCCTTAGCTAGGAAAAACTTACGAAACGAATATTGTACTCAATTCTTACTAAACATTAGTGAGTTACTATGCAAACTGATAAGGACTATTGGAATAGAGCCCCTACATGGTTATATAGAAAATACATTTAAATATGCAATTAATAGATGAGCTGATTTCAAAATCATTTGAGCTCCTAACACTGATATATATTTATTTACTACTTTCCTAAATTTGGTAAGAATAATAATTTGAACCATATATCAACGCAATACTATTTTCAACTGTTCACAGGCTCTGGTAATTTTTGCCGTTCTTGCCGCAGTCAACTGCCAAGGATGGGGCGGTGCATGGGACGGTGATCAACACCACGACTACTATGTAAGTTGTGTCTTGTGAAATTAGTGGGAAATGACGCTTACACATGTAACTTAAATTATGCTGTTTCACACAATGATCCGCTGAACTGTTCCATAAAGCCTTTTCAAAATGTTTGTCGTGATGGGCCGACAATTTTTGAAGTTTTCATTGACGGTTCCAATCTTAGCACTACAATTTATCATTTCTTCGATGTTATGAAATAGTGAATAATGCAAATTTTTGTGATTTTGTACTGGAAAACTAGATCGTAAAATAGTGTTACCCGCATATTCATTTTATATGTTTAATGAAAATAGATCCCATTCTGTGAAATTTGACACCATCCTTCCTACGACAAATAGATCTCTTTCTATGGTTTTCCGAAGTATCCTGTAGTAGTGAAGTCACACAAAGCAGGAGGGACCAGCCCAGGAGGAAGGAGTGCTTGGAAGTCACCTGTGTTTTGAAGAAACTTTGATAAATCAGCGGAAGAGAAATATTCCTTTAAGAAAAATTGGAAGCTTTGGAATTGATTTTAATACATCCAATTTGAAGCTTTCAATTTTAGTTGGAAATTGGACACATTGGAGGTGCATTAAACCCCATGAAAATTCGGACGGGAAACCTATACCAAAAAGTCAGCTATCCAAAACGGCATGGCGTCAGTATTCCTTGCTAGGTGAGTTCTGCGGAAGTATGTAGGTAGGTGGTAGGTATCTGGTAGGAAGGTTTCTATGATGAATTATTCTATGTAGCTCCCACGAGAGTCGTTTCTCCTTTTGTTGTTTATCAATTTGATTTGATCGATTATTACAGGCCCCACCTCACTACGCTTATGAATACAAAGTCCACGATGGCCACACTGGAGACGTCAAGGCTCAGCACGAGACGAGGGAAGGAGATGTGGTGAAGGGCTACTACACCCTCAAGGAGGCTGACGGCACCACCAGGGAAGTCCACTACACTGCTGACAAGCACAACGGATTCAATGCCGAAGTCAAGAGGATCGGACACGCTCACCACGCTCCAGTTCATCACGGATGGTACTAAATTGATGACGCATACCTTCCGTGGTTAGCTCCGAAGAGAATGTATATTGTTGTAAATATGTCACTGATGTGAAGCGCTATTAAAAATTAAAAAATTACTTGCATAAACTTATTGAGTAGGTACCTAATTTCTATTCCTTCAGGCGAGAATATTAGGGTAGAATGGATCACTAACTCTATCTAACTTATATCCACCATCTACTCAGTCAATGGATATGGAACACGAGGAGAATCGTACATTGTACTTCAGATGAAATGTTGAAGTGATGAACTGCGGTTGCATCACATCAAGTGAGAAATAGGTGAAATTCCTATTCACTTACCATAGGCATTGCAAGTAGGCATTGTATGCTTACAAATGCCAATTTCCACGAATAGTAATTGTGAGAAGTGTGCCTCACTGCCTCATTTTCTGAATTTTTGGGAATCGATATAGCAGTGGGAAACCATGGGCAGTCAGCTCAACAGTCAATATAAAGTGTTCTTGAAAAATGATATGCAGCCTGCTGTTTATCGACGATTGTAAATCCTCAGCACGCTGCTTCTCTCCACTGATAATTTTAAATTTCTTGATGCTCTCCCTTCTTAGGGCAGGTTCGTCTATGCTCAGTTAAATCTCTAACTAACTAACCACTGATTTCATTTAGAGAGAGGTTAAAATTTGGTGGACTTTCAGATAGCGTTTATCAATCTTGTAATGACTGCTGACTATCTAATCAGAATTAACCATGGGGAAAACAGAGGTGCTACAACTACAGCAAAATATTCCCACGAAATTAGGTTGGATCACTGCGCAGTATTTAGTCGTTCCCGTGGCAACTGCCAGGCCTCAGCTTTCAGGCGCATTTTTCTTCCTTATCACCTTTCTTTTGCTGTTTCATAATCTTATTGAGTAGGTACCTAATTTCTATTCCTTCGGGCGAGAATATTAGGGTAGAATGGATCACTAACTCTATCTAACTTGTATCCACCATCTACGCAGTCAATGGATATGGAACACGAGGAGAATCGTACATTGTACTTCAGATGAAATGTTTAAGTGATGAACTGCAGTTGCATCGTATCAAGTGAGGAATAGGTGAAGTGCACTGCACTTACAAATGCCTATTTCCA
The DNA here is from genome assembly GCA_030762985.1 of Adelphocoris suturalis. NCBI lineage: Eukaryota > Metazoa > Arthropoda > Insecta > Hemiptera > Miridae > Adelphocoris > Adelphocoris suturalis. Next base: position 151,748,613 of record CM061040.1, on the reverse strand, counting down.
CGAATAATAATTGCGAGAAGTGTGCCTCACTACCTCATTTTCTGAATTTCCGGGAGTCTTTTCAGCAATGGGAAATCATGGGCAGTCAGCTCAACAGTCAATATCAGTTGCTTTTGAAAAATGGTATGCAGCCTGCTGTCGATCTCGATTGTATGATCTCAGCTCGCTTTTTCTCTCCACTGATGATTTTAAATTTCTTTCTGCTCTTTTCTCTTAGGGCTGGTATATCTATGCTCAGTCAAATCTCTAACTAACTAACCACTGTTTACAATTAGTGAGAGGTTAAAATGTGTTGGACTTTCAGATAGCGTTCATCAATCTTGAAATGACTGCTGACTATCTAATCAAAATTTACAATGGGGAAAACAGAAGTGCTACAATTACAGCAAAATATTCCCACGAAATTAGGTTGGATCACTGCGCAATATTTAGTCGTTCCCGTGGCAACTGCCAGGCCTCAGCTTTCAGGCGCATTTTTCTTTTATATCCCCTTTCTTTTGCATCATTGTATCAATGGTGAATAGGTGAATCCTTTCTTTCGTGAACCGCTGAAGTTACCTGGTTTTTTTCCTTCCTACAAATGTTGAAAGATCTATCAACTCTCAACCTCTAATTGAACTCATAACGGACAATGTGCAATGCTTCACTGTACTTTCTAAACATTTGTAATAAATATAAGGCGTAGACACTTAATATTTTTGTACACCCTTCATATGAACTAGGTACGTAGAACCTAACTATCTTATTAAACCCCTCAACACTCTATAACTGTCTTCTTCCTTCCTATGGTACATTTTAGATTTTTAAATAAATAATTTGTATTTGTAATACAAATAATATTATATGAAAAGAATTTATAGTGATTACTGTCACTTATCACTTTAGACCCTTGTATCTGGAACAGGAGTTTATTTTTAGGTTGGCCAGTTCTTTTATTGTTCACATGCGTATATGTTAAGAGGCACTGTATAATTAATCGTAATGAATAGTTCGCCATCTATTCAAGGAATATGTGGTGAGGTACCTAGTGTATCGTCAAGAAATACTGGGTGATTCGGGTATATATTGCTAAGATGTAAATATACACGTATATGACCACGGCTTACGGTTATTTATTTGAGTAGGAGTCTGTACAGATGTACCATCAGCAACTTGGGTGATGAGGGAGAGCCGGGGAGTAAAACGTTTGTAGAGTGAAAACACACATTTCATATGGATCTCCACCCACAGAATAAACCTTGCGTTCATAGCGTTTGAGGTCATCACCTGATAATAACTTGATGTATTTTGCATACAATTCATCACCTTGCATATTACAAATAATAAAAATATTGACTAGGAACTAGGTAAGACAATGTTATGCAGTTGTCCAGCTGTGGCTACAAATGGCGAATTTTAGCATAGTTTACTCGTCACCGTGACAACAAGGTGAAATAACTTCGACTTCGCCTTGCCTCGATGTAAGGATGCGCTAGTGTCCAAGTCTCGAGAATATCACCCATAGATACGCCCCCAGGCGTTTTGGTGCTCTTGATCAAAGGTGTACCTATACGCCCTCAGGCAATTCGGGCACCTCTGTGAGGCACCCAGTGAAAAATTAATTAAACAATTTTGAACAAATTTCCAAAATCAAGCCTATTGAAAAGTTTATGATGGAATATTTAAAAATATGCGTCAAAAGGTTATCAAATTAATGTCCATGTAGTTTAACGTTTTCTCTAAAGCTCCGGAAGTTGGCTGGATATTAAACTGAAGCTCTTGCACAAACTGGTTGGCTGTCGAGATGGGCTTTTTCGACCCTAAGAGGGATTCATCGATTCCGAACACGTCATCTTCCTGCATCGCCTTTATCTCGTGCAATAAATCTTTCGTTAAGACTGTTAGGTGACTTTCGAGATTTTTTCCCCATTCGGCCGCTCTGTTGACACTAAGGTTTATTATTGTTGTAGAAAAATATTATTGTTGTTGTTTATCTTGACTCATGTTACCTACAGATGATCAGTGAATCTTTGGTGTTTTATTTTATCTCTTTAATTTCAATTCGTGGGTGCCTCGATTCATGTCAATTTATAGCTTCAGGCTCTAGATTCAGGCTCTTGTTACGTTCAAAGAGGCGAATAATAATAATAATAATTTTTGATTAATTGCAAATTTGAAACGCATTGCAAAGTTGATTAGTTTGAAAGGAAGAAACATAGTTTTAAAACAATATGTAGTGTATGTAACCCTCTTACTTAATAGGGTGATGACATAGGTAAACATAGATCATTTTGTTCCTCAACTTTGCAATAAAGCGTGAAATTATGGAGTCTTGGTGCTGTAATGCAGTGAACCCAATTGGACGCGCGTAGCCCCGAGTTTCGATAGTAAATATACTATAGGCGGGACTCAATGATTACAGCCAGTGTTCTGCGTAGAAGGTCTGTCTAATATATAAATAATGAACCTTTGTGTAATAATTTGCACCGTATTTTAGGTTCGCGTGCATAGTGTTTACATCGTATACCTTGCATTACATTGGACATAAATAAAATGGTCATGGTCATTTCGTGGTATCATTTTTCCAAGTACTGAAAAATTGTAGTTCAAATACATGATTTGGATGGTACACGACGATCTAGATGTAGGATGAGCGAGATAAGAGAGCGGGCGCAGCTAACTACCTTTCTTCTATAGGTACCTATATGACTGATTAATGTAGTCTTATTCATCTTGAGACTCGTATTTAACTTTGAAAATGCAATTTCTTTCAATAAATTGAAATTAATAAATTTTATTTATAAATAAGATATGTATTTTTAGCAATTTTACATATTTACAATTCAGTAGGTACGTCTATCTGCTTCATATATCCACCAAACAACTGTGTTGGTTAGTATTTTCGTGACGATCACGAATTCAGTTCCACCAGTGATGAGCTGGAGCGTGGTGAACTGGAGCGTGGTGAGCGTGTCCGATTCTCTTGACTTCGGCTTTGAATCCGTTGTGCTTGTCAGCAGTGTAGTGGACTTCTCTGGTGGTGCCATCAGATTCCTTGAGGGTGTAGTAGCCCTTCACCACATCTCCTTCCCTCGTCTCGTGCTGAGCCTTGACGTCTCCAGTGTGGCCATCGTGGACTTTGTATTCATAAGAGTAGTGAGGTGGGGCCTATAACAATCGATCAAATCATGTATATTATGAAATAAGGAACTTCTCACTTGGAAGCTACAAAATATAATAGCTGGGTGATGTAATATGTAATGTACCTAATTGACCAGACTTCATTACTTGCGTCAAATCAAGGTGATAACTTGATTTGACTAGGTAATTTATTACCCAATGTTCTGAATGTTGAAAAACGTAGTATTAGAACTATAGGAATACATATAGGTTTTTATAGAAAGGTTCAGACGAGAACCCTACTCCTAGGGACTTTATAGACAAGGATCCTTACGAAATATACATGGATATCTGCTTGACACCGCAAAAAGGGCCTAACATTAAATACTGCCACCATGCCGTTTTAGCTGGTTGTTGTTTCATTTTTCTAACAGTGCGGATTTTTATTGAGACTTCATTGCACTCCTCCAGCCTGCTCAGAGTGTCTACCTACTCAAATAAACGAAACTTTTAAAAACCATAGAAATAAATCTCCTCGTCGTGGGGGAGAATGGAAGGTGTCAAATTTCAATGGATGTAATTTTCAATTACAAAAAATATAAAATGGAATCGTGGGTATCAGTAATTCACAATTCAGTTTTTCAGTACGAATTCACAAAAATATAGTATCATTCAATATTGCTCTAAATACATCGAATAAATAATAATTCGTAAGAGTTGAAATTGGAGAGACTTAACTTACATAGTAGTCGTGGTGTTGATCACCGTCCCAAGCACCGCCCCATCCTTGGCAGTTGACTGCGGCGAAAATGGCAAAAATTACTAGAGCCTGTAAATAGTTAAAAAATTGTGTTACGCTGATATACCTAACGTTCAATTTATTATTAATTGAAAATAGGAGGAGGTAGTAAAAAATAATGATATTAATTTCAACCACTAGGCTTAGGCTCCTAGTTTTAGAAATCAGCTCAGCTGATAATTACATTTTAAATGTAAGTTACCCTAGTTAATGTATTGAAATAAACTACACTGAATTGCTTGCTGATGTTTAGAATGTTACTTTCTACCGCTCTAGCCTAACAACTCACCTTGGTGTACATTGTCTCAAGCAATGAAGGACTGTGTCTGTTCCCGGACTAGTGATTCATTTATATACAAACTCCCCCTTTCATACAACCCATATCGGTTCTCAAATATTTCGCAGGTCGAGCGGAGTTGCGGAAATGTTGCAACAAATCTTGATGGAATCTCTCACCACCGAATCCAGTAAAAGCGTTTATCCTGACCCGAGCGCGCGATTACCTATCAATTCATCAATCGCCCCGCTGATATTTTTCTTTTTTATTTATTAATCGGCTGATCACGAAGTGCTCCCACATCAGTGCTCTCGAAGTGAGTCCCATTGTAGCGCATTTTCTTGCAAGGAGATCCGCGTGAAATAGACGCTTCCTGCGTTGAATAAGATAAAAAATAGCTTCGGAGCTCACTCAGCTAATTGATGAACCCTCATATTTCTTCAGTATTCTCCCTTGAGCCTCCCTTTCCAGTTTCAGCTTCCTGCACAGAATAGTAGACAGAATAGCTTAAGAGCCAATAACATCGATATTTAACTGAAAAACGTAAAGCTACGAACCCATTAAATTTGTAGTTCTCATGTCCCCTGGTAAAGAACCGGAGGTCTGGCAGTCCGTGCCTCTTGCATTCCCTTAGAAAATTTTGATTAAAATTCGAAAATTTTGCACTGAACTGAGAGATAAATGGTTTGAATTTTCTTCAAAATGTTCGAGATACTGTCCTGAAAGACGATTTATATCGCCACCTTTTTATATGACTACTGACTATTTGCGTTTTCAAAACTGACCACATTGAGTTTCATGAAATTTCGCATTAATTTCACTGAGAGATAAATGACTGGCATATTTTCTAAAATATTCTGTTAACCCTCCGAGATGAATATTTGGTCTGCCAAACCAGTCACCACCTTGCGTATTCAAAACTAACCAAAATTTTAATTTCAGCTAATACAGTTCAACCAAAACCAAAACGACTCAACTTCCCTACAATCTGTCCAGCAGTTCCCAGAGGGTAAGGGTAAAACCAACCAACCGTCGCAAGATGTTGCATATTGAAAACAAACAAGTTTAATTTGATGAAATTTTAAACTGAATTTAACTGGGAGCTAAATGACTGGAATTTGTTCTAGAATGTTCATCAGACTTTCACAGTTGATAGTTTGGGCTACTAGACAACTTACCAACTTGCGTTATCAAAGTTGACCGACATTTTAAATTCAGTTGCATACTATTCAACCGAATCCAGTATCCCTAAAGGTCACTACAATCTGTCACACAGTCCTCAGGGGGGAGGGTGCTCACAATTGACAGTCACATAATGTTGCATTTCGAATAGTCTCCTGAATATCTCGAATTTTTCCTAAAATATTCGTTAGATATACCGAGTTGGTAATTTTGGCTGCCAGACCAGTTAGGAATTAACGTTTTCAAAACGACTGAAATTCACAGCATCATATTGTGCTGAAGTGGTTGAGGCAATGCTCGTATCAATAACCTACCATATGGTGTGCCGCATTGTACCATATCACTGGTTAGGCCAGTTGATTTATTGTCAAAAATAAAACGGTAATTTTCTCATTTTGGATACATTTTTTGCTTTGGCGCTTCTGTGCCTGAAACGGACACTCCAAATGAAAAAATGATTATTTGGAAGTCGTTGAACATCTAATTCAGTGTCATTCAAGTACCTACCGTAAGTTAGAATGTGATCAATTTATGTCGCATTCATGAAGAAACAATCTAAATTGTCACCAGGCCGCTACACCTGAGGTACTTCGTATAAATAAGTTTCAATTAACATGTATCATGTTTTAGCCCTGGGGTCCTAGCAATTTTTGCGAGTCAATTTTGCGAGTCAATTTTTTTCCGCGCACGAAACATATAGTGTTATAGTGATTTCCGCCTACAACCGAGTCGTTGCTAGGGAAATGGTACTTCGTCGTTTTTCATCCCACAAAATTCGTTGACCATTCGTTCGAAAGCTCTCGATTTATCCAACAATATTATGTTAACTACTGCGAAGTGCGTGTCCAACAAACTGAGTTATCAGCATGGTTATATAAATAATTGTTTACACACAGGTGATCATTCTCAATAATTGAGAATGAATATCGAGGAGAAAACATGATACATGGTTGAAATTTTTGGTTCTAGAACAGAAATAAGCATCGTTTACCTTTACGTAGGTACATTAAATTAGTATAATTTCAAAAAAATGTTCTAAAAAAAAAAATCACTAAAAATAGTTTGGTATAGTTACTGAATTTTAAACGCACTATGATTTAATTATCCTTGCCTCGACCCTCCCTCTGAAATTTCAGCTTCCTACGTTAAATAGGAGAGGAAATGGCTTTGGAGCTAACTCAGCTAATTGGTGCGTAGTTGGTCATATTCTGCATTATCCTTGAGCCTCCCAGATTCCTGTATTGAATAGCAGAGAAAAAGAAGTTCCTTATCTGATCTGTGATTACTCAGGCGTCTTTAGCATTCTCCTTTGAAGCTCCCTCTCAAATTTCACTTTCTTGCGTTCAATAGGAGAGAAAATGGCTTTGGAGCTCTCTCAGCCGCTCAGTGATCAATCAGGTGTTTTCATCTTCCTCCGTTGACCCTCCCTCTCAGGATTCAGCTTCCTGAGTTGAATAGAAGAGAAAATGACGTTGGAGCTCACTGAGCTGATCAGTCTTCACTCAGGCCCATTCTCCCCATATCCTCCCTCTCAAATTTCAGCTTCCTACGTTGAGTAGGAGAGAAAAGGGCTTTGTAGCTCACTCAGCTTATCATTGTTCACTCAGTCGTCTTCATCATTCTCCCTTGACCCTCCTTCTGAAATGTCAGCTTCCTTCGTTGAATAGAAGAGAAAATGACGTTGGAGCTCACTGAGCTGATCAGTCTTCACTCAGGCCCATTCTCCCCATATCCTCCTTCTGAAATTTCAGCTTCCTTCGTTGAATAGGAGAGAAAATGGCTTTGGAGTTCACTCAGCTAATTGGTGCCCAGTTGGTCGTATTCTGCATTATCCGTCGAGCCTCCCAGCTTTCTGCGTTGAATAGGAGAGAAAATGGCTTTCGAGCTCACTAAGCTGATCAGTGATCATTCAGGCGTTTTATGCATTCTCTCTTGACCTTCTCTCTCAAATTTCAGCTTTCTGAGTTGAATTGGAGAGAAAATAGCTTTGGAGCTTACTCAGCTAATTGGTGCTCAGTTGGTCGTCTTCAGCATTCTCTCTCGAGCCTCCTTCTCTAATTTCAGCTTCCTGCGTTTAATCATATGCGATAATATCGTCTCGTAACGGCGATTGTGTCTCATTTTTGGCCAGGTCATGACGGCAAAAACAAAAAAGGATGTGTGAGTTAGTGTGTGTCTCTGCATTACTAGATGTTCTCCACTATGCACACCAAAACAGCTGGACCGATTGTGACGTTTTAAAAAAAATTTTTTAGTTTGTCCCTGGTCAGGTTTCATGCTACATTCAAAGTCGTGTTTGGGAGTCTTGAGGCAAAATGCCTCTAGGTCTCCCCACAAACAAAATCTAGGAAGATACAGTGAGGAGACTGTTCACACAGTCAATGTCCTTGACAAATGCCAAGTACCCGCCTTTACGCACGGGTCGAGACATGCGTTCTAGCTCGCACTACCAACTATGGAGGTTGGTGCCCTAGTTTGTGGATACCCACAAAACTACAAATGCCAATGTCCGGGGAGAGGGACTCAAACTCACTTCATGGACAACTATCTTCATTGCAAAACTATCGCTTGCTGAAATGAATTTTACGGCAAGAATACAACACCAAAATGATTTCTGCAATTATAGCCAATCGGACTTAATTAGGATAAGATGATTCGGGTCGCAAGTATAATGTTTAAACACACCTGCGGTAGGTTACATTGGAAATAAATTAAACATGGTCATTCTGTTGGTATACTTTTCTTAAATGTTTTTTCTCAAGTATTTCAAACATACAATGAGCGTTACCCACGTATTATTTTATGTTTATGATGAAAAAAGAATGCATATTAAGAAATTAAATTCAATCCGCACTCTCCTACGACGAGTAGTATTCTTTCTTTGATTTTTCACTAGTGACGTAATACTAAAAGGCAGGGGGTCCCGCCCAGATGGGAGGGGCGATTTGACGTCACCAGTGTGCGAACCGACGAATGAAAGAAAACTAACCGTCGTTGTAGAGAGCGGAAAGTGTCAAATTTCTTGGGACGGAATCTTCTTCCGTTTAGAAATACTTAGGATACCTCATTCGCACCCACTGGTATCGCTCATTACGGTGGCACACGATGATCTACATTTAGGATGAGCGAGATTTGCGAGAGGGAGCAGCCATGTTCTACACATTTAATGAATGATTAATTTAGCCGTATTCTACTTAAGATAATTAACTTTGGCGTATATGAGTAACTACAGGAACCACTCTGATAATCAACGGTTTATTGGAATAACATACATTGTTAAGTAATGATAATCGCTTTTCTGCTTTGGGTATCGTATATTTCGGTTTTTAGTAAAAATGGTCGGCAAGGGTGTACGCAGGAAGGGGGGGGGGGGGGGGCGACTGGGGCAGTTGCCCCAGTAGACTGCCTACTCTGCAATTATCTCGTCACACAAATATAATACGCATCTCTGTAAAGTATTTCCGTACATCCTATATATGGATTCATTACTAAGTTCATTACAAGACCGATTTTCGGATGATAATATGACAGCTTTAGAGGGATTGGGACTTCATCCATCGAAGATGTTGAAATTGTCAAAGGAAGAACTGAACCACTTTTGTAAGTCTTATGGTTTGGATACCCTCATTGAAACTGAGGCTGAGCTATGGCATACATTTTGGATGAAAAAGGGTCTTACTACAGAAATATTGAATGAATTGGATTCGATCCATGTGCTGCGAGAGACCAAGGGATTTTACCCCCAAGTGAAATCGGCGCTAAACTTTCTTCTCGCACAGCCGTGCACAACGTGTATAATTGAAAGGTCATTCAGCACGTTAAGAATGGTTAAAACATGGTTGAGGTCAACCATGTCAGAAGCCCGTCTCAACGGACTATGCCTATTGAATGTACACAGAAAGTTGGCCCTCGAGAAGAAAAATCGTCGGTGAAGTCTTGAAACTTTTCTGTGAAAACCCCAGGCGTTTGATGTTGCAGTAATAATAATTTTCAAGTTGTTCTCAATTCATCACATTTTATATAAATTATAACTTTGCATTTACCCTCATTTTGTTCATGATTGTTTTGGCCAACATCGGTCTTGTAAAATTACCGTTGGCCCTAGTAGAGCAAAATGTTTGCGTACGCCCTTGATGGTCGGTAGTCTTGTCTTTTCATATGAGAACTATAATGTACCTGTACCTAAAACGGAATTTCAGAACTTTCAATAAATTGAACTAAATAAATTTTATTTATAAATAAGATATGTATTTTTACCAATTTTACATATTTACAATTCAGTAGGTACGTTCTGCCCCATATATCCACCAAACAATTGTAATGAACTGTGTTGGTTAGTATTTTCGTGACGATCACGAATTCAGTTCCACCAGTGATGACCTGGAGCGTGGTGAGCGTGTCCGATCCTCTTGACTTCGGCGTTGAATCCGTTGTGCTTGTCAGCAGTGTAGTGGACTTCCCTGGTGGTGCCGTCAGCCTCCTTGAGGGTGTAGTAGCCCTTCACCACATCTCCTTCCCTCGTCTCGTGCTGAGCCTTGACGTCTCCAGTGTGGCCATCGTGGACTTTGTATTCATAGGAGTAATGAGGAGGTGCCTATAGATATAAAATCAGTCTTGAATATTTCATATTACTTGAATGAAGAAGTTTTGGTTTATCGACCCACATTTCGGAATCCTGTGGGGTGCGAAATTGCGTCTCAAATCATGACTTATGCTTTCAGATAATTATTGAATGCATCAAATTGAATGAATTTTACCAAATACCTACGCATCACAAGACAAATGTATCAAAACTTGTTAGAAAGCTTTTGATTGATCACCCACCCTTCATCGGTGTCCTTGGTCATCCTTCTCTTACGTATGAAAATGCGAAAAAGCTAAATTTGGTGGGGGCAGTGGTCTGATACTGCTTATGTAGATATATTAATGTAATTAATGTAATGTAAGTTGGGGGTTCGCAAAAATTTCCGGATTGATTTGTGCGCAGGAATCTTCGCATAAATAACTTGGAATGCCTTGGAACCCCTCCAAGCTGAGGGAAAGGAGAGCGAGTAGGTATCTCAGGATCATATCTTATAGCTCTTCAAAGTTCTGCACTTACATACCAATAATTTAACTGTAAATCTACTGTCGTTTCCCAAATGTGATAATTTAAATGTCCTTACTATCGTGAACCAATTATGGGCAATTTGAATACGTATTTGCTAATAATTTCAAAATCTTTATTTCATTCAATCTATCTCTTTTGTTCCAATAGTTATTTTGTTGTTCATACCTGGGTACAACATAGCAGAGAGTCGTGTTCACTTTAATTATGCTCTTCAACTGACCAAATTTTGAAGTTTAAAGATGAATAGTCAGTCGGTATGCAGTGCCAATTTCGTAGATATTTGTTGTGAATTTAGACCGCTATAGTGCTTTAAAAACAATATACTATCCTTCTTCATTATGTTCAGGGATTCAGCCTACATCCTAGATTTAGGCTTCGGTATAGATGGTCGCTTAAAATCTATACCGATCGCACTTACATAGTAGTCTTTGTGAGAATCGCCATCCCAAGAACCTCCCCATCCTTGGCAGGACACTGCAGCAACCACTGCGAGAATAATGAGGGCCTGCAATTTGGTAATAGAACGCAATTGATGTGTGTACATAAGTTAACTGTATATAAAACATTCATATTCAGACTAAGCTATAAGATAGTATGATACACTCATTACTATATTCAATGTAATGTATGAGTGAACTTCCGGGCAATAAGTATTACTATTTTAAATGGACACTTCGTCTAAACGGTGACTGATATTTAAAAACGCCCGTCAAGTTGGGTGTTGCACAACTTCCTCGTATCCGATACATGAATATGTTATAGATGTTAGAAATTTTAAATAATCTTACAATATGACCTATTCAATCCAAGGGATTATGATCGAAATCAGATGAATACAGTAGAATTCAGGCTTGTTCGACCATTTGCGGTTCGAGCCTGCATAGCAGCTACTAATGATACGGTCGTGAAATTTATCTTGATAATCATCCTCAGCCTTAGCTGCACGTTATCTGAACATTCCATCCGAAACGAAGAAAACTGTGAAAATTAAGATTGTTACAATCTGATCTGTGAGTGATTTCACATTCACGCATGCGCAGCGGATAATAATGATGAAATCGTGTTGTAATTGGTATGTGATAGTCAACTAGCCTAACTATCTTTCAAATTTGACCCAGATCAAACGACTTGAACGAGAGAAAATTATACTTGATGGAATTTCAGTTTGCTCATGACCAGAGTGATTTGGCCATGGAGTGATTTGGTTATTTTTGATTTGTGATCAATGAAACTGATATGGGGCCATTCAAAGTCTAACCCACAGATCCCCTGAAAATATCATTATAATCAGATAAAAATTGTACAAGTTTCGCGTGTTGCAGACTTACATGTAAACAACCAAATTGGATCACAATGGTTTTAAATGCGTGTGAAAATTTTGATTTGGGAGACAAAGAAGGTCTTACCTCCCCAAAGTGAAAACTATGCTTCCACTACCTATATGTATAGACAAAGGAAGTACAAAAGTTGTACAGCATTCGAACTTACTTTGGTATACATTGTTAACCAGTTTAAGGTGACTGAGAATAAGTTTTGGAGTCCATTCGCTTTAATAGCGGTCACCCCTCCATAGATCATTGGCTTATTGCAACATTTATTCGTACGACGCAACGGTTTATCAGGTGAAAGGAATGGATAGGTAACCTAATTATTAACTAAAGGAAAAATGTTACAATAATAAATCGGTGGAGTCGGGTGTAGTGTAACGGTCAAGGCCTTAGTCAGTTTGCCAAGTTCTGTCAATATTGTATCCAAAAAATGTAGGTACTAGGTAATCATTCAATCTATTCTATTATTAAATTTTAAAATTTCACATTAAATAATATTCATATTCATGTTTTAACCATACTCAGCTAATCTCACATAGAACCTCATGGCATAGAATTGATTGCTATCAATTACGTGGAGGTGCGTTTTGTTTTCTTAATTTCATTGATAAATCTCACGCTGCTGATCCAGGTGCCATGATATCAATTTCAGTTTCCAGCGTAGATTACAGCAACTTCTAGAACCTCGTATATAGGGATAAATAGATAAGTATTACTTATTTATAAATATATATTTTTATTAAATTGAAAAATGTATCCCTATTTATGAATGAGTTTCTGGAGTTAGCCGTTCTCCATGAACGTTTAATCGTATAGATCTTGGTGACGATATGACCTACAGTGTAATATAATAGTTGATTATAATTTTTTTTTATTATTCATATATAATATAATTCATATTGTATATAAAATAATAGAACTAATATCGCTGTAAGTAATACAATAGTTAAGTTCCAAAAAATAGATTAATAAAAAATGTGTATATTGTATATTACGTTACATTCACATTGGTAACTTCAAATCCAATCACTGCCAAAGTCCATCTTTGATGATAGGATTTAAAAAAGTTTCATTGGATAAAAGGATGGAATTTTGATCATTTTTCATTTTTATACTTTTATGACTGTAAATGTTTTGTTATCTATTCTATAAATGAGTAATGTCAGCACCTTCACGCTCGAACTCGTGGACGGGTTTGAACGGTGTTTTTTGCACAATGATCGGGATGGCACGGGGAAGGTTTGTGTAATAAAAAGTTTTTAAAAAACCTCCCACCAGATTAGCTAAGTCAGCTGACTTCCTTGAATTCTCTCATACGTACCCTTCGAATTTAAAATTTGATAGAATGCCTCTCCGGGACATCGAGAAACCAATAAAATGATGGGCTCTTTCCGTATCAGCTGAGTGAGCTAAGTTCACTCCTTTTCACCTTAGGAATGTGAAATTTTACAGAGAGTCTATAAAAACAGGACATAAAGAGACGAATGTAATGACGGGTTCTAACCAGGTCAGCTGACTTAGGTACATTCTTTCCTGTTCTTCCTGGAAATTTGATGGGGCGCCTCTCTGGGTCATCGTGAAATGAATAAAATTATGGGCTCTTTCCTGATCAGCTGGGTGAATTAAATGTTCTCCTGTTTACCCTAGGACATAGGTAAATATGACCTTTACACGTGGGTCCGTGCAACTGGCTTCGCAACCCGATGGCTTAGTTTCTAGGGATTGCGGGGCAACATGACTGCGACTGCTCAACGTGACACCGATTGTTTTGTTGATTATTAATTGGTAACCAGGTGCAACCCAACGAAAAATTAGTTACTCGTGAATTTGAACGGGGTTCTGTGCAAAAGTACAATATGCCTAACCCTAAAAAACCTGATAGTGTCGATGTTTTAGCAACCGTTTGCACGAAGATACGAAGAGTTAAGCTGCCTGTACTTATGGCGTCATCGTACGACTCAGTGAAAACCAGGAGCGGTTTACGCAAGTAGGCAAGCCAGTTAAAGGAAATGCATGTTTTTGCAGCTGTGATGTGGAAGGAAGGACGAAAAGGATTCTTTTGGCTTTCGGGCAGTGTGCATCTTACGATTGTCCAAAGGAGGTGTCATTTAAATGTAAATTTGTATACAGTCGTAACTGTCAATCCTTCCGGCTGTGAGGACGTCTCCCAAAGGCTTGACGATACATCTACTGGGAGGGATGATGCATATGCGCCCCCTCTTATCGACAGTATAGCTTCTGTCAAAAGAGAATTGTAGGCGATTAATAAGGAAGAGGAATAGACAAAATGAAGAAACATCGCTTACTTTTTTAATTTAAGCATCATGAATCACAACTATAATTTCTTGTTTGTTCAGCCCTATTATAATATCATCCTTAATACCCCTACACCTTATACTCTTTATCATTTTCATCACCCTCTCCTTGCCATCGAGTTTACTTCATTAAAATAATGGAATGTCTCCTCCAACCGATACGGCTATACACTCAATACACGCATCGATACACCGATCATTTTCCCGCCCATCGGGCGGGTAACTTGGCCAGTAATACATCAAAGTTTTTCCACTTCCTGGAAAAACAATGAATCATGGATATGTTTTTCCGCAATGTATTTTCGTATCCAACGTTGAATTCAGGGGCAGCCCCTTTTTGGCGGCGCGTGTGGCGGTTCGGGAAATATCCGGAAGAGCGCCCTGCTGCTATCAACATCTTCAGTTGAATTTGAAGTTCCATCGAAAAATGCCGTAGGTAAGTCCAACAGCAGATTTTTCTCTTAATCAGGGTATAATAAACGCAAAACCGTTGCGTACCTTTATTGTTCATCATTCCTGTCACTTGTTTTTTTTCCATTTTTAAGCATTCCAAAAAACGTTTTAAGCAGGGGAGGTAGTATTTCCATGGAGCACGAATTCAACCAGCGACTCCGAACAGTTGTAAAAACCAATATGGCCGCCAACTGAACAGTAATGTGCGAAAACATCATTCCTGTCACGGTCAGTTCTGTCACGTGACAGGACCTGACAGTGTGTGACAGGAATGACGATTTTTATTCAGTTCTCTCGTTCATTCTTTTTGCTCCTTTTAACAAACATTATGAGCTTCGCAACTTTTAAATCCTCTGTAGAATTCATATTTCCAATACAAAATTAATTTCGAAATGGGGTTTCCGTTTTTTAGCCTTTTTTTTACGGGTTATTGAAATCTGTAACGACTGTTCGGAAACGTGCTTTTAGCGAATTTTCTTAGAAAATGATGCTATTGGAATGACTCCGAAAATTTTAAAATAAAAATGTTCTTCATCAAAATCTGTTTTGAGGCATTTGAAATGATTCCTGAATTTCAACACTTTTTTATTTTTATATAAATGTACATATGTGTCATTCCAGACGATAAGTCTAGATGGGATTGAGATAAAAACCTCGTTCTTCCACCAAAAATTAAGCATTCCAAAAGGAAGGATGAATTTGTTGGACAACACTTTTTGAAAACAGTAAATTGGTCAAATTTCAAAAAATGTACTAAAAAATCACAAAAATTACAGAACCGGCTAAAAATGGTTAAATTTTTATTTTTTTAGCAGAATATTACTCAAAAAAAGTTTATCAACCATGACCAAGGTCATTTAAAAATTGAAGCTCAAACTTTTGCTGAAAATTGTACTCAAATTTCATCATAAAGTGTGCTAAAAAGTCGATAAAAATTTTAAAAAAATCTAAAAACTCAAAATCTTTGTATACAAGATTATTTTTTACAACAAGTTTTTTCACAATAAAATTAATTGGTAACAATTTCTTTGCGCACAAACTTCTCAAATTACAGCTTAATTTAACTGAAGTGTAATACGATAATTATGGGAAATTCGCTCATATGATCATGCTGGAAGACTGGAACTTTTTTTTCTGTTAGTAACCCATGTTTTACTTCAGTTCTTTGATATTAGGTATGGATATATAATTGGGCATTACATATTTTCCAGGTTTTCCTTTTTCTGCGCATCTTAATTCTCGTTTTTACAATTTTCAGTCTTCAGAATGGCCCCTCAGAAGAAGAATGAAACAGCAAAAAAAATAAGAAGAAGAAGCGAAAAAAGATGTTTTCCCTTTGTTTTACTGGACAATGACACATTTTTGTTGGTTCTTTATTCTCAGTAAAGTGTTCTATTTTTTATCTACCTATTAGGTGAGAATTTTTAAATGTTAAACAAATTTGCTATCCTGTAATTTTCTTGTCTATTTTTGATATTTTTGCGTTTTGTTCCTTTTTATAGTTCAGTTTCCTACATATTTCTCAGTAAATCTCTTTATAAATCTTGTTCCTAGGTAACCTATTTATATTTCTGCAAGAGAATAGATTCAGACTGATCTCTACAGTTGGTCGCATCTACTGTCCTTCCTATATGACTGAACTTCTCTTCGTCGTCAATAGTTGAAATATTTCAAGTGTTCTAAAGAATTTTGTAATAAATAAAATATTTTCTACGAACCTCCCGTGTACTTTGATCTCCTTTCAGGTCTTATTGTATGTGAATGCATACATTAAATTATGCTGGACACCCTCTTTAGTTCAGATCCGGTGATTTCTGTCACATGTTAGTCAGTTCTGTCACACTGCATGAAACACTCATAAGTATTCTATAAAATGAAATTTCAAATGATCCCCTATCACATCTTCTTCCAAAAGATCTTCTTTTGTAGCTACCGAATTTGAATGAAATGTCATCTTCTTTAATTGTACTCTATATTTATGTAATATAAGATATGTGAGAATGAAATTGACCATCAAAACCGTAAAAAACTGAAAAATTCTTTAATTGAAAAATTATGCTCAGCAGACATTGCCGCAAGTAATACCAGACTTAAGCGAAAAACCAACAACGAGAACTTCAGAGTGACTTCATCATCAAATACAGGCGTGACAGGACTGACACTTCGCAACAACTTTTAGAGCTTCTACTTGGAGAAAAAAATTGAAAAACTCAAAATTCAGCTCGGCCGTTTTAGGGATGGGTTCCCAAACGTTTTCTTGAACGAAAAAAAGTTTTTCCAGCGGATTTTAATTACATCGGTTTGAAAAATTTTTCTTGAGTCAATTTGTCCGCCGTGTTGAAAAGTGGCCATACACATTACAATAGTTTCCCATGAAGTGGAAACAATACAATTTGTTTCAAGGCTATTTTACATATTCAGGAAACCAACTATAATATTTATCAATATTCTATTTATTTATTCATATTTTTCTTATTTTTAGAAGAGAAACTAAGAAATTATGGCGCACTCCCGGAAGCCCCTTTGTCCCACCTAGAGCCAACGGCTAAACATTGACGAACGTTGAACACCATTTCTCCTCTGGTGTCAATAGTGGGGGCACTCTACAAAATTCAACATCAGGGTCTTCATTCATTAGACTCTTGTTGTCCCAAGGAGACTCCTGTAAAATTCTAATTTCCCAAGCTGACCAGGAGACAATTAGCTATTTGAGTGAGTTATGAAGGAATCCATCATTTCAATCTTTTCTTAATGTCTCAGAGAGGTCCACTATCAAATGACAACTTTCTAGGGTGAACGGGAGAAAATTTAGCTCGCTCAGCAAATCAGGAAAAAGCCCATCACTTCAATCGTTGATTTATGTCCCAGAGAGTCGCCCTATAAAATTTCATCGTCGAAGAGGAAACGAGAGAGAATTCAGCTCACTCAGCTGATCAGTCACTTCAATAGTTTTTTAATGTCCCAGGAAGTCTCCTTATCAAATTTCCACTTCCATATGTCATCGTGATACCTAGTACCTAACTAGCTAGTACTAATTACTAGGATCCGACATTGTATTAGTAGCATAATTTTAATTTTGGTTAAACGCTGAACTTTATCTCATGCGGGTCGAACTAATTCGGTTTTCTAGTTCAAGCTGACTATGCTGACGTGATGCATTACGTAAGCTATGCTAGCAAAATGATTATGGACGACACAACTGAAACAATTTACTAGTTATATAATACAGAAATAATGAACATTTGTGTTATGAGTGAGGAGGGAGTGGGAAAATACAATGCGCGTCCTCAAAATAAATTTTTTAGGTAAATAATTAAATTTAATCACATAGATTAAGTATGATGGTTCTTCCCATCGCCGTTTGGTTTAAACCTTATATTTTAGAAAAATTCAATTTGTTGCTATTCCGCTCGATACCATCCGAAAGGTTTATTTTTTCCCGCTAGATTTCAGTTATCTCAATTTCGGTCAAAATCACTCAATTTGCCTCTTAAAAAAAAAAAAAAAAAAAAATAGAATAACATTATTGCAATAATATAAATTACGTTGTAATTGTGGGAACATACATTCAACTTTGCACTCTTGTTGAGGTGGCACCCAGCAGTGGTCCTCATCATTATGTCAATGTTCAGGGCGAATCAGTCAATATCATGAAAGTAGGTAGAACATTTCCTTTTGAGGCGACGTGAACTTCTTTCAAGGGGTGGGTTCGACATCAGATCTAGAATGAGGGGGTGGGGATGGCCCGTCATAACTTCATGGAGGTTAGCGTATTTTGCGGTGAGAAGATCCTTAACAGTGGGAATTTCGAGGTCGGTGTGGAGTGCTGAGTTGGCTAAATCGTACTTGAAAGTACAAAGTACAAAGTACGAGTACAAGTAATTGAAAAATAATTGCAAGTACATGCCTAAGTAACAAGTACAATTACAAACTTTGTAATTAAATAGCCAAGAAAAGTACAAGTAAAAACTTGCCAATTTTTTAGTTCAAGTACAAGTAGTGAAATCAGCAAGTATTTGTACTTTTATATATGTACTTGTACTTTAAGTAACGCATGTACAACCCCTTTTCCTCTCAAATATTGAAAACATGATGGTAATCACTAATTTCTGACGATAAGCTAGTTAGTGGTAATCATTGCATTTTTGAAGGAAAAGATGAGCTATTTGGATGCTTCAAAATTTCTTAAATTGAGGAAAGTGGAATTTCGAAAGGCGGTGACCCCCTGGGTATCTATTTCATAACCTGCGGACTACAATATTCAGGTTTTAGAGAGCTTTCTCGCGACTTGAACTTTAATTTTAAGAAAAATTAAGGTTCCGATAGATTTTATTCGGAAACGGAAAGAGGTCAAAATCCGTTATGTACCCACAATCTTAAATTTTTTTCAAATCACTACTAGACTATCATCAAACACTATTTATAGGCCCAACTAATCTGCATTTTTACTAAGGGATTGACTACTTGATGTTATGTATTTTTGAGATGCGAGCTTGCGAGCATCCAGACCACCAAACTATACACTTCATTCTGATCTACATGTCCAACTAATCTACATTTTTACTAAGGGATTGACTACTTGATGTTATGTATTTTTGAGATGCGAGCTTGCGAGCATCCAGACCACCAATCTATACACGGTCAAATTCTATATCAAGTATTCCACATCAAGTAGTAGTGATTTGAAAAAAATTTAAGATTGTGGGCACATAACGGATTTTGACCCGGAAAGACGTTCCGAAGCGGAACATTATTGATTTCCAACAAAAAATAATAATGTACTTGCTGTACCTACTCGAATTACGATTACAAGTTACAAGAACAAATACTTGTAATTGCACAAGTACAAATAATTATAATAGAAACTTGACCCCGACGAAGACAAGTACCAGTATTTGTGCTTGTACTTGGGCGGCTTGAAGTCGAAACAGGTAAAGTAATTGTACTAGTACTTGGCAAGTACTTTCAAGGTAATTCCATTCTGCGCTTTCATCAAAATGCCTCTGAAATGGAAAATTTAATTCTAACGATATTAATTGAAATAAGTACTTTAGTACTTTCAACTCTGGTGGAGTGTAGAGCTTCTTACGAACCATAAGGCACCAGTGACTATTCGCACGACTATTCTGAAATAATTGAATCTAACAATTTCTACTGTTGCCAATGGGGATAGGTAACAATGGCAGTGCTATACTTCATCAAAAAGTAACTGATCAGCTGATTTACCTTCGAAAAGGTAGATCACGGCTACAGTGGATTGTGGGGTTGTGAGGCAATCGCTCGCTCTGGTTAGGATAAACGCATTTACTGGCTTTGGTGGTGAGAGACATTCGATCAAAAATATTGCGACGTTTCCGTGAGTTCGCCCGACCGGTGAGATACCGAGGTCCCGATATGGATTGTATGGCAGGGGAAGTTTGTATATAAATGAATAGCTAATCTGGGAAAGGGACGCAGTCGTTCATCACTTGAGACAATTTACACCAAGGTGAGATGTTGGGCGAGAACGGTAGCAAGTACCATTGTGAACATTAACGAGCAAAGAACACTTCATCTTCTTAAATGGACAACTGTACACATTTTTTTTTCCAATTGAATAATTTAAATTGGGCAATACTTTACTGGATAATATTCTAATTTTTTTCAATGCAATTCCTTCTCTAGAAAAAACTCACAAAACGAATAGTGTACTCAATTCTTACCAAACATTAGTGAGCTACTATGCAAACTGATAAACACTAATGGAATAGAGCCCCTACATGATAATAAAGAAAATACATTTAAATATGCAATTAATAGATGAGCTGATTTCAAAATCACTCGAGCTCCTTTTCGTTAACAATAATATATATTTTTTTACTACTTACCTAAATTTACGAACTAAATCACTCGCGACGAAGTTGTGGAAACCCATTTCAAAACGGAAGTTAGGGAAAAAACGTTGTCTATTTCCTTGAAAAATAAAGTTACATTGTTAAACCGATTACGAGGGTTAGGCCATCATCAGTAACAAAAAATAACTCTAGAGGTATTGTTTGTTACTGATGATGGCCTAACCGTCGAAATCGATTTGACAGTGTAAGTCTTTTATTTTTCGTGGAAATAGACAAAGTTTTTTCGCTAACTTCCGTTTTTACCTAAATTTGATAAGAATGATAATTTGAACCATATATTAACGCAACACTATTTTCAACTGTTCACAGGCTCTGGTAATTTTTGCCGTTCTTGCCGCAATCAACTGCCAAGGATGGGGCGGTGCGTGGGACGGTGATCAACACCACGACTACTATGTAAGTTGTGTCTGGTGAAATTAGTGGGAAATGATGCTTACACATGTAACTTAAATTATGCTGTTTCACACAATGATCCGCTGATCTCATCCTAAAGCCTTTTCAAAATGTTTGTCGTGATTGGCCGACAATTATTGAAGTTTTCATTGACGGTTCCAATCTTAGCACTTCAATTTATCATTTCTCCGATGTTATGAAATAGTGAATAATGCAAATTTTTGTGATTTTGTACTGGAAAACTAGATCATAAAATTGTGTTACCCGCATATTCATTTTATATGTTAAAATGAAAATAGATTCCATTCTGTGAAATTCGTCACCATCCTTCCTACGACAAATAGATCTCTTTCTATGGTTTTCCGAAGTTTCCTGTAGTAGTGAAGTCACACAAAGCAGGAGGGACCAGCCCAGGAGGAAGGAGTACTTGGTCGTCACCAGTGTTTTGAAGAAACTTTGATAAATCAGCGGAAGAGATATATTCCTTTAAGAAAAATTGAAAGCTTTGGAATTGATTTTAATACATTCAATTTTAGTTGGAAATTGGACACATTGGAGGTGCATTAAACCCCATGAAAATTCGGACGGGAAACCTCTACCAAAATGTCAGCTATCCAAAACGGCATGGCGTCAGTATTCCTTGTTAGGTGAGTTCTACGGAAGTATGTAGGAAGGTATCTGGTTTCTATGATGAATTATTCTATGAGGCTCCCACGCGAGTCGTTTCTCCTTTTGTTGTTCATCAATTTGATTTGATCGATCATTACAGGCCCCACCTCACTACGCTTATGAATACAAAGTCCACGATGGCCACACTGGAGACGTCAAGGCTCAGCACGAGACGAGGGAAGGAGATGTGGTGAAGGGCTACTACACCCTCAAGGAAGCTGACGGCACCACCAGGGAAGTCCACTACACTGCTGACAAGCACAACGGATTCAACGCCGAAGTCAAGAGGATCGGACACGCTCACCACGCTCCAGTTCATCACGGATGGTACTAAATTGATGACGCATACCTTCCGTGGTTAGCTCCGAAGAGAATGTATATTGTTGTAAATATGTCACTGATGTGAAGCGCTATTAAAAATTAAAAAATTACTTAATTAATATTTTAATTAATTAATAATCTTATTGAGTAGGTACCTAAATTCTATTCCTTCAGGCGAGAATATTAGGGTAGAATGGATCACTAACTCTATCTAACTTATATCCACCATCTACTCAGTCAATGGATATGGAACACGAGGAGAATCGTACATTGTACGTCAGATGAAATGTTTAAGTGATGAACTGCGGTTGCATCGTATCAAGTGAGGAATAGGAGAAATGCACTGCTCTTACAAATGCCTATTTCCACGAATAATAATTGCGAGAAGTGTGCCTCACTGCCTCATTTTCTGAATTTTTGGGACTGAATGGGAAACCATGGGCAGTCAGCTCAACAGTCAATATCAGCTGTTCTTGAATAATGATATGCAGCCTGCTGTCGATTGTAAAATCTCAGCACTTTTGCTTCTCTCCACTGATGATTTTGAATTTCTTGATGCTCTTTTCTCATAGTGCAGGTTTATCTATGCTCAGTCAAATCTCTGACTAACCACTGATTACAATTGATACACTGATAGACTGCTGACTATCTAATCAAAATTTACAATGGGGAAAACAGAGGTGCTACAATTCAGCAAAATATTCCCACGAAATTAGGTTGGATGAACAATATTTAGTCGTTTCCGTAGCAACTGCCAGGCCTTAGCTTTCAGGTCCATTTTTCTTTCTTATCACCTTTCTTTTGCATCATTGTATCAATGGTGAATAGGTGAATCCTTTCTTTCGTGAACCGCTGAAGTTACCTGGTTTTTTTTTTTCTACAAATGTTGAAAGACATACCAACTCTCAACCCCTAATTGAACTCATGACGAACAGTGCAATGCTTCACTGTACTTTCTCAACATTTGTAATAAATAAAAGGCGTAGACACTCTATTTTTTTACACCCTTCATATGAACTTCTCAAATCTCCCTCCACTGGGAAGGTAGGTACGTAGAACCTACCTATCTTATTAAACCCCTCAACACTCTGTAACCGTCTTCTTCCTTCCTATGGTACATTTTTAAATAAATAATTTGTCTTTTTAATAAAAATAATATTATATGAAGAGAATTTACAGTGATTACTGTCACTTATCACTGTAGACCCTTGTATCTGGAACAGGAGTTTTTTTTTTTAGGTTGGCCAGTTCTATTATTGTTCACAAGCGCATATGTTTAGAGGCACTGCATGATTGATCGTAATGAATAGTTCGCTATCTATTCAAAGAATATGTGAAGAGGTACATAGTGTATCGTCAAGAAATACTGGGTGATTCCGGTATATATTGCTAAGATGTAAATATACACGTATATGACCACGGATTATGGTTATTTATTTGAGCAGGAGTTAGTACAGATGTACCATCACAAACTTGGGTGATGTGGGCGAGCCGGGGAGTAAACGTTTGTGGTGGGAACTTGTGCTCAACTGACTTGGTATTGTTCGTAAATTAATATGTGTCATCACATCGTGACGCTCCTGGTCAACGCCCGTAACATCACTCCATCCTCCAGAAATACCTGTCCCAGGTATATGGTTAGGACGGTAAGAAAGTTCCGTGTGGAGTATGATTTCCGCACCCAGTGAAAAAATTAATTAAACAATTTCGAACAAATTTCCAATATCAAGCCTATTGAAAAGTTTATGATGGAATATTTAAAAATATGCGTCAAAAGGTTGAAAGGTTATCAAATGTCCATGTAGTTTAACGTCTACTCGAAAGCTCCGGAAGTTGGCTGGATACTAAAACTGAAGCTCTTGCAGAAACCGGTTGGCTGTCGAGATGGGCTTTTTCGACCCTAAGAGGGATTTATCGATTCCGAACACGTCATCTTCCTGCATATCCTTTATCTCGTGCAATAAATCTTCCGTTAAGACTGTTAGGTGACTTTCGAGATTTTTTTCCCCATCCGGCCGCTCTGTTGACACTAAGGTTTATTATTGTTTTTTAAATTTTTGTTTTGTTTTTTTATTATTATTGTTGTTCATCATAACTTTTGTTACCTCAGATGATGAGTGAATCTTTGGTGTTTTATTTTATCTCTTTAATTTCAATTCGTGGGTGCCTCGATCGATGTCAATTTTTAACTTTTATACTTGGATTTAGGCTCTTGTTACGTTCAAAGAGGGGAATAATAGTAATAATTTTTGATTTATTAAATAATATTGATTATCTCATGTTTCGCTTGTCATCGTATAATGTAACCCCGAAGGATCGCTTAAAACCACCTGCAATGCAGTACATTGAACGGCTATTTTCTCTAATTAACACACTAAAATACATTAATTTTGAATAGTTTGCATGGAAGAAACATAGTTTCTAAACAATATGTAGTGTATGCAACCCTTCTACTTGATGGGATGATGATTTAATAATAGATCATTTTGTTCCACAACTTTGCTATAAAGCGTGAAATTATGGAGTCTTGGTGCTGTAATGCAGTGAACCCAATTGGACGCGCGTAGCCCTGAATTTCGATAGTAAATGTACGATAAGCGGAACTCAATGATTACAGCCAGTATTCTGCGTAGAAGGTCTCTCTAATATAAACTTAACAGCAAAAAAACCGGCGCACCCTATATTTTGTTATTTTTTCACCTTAGCTTCAATTGGTTAATTTTTTTTTTGCATGTGCCAAGTAAAGTCGGTATCTTATGAGAGAACAGCAAGGAACAGAGTGGCAAATAAAAAATAGCCGTTTGAAAAAATCAGCTTTATTCACAAAACTTCGATGTTTGGACAAAAGTAACAAAACATTCTTCTGTAGTTATCGTGTGAAAAAAAATTGAAAAATGAATTTTTTTTTGGAAAATAAATTTTTTTATTATCGGGTGGTACCTTCCCTTGCCTGTACCAACACCTGTATTCTTCTCGGCATGCTGTTGATCAAATTTGAAACCCTTTCTTGTCTGATGAGGTCCCATTCTGCGAGGACCGCTGTCCTGAGGTCTTGGAGGTTTACAAGAGGGTTCGGTCGCTTTCGGATGCACCTCTTTAGCTCGTCCCATAGATGTTCTATGGGAGTGAGGTCGGGGCTGCGAGCTGGCCATGGTAGGGTGCGCATGCCTACCTCTTCGAGGTAGTCATTAACCACGTTTGCTAGGTGTGACCGCGCGTTATCGTCCATAAAAATAAAATTATCGCCGGTGTAAGGGGCGAATGGCACTACATAATCTTCCAGGATGTCAGAAATGTACCTCAGTGTGGTTAGACTCCCTCAGGGGTACACATGGAGTTCCGTTTTCGCCTCTGAAGTGATTCCACCTCACACCATTTCAGACCCACTCCCGTAAGGCACCCATCAGCACTCTTAATGTTTTCCGATGAGTCCAGGTTCTCACTATTCGCTTCAGATCGTCGTGTTAGAGGGTGGATAAGACGAGGGCAGCGTTTCGCTCAGTGCAATATTTCTGAAAGGGTGCCTTACAAGGGAGGTTCTGAAATGGTTTGGGGTGGAATCACTTCAGAGGCGAATACGGAACTCCATGTGTACCCTCGAGAGAGTCTAACCACACTGAGGTACATTTCTGACATCCTGGAATATTATGTAGTGCCATTTGCCCCTTACACCGGCGATAATTTTATTTTTATGGACGATAACGCGCGGTCAAACGTAGCAAACGTGGTTACAGACTACCTCGAAGAGGTAGGCATCCGCACCCTACAATGGCCAGCTCGCAACCCCGACCTCAATCCCATAGAACATCTACGGGACGAGCTAGAGAGGTGCATCCGAAGGCGACCGAACCCTCCTGTAAATCTCCAAGACCTCAGGACAGCGGTGGTCGCAGAATGGGACCTCATCAGACAAGAAACGGTTTCAAAGTTGATCAACAGCATGCCGAGAAGAATGCAGGCGGTAGTACAAGCAAGGGAAGGTACCACCCGATATTTAAAAAATTTATTTTCCAAAAAAAATTTCATTTTTCATTTTTTTTTTTTTTTTTTTTTTTTTCACACGAGAACTGCAGAAGAATGTTTTGTTACTTTTGTCCAAACATCGAAGTTTTGTGAATAAAGCTGATTTTTTCGAACGGGTATTTTTTATTTGCCACTCTGTTTCTAGCTGTTCTCTCATAAGAGACCGGCTTAACTTGGCACATGCAAAAAAAAAAAAAAAAAAAAAAAAAAAAAAAAAAAAAAAAAAAAAAAAAAAAAAAAAAAAAAAAAAAAAAAAAAAAACCAATTGAAGCTAAGGTGAAAAAATAACAAAATATAGGGTGCGCCGGTTTTTTTGCTGTTAAGTGTAGATATGATAAACCTTTGTGTAATAATTTGCACCGTATTTTAGGTTCGCATGCATAGTGTTTACATACGTATACCGTACATTACATTGGACATAAATAAAATGGTCATGGTCATTTCGTGGTATCATTTTTCCAAGTACTGAAAAATTGTAGTTCAAATACATGACTTGGATGGTACACGACGATCTAGATGTAGGATGAGCGAGATAAGAGAGCGGGCGCTGACTGAATAATGTAGTCTTATTCA
Source organism: Adelphocoris suturalis (assembly GCA_030762985.1). Taxonomy (NCBI): domain Eukaryota; kingdom Metazoa; phylum Arthropoda; class Insecta; order Hemiptera; family Miridae; genus Adelphocoris; species Adelphocoris suturalis. The sequence goes on along the minus strand of CM061040.1, from coordinate 151,722,177 downwards.
TCTTGAGAAATTTAACTTTGGAATTTATAATTTATTTTAATGAATTGAAATTAATAAATTTTATTTACAAATAAGGTATGTATTTTTAGCAATTTTACATATTTACAATTCAGTAGGTACTTCTATCTGCTTCTGCTTCATATATCCACCAAACAACTGTGTTGGTTAGTATTTTCGTGACGATCACGAATTCAGTTCCACCAGTGATGAGCTGGAGCGTGGTGAGCGTGTCCGATTCTCTTGACTTCGGCATTGAATCCGTTGTGCTTATCAGCAGTGTAGTGGACTTCCCTGGTGGTGCCGTCAGCCTCCTTGAGGGTGTAGTAGCCCTTCACCACATCTCCTTCCCTCGTCTCGTGCTGAGCCTTGACGTCTCCAGTGTGGCCATCGTGGACTTTGTATTCATACGCGTAGTGAGGTGGGGCCTGTAATAATCGATCAAATTATGTATATTATGAAATAAGGAACAAAGGTTCAGACAAGGAACCAACTCCTAGGAACATTATAGACAAGGATCCTTACGTAATATACACCAGATATCTGCTTGACACCGCAAAAAGGGCCTAACATTGAATACTGACGCCAAGCCGTTTCGGCTGGTTGTTGTTTTATTTTTCTAACAGTGCGGATTTTTATGGTGACTTCAATGCACTCCTCCCGCCTGCTCAGAGTGTCTATACTAATACAAGAAAATTTAAAAAACAATAGAAAGAAAAGTACTCGTCGTAGGAGAGAACGGATAGTGTAAATTTTCACAGAATGGGATCTATTTTAAATTAAAAATATAAAATGAATACGTGGGTAACAGTGATTCACAGTTTAGTTTTCCAGTACAAATTCACAAAAAATAGCATCATTCAATATTACTCTACATCGAAGAAATGATAATTCTTAAGAATTGAAATTGGAGTCGTGAATGAAAACTTTGAAAGTTGTTGGCCATTCACAACAAACACACTGAACAGGCCTTAGGAAGCGAATGAGCTGGTCATTGTGTGAATCAGCGTAATGTAAGTTACATTTAAGTATAATTTCCCTCCTGTCTCGCAAGACTGAACTTACATAGTAGTCGTGGTGTTGATCGCCGTCCCAAGCACCGCCCCATCCTTGGCAGTTAACTGCGGCGAAAACGGCAAAAATTACAAGAGCCTGTAAATAGTTGAAAAATAGTATTACCTTGATATACAGTTCAATTTATTATTCATTCAAAATTGGAGTAAGTAGTAAATAATATGGATATTAGTTTCAACCACTAAGAGCCTAAATGATTTAGAAATCAGGTCATCTGATAATTATATTTTAAATGTTCTTTTTGTATAACAATGTAGAAGCTCTATTCCTATGATGTATATTTGTTTCCTTATGAAGTCACGATATTCGGTGCCAATTGAGAACAGTATTGCTTTCGCGAGTTTACCCTAGTTAAGGAATTGAATTAAATAATACCTATTGAATTGCTTGCTGATGTTTAGAATGTTACTTTCTACCGTTCTAGCCTAACAACTCACCTTGGTGTACATCGTCTCAAGTGATGAAGGACTGTGTCTGGTCCTGGACAAGTAATTCATTTATATACAAACTTCCCCTGCCATACAATCCATATCGGGACCTCGGTATCTCACCGGTCGGGCGAACTCACGGAAACGTCGCAATATTTTTGATCGAATGTCTCTCACCACCAAAGCCAGTAAATGCGTTTATCCTAACCAGAGCGCACGAAATCCTCTCAAGTCATCAATCGCTCCGCTGTGGTTTTTCTTTTTTATATTAATCGGCTGATCACTTACTTTTTAATAAACTATAACTCTGCCATTTTTACCTATCGCAAATGACTACAGTGGAAATCATTCAAGAACTAGTAGATCAGTGCTCTCGAAGTGAGTCACATGATAGCGAATTTCTTCTAAGAAGATTCTCGTGAAATATACGCTTCCTGTGTTGAATAGTAGACAAAATAGCGTAAGAGGCCACAACATTGATATTTAACTGAAAAACGTAAAGCTGCAAACCCATTAAATTTGTAGTTCTCATGGCCCCAGATAATGAACCGGTGGTCTCCCCTCCGTGCCTCTTGCTTTCCTTGAGAAAATTTTGATTGCAATTCGAAAATTGTGCACTTAATTTAACTGAGAGATAAATGGTTTGTATTTTCTTTAAAATGTTCGGCATACCGTCCTGATAGAAGATTTATATCGCCAGACCACAGACCAACTTGCGTTTTCAAAACTGACCACTTTGCATTTCATGAAATTTAGCATTCAATTCAAATGGAAGATATATGACTGGAGTTTTTTTTAAATATTCAGTTAACCCTCCTAGATGAACATTTGGTCTGCCAGACCAGTTAGCACCTTGCGTTTTCAAAACTAACCAAAATTTAAATTCCTGCTAAATACAGTTCAACCGAATCTAAAACCATTAATCTTCGCTCCAATCTGTAACTCAGTCAACAGACGATAAAGGTATTACCAACTGAACTTCGCATAATGTTGCATTTGGAAAACGGACCATTTTAAATTCGGTGGAAATTTGATCTGAATTCAACTGGGAGATAAATGACTAGGATTTGTTCTAGAATGTTCATTAGACTTTCACAGTTGATAGTTTGGGCAAGTAGACAACTCAATAACTTGCGTTATAAAATTGACCGACATTTAAAATTCGGTGGCAAACTATTCAACCGAATGCAATATCCCTAAACTTCGCTACAACCTGTCACACAGTCCTCAGGGTATTATCAATTGACCGTCGCATAAAATTGCATTTTTAAGACTGTCCTGAATGACTCGAATTTTTCCTAGAATATTCGTTAGATATACCGAGTTGATAATTCTGGCAGCCAGACCAGTTACAAATTAGCGTTTTCAAAAAGACTGACATTCACAGCATCATGTTGTGTTGAAGTGGTTGAGATAAAGCTCGTATCAATAAGCTACCATATGTCATGTGTCACATTAAACCATACAACTGGTTAGGCGTGTTGATTTATCTTCAAACATAAAAAGATGAATTTTCTCATTTTGATACATATTTTGCTTATTGGCTATTTGGCGGTTCAATCTCTGAAACGGTTACTCTATATGAAAATATTATTAATTGAAAGTCGTTGAACATCTAATTCAGTGTCCAATGAGTACCACCGGAATTTGGAAATTGGATCAATTTTTAGTGTATTTATGACGAAACAATCGAAATTGTAACCAGACCGCTATACCTGAGGTGGTTCGTATAAATAAGTTTCAATTTGTTATCGCTACTGACTTATAAACGCACTTTAATTGATGTATCCTTGCATTGACCCTCCCTCTCAGATTTCAGTTTCCATCGTTGAATAGAAGAGGTAATGACGTTGGAGCTCACACAGCTAGTCAGTTATCACTCAGGCTCATTCTCCCTTTACCCTCCCTCTCAAATTTCAGCTTCCTGCGTAGAATAGGAGAGAAAATGGCTTTTGAGAGCACTCAGTTCATCAGTGGTTACTCAGGCGTCTTCAGCATTCTCGCTTGACCCTCTCTCTCAAATTTCAGCTTCCAGTGTTGAATAGCAGAGAAAATGAATGGCTCAGGAGCTCACTCAGCTGACCAGTGATCACTCAGTCGTCTTCAACTCTTCCCTTGACCCTCCCTCTCAAATTTCAGCTTCCTGAGTTGAATATAAGAGAAAATGACGTTGGAGCCCACTCAGCTAATCAGTAATCACTCAGACGCATTCTCCCTTCACCCTCCCTCTGAAATTTCAGCTTCCTACGTTGAATAGGAGAGAAAATGAATGGCTCAGGAGCTCACTCAGCTGACCAGTGATCACTCAAGTGACTTCAGCATTCTCCATTGACCCTCCCTCAAATTTCAGCTTCCTGAGTTGAATATAAGAGAAAATGGCTTTGGAGCTAACTCAACTGGTCATTGATCACTCAGTCGTCTTCAACTCTTCCCTTGACCCTCCCTCTCAAATTTCAGCTTCCTGAGTTGAGAAGTAGGCTCGAGGGAGAATGCTAAAGACGACCAACAGAGCACCATTTAGCTGCCTGAGCTCCAAAGTCATTATCTCTGCTATTCAACTCAGGAAGGAGGGGTCATCGATCAGCTGACTGAGTCCGAAGCCATTTTGTCTCCTATTTAACGCAGGAAGTGTCTATTTCACGCGAATCTCCTTACAAGAAAGTGCGCTATCATGTGACTCACTTCGTGAGCACTGATCTACTTGTTCTTTAATGATATCCACTGCAGTCAATTGCGATAGGTAACAATGGCAGTGATATAGTTTATTAAAAAGTAAGTGGTCAGCCGATTGAAATATAAAACAGAAAAACCCCTGCGGAGTGATTGATGAATAGGAAGGTGGTCCCGCGATTGGGTCAGGATAAACGCATTCACTGGCTTCGGTGGTGAGAGACATTCGATCAAAAATGTTGCGACATTTCCGCAACTTCGCTCGACCGGCGAAATATTAGAGAACCGAAATGGGTTGTACGAAAGGGGGAGCTGCTATATAAATGAATCACTAGTCCAGGAACAGACACAGTCCTTCATCACTCGAGACAATGTACACCAAGGTAAGTTGTTTGGCTAGAACGGTAGAAAATTAAGTTCTCAGCAAGCAATTCAATGTTGGTTAATTCAGTTCCTTAACTAGGGTAAACTTGCGCAACTAATGCTGTTCTCAATTTGCACTGAATATCAGTGACCTCATACGCAAACGAATATACACAATGGGAATAGAGCTTCTACATAATTATACAAAAGTGCATTTAAAATTTAATTATTATCAGATAAGCTGATTTCTAAATCATTTAGGCTCCTAGTGGTTGAAATTAATATTCATATTTTTTACTACTTACTCCAATTTCGAATGAATTATAAATTGAACTGTATATAAAGGTAATACTATTTTTCAAATATTTACAGGCTCTCGTAATTTTTGCCGTTTTCGCCGCAGTTAACTGCCAAGAATGGGGCGGTGCTGGGGACGGCGATCAACACCACGACTACTATGTAAGTTGTGTCTTGTGAGACAGGAGGGAAATTATCCTTACATGTAACATACATTACGCTGATTCATACAATGCACGTCATTCCATTCCTAAGGCCTGTTCACAGTGTTTGTTGTGAATGGCCAGCAACATATAAAGTTTTCATTCACGAATCAAATTTCAACTTTTACGAATTATCATTTCTTCGATGGAGAGCAATATTGAATGACGCTATTTCTTGAAGATTTGTAATGGAAAACGAAATTATGAAAATCAACATAAAAATTTTGCAACATTAGAAAAACTAAATAGGTAACAACTAGCCAAAACGGCATGGCGTCAGTATTCAGTGTTAGGTCTGTTTTGCGGTGTCAAGGAGATATCTGGTGTACATTACGTAAGGACCCTTGTCTATCATGTTCCTAGGAGTAGGTTCCTTGTCTGAACCTCTACATAAAAACCCCTTTGTATTCCGATAGTTCTGATATTAAATTTTCAACATTCATAACAGTAGCTAATAAATCAAATATTATGTCGTTATCACCTTGATTTAACGCAAGTAATGAAGTCTGGTTAACTAGGTACCATGACATAATACATCACCTAGTTAGATATATTTTGTAGGTTGGAAGTGAGACGTTCCTTATTTCACTATTCATATACATGATTTGATCGATTATTATAGGCCCCACCTCACTACGCTTATGAATACAAAGTCCACGATGGCCACACTGGAGACGTCAAGGCTCAGCACGAGACGAGGGAAGGAGATGTGGTGAAGGGCTACTACACCCTCAAGGAAGCTGACGGCACCACCAGGGAAGTCCACTACACTGCTGACAAGCACAACGGATTCAATGCCGAAGTCAAGAGAATCGGACACGCTCACCACGCTCCAGTTCACCACGCTCCAGCTCATCATTGGGGGAACTGAATTCTTGATCGTCACGAAAATACTAACCAACATATTTGTTTGGTGGAAATATGAAGCAGATAGACGTAAATACTGAATTGTAAATATATAAAATTGGTAAAAATACATACCTTATTAGTAAATAAAATTTATTAATTTCTATTTATTGAAATACATTATAAATCACATTTCAAAATTGAATACATCAAGATGTATAAGACTATACTAATCAGTCATATAGGAACCGATATAAGATAGGTAGTTAGCTGGGCCCTCTCTGTTCTCTCATCTCGTCATCCTACATCTAGATCGTCGTGTACCATCCTAATCACGCATTTGAAATACAATATTTCAGTAATTGGAAAAACTGTACCACCAAAATGACCATATATAATTTATATACAATGTAAGGTAAGGTAGACATATGTAAACACTATGCATGCGACCCTAAAAAACGCTGCAAATTATTACCCAAAGGTTTATTATTTCTACATCAGACAGACCTTCTACGCAGAATACTGGCCGCAATTATTAAGCCCCGCTCATAGTATATTTTTTTACTATCGAAACTCGGGGCTTCGCGCTTCCAATTGGGTTCACTGCATTACAGCACCAAGACCCCATGATTTTACGGTTTATAGTGAAGTTGACGAACAGAATGATCTATGATTAAGTCATCATCCCATCAAGTAGGAGGGTTGCATACACTACATATTGTTTTGAAACTATGTTTCTTCCTTGCAAACTATTCAAAATTAATGTATTTCAGCAGGTTGATTAGAGAAAATTACCGTTCAACGTACAGCGTTGCAGGTGGTTTTAAACGATTCCTCGTGATTATATTTGTCATTGACAAGCAAAACATGGAAAAATCAAAATTATTTAATTGATCAAAAATTATTATTATGGGGCTCTTTGAACGAACAAGAGCTTAAATCTAAGTAAAAAAGGTATAAATGGACATCGATCGAGGCACCCACGAGTTGAAATAAATGAGATAAAATAAGACACCTAAGATTCACTGATCATCTGTAGGTAACAATACGTACAATAAACTCTGTAATAAGAAAAACAAATAAACCTTAGTGTCAACAGAGCGACCGAATGAAAGAAAAAAACAAAAAGACCACCCGGGAGAAGTGTAAACTTCTATGACGATTTGGACTTTACTTTCCACTCTGTTGGGATGTTGGGAAAGTAAAAGTGGACAGGCTCCGCCCCTGGACCCTCGGTAACTTTCCGCCTTGAGCCTTTGGCTAAAATGCTAAAACATGGAACATGCTTTCTTCCCGCTAATTCGTAAATGTAAATTAATTTAAAACTACGACATAAATGTTTTAAAAATCGAAATTAGAACAGAGTACCTAAGTAGGTAATTTTCTGTTATGGTGCGCGTCTACAATTACTATAAGCAAGATTAACTTCTCAACCAAGTGACAACAAAACAAGCGGCATTGTTTACTATATCCATTTATAACATGAATAAATATAAAACTACGACATGAATAGAAGAACAAGTACGAAGGAAATGCATGATAAATCGAGAGCTTTCCAACGAGTGGAGAACGATTTATGTCCGGTGAAAAATAGAGAAGTTTCATTTCAGCTTGGTTGTCAAAACAGATTGACGGAAAAAAACGTGACTGTAAAATCGTATTCACACCCCGCTGAATTTTTCGACGGGGTGTGCCTATTGAAGTTTACACTTAAAAAAAAAAAAAAAAAAAAAAAAAAAAAAAAAAAAAAAAAAAAAAAAAAAAAAAAAATTGAAAGTCACTTGAAAGTCTTAACGGAAGATTATTGCACGAGATAAAGTTTATGCTCGAAGATGACATGATTGGAATCGATAAATCCTTCTTAGGATCGAAAATTCCAATCTCGACAGCCAACCAGTTTCTGCAAGAGATTCAGTTTTATTCTCCAGCCAACTTCCAGAGCTTTAGAGTAGACATTAAATTACATGGACATTAATTTGACAACCTTTTGGCGCATATTTTTAAACAATCCATCACAAACTTTTCAATAGGCTTGATTTTGGAAATTTGTTCAAAATTGTTTAATTAATTTTTCCACTGGGTGCGGAAGCCATACACCACACGGAACTTCCATCCCGTCCTAACCGTATACCTGGGACAGGTATTTCTGGAGGATGGAGTGATGTTCCGGACGTTGACCAGGAGAGGCACAATGTGATGACACTAGGTACGTCTTCACATATTCCTTGAATAGATGGCGAACTATTCATTACGAGAAATTATACATTGCCTCAACGCTCTTGTAAATACGCTCTTGTAAATAATAAAAGAACGTGCCAACCTAAAAAGAAACTCGTGTTCAAGATACAAGGCTCTACAGTGATAAGTGACAGTATTCACTGTAAATTCATCTCATATAATATTATTTGTATTAAAAATACAAATTATTTATTTTAAAATTAAAAATGTACCATGGGAAGGACGAAAACGGTTACAGAGTGTTGGAGGGTTCAATAAGATAGGTAGGTTCTACGTACCACCTTCCCAATGGAGGGAGATTTAAGAAGTTCATATGAAGGGTATAGAAAAATTTAAGTGTCTACTCATTTTAGTAATTACAAATGTTGGGCAAGTGCAGTGAACGTCATGAGTTCGATTAGGGGTTGAGAGCTGGTATGTCTTTCAACATTTGTAGAAAAAAAAAAAAAAAAAACAGATAACTTCGCCGGTTCACGAAAGAAAGGATTCACCTATTCACCATTGATACAATGATGCAAAAGAAAGGGGATATGGAAGAAAAATGCGCCTGAAAGCTGAGGCCTGGCAGTTGCCACGGGAACGACTAAATATTGCGCAGTGATCCAACCTAATTTCCTGGGAATATTTTGCTGTAGTTGTTTTCCGCCATGGTTAATCCTGATTAGATAGTCAGCAATCATTACAAGATTGATAAACGCTAACTGAAAGTCCACCTCATTTTAACCTCTTTTTAATTGAAATCAGTGGTTAGTTAGTCAGAGATTTAACTGAGCATACACAAACCTGCCCTAAGAGGGAAGAGCATCAAGAAATTTAAAATCATCAGTGGAGAGAAGCAGCGTGCTGACGATTTACAATCGACGATCGACAGCAGGCTGCATATAATTTTTCATGAACAGCTTATATTGACTGTTGAGTTGACCGCCAATGGTTTCCCATTGCTGAATCGACTCCAGAAAATTCAGAAAATGAGGCAGTGAGGCACACTTCTCACAATTACTATTCATGCAAATAGGCATTTGTAAGATCAGTGCATTTCACCTATTTCTCACTTGATGTGATGCAACCGCAGTTCATCACTTCAACATTTCATCTGAAGTACAAAGTAAGATTCTCCTCGTGTTCTATAGCCTTTGATTCAGTAGATGGTAGATATAAATTACATAGAGTTAGTGATCCATTCTACCCTAATATTATCTCCTGAAGGAATAGAAATTAGGTACCTACTCAATAAGATTACGCTAGTAATTTTTTAATTTTTAATACCGCTTTACATCAGTGAAATATTTACAACAATATACATTCTCTTCCGTTTGGTTCGGAGCTAACCACTGAAAGGAAGCGTCATCAATTTAGTACCATCCGTGGTGAACTGGAGCGTGGTGAGCGTGTCCGATCCTTTTTACTTCGGCATTGAATCCGTTGTGCTTGTCAGCAGTGTAGTGGACTTCCCTGGTGGTGCCGTCAGCTTCCTTGAGGGTGTAGTAGCCCTTCACCACATCCCCTTCCCTCGTCTCATGCTGAGCCTTGACGTCTCCAGTGTGGCCATCGTGGACTTTGTATTCATACGCGTAGTGAGGTGGGGCCTGTAATAATCGATAAAATCAAATTGATAAACAACAAAAGGAGAAACGACTCTCGTGGGAGCTACATAGAATAATTCAACATAGAAACCTACCTACCAGATACCTTCCTACATACTTCCGTAGAACTCACCTAACAAAGAATACTGACGCCATGCCGTTTTGGATAGCTGACTTTTTGGTATAGGTTTCCCGTCTGAATTTTCATGGCGGGGTTTATTGGACCTCCAATTTGTCCAATTTTCAACTGAAATTGAGTGCTTCAAATTGGATGTTATAAAATCAATTCCAATGCTTCCAATTTTCTTAAAGGAATATTTTTTTCCGCTGATTTATCAAAGATTCTTCAAAACACTGGTGACGTCCAAGCACTCCTTCCTCCTGGGCTGGTCTCTCCTGCTTCATGTGACTTCACTACTACAGGAAACTTCGGAAAACCATAGAAAGAGATCTATTTGTCGTAGGAAGGATGGTGTCGAATTTCACAGAATGGGATCTATTTTCATTTAAACATATAAAATGAATATGCGGGTAACACTATTTTACGATCTAGTTTTCCAGTACAAAATCACAAAAATTTGCATCATTCACAATTTTATAACATCGAAGAAATAATAAATTGTAGTGCTGAGAATGGAACCGTCAATGAAAACTTCAAAAATTGTCGCCCCATCACGACAAGTATTTTGAAAAGGCTTTAGGAAGCAGATCAGCGGATCGTTGTGTGAAACAGCATTATTTCAGTTACATGTGTAAGCGTCATTTCCCACCAATTTCACAAGACACAACTTACATAGTAGTCGTGGTGTTGATCGCCATCCCACTCACCGCCCCATCCTTGGCAGTTGACTGCGGCAAGAACGGCAAAAATTACCAGAGCCTGTGAACAGTTGAAAATGGTATTGCGTTGATGTATGGTTCAAATTATTATTCTTATCAAATTAAGGTGAGCTCATCTATTAATAATTGCATATTTAAATGTATTTTCTTTATTATCATGTAGGGGCTCTATTCCATTATTGTTAATCAGTTTGCATAGTAGCTCACTAATTTTTGGTAAGAATTGAGTACACTATTCGTTTTGTGAGTTTTTCCTAGAGAAGGAATTGAATTGAAAAACATTAGAATATTATCCAGTAAAGTATTGCCCAATTTAAACTATTCAATTGGAAAAAAAAAAATTGTACAGTTGTGAGTAGCCGTATAAGAAGATGAAGTGTTCTTTGATCGTTGATGTTCACAACGGTAGGTACTTGCTACCGTTCTAGCCCCACATCTCACCTTGGTGTACATTGTCTCAAGTGATGAACGACTGTGTCCCTTTCCCGTATTAGTTATTCATTTATATACCAACTTCCCCTACCGTACAATCCATTTCGGAACCTCGATAGCTCACCGGTCGAGTGAACTCACGGAAACGTCGCAATATTTAAGATCGAATGTCTCTCGCCACCAAAGCCAGTAAATGCGTTTATACACTTCCCTCCATTTACGAAATTTTGAAGGATACAAATAGCTCATATTATCATTCATAAATGCAATGATTGCCACCGAGCTCATCATGATCAGAAATTCAGTGATTACCTTCATGTTTCCAATATTTGAGAGGGAAATGTGTGGTACATGCGTTGCTTAAAGTTCAAGTACATGTACAAATATAAGTACTTTTACTTGTACATGTCTTGGCTATTCAGTTACAAAGTACTTGTAATTGTACTTGCCACTTCAATTTTAAGTAGAATTGCTTTTGAGGAATTGTACTTGCAATCAATTTTCAATTACTTGTACCCGTACTTTGTACTTGCGAGTACGGTTCGGCCAACTCAGCACTCCACACTGACCTAAACATTCCAACAGTTCAAGATCTTCTCACCGCAAAATACGCTAACTTCCATGAAGATATGATGGGCCATCCCAACCCCCTCATTCTAGATCTGATGTCGAACCCACTCCTTGAAAGAAGTTCACGTCGCCTCAAACGGAAATGTTCTACCTACTTTCTAGATATGACTGATTCGCCCTAAACATTGACCTAATGATGAGGACCACTGTTGGGTGCCAGCTCAACAAAAGTTCCAAATTAAACTATTGAAGTGACGGGGTTTTTTCTGATCAGCTGAGTGAGCTAAATTTTATCCCGTTCACCCTAGAAAATTATCATTTGATAGTGGAGTGGGACATTAAGAAAATATTGAAATGATGGATTCCTTCATGAACAGCCGTGTGAGCTAATTGTCTCCCGGTCACCTTGGGAAATTAGAATTTCACAGGAGCCTCCTTGGAACAACTAGAGTCTAATGAAATGACATCTGACCGTAGGATGTTGAATTTTGTAGAGCCCCTACTATTGACACCAGTGGAGAAATCGTGTTCTACGTCCCTCAATGCTTAACCGAACTAAATCACACGCTGTTTGCTTTGTTTAGCCGTTGGCTCTGGGTGGAACAAAGAGGAGCCCGGGAGTGCGCCATAATTTCTTAGTTTCTCTTTTAAATCTTATCAACAAATATGGACACCACTGTGAATGGTAAGTAAAATTACAATATACAAATTTTTTTATTTATCTGTTTTTTAGAGCTTAACTATTATATTACCTACAGTGTGTATAGCACACGGTAGGTAATATAATAGTCTATAAGCTCTAAAAAATGTTTGAATAATATATAATTTTATGTAAACAAATGAATAAATTAAAAATGATACAAAAAAATAATATTAAAATAAAAAAATATGTAAAATAAAATTCAAATGTTCAACGAGGTGAATTCTGAAACCGTGAGAATAACGTCGAAAAATATTTTTAGAACGCGAATAATCCATTTTCATCAGCTTATAGCGTCCTACATGGTCATGAATTCTGTTTCACTCATTAATGTTTTTGATTTACGCCGGAAATTACACGTTGAAAATATGGTTGTTTTCGATTTTCTTGGTGGTAGCAAAAGCAGGAGTGCTTTCTCGAAAGCTCCGTTTTCACCTACGTAAATCAATTTATTTATTTCGATGATTTAGATTCCACTCCACATAAAATACCACCAAAGAATTAAAAACTGTTAGAGTTATAGAGTTATACATTTATATGTCTAATTTCATCTATATAATCATCACATTATGTCGTCACCAAGACTTATACGATTAAACGTTCATGAAGAACGGCTATCTTCAGAAACTCTTTCATAATGGGGATACATTTTTCTATTTAATGAAAATTTATATTCATAAATAAATAAAACTTAGCTATTTCTTTCTACTTAAGGGGTTCTAGAAGTTCGCTGAAAACTGAAATTGGTACCCTGGCAGCTTGATCAGCAGCGTGAGATTTATCAATGAAATTAAGAAGAAAAAACGCACCTCTAAGTGATTGTTAGGAATAAATTGTATGGCATGAGATCCTATGTGAGATCAGCTGAGTACGAATAAAACATAAATATGGATGTTATTTAAGGTGGGATTTTAAAATTTAATCATTGAAGAGATTGAATGATTAGTAAATTTTTTGTAAGTAATATTGAATATTGATCTGGTGGACTAGGCAAACTGACTAAGGCCTTGACCGTTCCACTACACCCGACTCCTCCGATTTATTTGTAACATTTTTCCTTTTGTTAATAATTAGGTTATACATTCCTTTCTCCCGATGAACCGTTGCGTCGTACGAATAAATGTTGCAATAAGCCAATGGTCTATGGAGGGGTGACCGGTATTAAAGCGAAAAGACTCCAAAACTCATTCACAGTCACGTTAAACTGGTTAACAATGTATACCAAAGTAAGTTCGAATGCTGTACAACTTTTGTGCTTCCTTTGTCTATGTATACTAGCCGCTCCGGCTCGCTGCGCTCGCCTCCACGTCCAGCGGGGGGCAAGCCCCCCGGACCCCCCATTAAATTGCTCGCTTCGCTCGCAAAATGTGGCGTGTAGGGAATTTTGCTCGCTTCGCTCGCAAAGTGTGGCATGTAGGGAATGTTGCTCGCTTCGCTCGCAAACGGTTGATCTCTAAGGGTAGGTTCAACTTCTGTAGGGGATGCTGCTCGCTTTGCAAGCTTGAGGAAGTTATACTGCCCACCCAACTTGCAGACGTTTTTTTCTGTAGGAAATTCTTACAAACAAATTAAATCTTATAAAACTACGTGGAACCACAAAAAAGTTTATTTGGGGATGATGCTCGCTTCGCTCGCAAGGTATACCTGTATACCTATGTGTACCTGCTCGCCTTGCAACGTTGTGAAACACCTGTGTCATCGAACCCCAAACACGTCTTCCTAGGGCCTTCTCGCGTCCACGGCACAATTAATTTCTCATTTCCATCGCTCCCCTCGCTTCCCTCTCGCATTTTGACCGAGTTCTCTTCACTTTTTTCGATATCCGATTTCGGATTCAGATTCGTCGGGATCAAACCTTGGCGCTTCGCTCGCAAGGTGTGGCTGTGCAGATGCCATGTATTACAAATGAAACATGTAGGGGATGTTGCTCGCTTCGCTCGCAAACGATAGATCCTTAAGGGTAGGTTTAACTTCTGTAAGGGATGCTGCTCGCTTCGCTCGCTTGAGGAAGTTATACTGCCCACCCAACTTGGCAGACGTTTTTTTCAGTTGGGAATTCTTACAAACAAATTAAATCTTATAAAACTACGTGGAACCACGAAAAGTTTATTGGGGGATGTTGCTCACTTCGCTCGCAAGGTATACCTGTATATGTGTAGGACAAAGTCCGTATTTATTCTGTTGAAATGGCTCTCGCTTCGCTCGCAAGGTACCTATGTGTACCTGCTCGCCTCGCAAGGTTGTGAAACACCTTAGTCATCGAACCCCAAACACGTCTTCCTAGAGCCTTCTCGCGTCCACGGCACATATAATTTCTCATATTAAACGCTTCCCTCGCTTCCGCTCGCAATTTGACCTACTTCCCGTCACTTTTTTCGATATCCGATTTCGGATTCAGATTCGGCGGGATCAAAGCTGTATTTCGCCCGCGAAAACCGTTCCGAAAAACGTACCTTTACGGGGTATATTTTAATGGGAAAAAACGTAGTTTTTCGTCGGACTTTTCGAGAAAACGGGTCCGTACTCTCACATTTTTTTCACGCATTTCCCGATGCTTTTTTCGCGATATTTTTCCGGAATTTTCAACGGCCGTTTAGAGGGGTAGAGGATGCGGGGAAGTGGAAAAAGCGCACATTAATTCTTACTTCGACCCCCCTCCCGCCCTACGGCCCATGGTTCGGGTGGGATTAGAAAATTTTAAATTCGCTCGCTCCCCCTTTCGGAAAATCCCAAGAAGATCCCACCACTCGTAGACTCCCCCCACTCAGCCGTTTGGCCGTGCATAGCATGGACAAACAGACAAACAGACGGAGTTTCATTCTTATAAATAATAGAGATTTCATTCTTATAAATAGTATAGATAGATATAGGTAGGAGGTAAAACCTCTTTGGGGAGGTAAAACATTCTTTGTCTCCCAAATCAAAATTTTCACACGCGTTTGAGACCATTGTGATCAACATTGGTTTTTTGCATGTCAGTCTTAAACACGCGAAACTTGTACAGTTTTGATCTGATTTCAAAAATATCTTCAGAGGTACTGTTGGTTAGACTTTAAATAGCCCCATATCAGTTTCATTGATCACAAATCAATATTTCACTCTGGCCATGCGCAAACTGAAATTCCATCAAGCATTTTTTTCTCTCGTTCTACCCTTTTGATCTGGGTCAAATTTGAAGGGTAGTTAGGCAAGTAGACTCTCTCATACCAATTTCAACACAATGTCTCCATTAGTATCCGCTGCGCATGCTTGAATGTGAAATATCAAATTCTTGTAACAATCTCAATTTTCACAGTTTTCGTTCGTTTCGGATGAAATTTTCAGTTAATATGCAGCTAAGGCTGAGAATGGTTATCTAGATAAATTTCACGACAGTATCATTAGTAGCTGCTGCGCAGGCGCGAACCGTAAATGTTTAAACAAGCGTGATTTCTACAGTATTCATCTGATTTCGATCATAATCCCTGGGATCAAATGGTTTATATTGTAAGATTATTTAAAACGTTTAACATCTTTAACATTTTCATGTATCGGATACGAGGAAGCTATGCGACACCCAACTTGGCTGACGTTTTTCAATTTTAGTCACCATTCAAACGAAGTGTCCATTTGAAATAATATATATGCCAGAAATTACGCCCAATCATTACAATAATAGTTGCTAATTATTCATTAAAGTGTGTATCATACTATCTTATAGCTTAGTCTGAATACGAATGTTTTGTATACAGTTAACTTATGTACTCACATCAATTACGTTTCTATTACCAAATTGCAGGCCCTCATTATTCTCGCTGTGGTTGCTGCAGTGTCCTGCCAGGGATGGGAAGGTTCTTGGGATGGCGATGCTCACAAAGACTACTACGTAAGTGCAAACGGTATAGATTTTAAGCGACCAGTAGTTTACGAAATTCTGGGCGTCAGTCCGGATCCCTGAACATAGGTAGTTTAGAAGGATTTTACATTTTGTGTCTCCTGACACTATTATTTACATATAGTTTTTTAAGTACTATAGTGGTCTAAATTCACAACAAATGCCTGCGAATGTGACATTAAAGTTAATACAAATTGTTCTGGAAGGGTGTACCCAGAAAAAAAAAAAAAAAAAAAAAAAAAAAAAAAAAGATTGGTTGAAATGAAATTGGGGACCTCTTAGAATTTTTAGTAGGCGTTTTCTCCATCTGAGATTTGCAAATACGTATTCAACTTCCCTATAATTGGTTCACGATAGTAGGTACATTAAAGTGATCACATTAGGGAAACATTGGAATTATTGGAAAGTAGATGCAGAACATTGAAAAGCTATAAGATAAATACTCCTGTGATACCTACTCTTTCCCCTTTCCCTCGGCTTGGAGAGGTTCCAAAGCATTCCAAGTTATATATGCGAAGATTCCTGCGCACTACAAAACTATTGGAATCAATTCGGAAATTTATGCAAACCCCCACACTTACATTACGTCAATTACATTATTATATCTACATAAGCAGTATCAGACCACTGCCCCCTCGAAATTTATATTTTTTTTTGTTTTCGTACGTAACAGTAGGATGACCAAGGATACTGATGAAGGGTGGGTGGTCAATCAAAAGCTTTCTAACAAGTTGAGATACATTTGTTTGTGATGCGTAGGCTTTTGGTAAAATTCATACGATTTGACGCATTCAATAAGTATCTGAAAGCGGGGATAATGGTTTTAGGATATATATTTTGAGACTCAATTTTGCATCCCACAGGATTCCGAAATGTGGGTCGGTAAACCAAGACTTCTTAATTCTAGTGAAATGAAATATTCAAGTCTGATTTTATATCCATAGGCACCTCCTCATTACTCCTATGAATACAAAGTCCACGATGGCCACACTGGAGACGTCAAGGCTCAGCACGAGACGAGGGAAGGAGATGTGGTGAAGGGCTACTACACCCTCAAGGAAGCTGACGGCACCACCAGGGAAGTCCACTACACTGCTGACAAGCACAACGGATTCAACGCCGAAGTCAAGAGGATTGGACACGCTCACCACGCTCCAGTTCACCACGCTCCAGCTCACCACTGGTGGAACTGAATTCGTGATCGTCACAATAGTCCTAAGCGGTGTCAGAGCACCTTTCCACACAGTTGT
This sequence comes from Adelphocoris suturalis, assembly GCA_030762985.1. Classification (NCBI taxonomy): domain Eukaryota; kingdom Metazoa; phylum Arthropoda; class Insecta; order Hemiptera; family Miridae; genus Adelphocoris; species Adelphocoris suturalis. The sequence continues at coordinate 151,704,812 of CM061040.1, read as the reverse complement.
TTGGAGGATATGTGGTACAGATAGACGTACTAAATTGATGTAAAAATGTAAAATATATGTTGAAAATACATACCTATCGTATTTGTAAATACAATTTATTTAGTTCAATTCATTAAAAGTTGTGAAGTTCCATTTTACCTAGTACATTATAGTTCTCATATGAAAAGACACAACAACCGACAATTTCTACTAAAAACCGAAATAAACGATACCCACAGCAGAAAACCAGTTTGGCAGCTGGGGAAATTACCAAGAGCGATTACCAATACTTGACGGTGTATCTTATTCCAATAGGCTGTTGCTGATCAGAGTGGTTCCTGAAGTTACTCTTATACGCCAAGTTAGGTTTCTTTCTTTCGATGATTCGCACACTGCTGACGTCAAAGCACCCCTCCCACCAGGGCGGAACCCCACTGCCATATAGTGTGACGTCACCAGTAGGGAACTAAAAACAATGGTCGGCCTCATAACCGTCTTTGCACCCCTACGATTTCATCTACATTGCATAGGGGTCACACAAAACTCAACCCTGTGCAGACTGTGTGAGGAGACTGACGAAACGGCATCCCACATAATCTTCGAGTGCCCTGCACTCACCCATCGCAGGGTTGAACTCTTTGTGGCCCAAACCCTAATGAGCTATATTCAGAGCGAACAATTAATCAAGGGCCTCTCACCCCTCATCAGGGGGCTGGGTCTCTTCGATTAAACAAAAAACTCACAGGAAAGTACAACAAGCCAACAGGCTTCCGTGCTGGGGGCTCAAAACCCCCACCCTGAGAGTTTTTCCATCTACATCTACATCTACGTCACCAGTAAAAACTTTGAAACATCATAGAAAGAAGACTACTCATCGTAGGAGAGTGCGGATGGTATTAAATTTTTTGGAATGAAATTTATCGTCATTAAAAAATATAAAATTAACACTCAATTAAGTAACGCTCATCGTATGTTCAAAACACATTTTTTCAGTACTTGAGAAAATTATACCAACAGAATGACCATGTATCATTTATTTCCAATGTAACCTACGGCAGGTATGTAAACCCTATACTTATTTTCCTAAATAAGTACGATTGACTAAAATAGCAAAAATCATTTTTGTGTTATTGTGTTTGTGGCGTAAAATTCATTTCAAGCTTTATAAAAACGGCCTTCAGTCCTTAAATTGGTTTTTATGGGGCTCGTTATAATATGAACTGTCCGAATAAAGGGATGTTATAAAAAATTCATTCCAGCAAGCGATAATTTTGCAATTAGGATTGCTGTCCATGAAGTGAGTCCATTTCCCCGGATCTTGGCATTTGGAGTTTTTTGGGTATCCACAAACTAGGGCACCAACCTCCATAGTTGGAAGTGCGAGCTAGAACGCATATCTCTACCCGTGCTTAAAGGCGGGTATTTGGAATTTGTCAAGAGCATTGACTGTGTGAACAGTCTCCTCACTGGAGGATCTTCCGAGATTTTGTTTGTGGGGAGACCAAGAGGCATATAGCCTCAGGACTCCCAAGCACAACTTCTGCTTGCCATAAGAAGATATTAGATTCTTCTGTCCATTAAGTAAGTTCCATCAAAATTGTGTCTCTTATTTACAGAGTTATATATCCAAAAGACGTTTTTGGGATTTCCGGATTCGGGATGTAACGGGATGTTATGGGGAATTTCAATATAGCCAGAAACCTGGCCAGAGACTCACTTAACATAAAATAAAATAAAAACTCAATTGGTTTAGCTGTTTCGGAGTCCATAGTGGAAAAATCCACACACAAGCAAGGACACACTCACACATGCAGGGACATACACTCACACACACATCCCTTCTTGTTTTTGCCATCATGACCCGGCCAATAATGAGACAAAATTACCGTTACGAGACGATATTATAGCGTATGTTTCAACATAGGAAGCTGATATTTGAGAGGGAGGGTCAATGCAATGATAATTAAATTAAAGTGCGTTTAAAATTCAGTAGCGATACCAAATTGAAACTTATTTATAAGAACCACCTCAGGTGTAGCGGTCTGGTAACTATTTCGATTGTTTCGACATGAATGCACTAAAAATTGATCAAATTTCCAATTTTCGGTAGGTAATCAATTGACAACTAATTAGATGTTCAACGACTTTCAATTAAAAATTTTTTCATTCGGAGCGCCAAACTGATAATAAGCAATAAATTGAGAAAATTGCCGTTTTTATTTTTGAGGATGAATCAACTGGCCTAACCTATATGATAAAATGTGACGCATGATACGGTAGCTTATTGATACGAGCATTTTCTCATCCACTTCAACACAATATGATGCTGTGAATTTCACTCGTTTCGAATACGCTTATTTGTAACTGGTCTGGCAGACAAATTTATCAACTCAGCATATCCAACGAATATTTTAGGAAAAAATCGAGATATTCAGGACAGTTTTCAAAATGCAACATTATGCGACGGTCAGTTGGTAATACCCTTATCCTCTGATGGCTGTGTGACAGATTGCAGCGAAGTTTAGTCGTTTTGGTTTCAGTTGAACTGTATTTAGCTGAAATTTAAATTTTGTTCAGTTTTGAAAACGCAAGGTGGGAACTGGTCGGACAGACCTAATTTTCCTTTGGGATAGTTCATTGAATATTTCAGGAAAAATTCCAGTTAAATTGAATACAAAATTTCCTGAAATTCAAAGAGGTCAGTTTTGAAAACGCAAGTAGGTAAGTGGTCTGGCGATATAAATCGTCCATCGGGACGGTATATAGAAGATTTTAGAGAAAATTCAAACCATTTATCTGTCAGTTAAATTCAGTGTAAAATTTTCGAATGTTAATCTAAATTTCCTAAAGGAATGCAAGAAGCACGGACTGCCAGACCACCGGTTCTTTAACTAAGGCCATGAGAACTACAAATTTATTGGGATCGTAGCTTTACGTTTTTTGTTATATCGATGCTGTTGCCTCTTGAGAAGCTGAAATTTGATAGGGAGGCTCAAGGGAGAATACTGAAGACGCATGAGGGGTCATCAATCAGCTGAGTGAGCTTCGAAGCCATTTTTTTCTCCTATTATCGCGTCTATTTCACGCGAATCTCCTTACCAGAAAATGCGCTGTCATGCGACTCACTCGTGAGCACTGATCTACTTGTTCTTAAATGATTTCCACTGTAGTCATTTGCGATAGGTAAAAATGGCAGAGTTATAGTTTATTAAAAAGTAAGTGATCAGCCGATTAAAACATATTAAAAAAAAAACCCACAGCGGGGTGAGTGACGAATTGGGAGGTAATCTCGCACTCGAGACATGATAAACGCATTCACTGGCTTCGGTGGTGAGAGACATTCGATTAAAAATGTTGCGACATTTCCTCAACTCCGCTCAATCGGCGAAATTTTTTTATTTTTAGTTTTGTGGAGTGGGGAAAATTCTTTATGAACGAAGAGGAGTTACTGTACTCCCCAACAGTGTTTTAGTCTCCCTTTTTGGGCTTTAAGGGCATACCAACTGAAAAACACCACTCTCTCTTTTTACATCTGACAACAAAATCAAGGTCTTTAACACCATGAGTGTGAAAACGAACTATCTCTTCAGCTCTCGTATTTTCTAAGCCGAAACTGTGCTTTCCACATGAATTGGTAATCATGACTTTCTGGTGCACAATTGAGTGTGAATAACATCTTCAGGACAGAAAAAATAAATAAACTAGAATTACCAACTCAATAAATTCAACGGTACTGGAATAACTTTAGCCGTTGGCCTAATCAGATTTTATAAAGATATCAGAAAGTGCCGTCGAAAATGTCTATTCAAATCGCCACAAAAGTCCCAGCCGTAGAATCGTTTGTAATTTTTGTGTGGGTAGAAGCAACCCTAAATGGCTGCGTATACTCACATTTTCCTTGTCAAAATAATAACATTTATTTAGTATTTTTGTCCACCCCTCACCCCAAGGATGATGGTAGCTTGTATTGAAAAAGTATCCGCAGAAATTTATCATTGAGCTGTATTTCTTTTACTGCATCGAAATATCACAGTCATTTGTAGTCCTCTTTTTGAGACAATGATCAGAAAATTAGTTCCATCTGTGGTGAACTGGAGCGTGGTGATCGTGTCCAATCTTTTTGACTTCAGCGTTGAATCCATTGTGCTTGTCAGCTGTGTAGTGGACTTCCCTAGTCGTGCCGTCAGCCTCTTTGAGGGTGTAGTAGCCCTTCACCACATCTCCTTCCCTCGACTCGTGCTGAGCCTTGATGTCTCCGGAGTGGCCATCATGGACTTTGTATTCGTAAGCATAGTTAGGTGAGGCCTGCGAAAGTTCAATACTGTTTAAAAAAAATTCAGTTACAACAAAACAGTTTATACGAATTCATAATTAGGTAATTATGCTTAGTACAAACTGTGTTTTCACGGAAGGGAATAGCAATTATTGCAATTTTGCCTACATGACGTACGATATACGATCAAGTGATCTTGTGTTTTGGATACATTAGGATGTACTTTATTTTGTAATTTCGAAGGAAAGGAAAATTGTGTTCATTTGATAATCATTACTGCAGCATGGTAGACAGGAGCGTGGTGGACTGGAGTGTGATGAACTGGAGCGTGGTGAGCATGTCCGATCCTTTTGACTTCTGCGTTGAATCCGTTGTGCTTGTCAGCAGTGTAGTGGACTTCCCTGGTGGTGCCGTCAGCCTCCTTGAGGGTGTAGTAGCCCTTCACTACATCTCCTTCCCTCGACTCGTGCTGAGCTTTGACGTCTCCAGTGTGGCCATCGTGGACTTTGTATTCATAGGAGTAATGAGGAGGTGCCTACAGAAAACAGTCACATTGAGAGAATGTGTTTCTTTAACAGAGCATACGTTCCTGTGAAATATCGTAATCTATTATTGTACTTGATTCTGGAGCTTTGATAAATAAAGAATGCCGAATCAATCATGGTAGTCGTTAGAAATTTTTAGCCCTCTGAAATAAAATTATGTACAGTTATAAAACTAGTGTATGCCTACGTGGAAGGGGATTTAGAATTATGGTTTACATTATTACCGTTTCATTTGTACTTAATGCCTGCTCGATGCAATTTACACCACATAAATGAAGTTTTAAAACGCACTAAAGCTCGAGATATTGGTTCATTCATGACTATTAGTAATACCCGTACATTCGACCATATACTGTAAACAAAACAAGATTCCACATTAACAGTTGTATCGCCAACGTCTTTCTCCTACGAATAGTTTTTTCTTATACAAACTGATCCTTGTGATAAAGTTTCCATCCTGATTATCCTAATAATTCGAATCATTGTCATCCAACCTTTATATTATATCACCTGAGCAATAGCTTCTTTCTAAGTGACGACTCTACATGTAAAAACCTTAAAGTAGTGATTTAAACATAAAATTATATGCGATTAAGTTCCAGTCATGAAGCATGATTGTAAGAGCGAATGTTCGTAAATTAACGTATTTACCATATTATGTTAATTGTTTTGAAGACTTTGTGGGAAAAGAAATTGGTATCTACCAATTTTATGACAAAAACTCGTTCTAAATAATATTCAGCGATTCGAAAAAAGATTTTGGATTTTAGCGAATTTTTGAAGAAAATTAAGCTATTGCTCTCGCCTCAAAATTTGTAGAATGTGAATTTTTGAAAAAAAATTATGCAGAAATCCGTTTCAGGCTATTCTGAATCATATTCTGAAGTTTAACGCATTTTTTTATGTATGGATACATGTATGTATGTATGTATATATGTATGTATGTATGTATGTGTCATTCCAGACGATAACTGTCCGTAGAATTGTGCTAGAAACTTCAAACAAATTTTAAAATGTTAAGGGCACAAAACGAAAGTTCAATTTCGTTGGCCAGCTTGATCGGATTACATCTTCGGGTTGAAATTTTCAAAAATGTAGTCAAAAATTTCAAAATAGCCTGTTTTTTGCGATTTGTCGTGCGAAATAATTTTTTCAGCATACTAACATGTGGTATATTCGGAATCAGCGTAAAATTTCCTATAAGAATATGTATCAAGTTTTCAAAAATTTCAAAGTTGAAAAATCAGTCAAAAATCGAAATAATGCCGTTCGCTGGTTGTAAAAATCGGTAATATTCTTCAAAAATTCGCTCATGGGGTCATGCTGCATGACTGGACTTTTTTAAAAACTTTTTTGCAGTTTTATAAATTTTTTATCACATTTTAAAGCTATTTATGTACATTCTTTGGCATAATTTTGTACATATTTGATTTTTAGGCGCAAGAACGGAATTTTTATCTCCATCCTAAGGAGAGTTATCGTCTGGAATGACCATATATATATATATATATATATATATATATATATATATATATATATATATATATATATATATATGAAAAAGCGTTAAACTCTAGAATTCGTCAATCAGAATGCCTCAGAATGGATTTCAATAAGGAAAATTTTGGAAAATTCTGATTTTAACATTTTTGGAGCCTTTTAATAGCTTCATTTTCTACGAAAATTCGCTAAAACGAAAATTAAATTTGGTTTCCAGTTATTAATGAATAAATGTATTCGTCTATTGGAGTTTTTCCTTGTGAATGATTTATGTTCTTGAGTTTTCTTTTGATGTTTCATTAAATACTGAATAAACCATTCTATTTTGAAGTTTCGTGTATTAAAAGTCAATCCCTGACTATCAATACGATCAAACTTACGTAGTGATCGTGGTGTAGATTGCCTTCCCAGGACCCATCCCATCCTTGGCAGGTGACTGCGGCAACGACGGCAAAAAAGATCAAGGCCTGTGAAAACAGAAATAGTCATTCAGATATTCAATTCAATGTTCAGATTGTAATGTTTACTGTAATATTGTAGAATAGTTGTAGTATATTGTAGAATAGTATTGTACCTTAGTTCTAATGTGAATTTTATCCACGATACAAATAAAAATTACTGATTCGAATCATCACAAAACTGACTACTACTACTATTGAAGGTCATAGGGTGATGATTGATGATACATTAATAAGGAATATGTTTTACTTCAACAACAAGAAATTTATAGTTTTGGATTAATATTCATCAATTGCTTATGTTCAACATTTGCTCACACTGAAAATGAAACATTTTTCACTACAACAGCTTGAATGATTAATGATTAGCATAGATAAATCTTTAATGCTTGAACTACCAATTTCCAACATACCTTGGTGTACATTGTTGTTTCAAATGGTGGACTGTGAATACTTCTGCGTTAATTCTCCTTTTTATACCTACTCCTTCCTCAACTTATTTGGAATCCTGCCAGTCGGGTGATTTCGAGATATTTCTCAAATCTGGCAGGTTCATTTTCCATAATCATCGATGCCGATAAACACGACTATCCTGAGTCCAGTTTCCTCCTTCGTAACAGGAAGGACTCGTCCGCATGAGTGCAACCTGACAGTTTGGGAGACATAACTACCTACTTTTATATTTTTTTATAGTATTAAATGAAGATGGATATATTTCTAAGAATTTTGATTTTTACGATAATATACAGGTTTGATTTCAATATTTGTTTAATAATGATGTTTGTTTCAATCAAATGGTTCATGACGTGCGATAAGGTTTGTGTATGAGTGGGTGTGTGCGTGTGTATTCAATTGTTCTTGACCTATGCCAAGCCCTTAACAATTTTGAACCTATGCAGTTCGACACAACATTTAAGGGACTGGGCCAATTCAAAAAGAAAAAGCGGAAGTGTGAAACAACTAAGCCAAAATAATGTGAATTACCCGTTGTATTTGATTTGTCAATAAGTTTAATGTTTCAATTTAGATCCATTTTTGTACTTCTCTGTTATTATACCTACCTAATAATTTACTGTATTTTAGAAATGTGCTGTACGTAATGCTTACTTTGGGAGTATACGATGAGTCCGTCCTATATCTCAATGAAATTTTACCGCAGTTTTTACATCATAAATGAGTTGAAACAAATCCTGCCGCCGTTCGATCAAACGGGCCTTTGGAGCCTCTAGAAAAATTTTAAAAATGAAACGCTGCAAATTACTAAAAAAAAAAAAAAAAAGGTTTATTATTTCTGTGTTGGATAAACCTTCTACGCAGATTGTTGATCTATAATGAATAAACCCCCTATGTAGTATATAATCAATATACGTGCGTAGATATAGGCACCTGCAGAGATAGAATTGATGCAATCAGTTAAAATATCTACACAAGATATCTACCTACTGAAAATAACATAAATATATAGATCAGTCAATTGGTTTTAATAGTAATAAAAAACTCCACTGTGGAAAGTGTTCAGTCAAGATATAGATATGGTAGAACGTCGAAATCGGTCGTTTAGGAAACGGGAAACTGACGCTTGAAGTAATTTACGTTAGCGCATGCGCAGAAGAAGTGATCATCTTTGTGCCTGGTATTACACTTTCGCGCTTGCGCAGGAGCTACTTATGATGCAATCATGTTGAAATTAGTATGGAATAATTAAATTGTCGTCCCCCAACCATGCACACACCAAATTTGTGCGAGATTGAACGACTAGGGCGTGAAAAAATTATGCTTGAAGTAATTTACGTTTGCGCGAGCACAAAATGAAGTTAGGATTTGAGAAGTATGAAATTATAAAGGGACGATTTACAACCTGACCCGCACATTCCATGGGAATTAAAAACAAAAAACTAATATTTAATAATATTAATAAAAAAAAAAAAAAAAAAAAAAAAGGCTCACAGCATACCTTTCGCATAAGGCGCCTTCAAACAGCTGTAATAGTAAACATTCCTTAGCGAATAACCCGCTTTGTTTATTGGTTGCGTAACGGGTTTTCAGATATGCTGTCAAAAATTAACTTGTGTTTTACATTTATATCGAGGATAACATAAGCAGAATGTTCACGCAGTGAGAGTACCTTTCTATCAGTATGTTATTCCAATGCGGAACAACGTCATTTTACAACACGACAGAATAACATAGACACAAAATTAAGTTTCCAAACAAAACATTAGCTTGACATAACAACATATGAAAATATTAATAAACACAATGTGAGTGTCTCGATCGATGACTCCCCCTCACGAACATAACGGGTGTAGTTCCAGGAGTCTAAGTGTGTAAGAGTACTTGGATCCAGCCAGTGGTTTGTTTAAAATGTCTGCTGGCATTTCTTCCGTCTTCATGTAGTCCACTTCCACGTCACCACATTCCATTGCTTTAAGGATGAAATCTGAAATCTTGCTTCATGCCAATGTGCTTGGATTTGTAGTTAATGACAGCATGTTTTACCAGATTATAAGCCACCTGGTTATCATCATAAATTTTGATTTTCTTTTGCGGGACAGCCAAATCACAAACAAAGCGTTTCAAATGCATCGCTTCCTTCGCTGTTTCGGTAAGCAACTCACTTTCTTGAGTCGATAAGGCCACTGTATGTTGTTTACGCAATTTTCAACTGATCATTCCATAGGCGAACGAAAAACTAACAGGTGTAGGATCTGCGGTCTACAGTTCATGCTTCCTAATCAGCGTCTGTGTTACCAACCATCGTCTTCTTGCTTGTTTTCTTTCTTTCTTGTTTTCTGCATTAGGTAACAGAGCTGACACAGAAGCTCATCCCCCCCACCCCTTCCGAGGATATGTAGACACATGGATCTGCTGATGCTATTCGGTATCCCAGTTCTCTTAGTCGATGATCCAATTTGTTGAACCATTGGCGTCCGGCTTGCATCAAACCATAGAGAGCTTCCTTCAATAAACATGCTTTTTCGCCTTTTCCCCCTCTCAAATTTTTCAACATTTCTTTAGTTTTCAAAAATATACTATTATCTTGTTTCTTGCTTTCTTCTATCAAAATTTCTTCTAAACATTTTTTTTAGGTTGGTTGGTATATCTATGTAGAGTTCTTCATCTGGGTCTCCATTTAGGAATGCTGTTGAAATATCCATTTGCGTTAGTTTGCGTTAGGTAGGCGTCTATGCCACTGCAGATATATTTAGATAATGAATAATCGACTTCGTTTAATTAAAGGCCTATCTAATACATAAATAATAAACTTTTGTTTAATAATTTGCAGCGTTTTTAGAAGTTTTACAGTCACATCAGTGTTTACTATTATACATAGGTGTTTACCTATTCCAAATGAGAAACCTGAGTTTTAAGACAACCCCCCCCCCCCCCCATACCTCTTGACAACCATGATGAGGTAAGTCTGAAAATCTTGGCCATTGAATGGGACCCCACGTCAGATTTATTTTCCTATCGCATCGACACTCCCTCAGCTGCTTAAACCAAACGACGAGTACTTTCAATTGTTGCTAGAATTGTTGACCCCTTAGGTTTTGTGGGACCAACAGTCTTTCTTCTCAAGTCGTTCATCCAAAAGCTCTGGAAGAATGGTCTCGCCTGGGATCAGTCTATCCCTGACAATTTACAGAGAAAAAGGGATATCTTAATGAACCAGCTACCTCAACTCTCTAACGTTAGAGTTCCTCGCTTTGTTGCATCAGTCACTCATTGTCATTATCAAATCGTCGGTTTCTGTGATGCCTCAGATAAAGGTTACTGTGCAGCTGTTCCAAAAACAACCTTCGAGAACCTCAATTCTTAACTGATTCTTCCACTGTTCTAAGCTGGTTGAATACTCCACCCTTCCGCCTGAAGACCTTTGTTGCCAATCGTGTAACACTAATTTGACAGCCCACTTCTCTGGAATATTGGCGACACATTAACTCAGAGCAAAACCCAAGTGATTGTGGGTCTAGAGGACTGCTCCCGATTGAACTCCTCAACCACCATTAATGGTGGAATGGGCAGCAGTGGCTTCAAAGACCTGCTAGTGAATGGCCAACACCAAATTTCAGTCTACCAACAATAGTGCCTGTAATGTTAATATGTATAGTTCATTGGTACAGAAATAAGTAACTGAGGTCTAGTGAATAATCACGACAAGATGCGTAACGAGAATGGATGTATTTATAGAGAAATGTGATAGATTAGATAACATATGATAGATATGAACACGTGATAGATATGAACATATGTTAGATAAGCTTATTATGTTATTACAACTCTTTTTTTTTTTTAATAACAAAATTTATGTTGCTAATTCAATGAGCGTCGAAGATGTTTCGTATTCCGTCGGAGTTCTCCTGCAGAGTCATCTGGTGCTATAAAGTATGAACGAGGCTGCGCAGCAGCTCGAATGATGTTGGCTGGTTTCCAAGATCGTGGGGAGTCCCAATAGCGAACTCTTTCTCCAGGTGCAAATGACATCGAGTTGGATCTGGCAGTGCGATCGGCATAAGCTGCTTGATTCATCCGTTTTTGGGCGAGGCTGGATGTCACGGACGACTTAAAGTTGGGGTTGAGTGATTCTCGAATGGTTGGAAGAGGTGTTTTCTGAGATCGATTATACAAACGTTGAGCAGGGCTGCCAAGATCATCTCTGGGAGTATTTCTGTCAAGAAGCAACGCACGATAAATGTCTGAATTGTCGGCTTCACATTTTTTGATCAAGGTTTTGGCGGTCGAAACATACTTTTCTGCAAGTCCGTTGCTTTTTGGATAATGAGGTGACGATATTTGATGGATGAAATTCCACTCATTTGCGAAATTGGTAAATTCATAGGATGTATAATAAGTTCCACCGTCGGTTTCTAGCGTTTCGGGAATCCCGTGCACTGCAAACCATTTTTTAAATTGTTCTATTACATTCTTAGAACTGAGACTTGGCATTTTGGCAAAATCATAGTATCCTGAGTAGCTGTCACATATTAGTAGGTAATTCTTGTTTCCGATCGAGAAAGCGTCTGATGCCACTCGTTCCCAAGCACGTTGGGGAATTGGTTTGGACAATATTGGTTCATTCATGTTTTGCCGCTGGTGAGAACCGCATACGGAACATCTTGAGCAATATTCTGATATATCTGATGTATACTTTGGCCAGAAAACGAAACCGCGAGCTCTAGAGAGCATACGACTAATTCTAATGTCCTGAATGTAAAATATCTAAAACATTTTTGCGTTCACTAGTAGGAACTAAGATCTGATCTCCTTTCAAAATGTAGTGATCATGAATGGATAAATCCTGTCGAAATGGTTTGGCTAGATCTGGAACATCATCGATGCTGTTAGGCCAGCCGTTCTGGATAACAGTGGTTAGTGCTTGAAAAAAAAAAAACGTTGTTGTGCTTCGAGAACCTCAATTCTTAACTGATTCTTCCACTGTTCTAAGCTGGTTGAATACTCCACCCTTCCGCCTGAAGACCTTTGTTGCCAATCGTGTAACACTAATTTGACAGCCCACTTCTCTGGAATATTGGCGACACATTAACTCAGAGCAAAACCCAAGTGATTGTGATTTATTTAGGCGAATTCCTTTCTGTTGAAGTTTGGTCTAGATTGGACTGCGTGAGGTATTTTTTAGTTCTTTCGGAAACTTTCCCGATGTTTTGAACTCCTCAACTAAGTCAATATCATACTCAAAGTCACCATGCGTTTTTCCAAATATTGGTTGGAAATTTTCTTTAATAACTCTGAAAATTGGTGTACGTCGTCAAACGTTTGGTTCGTGAAGGTTCGAGAGGTGTTTGTAGATGTCTGTATATTTTGAATGGGTTCCACCAATTTTGAAGGTGATGCATGAGCGGCAAAGTTGTTTATAGTGACCTTTACGGTTACAATTTTGGCAGGGCATTTACGAACTCCTCAATAACCGCAATCTTTCACTATTTTAGAAAGACCTGCTAGTTTTTATTCTGAATGGCGTCAACACCAACTTGCAGTTTCAGTCTACCGGAAACGACCTGACACCATGTAATGTTAATATGTATAGTTCATTGGTACAGAAATAAGTAACTGAGGTCTAGTGAATAATAGTGCCTGAATTGAAGAAATCATCAACTGCGCTCATATCTACCAATGATTCCAACGTTACCTTTCTTGATCGAATAAAAAGATTTTCCGAGTTCCATGTACTACTTTGTGTAGTAGCTGTCCTTTTACGAGGAATTTCAAATTTCCACAATTAGCCTAACATCAGGGACGGACCACTTACGCCAATTGACATTGAAAGAGCTTTAAATTGCTGCATCCGGTCTGTGCAGTCTCAGTTACTTACTGATGGAAATCGTTATAAGGGTGTACAGAAATTGTACAGCAGTCTCGCCCCCTTTCAAGACCAGAAAGGAATTTGGAGACTTGGCGGGCGTATCAGACATGCCCCAGTTCCATTCAATATGAAACATCCAATACTTTTGACATCCCACGCTTACTTCTCAGTCATTCTCGTAGACTATTATCATCGATGATGTTTGCATTATAGCTCTTCTACTTTACAACCTTTACTTCAGACACGTTTTTGGATTTTGCCTTCCCTGCGCCGTTTAGTTCGCCAAAGAACTGAGGTGAGTTGCCTGTCGCAAACGTGATGCTAAACCTATTGCTCCACCAATGGGAGACTTACCTGCATTCCACCAGCAAATCACACATGCATTTTCTAGTACAGGGGTAGATTTTGCAAGTCCCTTCTTTCATACGTAAATCCCTCTGCCATAAAGCATTCACTTCCAAGATTTACCTAGCCTTGTTTGTTTGTATGGAGACGAAAGCCCTCCATCTGGAAGCAGTCACAAAATTAACTACAGATGCGTTCTTAGCAGCTTTTGACCGCTTCACGTCAAGAAGAGGATTGCCAGAAGAAATGTTTTTTGATAACGGATTGAACTTTGTTGGAGCATCGCGGAATTTTACCAGTGGTATAAAAGTCAGGAGACCAAATCCACTATCATCCGCAATGGTACCAGGCAGGGTATCAAATGGAATTTCAATCCACCACGTGCTCTCTATTTCGGAGGACTGTGAGAAGCAGGAGTCCACTCTGTGAAACGCCTGATGTGTACTGCCATAGGAGAAACACCTCTCACATACGAAGAATGGTCCACACTTTTTGCAAAAATTGAGGCCATCCTTAATTCCCGTCCTCTATGCCCACTCTCTTCGGATTCTGAGGAAATAGAGTACCTTTCCCCTGGTCATTCCTTCGTGGGCGGTCCATTACTCGCTTACCCAGAAACATCTCACTTGGACACCAAAGAACATATGCTGACCAGATGGCAACTGGTAAAGAGAATGTATGAGACAATCTGGACATGATGGCGTCTGCATTATCTCAGCACTCTTCAAAAAAAGATCCAAGTGGACAGACCCTTCTCTAAACCTTACAATTGGTGATCTTGTCTTGGTGAGAGGACCCAATCAATCGGTTTACACCGAAGTAATGCATTGGCCTGTTGCTCGTGTTACTGACACACATCCTGGAAACGATGGTGTCGCAAGGGTTGTCACCCTAAAAAACAATGACTTTATCATTCAACACCCAGCTGCCTAGCTTATTCCACTCCTACCTTTACCAGATCCTAAAGAATCTAATGATTCAAATCCTACCAGTTCCTAAGAAGAAAAATTTGTTTGCCAAATTTTGGTGGGCGGACTGTTGGCGCCCCGAGTAATCTTTTAGTTTCATTTTTTTGACATTTTATGTCTTTACTATGGCACATAACTCAAAAAGTGTGACGTTACGGTGTGACGAAGAAAGCGTTATGAAAAATTTCTAATGATTTTCACGTACAACCGATTTGTTGCTACGGAACATTAACTTCGCCAGTTATCATCGTACAAAAATCGTTCACCACTCGTTGGATAGCTCTCGATTTATTCAAGCATATTATGTTAACCACTGCGGAGTGCGTGGCCAACAAGCTGCGGTATGAGCGTGATTGTTTAAATAATTGTTTACACACAAGTGATCATTCTCAATAATTTATATTGTGAACACGATTGCAAGCTTCATATAAGTAAAGACATAATTTTAAGACCAAACAACCGATAAACGAATTATCTCTTGGATCTCTTGGAGATGAAGCTCGGACTGTGTTTATGTTTAACAAAATTTTTATGAAGTGCAATCGTGAGTGTGTATAAGAAGCCGTGTATAAGGCACCACCAGTTACGAAGAAACATTACATGGAGCATCAACAATCATCCAATGGACCATCGACGAAACGGAAACTTCCCAAATCGGCGAAGGAGCTGATGCGCGAATATCGTTTGCGCAAAAAACTGCGTACGAGTACGACCAATGCCGATGACACACTTATCACATCACAACCCACGCTGGACACCGATAATACGACTAACAACATAGTGCTTATTATGGAATGGACTTCCATAGTTCATATGGAATGATGTATGTATATATATGTAAATGAATAAACATATGTATTGTAATTTTGTGTTTCTCATTTATTATTTTGAAACAAAAATTTTTAAACAACAAAAAAAAAAAAAAAAAAAAAAAAAAAAAGTACGAGGTACGTGGTGTGGGTGCGGGAGGGGGTGCAAAGACATAAAATGTCCCTCGTGGTTGCGTTAGTACTTGTACGAAAGCTGTACCTACCGTTTGTGTTTTGATACATTCTCTAAGCCACAATTCAGGTACATTTTACATTTCAGTTTCAACGAGTTTATAGTGAACGTCGTCACTACAGAGGAAAATGGTAAACAAAAATTTGATCTATACTAACCAGTGGCGTAGCAAAGCAATTTATCACGGAGGGGCAACAACAACAGCCAAAGATTATATATGTAACTATTGTATAAATATGTATGGTGGGTACTACTAGTCACAAAGAGGGCATTGTAGCATCTATACAGGGTGTCCCACGGAAAGGTTACTCCCCCCCCCCCCCCCCCCCCTTCATTTCCCCAGAATTCAGCGTAAAAAACTGTGAAGAATGATGTTCTTCCTAATTTTTTAAGTAGATCTCAGGAAAAATACTTTCGCGTGCGCCACTTGCACCAGAAGTTTAGCAATTAGCAAAGTAAATGTAAAATTGACTAGACAACCAAAATTTGTTGAACCGAAAGTGGATGGATGGGGTTGTACGAGTGCACACCCAGATATTATTTAACCAAAATTAAAATTTTGATGGGTAAGTAAAGTACGAATTAAAAAAAAAATCACTGTAATTTAAAATAAAAACTCGTCATTTTAATACTGTACAATAACTATAAATATAACTTTTTGATCTGTTTAATGTACAGTGAAACTTAAATTTACTTATAATGAAGATTTGCTCTTCTATCCTTCGATGAAGCAAATTTTTCGATCACCTTTTCCTCCCAACCCATGTCGGCAACTACATCACTCAGATGTACACTGCACATGGTGAGGGCATTAAGACGATCTTGCCCCATGGTAGTCCTTAGAGATGTTTTGATCCTTTTCAGTGTGCTGAAGCATCTCTCTGCCTCAGCTGTCGTCACTGGAGTTGTGAGCACAATCTCAATTGTTTTTGACAACTCCGAAAATGATCTACACAGATCTTTTTCTATCAAAAATTGTAAGAGCCCCGACACCGTTTTCAAAGACCAAAATGTCTCATTTGAATAAATTACTTTTAACTCAGATATCAGCTTTTCTCTCAGTATAATATTCGAATAGTTGGCACATAACACGTCAATAAGGCGTGTAGGAAAATTTTTGTTGAATGTGGAAAATTGAGACGGATCAACTACCCGAAAACTTCCGAACATTGCAGACTTGGAGAACCGTTCCCTCATTTGATGAATGACTATGTCGCATACTTCTTTGGCAATAATTTCCTTACCGAATGATCCATGCTTTGCTCGCTTGGCTTGAGGTTCCTCTTCACCTTCCGTAGCAACTAAATACCTTTCAGTATTTTTTCTGATTTCAGAAATTGCTGATTCAAGGTGTGAAAATGATTTTTCTACATTGACACTATCAGCTTCACGATGCTGAATGGTGTTGAAGAGAATGTTGACGTGTTTCATTATGTCATGAAACAAATTCAAATAAAATATAAAATCTTCATCATTGAGGTACTTCTGCAAACCATAAGCCTCATTAATGGTTTTGTCGTCCATTCCAGGGTCGTTCATAATTGCCTCAAAACACGAAATCAGTTGGCTTTTCAAATTCCTAATTGATTCGACCACTCTGGATTGAAAGTTCCAGCGAGTCTGGCAGATAGTAGGGAGCGTTCTCGAACACACAGCTCGTAAATGGTCGCTCCGTTTAGGTGCATTCGAAAAAAAAGTAGCGAATGCGGAAATATTGGAAAAAAATATTCTTACTTCCTTCACACATGAGCAGGCTTTCTTTATAACGAGATTTAATTGATGCGCATAACAATGCACGAACCTTGCTTCGGGATACACAGACCTCATTAGCGTTTGCACCCCACCTTTCTGACCACTCATTACGTTCGCTCCATCGTATGTTTGTGCGATGAGTTTTTCTTGAATATTGAAGGGGGCGAGTTTCGTTTTCAAGATTTCAAACAGCCCTGCAGCAGTGCGATCGCAGATATCCTCAAAGCCAAGAAACCTTTCCACGGGTTTGCCGTCTTTTACGAAGCGCAGTATTATCACAAACTGTGTCTTACAAACAATATCTGTTGTCTCATCAGCTTGAACAGAAACAAAATTCGCGTCGTTCACTTCTTGTTTCACTCTATCCATATAAACATCAAACATACAATCGAGGAGCTCATTTTGTACCTGTGGAGAAGTGTATTTATAGGAGGGATTCTCGATAGACAAATGTTCCTTCAAAACGACATCATCATTACTACTGAATGTTAGTAGATCTAAGAAGTTCCCTCTTTTGGACGAAGTTGCGGATTCATCATGACCCCTGAGTGCCAGTTCGTGGGAACCAAGAAAATGCAAACAGCCTATGATTTTGCTAAGAACATGCCGCTGTTTTGCTACGAGTTGGTTGTGTCGTTCTACGGAGATTTTTATACTTTCATCGATTTTAGAGGCTATGTTCACCGTCCCAAATAATTTGTACTTGCAAGCATTATCTAAGTGTGTAACAGAACGCTCGTGTTTTTTTATTTTGTCACCAAGATGTTTTAAATCTGTGCAGCCAGTTATGGACCACATTTTCTCCACACCCCCACCAAACAGAAGGCAGTAAAAGCAAAACAAGCTTTTCTTTTTAATGCTGGCAGTCAACCATGGTGTTTTGGTAAACCAGCTATTGGTGAAATGCCTGACATGCCTCCCACAAATCTGAATGAAATCAAATTCCATAGGCTGGTGTGGGCCCAACTGCTTAACAGTTACTTTTTCTTGAGCTGTAAGGCTACAAAACGGCCTTGCCAGGAGAGCATCTACCGAATTCAAAGACATAATGGGTTTACAATATGATCGCCGAGTCAGAACAGAAAATTCCAATCAAATCACCTCACTTACCCTCTGTCAAAATCAAGCCAAAATCCGAAGTAAGAGTCCGTTTCAAATCCAAATGTGATGCCGTGAAACAAATCAAAATATTACCAGTCCAAGCCTAGTCAAAACCTCAAATAAATCACCGAAATTATACCTTATATCTGCACAAAACCGAAAATCCAAATTTAAAGTCCTTGTCAAAAAGTCCGGGTCATATAAAATCAATGGAAATCTGATATATAATAAATGATAACGAAGAGGAGAATGTAAGAAGTAGATGGGAAAAAGCGTTATGCTTAGTATGACGCACAATAGGTATTTATTTTGTACTTTGTCCCGAACGAACCTTGAAGTGACAATCGGTATTTCTACCCATCTGATTTCGCAGGGGAGAAATGCCTCCCTCGATGCCGATGCCAGAAATAGTTGATTGCAAATGTTCATTGTTGAAAAAAATTAAGCGAAAACAATCACTCTAGAATTAATTTGAATTTGAGTCTTAGGTACCTACCGAGAGAAAATGAACATAAAAAGTAATCATTATGTAGGGAGACGAATAGGGAAGAGCAGACACATTGTATTATTTTTACAGCATCGCCTTACGTACCTTAAATTAAGGTAATTAACCCTTCTTTTGATGGACACAAAAAGAACATTCTTACCAAACTAAATCTGTCTTTATTATGAGAAAATACTCATGAACTGGGGAGCTTATCATTGATTTACCGTTTCCAATCCAATCGTCTTTGTAGATCTTGATGTATCCCTCCAAGGGGTTCATAACTCGTAACTTTAGCACTCACTTTTACACTAATTACGGTTCCTTTCATGTTAAACATTGTATGACAATTACCACGGAACAAGATACAGGATATAGGGCATTAAACGTTTATGAGAGACATCACAAAATGTAAACAAACTGAAGTAAAATGATTTATCGGTTGGTTCACATATCGATTCTTTCAATCGTTTCCATTCGACTATGGATATTTCAATCACCACAGCACAGACATTTTTTAGTCCGTGTAAGATTCTATTAATTTTATTTTACCGTTATTCCTACTGGGACTCATACCAAAAAATCAGGGACAATTGAAGACTTTTATGACTTAGAAAACTTATTGATGGTAAGAAGGACGCAATCGATGCTACTTGCATTGAATCGATCAATCGAACGTGAATCGGAGGGCTGTGAAGGTGGAGAAAGGTAGGGGCAGTGAGAGTGGGGCAAAAATGACTTATGGCTTCCAGGTGGGAACTGAGGACGGGCAAGCCCCCCCTCAGAAGAGGGGGAACGACATAATTTCACCATTGTTTCACTTTATAGTATCCAGCATACCATTATTTTTACTGTAGTTATTTCGCTTCTGTTGGATGGGCATTATGGGCAATTATATTATCCACGGCGTTTGGCCCTCCCTGGAACCAGCCTTGGAGGAGCGTTCCAAGTTGCTAGGTAACTGGACCCACATAACAGGCGTGCTTTGCGGGTTGCATTCTCGAACTTCCCGTAATTGGTACTGACGTTAGTAACGTGAAATTATTAATTACTGTTCACGCAGCATCCGTTTCAAGAAGAACTTCTACATCCTCTGTGATCGTGGGGGGGGCTCTGCCCACCCTGCCCCTCCTCAAATCACGCCACTGATACGAACAAAAAATTTATACGAACGTGGCGATCGAAAAAATTAAAAATATGTGCGGCACTCGTACGTTTAAAAAGATGAAAAACCTGAAAATTTACGTCTTCCTACAGGAATCTGTTTTTACCTAGCTAAGTAGAAGTCGTGTGTTTACTTTTCTTTCAAGTGACCGGGTCACTTTCTTATCGCTGCAAGAAGTCAACTCAAGTGCATCGGCTCCCTTCTTTGTCCTAAGCCAGGTTTCCCCTTACGTTTCAGTCGATGTTTGTCTGCCATTGGCATCTGTTTCTCTGCCTTCCTTGAAGCTCGCCTCATACACATTCGCACCTCGTGCAGCCGCCTTTGTTCTAGAAGCCAGCACGCTTTGTTCATATGTTCCTGGGTATACGCAGCACTGCTCAACTGGCCGCCAACGACGCTGATTGAAACATCAGCCGTTCCTTTTGTCGTAAGGGAGGTCCTACTGAAGAGCTCTCCTCTCTGCTCCGCTATCATAAACAAGCATAGAGAGTCACTTGGAGAGTCTATTTGAAGACAATGTTTCTTCAAAAGTTTATTGTTGTGGTTTCCCGCATATAAAATGTATTTCAGTGTTATATAAGTACTCATGGCAGTATCTGCACGAACTAACTAAATCACTAGAGACAAAGTTGTGGAAACCCATTTCATTGAAGAAAACAGAAGCTAGAGAAGAACGTATTCTATGTCTCCGTTTTATTTCCATTCATCTTTCCATGTTCGGAAGATTCGTTCGAAAAAACAAACTCCGCGTATAAATGAAAATGGTTACGTTAGCAGCTATCAATTCGTCAAAACACTTTGCTCGTGAACGCCAGAATGGTTTGAGCGACCAAACCAGTTTGTTTTTCTTGTCCGAATTGTAAACCGAGTCCGAATTCTCGCCAGCGAATGTAAACAATGATAACAGTGATAGTTGCTTAGTACAATGTGGGATCTCCGATTTTATTTATTTATTTTTTGCGTACTTCTTTCGTCATTCTACTTGTTTTTCTTCCATTGCGGTGGATGTTTCTAATTAATTGGTCTAGTTTTGTTACAATTGATCTTTGGGGACTATGAAAAACAAAATGATAGAAGGTTGTGTAGGAACACAACAGTTAGTCTCCGTATGTAAGTTTTGCTGTAATGCTTTTATTCGATTTATGGTGTTTTTATTACCTACTACTTTATAAATGCGGTCTCGTAGTCTGAAGAAACTGGGCACTATAAACAAATTTAACTAGGCCCACTTTCTTAATAATCACTGTTGTCGATTTTCTGTAATGGTGATAAACGTTCTGATTATGAAAAACTGCAGTCTGTGTATCCGTCAATCCGATCCGTCAATTCAGACGATTCATTGCGACGAATTCGTCCGAACAAAATTTCGTCATACACATCCGTAGTAACCTTAGCCTGAGACGGGTTCATTAGGAGAGTAACCAATTGACAGAAACCGTTTTATAGCCATCAAATATTTACAGTAATATACATTATAGATGAGACTTCTTCTTACGTGAAGCTCGCAGTCAACTATATACAATGGAGTCATCAATTTAGTACCATCCGTGGTGAGCTGGCGCGTGGTGAGCGTGTCCGATCCTCTTGACTTCGGCGTTGAACCCGTTGTGCTTGTCAGCAGTGTAGTGAACTTCCCTGGTGGTGCCGTCAGCCTCCTTGAGGGTGTAGTAGCCCTTCACCACATCTCCTTCCCTCGTCTCGTGCTGAGCCTTGACGTCTCCAGTGTGGCCATCGTGGACTTTGTATTCATAAGAGTAGTGAGGAGGTGCCTGTGGGTATAATATCATGCTTGAAGGCATCGCGGCGATATACTTTGATAATAACATATATAGCATGATGGAGGAATGTGGTTGGTGACGATTCCGATTAAATTTCACAACATGATACCAGCAGGATAACGCTAATACCCCCAGAGTGTCATGTAATACTTTCATAAATGCAACAATGTGAGGGATATAGACAGCGTCTGAAAAACCTACCAACGGAGACATTACTCTATATGAATAACTGATGTCATTTTCTTGCAGGTGTATGACTGTCAACTGTCTCAATTTTAATTACAAAACGCAGCAAATTATTACACAATGATTTATTATTTCTGCATTAGATATACCTTCTACGCAGATCATTGGCCTATAATTATTAAGCCCCGCATGCAGTATATGATCAAAACTTGGAGCATCGTTCATTCCAAAAAAAGTCACACCTACAGTTCCCGGAACCCACAATTTCACGCTTTATAGTAAATGTTAGAAAAAATAGAAAAACATTTTTAAAAAATGGCAGGTCGAAATGGAATGAAATTAACCTCAGAGGCCCCTCAGCTGATCAGTGCGTCATCGTATCTCGTAATTGTTTTCGAGGTGTCCCAAACCAGCTCTATCTTAATTTCAGCACTGTGAGTCTATTTGGAACGAAATTAGCTTCAGAGTTTCCGAAGCTGATCAGAGTTACTCCATACTTGGTAATTGAATTCTAGTTGTCCAAAAGGAGCTAGATTTATGGTTTCAGCATCATAAGTCGATTAGGAAACAAAGAGGTACGCGAAGAGGTAAGCAAAGGTACCTACCGAATGATAATTTAAGAGGTAAAATGAAGCATTTAGCAAGGCTTCACTGGTTCATCTACAATATCTACACGGACAATAGTTGATAAACTCGATTTCTCAAAGTTAGAATTCATTGGAACTATATCAGCGGATAATTCCGTTGGAATTATATAAGCTGGTTCTTACAATGAAGGTTTCATGTGTTCCTATCATTAATGGAATTTAGCAATTGACCGCAAAGTGAAAGATTCACTAGCAACGCATGATTTTTTAAATGTTCTAGCGCCTAGAAATCCAGTTTTACCCCCGATGTTTTCTTCAAAGAGAGCGAACCGATTAACCCACAGCGTTGCGCATGGCTTTATTCGATTCCTTGGGATGATGATTTTACCAATGGCAACCAAAATAATCATTGCTGTTACCTTTGCGTTTTCGAGATTTCAATTTTTGAATATCTCAGTTAGAGGATGCTACCCTTCAGGTTTGATAAAAATGTATGCCGTGCTTCTAGTATCAACTAGACCATAAATATGATTTATTACCACAAGTTTCATCAACTTTGGTTCTTTGCATTCGGAGAATAGTATATATACGGTGGAGGGAGGATGGACTGATTTTTTCCCCCATATTACATTTGGAATCTACGCATCTTGAAAAATTTGCCTGGTCACTAAGGAAAATAATAGGTAAACAAAAAATGCCCTAGGTATTTTTACGGAATTATAAAATTGGTGAATTAAACTTGCTCTTTATGATTGGAGGAAATGACTTGAAAATCAAGCTGTTAGTACTTACGTAGTAGTCCTTGTGTGCATCGCCGTCCCAAGAACCTTCCCATCCTTGGCAGGACACGGCAGCAACCACGGCGAGAATGATGATGGCCTGTTATATGATTTGATGTTAAAAACTTAACGGTTGAAAAACTTGAACTTGACGGTAAAATTAACGGTTTATAATTAAAATATTCATTTATTCACTAGGTGCATTAAAAGAAGTGGAAGTATGTATATAATACGTTTTGAGATTCATGTGAGAGCCTATTTTACTAATACAGTGATTTCTGATAGTTTTACCATTGAATGTCACTAAGTAAGTCTATATAGCCAGTAGCTAAAATACTCGTATGTATGATAAATATTGAGATATGAGTTTTATACTTACGTTGGTGTACATGGTAAACAACTTGAGATTGACTGTGAATGAGTTTTGGATTCTTTTCGCTTTAATACCAATCACCCCTCCAGCAACTTTGAATATTACAACATTTTCATCCGTACGACGCAGCGGTTTTTCTAAAGAAAGGAATTCATAACCTCATTATTAACGATAGGAAAAGTATTGTGAATAAATCGTTGGGACCCGGTTTAGTGGAACGGCCAAGGCCTTGGTCACTTCGTTCACAAATGTAAAGGTGAATGTTCACGCATAATATCATCTAAGGAAAAGGTACCAATATTGGATTGGAAAGCTCAAGAGCCAAGAGAGGTTATCACTCTACTCTTCTCTTCATTTTGACAAAGGCAAACGCCGAAATATTAATAATTGAGTAAGCTTTCATTCATTACCTATATCTGTGCCAAAAGATATAAATATATATATATATATATATATATATATATATATATATATATATATGGTGTGTATGTGGGTGTGTGTGTGTGTGAGACATTCCAGAGATAACTCTTTTTAGTGTTGAGAAAAAATTTCCGTTCTTGCGCCATAAAATCTTTCCAAACGAAAGGATTAGTTCGCTGGCCATCACTCGTTGAGCACATTAAATAGGTCTTCAAAAAATCTGCTAAAAAAATCGCTAAAAACGGCTACAAATTGTTAAATTTAATTTTTAGTAGAATATTGCTCAAATAAAGTTTATCAAAAATATAAAATAGGACATCAAAAAAATTTAGGTACGAAATTATGCTGAAAAACATACTTACATTTTATTAAAATTTGCTGTAAAATCGATAAAAACTCCGGGAAAAGCGAAAAATCCAAAAGCTCTTTTTGAATAACAGATTACTTTACGATATTTAAGCACTTATAGTGTAAAGAAATTATTAACCTTCAATTTTTTATGATTCAAAAAACTATTTTGAATTTTTAAATTTTTTGTGTGCAGTTTTGTTCAATTTTTCTTCAAATAGTGCTGAGAAAAAAATACAATTTTCAGCATAATTGTGTGCATAAAATTTTAATAGACTAGTTCATTGTTTATAAACTTGTTTAACTAGAATACAGCTAAAAAATATGAAGTTAACGATCTTCAAGTTTTTAGCCATTTTTGTGATTTTATGAGCTCAGTTTTGGAAATTTAACCAATTTAATGTGCTCAAAAAGTACTTGCTAACAAATTCATCCTTTTAATTGGAGAGCTTGATTTTTTGGTCCAAGAATGGAATTTTCGTCTCAATCTAAAGGAGAGTTAGGTACCTATCGTCTGGAACAGCACACAAACGCGCAGACAAAATTTGGGCTGCTCGGCCAGTCACCACCTCACGTTTTCCAAATTGACCGAAATTCAAATTTCAGTTGAATTTAATTCAACGGAATCCAAGATTACTGTGTAAACTTTGTTACAATCTGCCACACAATCCTCAGAGGGTAAGAGTATTACCGTGACCGTCGCGTAATGTTGCGTTTTGAAAACTGACCAGTTTAAATTTGATGAAATTTCGCACTGAATTTAACTGAGAAATAAATCTTCTCTACTGACTGTCACACAATATGTAACCGGTCACTTTCACCGTTTTGATATTATTCAATTCCTTATGTGACCTAGTGGTAGCGTATTTCACTTACCTTGACGAAAGGCAGACGTGTCTGAGGTCACTCACCTCCAGTATCGGGCATCAGCCGATACAAAAGCTCTGACGAAACAAGTTTTGAAAGTGGCGGGCGGAAGGCCAAAAGAAATATTATTTTGACCAATGTACTTAGTTGTGTTTTGACTCATTGCAGTCGCCCCTGACTCGGGCGGTTATTCGAAAAATATTTTGAAAAGTTGAACTACGCCATACGATTTGACTCCGGCGGCGTTTCCTAAATGATGCACTTTGGTGGATTCTGCTCCAATCCCAACAAGGGTTTGTAAAATCAAATTGAAATATAGTAATGCTTAAATTTAAATAACCAATAAATTAAAATATGAAATCAAAGAGAAATTAGTTTATTATACCCTGAATCCCAATTACTTTTAAATATATTCTGACTCTATTCTGTTTGAACTCTGAGGTACGGGATAAGGGATGACTCCAGTAAAAAAAAAAAAAAAAAAAAAAAAAAAAAAAAAAAAAAAAAAAAAAAAAAAAAAAAAAAGGTACAAATTCGACATATATAATACATAGGAAAATCACGTCAACAGTATGACATGAAATACGTGTGTAAATTTTCATGTAATGAAATTATATCCATGGAAATATTCCTCTTTATATTCCAAAAATAATGCTCATTGCAATCAGACGTGAACCGATAATTGTGTCGCGAAGACCTAATTTTCCGCGGGGTCTCAGCAAACTTCAAAGTGTTCATTCAGGATTCTAGAATACAACGTTCCGGAGGGAAAGAGTGGGAAACGGGATGCGCTACTCATTGGCCCCCTGAAGATGTCTTCGTGGTTTTTACTTTAGGACACTTATCCCCTTAGTCCTCGTACTTTCAAAATTCACGTTCTAGAGAGATTTTTAGGGGAACGAAATAAAATAACTACCTACTTGGAAAATATCAATAAATAACTGGGTAACATAAAAATATAAATCATAACTACAATGTTATTTCCTTACTACAATAACTAATACTATAAGAATTGCCTAACTACAATAACTACAGGTTGTTGCCATGTAATTTCAAATGACTATTTTTCTCCAGTCTACATGAACTATTGGCAACATTCTTTTCAATTTCGTACAATCGCTGAACTTTATCACGGATCGATGTTATTCGGTTTTCTCGTACAAGCTGACAAGGGTGATGTGCTAGATTACGTTAGCTAAAAAAAAGTAAAAAAAGGAACTAGAAAATAATCTTTAATGTAAATTATTCAGCGCTGGCACAGAGTGAAGTTTGATTTGATAACAATGCTATTAGTAGGAGGCCATCTGGAGCATACGCCGCACATTCCCAGAAAAGGTCTTCAAGATCGGATGAAAACTGAGAAACCAAGCTTGATAGAAGGATTTATCCAGCAGATAATAATGGTGCAATCCTGTTGAAATTGAGAGAATGTTGCCAATACTTCATGTAGACTAGAGAAAAATTCTCATTTGAAATTACATGGCAACAACCTGACATGACAATTGATGAGCATTTGTGAGTGGTGGGGGAACGAAATAAAATTACTACCCGCTAGAAAAAATCAATAAATAACAAGGTAACATTAAAATACATATCATAACTACAATTTTATTGCCTTACTACAATAACTAATACTATAACAATTGCCTAACAATATGACAATAACTACAGGTTATAGCCATGTAATTTTAAATGTTATATTCTGCCTCTAGTCTACATACAGTATTGGCAGCATTCTTTTCAGGTTCGCTGAGGTGATACGCTGAACTTTATCACGGATCGATGTTATTCGGTTTTCTCGTACAAGCTGACAAGGGTGATGTGCTAGATTACGTTAGCTAAGAGGGCAACATGGTTATGAACGACACTATACCATCAATATACCAGTGATCTGTACGCAAGGGCTATCTGATATAGAAAAATCTGTGTTAAAAAAGCGGAGAGGGGGGGGGGGCAATCAACGACCCAAAAATAACTTTTTGAGGAAAACGAAATTTAAGCACGCATTAAGTATGATGGTTCTTCCCTAACGCCATTCCGTCCACCTCTTATCTTATAGGAAAAATAAATTTGTTGCTATTTGACTGAATACTATCCAACAGTTTTCTGTTCCCCGCTGGATTTAATCGTTATCCATTTCCCGTCAAAAGTGGACTAAGACTGTGGTATCTAACGAAACCCTCAATTTTCTTCTTTTCCTTTCAACAATTTACTCTGTACTCAACTGCGATAGGTAACAATGACAGTGGTATAGTTTATTAAAAAGTATTGGATCAGCAGATCTATATTTAAAAAGGAAAAACAAGACCACAGTGGCACGATTCGATTGAGGGATTGGGAGGCAATCGCGCTCTCGGGTGAGGATAAACGCAATTACTGGCTTCGGTGGTGAGAGACATTCGATCGAAAATGTTGCGACATTTCCTCCGTCAAGATATTTGAGAACCGATATGGATTGTATGAAAGAGGGAGTTGGTATATAAATGAATAACTAATCCGGGAACAGACACAGTCCTTCATCACTTGAGACAATGTACACCAAGGTGAGTTATAGGGATAGAACGGTTGAAAGTAACATTGTTAACATCAATGATCAAAGAACGCTTCATTCTCCTATTTAGCTACACAA
This sequence comes from Adelphocoris suturalis, assembly GCA_030762985.1. Lineage (NCBI taxonomy): Eukaryota > Metazoa > Arthropoda > Insecta > Hemiptera > Miridae > Adelphocoris > Adelphocoris suturalis. The sequence continues at coordinate 151,676,951 of CM061040.1, read as the reverse complement.
ACCTGTAAAAATGTTGTTTTTCGAATGAATCATTTAGAGTATTACGTTACTGAATAATATTCTAATGTTTTAAATTAAATGCCACATATAACTCACGAAACGGATGCTGTACTCAATTTTCACCAAATATCAGTGACTTAATATGCAAACGAATGGAAACCATAGGAATAGAGCTCCTACATGATTTTACAGAAAATATACTTAAACTGTAATTATCAGATGAGCTGATTTCTAAATCATTTACGCTCCTAGTGGTTGACACTAATATTTAAACATTTTCTACTCCCCTACATTTGATAAAAATAATAAATTGAACTATATCTCAACGCAACACTATTTTTCATCTATTCACAGGCTCTTGTGATGATTGCTGTTTTCGCCGCAGTCAACTGCCAAGGATGGGGCGGTGCTTGGGACGGCGATCATCACCACGACTACTATGTAAGTTCAGTCATGTGAGACAGAAGGGAAATTATGCTTACGTGTGACTCACATTACGTTGATTCACACAATGACCAGCTCATTCTGTGTTTGTTTCGAATGACCAACACATTTTGAAGATTTCATTTACCACTCCAATTACAAATGATTATTTCTTCGATGCAGTGCCATAAAAAAGAGGTATGCTGTTTTTTGTGAATTTGTACTGGAAAACTAAATTGTGAATGAATGTTACCCACGTATTCATTCAACGATATTTTCAATTGAATATAGATCCTACTCTATGAAGTTTAACACCATCCGTACGCTCTTACGTTGCGTAGTTTTCTTTCTTTGCATTTTCAAAGTTTCCTGTGTTGGTGGAGTCACACTGGGCAGGAAGTGCTATGAAGTCACAATCGAAATCCGGACGGATAGAAATAAAGAATAATGTCAACTAGCCAAAATGTATTCGTCAGTATTCGATGTTAGGTCAGTTTTGGGGTGGCAGGCAGTTATTTCCTCCTACACTTAAGAACCCAGCAGTTTTGAATTACTTATTGAAAACAATAATTTTGTCCATTAAACCTCTCTGTATTCCGACTGTTGTAACCTTTCATTCGTCAACATGCTGAACAACAATCCGTTCACATATTTACAATTGAATACAATTTTGGTATCACGTTTATTTAACTCAAGTAATGAAGTCTGGATAGTTAAATAGATATCATAACATAACCAGGGAATCATATTTTGTAGCTCCCGAGTGAGAAGTTCCCTCTTCTATTATTTATATATTTGATATGATCGATTATTATAGGCCCCACCTCACTACTCCTATGAATACAAAGTCCACGATGGCCACACTGGAGACGTCAAGGCTCAGCACGAGACGAGGGAAGGAGATGTGGTGAAGGGCTACTACACCCTCAAGGAAGCTGACGGCACCACCAGGGAAGTCCACTACACTGCTGACAAGCACAACGGATTCAACGCCGAAGTCAAGAGGATAGGACACGCTCACCACGCTCCAGTTCACCACACTCCAGTTCATCACTGGTGGAACTGAACTCATTTTCGTCGAAAATGTCCTAAATTTTGACGTAGCATCTTTTCACACAGTTGCTTGATTAATATTTGAAGCAGATAGACGTACTGAATTGTTGTAAATATTTAAAATTTGTAAAAATACATTTTTCTTATTTATGAATAAAATTTAATTATTTCAATTGATTAAAAGTAGTGATATTCCACTCTAGGTAAAGGTTCATAGTTCTGATGTAAATAGACACAAAAACCGATCATATGTACGAAAACCCGAAGTATTCGAGACCCATAGCAGAAAATCCCATCTCCATAAAGGCCTAGAGCACATCGATCGTTGCACGTAGGATCCTGGCACCGCATCTCTCCAACAACTCTTGGCCAATACTCCGATTCAAATAGATAGCGAAAATTGTGGAACGTAATTCGTAAGAATTTAACTCAACACACATTAAATTGACCTTGAACCTAATATTCCATTTTAGATATATGTTCATATTTATGACCAAAGTTATTATATGAATAGACACAACAACCGTTCATATTTACGAAAACCTAAAATATTCGAAACCTACAGCAGAAAAGATCACTTCTTTAATAGGTCTTGTGCCTATTGGTCATTAAGCATGTAGGTACGTGGCAGATGGGCAAATCAGAGTGGTTACACTCACTATACGATGTATAGGCAAGTTCAAGCTAAACGGGGAGGACAGTAGGGGTAATGAATGAATGAAAGTCACTACCACTGAAGGTGGGAGTAGCTGGCCACAAAATAGCTGCTTGAGGGGCGAGTTACCACGGGAACGCTTGAATAGATCTATGTGGGAATTTATGAGCTGAATGGCCAAATAAATAACTGTCTTTAACTCAGCGTTACCACTGTGTCAATAGCTAGGCATGTTGTTATAGATAAGATGTAGCTGTTCTTATCAAACTAGAAATGTTGGGGATTTTGGGACAGAACATTCAAAGGGAACAATGTCTTCACTGACAGTGAAAAGTGTGGAAGATTCCACGTTGGCGTCGGAAGGTCACTGTGACTATTAACTGAAAAAGTGTCTCAAGGCGGTTTTCAGATTGAGCCCCGAGTTGAAAACTGGGAAATTATTGTGCTCTCCTTGCAAGTTACAGAAGGTAAACTAGCGAATAAAATATATGTTAGAACATAATAGTGTCCCGCATTTTACACGATTGGCTTTTCAAGCAAACTGCATGACTACTGTGAGATGGAGTTAGGATTGTCTGAAATTAGCATAGAATGACTTGGTTATGGACATTCATTGCTTTACCGGATTTTGAAGTATCAGGGGTCACTTCACGACTTTGAATACAAAACGTCACTTTTTTTTATATAAATTCAGTTATTAATAACTCGATGGTACGAAAATGACTACAGCTATTGCTGACAAGGTTATATAGAAAAGTGACTTTATGGTTAATATGCTGAACCAAAATGACGATGCGTGTCTTCGCGACACAAATTAAGCTTTTATCATTCAAAGCAAATGAAATGTGACTACACACATGCAATGTTCAATACGATGCAAATATACCAGAAACATTACGTTTTACTGTCAAAACATCACCAAGACAATAGAGAGTTCCTGGTTACCACGGTGTCTTAATACGGTGTACGTGAATCTACGGAGAACCAAAATTTTGCTAACAACGCTGGCTGTTACTACGGTGTTTCGTGTGTCTTCACACGTCGTCTCTTATCTTTGTAACCTGAAGCTGATTCCGAGATTCCGAAATCTTGTATTTCTCCGACTCTGTTTTCCATCATCCAGATCTCACATCCCATAATTTATTATCATGTGGTTTATTGTTCTGTTTTCGATTCGTAGTGTTCTTTGTAAAGTGAACCTTTGTTATCGGATTAGCAATTTTTTTTAATCTCTCTCCCAAAATTTTTTGGTTGCGTTTTAAGATACATGGATTTCAAAAATCGAATCAGTCCGTTGTTCGTCCTTCCGCCGTTTTATTTGTGCAATGAAAATCAGCGTGAAGTATTACCTAGACTTCGTAAGCTTATATATCACGCTAGTTGATTGAACAAAGACGAGCTCGACGTGTTCCAGGTTTACCTTGAAGACACATTCGTCCGACTTGTCTTGGCGATCGTTCGAGTAAGTTCTAGCTCAACTATGTTAGTAGGAATATTGGTGTATGTAGATATAAAGGTCCGTATCAATATACAGATTATATGCATTTTGTGTAGAAACTCACTAAAATAATACAAGTTCGTATCTTAACAGTTGAATGTTTGTATCATGAAAAAGGTAGATATGATTAGAATGAAATTATTTTATCCGTTTTTCGGCAAACCTTTATCCTCCGATTTGTTGACTAGTTGTTTTTTGGCACTCGATAAGCTTCGAAGTCTAATAGGACTGCTTCGAGTGAAAATAGGATGTATATAAATAAATTTAGTATATTTTAATATAATTATATATTTAATATATATTTTAAATAATATATTCAATATATTAATTATATAAATTTTAATATGAAAAATATAAATATACGTTTATCACTGAAACCTTCCTCGGGTTTATACTTTACGGGCGAAGTGTCGAAGACGTGGTAACGAGGACGTACTAAGACTCGATCTTGCGTTGCCAATCAAGCGGTCTCCTACTCACGTCGTCCACTTCTACTAATTCGTCAGGTGTCAGTTGTTTCCAGATCAGCTGATCATGGCTCACGGGCACCGTGTAAACTAAGAACGTGGTAACTAGGAACTCTCCAATGACGTATTGACAAAACGTGGCTGATGTCCAAAGAACGTGGCTGATCTCCAAAGAACGTGGCTTCGCACGTAAATCGTGCCTTTCTGACAGAAAATAATTTCTCTCAATGCAAACAAAGTAAAAACATGTATCAGAATAATAACTAAGGTCAAAACGTGACTTATCAATGAAAATGTGTCTCCTTGAGAAAAACATGCCTTTTGGCAGAATAGTGCCTCAACACAACAAACAAGATATAGATACCTATAGGCTTGGGCAAGAAATGATTGCTTTCGTTCATTAAATGGCTTCTTAACTATGAACATGACTCTTCACATTCTATACTGACTTCTGCTCATAAACGTGCCCGCAGGAAAAAATTATGTCTTTCTCAATACTTCGAAACAAGATACAAAATAAAATAATGACGTTGTCGATCCTAGTTGCTCGATAGTATTGACAACCAGTGCAGATACTTTAGTGACTATCACACTAAGAGCGTGACTATATTGAAATGAATGTGTCTAATGACAGAAAATGAATAGAATGACTTTAAGATTCGGCGTTATCGATCCTAGTTGTTCGAAAGCATCAATGAGTAACGTAGACAGTATAGTGGCTGGTTGCACAAAAAAACGTGCCTGAGTGACTGGATGGCCAGAGAATGAAGAGGAAAGATGACTTGAACACAATGGCTATAGTAGCAAGTGTGTCTACCTAGAACCATTTGCCAATGACCAGAGCTACGGAACTACAGACATTTCGTGTCTTCCCGTAACTTAATTTTGCAACCTCCTAAAATCCCTAACATTTCTAGTTTGATAGGGACTGCTACATCTTATCTACAACAACATGCCTCCCTATTGACACAGTGGTCACGCTGGGTGGAAGATAGGAATTTATTTGGCAATTCTGCTCATCCACACCTGTGCTCTCACATACATCCCACATAGATCTATTCAAGAGTTCCCGTGGTAACCCGCCCCTCAAGCAGCTATTTTGTTGCGAGCTACTAACACCTTTAGTGGTAGTGACTTTCATTCATTCATTCCCCCCACTAACCTCCCCCTTTAGCGTGGTTATACATCGCAAGCTAACTTGCCTATACATCGAACAGTAAAGGTAACCCCTCTGATTTGACCATCTGCCACGTACATGCAATGACCAATAGGCACAAGACCTATTAAAGTGGTGATATTTTCTGCTGTAGGTATAGAATATTTTAGGTTTTCGTAAATATGAACGGTTGTTGTGTCTATTCATATAATAACTTTGGTCATAAATATGAACATATATCTAAAATGGAACATTACGTTCAAAGTTAATTTAACGTGTGTTGAGTTGCATTTTCATGAATTACGTTCCTCAATTTACGTTATCTATTTAAGTCGGAGTATTGGCCAAGAATTGTTGGAGAGATACGGGGCCAGGATCCTAGGTGCAACAATCGATGTGCTCTAGGCCTATTATGGAGATGAGATTTTCTGCTATGGGTCTCGTATATTTCGGGTTTTCGTAAATATGGTTTGTTTTAGTGTCTATAAATATCAGAACTATGAACCTTCACCTAGAGTGGAATATCACTACTTTTAATGAATTGGAATAAATAAATTTTATTCATAAATAAGAAAAATGTATTTTTACAAATTTTAAATATTTACAACAATTCAGTACGTCTATCTGTTCCATATATTCACCAAGCAACTGTGAGGAAAGATGTTATGTCAATATTTTGGACATTTTCGACGATCACCAATTCAGTTCCACCAGTGATGAGCAGGAGCATGGTGAACTGGAGCGTGGTGAGCGTGTCCTATCCTCTTAACTTCGGCGTTGAATCCGTTGTGCTTGTCAGCAGTGTAGTGGACTTCCCTGGTGGTGCCGTCAGCCTCCTTGAGGGTGTAGTAGCCCTTCACCACATCTCCTTCCCTCGTCTCATGATGCGCCTTTACGTCTCCAGTGTGACCATCGTGGACTTTGTATTCATAGGAGTAGTGAGGTGGGGCCTATAATAATCGATCAAATCAAATATATAAATAAAAGAAGAAGGAAATTCTCACATGGGAGCCACAAAATATAATTCCTTGAAACTTTGAAAAACCAAAGAAAGAAAACCACGAGTCGTAAGAGCGTACGGATGGTGCCAAACTTCATAGTTTGGCATCTTTCTTCAATTCATAATATAGAATGATTACGTGGGTAACATTCATTCACAACTTAGTTTTCCTGTACGAATTCACAAAAAATAGCATACCTCCTTTTTTATCTCACTGCATCGAAGAAATAATCATTTGTAATATCGAAATTGGAGTCGTAAATGAAAACTTCCAAATTTGTTGGTCATTCGAGACAAACAGAATGAGCTGGTCATTGTGTGAATCAACGTAATATGAGTTACTTGTCACCATAATTTCCCTCCTGTCTCACATGACTGAACTTACATACATAGTAGTCGTGGTGTTGATCGCCGTCCCAAGCACCGCCCCATCCTTGGCAGTTGACTGCGGTGAAAACGGCAAAAATTACAAGAGCCTGTGAATAGTTGAAAAATAGTGTTAGGTTGAGATACATTTCAATTTATTATTTTTATCAAATGTAGGGGAGTAGAAAATATTATACATTAGTGTCTACCACTAAGAGCATAAATGATTTAGAAATCACCTCATCTGAGAATTAAATTTCAAATGTATTTTTTGTATAATCATGTAGGAGCTCTATTCCTTTGGTTTTTATTCGTTTGCAAATTAAGTCACTGATATTCGGTATCCATTTCGTGAATCTCCCCTAGATGAGGAATTTAATTTAAAAACGTTAGAAAAGTGTTCAGTAACGTGTAATCTAAATGATTCAAGCGGAAAACAACATTTATACTGGTTTGAGTAGCTAAATAAGAGTATGAAGCGTTCTTTGATCGTTGATGTTTACAATGTTACTTTCTACCGTTCTATCCCTATAACTCACCTTGGTGTACATTGTCTCAAGTGATGAAGGACTGTGTCTGTTCCCGGATTAGTTATTCATTTATATACCAACTCCCTCTTTCATACAATCCATATCGGTTCTCTAATATCTTGACGGAGGAAATGTCGCAACATTTTCGATCGAATGTCTCTCACCACCGAAGCCAGTAATTGCGTTTATCCTCACCCGAGAGCGCGATTGCCTCCCAATCCCTCAATCGAGCCACTGTGGTCTTGTTTTTCATTTTTAAATAATAATCTGCTGATCCATTATTAAACTATAACACTGTCATTGTTACCTATCGCAGTTGAGTACAGTGGAAATTATCAAAAGAAAAATAAGAAAATTTAGGGTTTCTCTAGATACCACATTCTTAGTCCACTTTTGACGGGAATTAAAAATACGATGAAATCCAGCGGAAATCGTAGAAAATTTAAGAATATTATTCAGTCAAACAGCAACATATTTATTATTCCTATAATATAAGAGGGGAACGGAATGGCGTTATGGAAGAACGATCATACTTAGCCTAATTTTTTAAATTTTGTTTTCCTCAAAAAGTTATCTTTGGGACGCTGATTGCCTCCCCCCCCCCCTTCTCCATTCTAACAAATGTTTCTATATCAGATAGCACTCGCGTACAGATTAATGGTATATTGTCGGTATAGAGTCGTTCATAACCGTGTTGCCCTCTTAGCTAACGTAATCTAGCACATCACCCTAGTCACCTTGAACGAGAAAACCGAATAAGATCGATCCGCGATGCATTTCAGCGATTCTACGAAACTGAAAAGAATGCCGCCAATTCTGATTGTAGATGATATGTCACTAAACGGTTGACCAGCTTTGACCAGCGTTGACCGCCGTTGACCAAGGTGTTCCCCCTCTCTGAAGAAATCCAGTTGATTTGTTCCAAGTAGGTAGTTATTTTATTTTGTTCCCCCCCAACCTCTCCAGAACGTGAATTTCGAAAGTACGAGGACAAAGGGGATCAGATTCCTGAAGTGAAAACCACGAAAACATCCTCAGGGGGTCACTGAGTAGTGCAACCCGTTTCCCACTCTTTCCCTCCCGGAACGATGTATTCTAGAATCCTGAGTAAACCGAAAAAAATTAAGAGGTAAAAATAATAATAATAGTAAAAAAATATAAATGAAATAGAAAAGTGCATATTCGACCACTGATGGATTTGTCGATCCCCCACCATCTTTCTCTCACTGCTATCGGAAACGGAAATCTGGAATCAAGCAACATATTGCACAAGTCATAGATTTCTGCCGTCATTCGGACGTAAAAAAAGGAACTAGAAAATAATCTTTAATGTAAATTATTCAGCGCTGGCACAGAGTGAAGTTTGATTTGATAACAATGCTATTAGTAGGAGGCCATATAATAGCAGGGTGATTTCATTCACAAAATAACGTTACTCTACTGTAAAAGTAGACATATTGTCAGATGCACCTATTTAACCTGGCTAAAAAACTACATGAAGAAATATTCTCCCCCACACTAAACCTAGAACTAGATAGACTATGGATAGATCCAAAGTGGTATACGAAGTAAATGTGAGACATGTTCGGTACCCTACGTAGGGTCCACAATTCAAAAACTTCCTAAACGTTTTGAGGGACATGAAAGTGATATCAAGTTAAAAAAAAGCTTCCACAGCCCTACCAAGACACATTTTCCATGGAGGAATCATTTACATTTTCTTCCAAATTTCTTTGTGAATATTGACTATTTTTGTATTAACATTATTTCAAATACACAACTATAGACATTCTAAAGTCAAAATCCCGAATTGTTGCGGACTCTGAAAGCCATAAGCCAGCCAGGCATATCACCACCAGTTTGGTGGAGAGAAAATGACATTCTTCAAAGAGAGAATTTTATTCACATTCGGTAAGTCTCATAAATAATTATTCCCTAGCTTTCTACTCATACAATTCCTGACATCTATATAATTTAGTTTCCCATGTATATACATATTTCGGATCGCCTTATAATGATCCCCCCCCCCTTTCCTTTGTTCAATGAGTCCCATGCTTCTGCTATCAAGAACTCTTACATTCCTTCCGGTTCTTTTTACAGAATAGGGACAATTTTAATATACTAGTTACTGATACTAGTTCAATAGATAACTGTATTCAGTTAGAACCCAAAACTCCCAACTTGTTGCCCGTTTGGAAAAACCCCCCCCCCCCCCCCCGGTTGGAGAGAAAATTACACTTTTTAATAAAGAACTTTATTTACATATGGTAAGTTTCACAAAGAATTATGACCAACAACCGTACTCAACACTATTCCTGACATCTGTATGGCATAGTTTCCTAAGCCCGTGTTATATTTTTCAAGTGCCATAAATGTATGTGATGACCATTACGTATCCAAAAACCAATGAGGGGAGGGACAATTTTTCATTGAATTTTGTGTTGCCTAACAAACATATTTATGGGGTTTTCTCCCAGTGTATCTACATTTTATATTTTAGTTATAATACATACGTACATTTTAACATACGTTCACCTTTATTATACGTATGTAATCTCTTATCTATGAACCCCTCAATCTCTTATTAGGGAATTAGGCTAAGTATGATCGTTCTTCCATAACGCCATTCCGTTCCCCTCTTATATTATAGGAATAATAAATATGTTGCTGTTTGACTGAATAATATTCTTAAATTTTCTACGATTTCCGCTGGATTTCATCGTATTTTTAATTCCCGTCAAAAGTGGACTAAGAATGTGGTATCTAGAGAAACCCTAAATTTTCTTATTTTTCTTTTGATAATTTCCACTGTACTCAACTGCGATAGGTAACAATGACAGTGTTATAGTTTAATAATGGATCAGCAGATTATTATTTAAAAATGAAAAACAAGACCACAGTGGCGCGATTGAGGGAATGGGAGGCAATCGCGCTCTCGGTACAGGATATACGCTATTACTGGCTTCGGTGGTGAGAGACATTCGATCGAAAATGTTGCGACATTTCCTCCGTCAAGATATTAGAGAACCGATATGGATTCTATGAAGGAGGGAGTTGGTATATAAATGAATAACTAATCCGGGAACAGACACAGTCCTTCATCACTTGAGACAATGTACACCAAGGTGAGTTATAGAGATAGAACGGTAGAAAGTAACATTGTAAACATCAACGATCAAAGAACGCTTCATACTCTTCTTTAGCTACTCAAACCTGTTTTATGTTGTTTTCCGATTGAATCATTTAGAGTAATACGTTACTGAATAATATTCTGATGTGTTTAAATTAAATTCCTCATATAGGGAAAACTCACGAAAAATGGATACCGAATATCAGTGACTTAATTTGCAAACGAATAAAAACCAAAGGAATAGAGCTAATACATGATTATACAGAAAGTACATTCAAAATTTAGTTCTCAGATGAGGTGATTTCTAAATCATGTATGCTCTTAGTGGTTGACACTAATGTATAATATTTTCTACTCCCCTGCATTTGATAAAAATAATAAATTGAACTATATCTCAACGTAACACTATTTTTCAACTGTTCACAGGCTCTTGTAATTTTTGCCGTTTTCACCGCAGTCAACTGCCAAGGATGGGGCGGTGCTTGGGACGGCGATCAACACCACGACTACTATGTATGTAAGTTCAGTCATGTGAGACAGGAGGGAAATTATGGTGACAAGTAACTCATATTACGTTGATTCACACAATGACCAGCTCATTCTGTTTGTCTCGAATGACCAACAAATTTGGAAGTTTTCATTTACGACTCCAATTTCGATATTACAAATGATTATTTCTTCGATGCAGTGAGATAAAAAAGGAGGTATGCTATTTTTTGTGAATTCGTACAGGAAAACTAAGTTGTGAATGAATGTTACCCACGTAATCATTCTATATTATGAATTGAAGAAAGATGCCAAACTATGAAGTTTGGCACCATCCGTACGCTCTTACGACTCGTGGTTTTCTTTCTTTGGTTTTTCAAAGTTTCAAGGAATTATATTTTGTAGCTTCCAAGTGAGAAGTTCCTTCTTCTATTGTTTATACATTTGATTCGATCGATTATTATAGGCCCCACCTCACTACTCCTATGAATACAAAGTCCACGATGGCCACACAGGAGACGTCAAGGCTCAGCACGAGACGAGGGAAGGAGATGTGGTGAAGGGCTACTACACCCTCAAGGAGGCTGACGGCACCACCAGGGAAGTCCACTACACTGCTGACAAGCACAACGGGTTCAACGCCGAAGTTAAGAGGATAGGACACGCTCACCACGCTCCAGTTCACCACGCTCCAGTTCATCACTGGTGGAACTGAATTGGTGATCGTCGAAAATGTCCTAAATATTGGCATAGCATCTTTCCACACAGTCGCTTGTTGAATATGTGGAACAGATATACGTACTGAATTGTTGTAAATATGTAAAATTGGTAAAAATACATGTTTCTTATATATTAATAAAATATCAGTTTCAATTGATTAAAAGTAGTGATATTCCACTCTAGGTAAATGTTCATATTCCCGATATAAATATACACACAAACCGATCATATTTACGAAAACCCGAAATATACGAGACCCATAGCAGAAAATTTCATCTCCATAATAGGCCTTGAGTCAAGAAGATCGGACATGATCACCACGCTCCAGTTCACCATACTCCAGCTCATCACTGGTGGAACTGAATTCGTGATCGTCACAAAAGTCCAAAATATTGACATAGCATCTTTCTACTAAGTTGCTTGATGAATATGTGGGTTCATAGATTCATAACCCGTTCATAACACGAGTTCATAGATTTCTGCCGTCATTCGGACGTAAAAAAAGGAACTAGAAAATAATCTTTAATGTAAATTATTCAGCGCTGGCACAGAGTGAAGTTTGATTTGATAACAATGCTATTAGTAGGAGGCCATCTGGAGCATACGCCGCACATTCCCAGAAAAGGTCTTCAAAACTACGGAATCCGAGCCCGTTAAAAGGATTACACCAGCAGGTAATACCTAATGGTACAATCCTGTTGATATTGATGTGCAATTATCAAATCGTCTCTCTCCAATCGATCTATATCTATAAAACTATTATGTTGGCTTCTCAATGGATCAAGATCTCAAGAAGTTCTTCACCGATTTCCATTCGGGTGGGAGCAATTTGACGAGAAAGTTTCAGGGATGGTTTTAGGCTGTATCACAATCCTCTAGATTTAATCCTTTGATGTAGACTTGGACTTCCCTACCGACGTCGCCTGAGTAAAAAACTTCGTAATCAAGGAAAAATTGAACATGCATCGACATTTTCACGTCAAATGTTGATGGTGTGCGTTCAGGCGTAAAGAACTTTCGATAACAAATTCAACGATACCGAAACGATTTTAGTGGGTTGAGCCGAGCAGTTTCTATTCATAAATGTAGATCATCAGAAATTGATTCTAAAAATGCCTTATTAACTGTAGGTTACATTGGGGTTGAAGAAACCGGGACGTTTTTACCAGTACCTATTGCTGGAAAAGAAACCAGTTTCTAAAAAAAAGAGGGCTAAATATTTTCTCCTGTTCACTCGACGGAGTTGAAATTCGATAGGGTGACCCCCTGGGACACCTAGAGACGAATAAAATGGTGGGTTCTTTCCTGATTAGCTGGGTGAGCTAAATTATCTCCTTTTCACCCTCAGAATGCGAAATTGGACTAGGAGCCTCTAAGGAACATCAAAAAACGAAGAAAATGATGGGCTCTCTCCTGATCAGAGAGCAAAATTATTTCCTTTTCACCATAAAGTTGTGAAATTTGACTGGGAGCCACTCTAGGACATTAAGTGACGAATACAATAACGGGTTCTAACTAGATCTGATGACTTAGTTAAATTTTCTTCTATTCACCCAAGGACTTTGAAATTTGATAGGGAGCCTCTATGGAACATCGAAAAACGACGAAAATGATGGGGTCTTTCTTGATCATTTGGGTGAGCTGAATCCTCTCCTTTTCACCCTAGGAATGTGAGGTATGACAGGGAGCCTCTCTACGACAATAAGAGGCGAATGAAATGACGGGTTCTAACCAGATCAGCTGACTTAGGTACATTCCCTTCTGTTTACCCTAGGAATCGAAAATTTGACAAAGGGCCTCTCTGTGACATCGAGAACTGAATAAAATGATGAGCACTTTCCTCATCAGCAGAGTGAGATAAATGCTCTCCTGTTCACCCTGGGACATTCCGATTTGCCAGGTAGCCTCTCTGGAGCAACAAGTGTCGAACGAAATGACACAATCCATCCTATTAACCTGAGTTAGCTCAATTCAGTAACATACCAGCAACGGCGAGAAAACTGTTCGCGAATTTTCGTAGAAAATGAACTATTCCAATGGCTCGCAAAAATTTAAACTAAAAATTTCTTCATTGTAATCCGTTTTGACGCGTTCAGGAACTAATCTCAGAGTTTACCGCTTTTTCATTTTTTTTTTTTTTCTAACACATAGGTAGGTATGTGAATGTATCAAACACTTAGATTCATTGATGATCATCTGGCGTCATAGATCGATTGGTTAAAGCATGTGTCTTGTTACCAAGAAGCCACCTGTCCGATTCCTGGTCGTCGCAAAATAATTTTTTCATCTTACGATGATCGGAGGCACAATGTGCCGAAAATGTCAATTTATGTGTTGTGCAGGTTCGTACAGAGGCCTGGGTTGGTACGCCAGAATCCCCATTAATCCTCTACTAACATTATCCTACTGTAAAAGTAGACATTTAGTCAGATGTACCTATATAACCTGGCTAAAACCTACATACCTTTAAAAACAAATAATAATGTGTGTTGGGCACATAGGAGTCAATTTAACACATTTCCCCTCCTCAGTCGTATTGGAATATGTAATTGCAACCACACACATTAGCGGAACTGAAAATAAATATAATAGACATAGAAAAACAATATTACTACGAGTAATCGGGTCGGTACATAAAATGCGATCTGGGGGGCCAGAAGGGAAAGAGACTAAGGGGTTCATAGATAAGAGATTACATATTTAAGGTGAATGTATGTTCAAATGTACGTATGTGTTATAACTAAAATATAAAATGTACATACACTGGGGGAAAACCCCATAAATGTGTTTGTTAGGCAACACAGAATTCAATGAAATATTGTCCCTCCCCTCATTGGTTTTTGGATACGTAATGGTCATCACATACATTTATGGCACTTGAAAAATATAACACGGGCTTAGGAAACTATGCCATACAGATGTCATGAATAGTGTTGAGTACGGTTGTTGGTCATAATTCTTTGTGAAACTTACCATATGTAAATAAAGTTCTTTATTAAAAAGTGTAATTTTCTCTGCACCGGGGGGGGGGGGGGGGGGGGGGGGGCATTTTCCAAACGGGCAACAAGTTGGGAGTTTTGGGTTCTAACTGAATATAGTTATGAATTGAACTAGTATCAGTAACTAGTATATTAAAATTGTCCCTATTCTGTAAAAAGAACCGGAAGGAATGTAAGAGTTCTTGATAGCAGAAGCATGGGACTCATTGAACAAAGGAAAGGGGGGGGGGATCATTATAAGGCGATCCGAAATATGTATATACATGGGAAACTAAATTATATAGATGTCAGGAATTGTATGAGTAGAAAGCTAGGGAATAATTATTTATGAGACTTACCGAATGTGAATAAAATTCTCTCTTTGAAGAATGTCATTTTCTCTCCACCAAACTGGTGGTGATATGCCTGGCTGGCTTATGGCTTTCAGAGTCCGCAACAATTCGGGATTTTGACTTTAGAATGTCTATAGTTGTGTATTTGAAATAATGTTAATACAAAAATAGTCAATATTCACAAAGAAATTTGGAAGAAAATGTAAATGATTCCTCCATGGAAAATGTGTCTTGGTAGGGCTGTGGAAGCTTTTTTTTAACTTGATATCACTTTCATGTCCCTCAAAACGTTTAGGAAGTTTTTGAATTGTGGTCCTTACTTAGGGTACCGAACATGTCCTACATTTACTACATATACCACTTTGGATCTATCCATAGTCTATCTAGTTCTAGGTTTAGTGTGGGGGAGAATATTTCTTCATGTAGTTTTTTAGCCAGGTTAAATAGGTGCATCTGACAATATGTCTACTTTTACAGTAGAGTAACGTTATTTTGTGAATGAAACCACCCTGCTATTATTGTTATTTGTTTTTTCTTTCTCTCTTTTTCTCACCCAGACCCCTGGATTGCCCTGGATTGTAACAATGTACATTATACTGACCTCATCGTTTATATGTGGCCTGATGAAGAGCGGAGGTTCCTGTTTCCACGCTAAATGCATAGCCTCACAAATGAAGGAGGGTGAAAATCCAACGACTCCACATCTTATAACCTTCAAGACCTTCCTAGCTTAGGGACTAAAGTACTTAACTACCCACTACCTATGTGTATATAATAGATTAATCTAGTCGTATTCAACTTAAATTGTTGAATTTGGAACGGGGCGCTTCTGGGTGTGGTAGAGTATAGGGGCAACTTGAAGAACCATTCTGATCAGCAACAGCCTATTAGAATAACATAAATCGCACAGTAATTGCCCAGCTACCACATGCAAGCGCAGCAATCGAAGTGCTCCAGGCTTATTATAGAGATGAGATTTTCTGATATGGGTCTCGTATATTTCGGGTTATCGTAAATATGGTCGGTTGTAATGTATATTTATATCAGAACATTGAACCTGTACCTAGAGTGGAATATCACTACTTTTAGTAAATTGAAATAATTAAATTTTATTCATAATTAAGATACATGTAATTTTACCACTTTTACATATTTACAACAATTCAGTACGTCTATCTGTTCCACATATTCATCAAGCAACTTAGTAGAAAGATGCTATGTCAATATTTTGGACTTTTGTGACGATCACGAATTCAGTTCCACCAGTGATGAGCTGGAGTATGGTGAACTGGAGCGTGGTGATCATGTCCGATCTTCTTGACTCAAGGCCTATTATGGAGATGAAATTTTCTGCTATGGGTCTCGTATATTTCGGGTTTTCGTAAATATAATCGGTTTGTGTGTCTATTTATATCAGGAATATGAACATTTACCTAGAGTGGAATATCATTACTTTTAATCAATTGAAACTGATTAAATTATTTTGATTATTCATATATAAGAAACATGTATTTTTACCAATTTTACATATTTACAACAATTCAGTACGTATATCTGTTCCACATATTCAACAAGCGACTGTGTGGAAAGATGCTATGCCAATATTTAGGACATTTTCGACGATCACCAATTCAGTTCCACCAGTGATGAACTGGAGTGTGGTGAACTGGAGCGTGGTGAGCGTGTCCTATCCTCTTAACTTCGGCGTTGAATCCGTTGTGCTTGTCAGCAGTGTAGTGGACTTCCCTGGTGGTGCCGTCAGCCTCCTTGAGGGTGTAGTAGCCCTTCACCACATCTCCTTCCCTCGTCTCGTGCTGAGCCTTGACGTCCCCCGTGTGGCCATCGTGGACTTTGTATTCATAAGAGTAGTGAGGTGGGGCCTATAATAATCGATCAAATCATATTGATAAACAACAAAAGAAAAAACGTCTCACTTGGGAGCTACAATGTGTTATTCACTAGAATTACCACAGAACGTAACCTAACCTAACAAAGAATACTGATACCATGTTTTTTCATGGTAATTTGACATATTAGTATAGTTGTCTTTCTGCCCGGATTTTCTTGGCGGGGATGAATAGACCTTCGATGTGTCAAATTTGAAACTAAAATTGAAAGTTCCCTAAACATAGACTTTTTTTAAAAATATTCCCAACTCTAAATCTTAAATTACCCATGGGTGCAAACAAGGTACCTACTTCAAATATTTTAAAATGGAAGAAGATTCCGTCTTAAGAAGTTTGGCATCAACCGCACTCTCCTTAGAGAGTAGTTTTCTTCCAATGATTTTTTTTTTTTTTTTTTCAAAGCACTGGTGATATCAAAGCACTCCTTCTGCTTGGATGGGACCTTCCTGTCCAGTATGACATCACCAATACAGGAAACTTCCAAAAACCATAGAAAGAAAACTACTCGTCGTAGGAGAGTACGGATGATTCAAATTTCATAGATTGGAATCTATTTATATTTAAAAAACATGAAACGAATACGTAGATAACCTCATTTACGATCTAGTTTCCCAGTACAAAATCACAAGAATAGCATGATTCAATATTTCACTGCATTGAAGAAATGATAAATTGCAGAGATAAAATTGGAATCATCACAAAAATTGTTGGTCATTCGCGACAAATACTCTGAACGGGCATAGGAAGCGAATGAACTGGTCATTGTGTGGAGCAGCGTAATGTAAGTCACATGTAAGCACAATTTCCCTCCACCTGCAAGACTGAACTTACATAGTAGTCGTGATGATGATCGCCGTCCCAAGCACCGCCCTCCTCCGCAAGCATCCTTGGCAGGACTGCGGCGAAAACGGCAAAAATTACCAGAGCCTGTAAATAATTGAGATAGGTATTGTATTAGGTATAGTATTGCGTTTATATGTGATTATATTTTTAATTCTTATCAAATTTAGGTAAGTAAGGAGTAAAAAATATAAATTAGTTTTTACGACTGTGAGCCTGGATGATTTAGAAATCTAATCTAATAATTAGATTTTTAAATGTATTTACCGCATAATTATGTAGGAGCCATATTCGTAGGGTGTCTACTTGTTTGCAAATTAAATCACTGACATTTGGTAAGCACTGATTACAGCATTCGTTTACGAGACGTTCGCGAACAATCAATTTGAAACACGAGACTCTAGATCCCAACCAACTAGTCTAATTTCTTACCAAGAAATTGACTACTTGATGTAATGTATTTTCGAGATGCGAGTGTAGCAAGCATCCAGACCACTAATCTAAGCAGGAAACTGATTTATTGTAAAATCTCATGGCGACTGGAGCGCTGGAATGCCACGCAGTGGGTAGTCGAACTAATGACAAAGTCAGGGTACAGAGTCTCGTGTCTCAACTTGATTGTTCGGGAATGGCTCATCATTCGTTTACGTAGTAGGAATTGAATTTAAAAAGTTCCAGTCATGCCGCATGATTGTATGAGCACATTTTCTTAAATTACTTACCTATCGTATTTTATATGTTAAATTGTATTGAAATTTGAGTAATTTCAGTAGAAAGATTGTTAAAAACCAATTGTATGGCCAAGAAAAGAAAAAAACTCATATTAAGTAAATATAATCCGATGACTCAAGAAAGGTTTTAGATTTTTAGATTATTTTTGCAGTTTTTATAGATTTTACAGCAAATATTAATGAAATTTAAGTACGTTTTTCAGCATAGTTTTGTGTAAACATTTCTTAATGTTCTATTTTGTATAGACTGAAACTCTGCTGAAAATTATAAATTTAATGATTTTTGGCAGTTTTAACTTCAAGTTTTTAGTAAATTCTTTGAAATTTAGTGCTCGAAATTTGTTGGCCAACAAAATAATCCTTTCGTTTGGAAAGCTTGAGTGTTCGGTACAAGAACGGGATTTTCATCTCAATCCTAAGGAGAGTTAATGTCTAGAATGACACATACATATACATAAATATGAAACTTCAGGAATCGTTTCAGAATGCCTCAAAAGGAATTTCAATGTAAAAAATTTTCTAAAAATTTTATTTAAAAAATTTCCGATCCATTGCAATAGCCTAATTTCCTACTAAATTCGCTAAAACAGCTATATTATTCAATAACCTATTACTTCAAATTATTCAATCGGAAAACCAAAGTTTTAGAGTTGAGAGTAGCTATATGAGATGAAGTGATCTGCGATCGTTCATGTTTACAATGTTACTATCTACCGTTCTTTGAGAATAATTATTGTGAACGCTCCGTGGTATTTACGTAACGAAGAACTACACAAAAACCTGAACATTCCCACTGTAAACGATTCCCTCATTGCGGCCTACCACTCAATGCACCAAAGAAGCTCATCCCATCCCAACGACCTCATCAACATGATACCGAATCAACGTCCTCTCCCTCGCCTCGACCTTCATTTGAAGAGAAAACACCATGGTGACTTTGTAAATGGTTTCAACTAAACATCAACAACTCAACATCTAAACAGTTCCGATCAATGTACTTTCATAACATTGACATTCTCATAGTTCCTTAACACTTCATTTCCACCATTCCAAAATTCAGACTTTACTAGGATAAGACAGGTTCCTAACTACATGTGAATCACGCTCAGCGTGACCTATTGTATTTTCACACAATGAGAGTGCTTAGCACAATGTTGTTTCCTTAACAAACGTCATATATAAAAAAAAAAAAAAAAAAATAATAATAATAATAATAATGTGCTGATCAATAACTTTTTAACAATCTATAACGCTGTCATTATTACCTATTGCAATTGACTACAGTAGGAATTGTCAAAAAAAAAAATAAAAAAATAAAAAAAATAAATAAATAAATAAAATAAATAAACAAAATGAGATCTTTTGACAGAAATGAAGATTACGCTGAAATCTAGCAATAAAAATAGAAAACATTCGGATGGTATCGATTGAATAGTAGAAAAGTTGTTCCTAAAATATAAGAGGTGAAAAAAATTATATATAAGAGGTGAATTTGAATACTGTTAGCATAGTGCGTACTAGTTAGCATATTTGTATACTAGTTTGTATAATGTCGTTCATAACCATGTTGCTCTCTTACCTAACGTAACCAATCACATCAGCATAGTCAGCTTGAACGAGAAAACCGAGTGAGTTGAAGTTCAGCGTATATGAAATTGAAAAGAATAATGCCAAAATACGGTGGTAGGTTCTAGTAAATAGTATCTAGCTAGTTGCTATATATATGAAGGACAGCTATCGTCAGAAATATTTTCCCTATCTCTTTCATAAATAGGGATAGATTATTAATAAATTACTGCATATATAAAAAAAAAAGTAGCTATTCGTTCCTACTTTAGAGGTTCTAGAAGTTCGCTGAAAGCTTTGCTGAAAACTGAAATTGATACCATAGCACCAAGACCAGCAGCGTGAGATTTACGACTAATTTCTTTATTGTGTAACCTGCTGCACTGTATTAAAATGAAAAAACAATTAGATCAGGGCTCACGAGATGAATCACATGATAGCCCATTATCTTTTAAGGAGATCCGCGTGAAATAGACGCTTCCTGCGTCAAATAAGAGACAAAATGGCTTTGGAGCTCAATCAGCTGATCAATGACCTTCCAGTCGTCTTCAGCATTCTCCCTCCAGCCTCCCTCTCAAATTTCAGCTGCCTGCGTCCAATAGGAAACAAAATGCCTTCGGAGTGATCTCCACTGATCAATGACCTCTCATGCGTCAGCGGCCCCTGGTATATCTTTATTTTCGCCATGTTACAGATTACATCCATACTAAGTTTCATCAAAATCGGACGTCGGGAAGCGGCATTTAAAAGAAATTACAGCTTCCTATAGTGTAAAGTATAGAAAATACCAATTAAAATTATTTAACCACCGCTTCACAAATCAAACCGTTCTCGCAATATTCGGATCACCTGTTATGAATCATATCATCGAAACACCACCTCAATGAAATCATCAGAAATTAACAAGCGGTTGCAATCATGTTCACAATATCAATTATTGAGAATGATCACCTGTGTGTAAACAATTATTCATATAACCATGCTCATAACTCAGCTTGTTGGCCACGCACTTCGCAGTAGTTAACATAATATGGTTGGATAAATCGAGAGCTTTCGAACGAATGGTCAACGAATTTCGTGGGATGGAAAATGACGAAGTACCGTTTCCCTAGCAACGACTCGGTTGTAAGCGGAAATCATCAGAATATTCTGTAACAAATTTGGTAACGGTTTTCGAGTTATGTGCCAGAGCAAAGACATAAAATGTCAAAAATTTTAGGATGACATACCTACATGCATACATAGGTACATCAACGGACGAAGTGAACACAATAGCTCATTTTTACATTTTAAGAAAGAAAATGCGCTAAACAGCACCTCTTCGTGATTGATAATAACTTTTCGACTGTTCACACTTTTTACAATAATCAACAAACTGATGTTTCCTAGTAACCATATTGAAAATGTTTAGGAACATTAATTAAAATTAATTAGATGAACAAACAATCAGAACCGGTAACAAAACGAATTAACGAAACTTCACATTAATAATATAATTCGTATATTTTTGGAAGTAACATTGAATGAACTGGTGAACTAGGCAAACTGACTAAGGCATTGACCGTTCCACTACACCTGACTCCACCGATTCATTCATTATCTTTTCCTTTAGTTAATAATTAGGTAGGTACCTTATACATTCCTTTCTCCCAATAAACTCTTGCGTCGTATGAATAAATGTTGCAATAAGCCAATATTTCGATGGAGGGGTGACCGGTATTAAAGCGAAAAGATTCCAAAACGTATTCACAGTCACGCTAAACTGGTTAACAATGTATACCAAAGTAAGTTCGAAAGCAGTACGTCTATTTTGCTTCCTTTTTATACCAATAGGTAGCGGAAATATAGTTTTCACATTCGGGAGATGAAACATTCTATATCACCCAAATGAAAATTTTCTCTCGCATACTACGTTTTAGACCATTCAGATCAACTTTGGTTTTGTGTATGTCTGTCTGTCTGTGCAGCAGATATCTGCAGCACGCATAACTTGAACAGTTTTCATCTGATTTCAATAATATTTTTAGGGGATTTGCGGGTCAGCCTTTAGATGGTTTCCTTGTTTCGTTGCTCACAAATTAATATATCCCGCTGGGCATGCGCAAATTTGAATTCCATCAAGCATCGTTTTTTCTCTTTCTCTGGTCGACTGATGTGGGTCAAATTTGGAGGGTAGTTGGGAATAATCAAGGTGATTATCTCAAATCAATTTCAACACAATTTTATCATTAGTAGCTCTGCATGCGCGAATATGAAATCTGTAAAAAACAATATGAAATTTTACAGTTTTCGTCCAATTTGGATGAAATTTTCAGGAAATGTGCAGGTCAGGCTGAGAATGGTCACCTACCTAAATTTCCCGACCGTATCATTGGTAGCTACTGAGCATGCTCGAACCTCAAATGATTGTAACAAGCGTGACTTCTACAGTTTTAATTGAATTCAATCAAAACTCCTGGAATTGAATGGTTCTTATGTTTTAAGATTTTATAAAATTTCAAACATCTAGGTATATATTTATGTGTTGGATACGAAGAAGCTATGCGACCCCCAACTTGGTAGGCGTTTTTAAATATTTGTCACCGCTTAGTCGGAGTGCCCATTTAAAAAAGTAAAACTCCCAGGAAGTTTGCCCACACATTGCATCAATAGTTGCTTAGTTATTTGTCAAAATATGTATTATAGTTACTATCATACAGCTTTGTCATATTACGAATGTTCGTTATACAGTTTACTTATATACACACATCAATTAAGTTTCTTTCAACAAATTGCAGGCCGTCGTCATTCTGGCCGTGGTTGCTGCAGTGTCCTGCCAGGGATTGGAAGGTTCTTGGGATGGCGATGCTCACAAAGACTACTATGTAAGTACAAACGGCATAGTTTTTAAGCGACCAGTAGTTTGCGAAAATCAGGGCTGTAGTCTGGATCCCTGAACATAGGTAGTTGAGATGAATAATACATTTTTTTCTCTCCCGAAACTCTTATTTACATATTGTCTTTTAAAGTACTACAGTGGTAAAAGTTTACAACTAATGCGTAGGTGGCACTGTATGTCGACTGATTATTCATTTTTAAACAATTAAAACAAAGATTCAGTTCAAGGACATAATTCAATTGAATAATATATGTAGATCCCTACGGATTTTTCTGCCAGGATACACCCAGGGAAAAACTGCAATGAAAGTATTGGCACAAAAGAAATGTACTGGGTGAAATAAAATTGTGGAATCGTATGGGATTTTTAGTTGGCATATTCTTCATTAGAGATTCGGAAATATGTAACTATTAAACTTTCCCGAAATTCATTCACGACAGTAGGTGAATGAATATTATCACATTTGTTGAAAGACCAGTGATTAACAGTTAAACTATTTGAATCTAAACGCAGAACTCGGTAGATAAACCCGCGATACTCCACTTGCTCTCTCACGGCTTGGAGAGGCGACTGGCCGCGCCAAGTGATATATCTTGCGCACTACAATACCATTGCGATCAATCAGGAGATTTTTTCCAACCCCCACACCTACATTACGTTAATGCGCTATATCTACATAAGATTTGCCAAATGTCCCCTCTAGATAGGTACAGCTCTTTCCGTATTTTCGTAAGGAAAACTAGACGACCAAGGAAACCGATGAAGAGTGAACGATCAATCCACAGCTTTCGAACTAGCTGTGAACAACTATGGGGTGGAATGCAAGGAAGATGTATATATCTTCTGATGCTTAGGTATTTAGTGAAATTCATTCGATTAGATGTATTCCGTAGGTATCATATCGCGTAGGTAATGGTTTTGGATTGTATACTTTCAAGACTCAATTGAGCACAACAGGATTCCGATATGTAGGTCGGGAAGCGAACGACTTCTTCATTCAAGTGAAAAGAAATCTTCAAGTTTGAATTTATATTCATAGGCACCTCCTCACTACTCCTATGAATACAAAGTTCATGATGGGCACACTGGAGACGTCAAGGCTCAGCACGAGACGAGGGAAGGAGATGTGGTGAAGGGCTACTACACCCTCAAGGAAGCTGACGGCACCACCAGGGAAGTCCACTACACTGCTGACAAGCACAACGGATTCAACGTCGAAGTCAAGAGGATAGGACACGCTCACCACGCTCCAGTTCACCACGGATGGTACTAAATTGATGACGCTTCCCTTTCAACGTAGTTAGCTAAATACCGAACGGATGAAGGAAGACCCATCTATAATGTATATTGCTGTAAATATTTCACTGATATAAATGTTAATAAAATAAAAAAACTCATGATCAAGTTGAGTGCGTAGGTACCTACTTACTATTCCATCAGATGAAAATATCTCGATAGAATGAGTTACTAATTCTATGTAACTCACATCCACCACCTTCTCAGACTACAAATGAAATGGGAGAAGAGGAGAAAAGTGAACTGTACTATAGATGAATGTAGAAGTGATGAACTGGGTTTACGTCACATCAAGTGAGGAATAGGTGAAACGCATTGCTCTTGCAAATGTCTATTTCCGTTACTTGCATGGTGCGAATGATTACTGTGAGAAGTGTGCCCCAGTGACCCTTTTTCTCAATTTTGGGACTCGATTAGCAATAGCAAACCAGGGGCAGTCAACATCAGCTATTCAAACATCAAGCAAAAAAAAACATTTGAAATTTTTGGTCTTGAAAAAAAAAAAAAAAAAAAAAAAAAAAAAAAACGCTGCATATAATTACACAATGGTTTTCGATATTTTTGTAAGAGAGCCTTCCCACGCTGTTCGTTGGTCTGTAATTATTAAACCCCGTATGTAACATTTATGATCAGAACAAGGCGCATCGTGCCTCTGAAAAGGGTTCACACTTTTATAGGTTAGACCCCGCAATTTTACGCTTCACAGTAATGATTAAAGATAAAAAACGGGAAAATGGTGCCTCAAGTTTTTAACGTTAACGCATGCGCAGACTGTAGTAATAATTTGAGAAAAATGAAACTCGTAGAGTATAATCTATAGTCTAACCCACAAATTCCCAAAAAATGTAATCAAAATCTAATGAAAACTAGAACTTGTTTCTCGTAGTACACTTTCGCGCACGCGCAGGAGCATGATGCAACTATGTTGAAATTAACAAGGAATTATTGAACCAATATCCCCAAACTATGCACCGAATTTGAGTGGTCCAACTAGTAGTCATCCAACTATGGCGTAAAAAATTATGCTCGAAGGAATTAACGTTTGCGCATGCGCAAAACGGAGTAGTGGTTTGAGAAGTATGGAATTAATATTGGAACAAATAAAGCCTAACTCGCACATTCTCTGGAATTTCCATCAAAATCCGATGAAAACTGTTGAAATTAGGCACGTTTAAAAAGGAACCCTCCAAATTTAAGCGAGATCGGACAATAAGGGCGTGAGAAAATTATGGATGATGGAATTTACAATTGCGGATGCGTCGAGTGAAGTATTGATTTGGGAACAAAGAAACTCATAGGGACCATCTTAACCATAACCCGCACATACCATGAAAATTTCATAAGAATATTGTGGAAATTAAGCTTGTTACAAGGATTTGCGGATATAAACAGATACACAGAGATAGAGAGAGAATGACACGAAAGTTGATCAGAATTGTCTAAAACGTAAAATGCAATAGGAAATTTTACCACTGTAAAAAACAACAGCCGTTCGATTTCAGTGGAGACCACAACTTTTTAATCTCTCGAAAGTAAAATCTATGCTTCCGCTACCTATAGGTAGACTTGGGACCAATTTTGGAGATGGAATTTAGTATTTAGGTACCAATACCTCACTAGTAGGTACATCGCACTTACAATAGTTGATAAACTCGATTTCGCGACGTTATAATAAATTTCATTGCAACTATATCATCTGATAATTCCAATATTGAGTTATATCAGCTGATATTTACAAGACAATTATTATGAATTCCAGTATCACTATCTAGCGATCTTTAATGGAATTTAAAGCTTTATCGTCTAATCAATAGATCTAATCAATAGAAGCGCGTGATTTCTCTATCTTCTTGCACTTGGACATTCGAAGGTTTTTCTTGATGTTCAAGCTCTCAGGGAAAGCCAACTGTCAAACGGACAGCGTTGCGGGTGGTTTTAATAGATTCTTTGGGATTTAATTTATCATTGACGAGCAAAATTTATTAATGTTGCTCAGAAAGTTTTAAGAGATCTCGATTTTATTAATGTTTAGCCCTTTAATACAACACTTTAATGTTTATAAAAATTGATGCCGAGCTTCTAGGAACATCTAGACCCCAAATTTGATTTTTAACACAGGTTTCGCATAGT
This sequence comes from Adelphocoris suturalis, assembly GCA_030762985.1. Taxonomy (NCBI): domain Eukaryota; kingdom Metazoa; phylum Arthropoda; class Insecta; order Hemiptera; family Miridae; genus Adelphocoris; species Adelphocoris suturalis. The sequence goes on along the minus strand of CM061040.1, from coordinate 151,650,788 downwards.
TTGGTTTAGTGTTTTCGGAGAAAAGCCTTGGACGGTTTTTTTTTTTAAATTTGATTTTTGGATTCTACGCATGTTGGAATGTAAATCTTAGGCTGTAAATGGTACAATATTAATCCTCTGATTCTCAGAACATTACTCTATTTTGCGCATGCGCAAACGTGAATTCCTTCAAGCATAATTTTGTTTGCTCTAGTTGTCCAATTCCGCTCAAATTTGGTGCATAGTTGGGGACAATGGTTTGATTATTCCTTGTTAATTTCAACATGATTGCGTCATTAGGTATTAGCTCCTACACATGCGCGAAAGTGTACTACGAGGAACAAGGTCTAGTTTTCATTAGATTTTGATTACGTTTTCTGGGACTTGGTGGGTTAGGCTATAGATCGTACCTTACTAATTTCATTTATCTCAAATTAGTACTACATCCTGCGCATGCGGTAACATTAAAAACTTCAAGCATCATTTTCTCGTTTTCTTAAACATCTTAACTGTAAAGCGTGAAATTGCGGGGTCATGGACCTGTAAAAGTGTGAACTCTTCTCAGAGGCGCGATGCGCCTTGTTCTGATCACATATTACCTACGGCGTTTAATAATTTTACACCAACGATCTACGTAGAAGGGCGATCTAAGAATAAATCTAATAATAAACCATTGTGTAATAATTTGCATGTTTTTTTAAGGTAATAAAAAAAACTGGAAGTTTCTTTCATTTTCCACCTTGGCTTCCCTTAAAACCATCTGTGGAGAAACGTAGTGTACTGAGATTTTCGGTCGACGATCAACCGGAGGCTGTATATAATTTTTCTGGAACTGCTGATGTTGCCTATTGAACTGACTGTTGTAATAGACTTTCATGGAGAGAGAGGAGAGTAACAGTACCATAAAAGATACAACTCGTACTAATAGCATATATACTAAGTTCGGATAAGATAGGTTTTCCAGTTCTAGGATCAACCATCCATCGCCAAACGCAGGCTTTTGAATACACGGGAATAAGCGCCCGACGCCCGTTGGGAAACAACGGAGCGACGGCAGAGCATTCCCTCGGATCTCGCGGGAACTGTCACACTCCCCCCCTCCTTTAAAAAACATACTTGATTGAAGTGCAAGTATGTAAACTAGGTGGAATAGTTTACTGGTTGAGAACTGATGCTCACTAATAAATAGCTGCATTGGCGATTGAGGATAAAAAGGTGAAATTAAAACAGGATAGGTTGTCAATGAATCTTCATATGAAGTATTCATTAGGTAGTTAACCTCCAATCAAAGATTGGAACAATCGGGAATAATATAACTTGCTCAACCAGGAGACTTACAGTAGGGAGCTACCCACTTTGGGGACTTACGAAAATGGGAACTATGCCCTTGCGAATTTAACTTGCTCAACTTTGGAGACTTACAGTGGAAGGTGCCCACTATGGGGACTTATGAAATAGGGAACGATACCCTGGGTTAGGGAACAATGCCCTGGCTTTGGGAACAATGCTCTTGAAAATTAAGTATGTTAAATAGAAGCAATATGAAGGGATAAATTGAGAAATTAATAATCAAGAACCAATGAAAGTATTTATGTATCCAAGGGAGTATAGTGGGTATTCCTTCTGGAAACCCAGGCCATGTTTCTTCTGAAACATTAACGCCCCAAAAATAGTGGATCGGATTACTAGGCGTCAGCCGTGCATAATCCTAACCACGCTCTGCTACCATGTAATAACTTAGACGCCCCAGAGGTGCAAGGGGGGTCTAAATCCACCCCCCCCCCCCCCCCTCAAAAAACATACTTGATTGAAGAGCAAGTATGTAAACTAGGTGGAATAGTTTACAGGTTGAGAACTGATGCACACTAATAAATAGCCGCATTGGCGATTGAGGATAAAAAGGTGAAATTAGAACAGGATGGATTGTCAATGAATCTTCATATGAAGTATTCATTAGGTAGTTAACCCCGTGCATAATCCTAACCACGCTCTGCTACCATGTAATAACTTAGACGCCCCGGAGGTGCAACGGGGGCCTAAATCCACACTCATAGGGAGAGAGAGAGGAGAGAGACAGTACCATAAGAGATACAACTCGAACTGATAGCATATATGCTACGTTCGGATGAGATAGGTTTTCCAGTTCTAGGATCACCCATCCATCGCCAAAGGCAGGCTTTCGAAAACACGGGAAAAAGCACCCGACGCCCGTTGGGAAACAACGGAGCGACGGCAGCGCATTCCCTTGGATCTCGCGGAAAACGCACTCAACATTATCCTGGGATTTTTTGATTTTATTAACATTTATATCAGTGAAATATTTACAACAATATACACTATAGTTGGGTCTCCCTTCTTCCGTTTGGTTCAGAACTAAGTACGTTGAAAGGGAAGCGTCATCAATTTAGTACCATCCGTGGTGAACTGGAGCGTGGTGAGCGTGTCCTATCCTCTTGACTTCGGCGTTGAATCCGTTGTGCTTGTCAGCAGTGTAGTGGACTTCCCTGGTGGTGCCGTCAGCTTCCTTGAGGGTGTAGTAGCCCTTCACCACATCTCCTTCCCTCGTCTCGTGCTGAGCCTTGACGTCTCCAGTGTGACCATCGTGGACTTTGTATTCATAGGAGTAGTGAGGTGGGGCCTATAATAATCGATCAAATCAAATATATATATAAATAATAGAAGAAGGAACTTCTCACTTGGGAGCTACAAAATATAATTCCCTGGTTGGAGTAATATGTTATAATATTTATATAAATATCCAGACTTCATTACTTGCGTTAAATAAACATGATACCAAAATCATATTCAATTGTTAATATGTGAACGGATTGTTGTTCAGCATGTTGGAGAATGAAATGTTACAACAATCCTAATACAGAGAGGTTCAATAGACAAAATAATTGTTTTCAATAAGTAGGTAATTCAAAGCTACTGAGTTCCTAAGTGTAAGGGAAATACCAGCCTGCCACCCCAAACCTGACCTAACATCGAATACTGACGAATACATTTTGGCTAGTTGACATAATTTTTTATTTCTATCCGTCCGGATTTTGATGGTGACTTCAAAGCACTTCCTCCCCAGTGTGACTCCACCAACACAGGAAACTTTGAATAACCAAAGAAAGAAAACTACACGTCGTAAGAGCGTACGGATCGTGTAAACTTCATAGATCTATCTTCAAATAAAAATATCGTTGAATGAATACGTGGGTAACATTCATTCATAATTTAGTTTTCCAGTACAAATTCACAAAAAAAAGCATACCTCCTGTTTTATTCCACTGCATCGAAGAAATAATCATTTCTAATATTGAAATTGGAGTCGTAAATGAAATCTTCAAAATGTGTTGGTCATTCGATACAAACACAGAATGAGCTGGTCATTGTATGAATCAACGTAATGTGAGTCACTTGTAAGCATAATGTCCCTCCTGTCTCACTAGACTGAACTTACATAGTAGTCCTGGTGATGATCGCCGTCCCAAGCACCGCCCCATCCTTGGCAGTTGACTGCGGCGAAAACGGCAAAAATTACAAGAGCCTGTGAATAGTTGAAAAATAGTGTTACGTTGAGATATAGTTCAACATATTATTGCTATTAAATGTAGGGGAGCAGAAAAAATTCAAATATTAGTGTCAACCACTAGGAGCATATATGATTTCGAAATCAGCTCATGTGATAATTACATTTTAAATTTATTTTCTGTATAATCATGAAGGAGCTCTATTCCTATAGTTTTTTTCATTGGCACATTAGGTCACTGATATTTGGTGAAAATTGAGTACATCATTCGATTCGTGAGTTTTCCCTAGATGGGAAATTTAACTTGAAAACATTAGAATATTATTCAGTGACGTATTACTGTAAATTATTCAATCGGAATACAACATTTTTACAGGTTTGAGTAGCTAAATAAGAATATGAAGCGTTCTTTGATCGTTGATGTTTACAATGTTACTTTCTACCGTTCTATCTCTATAACTCACCTTGGTGTACATTGTCTCAACTGATGAAGGACTGTGTCTGTTCCCGGATTAGTTATTCATTTTTATACCAACTTCCTCTTTCATACAATCCATATCGATTCCCTAATATCTCGACGAAGGAAATGTCGCAACATTTTCGATCGAATGTCTCTCACCACCGAAGCCAGTAATTGCGTTTATCCTGACCCGAGAGTGCGATTGCCTCCCAATCCATCAATTGCTCATTGTGGTTTCGTTTTTTCTTTTTAAATACTAATCTGCTGATCACTTTTTTTTTCTAATAAACTATATCACTGTCATTGTTACCTATCGCAGTTGAGTACAGTGGAAATTGTTAAAAGAAAAAGAAGAAAATTGAGAGTTTCATTAGATACTACATTCTTATTTCACTTTTGACGTGAAATGAATAACGATTAAATCCAGCGGGGAACAGAAAACTGTTGGATAGTAATAAATTTATTATTCCTATAATATAAGAGGTGAATGAAATGGCGTTAGGGAAGAACCATCACGGTACTTAGTGTACGTGCTTAAATCTTGTTCTCCTCAAAAAGTTATTTTTTGTCGCTGATTGTCCCCCCCCCCCCCTCTCCGCTTTTTTAACACAGATTTTTCTATATCAGATAGCCCTTGCGTACAGATCACTGGTATATTGATGGTACAGGGTGCGGCAGAGAGGACGGATGGTTTTAAAAAAATCATGAAATAGTTCATTTTTACTCAAAAACAAATTTATTGCTGCAATCAGGTTCGCAAGGAAATAGCATTGGAGACAGTCAAGTGTGAAAAATCACATCAGGCATGTGGTGGCCTAAATTGTTGATGCAGTGCTGGAGGCGTTCTTGGAAGTTCGCGTAGACTCTCTCCAACGTGTTCCGATCCGACGTGTGCGGTTCCAGCAGGGTGGGGCGACTGCCCACACAGCCAGAGCATCAATGGACGATATTCGCCCTCTCTTCCCTGGTCACCTTATTTCCAGGTTTAGCGATGTTCATTGGCCTCCTCGGTCCCCAGATTTATCCTTATGCGATTTTTTCTTATGGGGACACCCCAAGGCTTAGAGTATACGAGAACAAGCCCCGAACTCAGGACGAATTGAAGTACGCAATTCGTGTGGAAGTCGCCCAAGTTGAGAGAGTATGTTGGAGATAACGCCCAAGAACGCCTCCAGCACTGCATCAACAATATCGGCCACCACATGCCTGATGTGATTTTTCACACTTTGACTGTCTGAAATGCTATTTCCTTGCGACCCTGATTGCATCCATAAATTTGTTTTTGAGTAAAAATTAACTATTTTATGATATTTTTAAAACCGTCCGTCCTCTCTGCCACACCCTGTATAGAGTCGTTCATAACTGTGTTGCCCTCTTAGCTAACGTAATCTAGCACATCACCCTGATCAGCTTGATCGAGAAAACCGAATAAGATCGATCCGTGATAAAGTTCAGCGTATCTACGAAACTGAAAAGAATGCTGCCAATACCGCTTGTAGGCTAGAGGCAAAATCCACATTTAAAATTACATGGCAATAACCTGTAGTTATCGTAGTTAGGCAATCCTTGTAGTATTAGTTATTGTAGTAAGGCAATAAAATTGTAGTTATGATATGTATTTTAATGTTACCTTGTTATTTATTGATTTTTTCTGGCGGGTAGTAATTTTATTTCGTTCCCCCACCACTCACAAATGCTCATCAATTTCAACAGGATTGTACCATTAGTAGCTGCTGGTGTAATCCTTCTAACGAGCTCGAATTCTCAGTTTTCATATGATTTTGAAGACATTTTCAAGGAATTTGCGGCGTATGCTCTAGATGGCCTCCTACTAATAGCATTGTTATCAAATCAAATGTCACCCTGCGCCAGCGCCAAGTAAATTATATTAAGTATTATTTTCTAGTTCCTTTTTACGCCCAAATGGCTTCAGAAATCTATGAAGTTGTGCAATACCTATGTTGCTTGATTCCAGATTTCTGTTTCTGATAGTAGTGAGAGAAAGATGGTGGGGGATAGACGAATCCATCAATGGTCAAATACGCTCTTTTTTATTTCATTTAATCTCTGTACGGGAGGGCAACAGAATTATTTGTGTTACAATAATGATGAAGGGGGGGGGGGGGGGGATCAGCGTCCCGAAAACATGTTTTTGAGGAAAACAAAATTTAAGCACGTAGACTAAGTATAGTGGTTCTTCCCTAACGCCATTCCGTTCGTCTCTTATAGGAATAATAAATTTGTTGCTATTTGACTAATTATTATCCTAAAGTTTTCTGTTTTCCGCGAAATTCCATCGTTTCCTAATTCCCGTCGAAAGTGGACTAAGAATGTGGTATCTAAGGAAACCCTCAATTTTCTTCATTTTCTTTAATAATTTCCACTGTACCCAACTGCGATAGGTAACAATGACAGTGATATAGTACCTATATTAAAAAGTAATGGATCAGTAGATTAATATTTTACAAAGGAAAAACAAGACATCAGTGGCGCGATACGTTGATTGGGAGGCAATTGCGCTCTCGAGTCAGGATAAACGCAATTGCTTACTGGCTTCGTTGATGAGAGACATTCGATCGAAAATGTTGCGACATTTCCCGACATTTCCTCCGTCGAGATATTAGAGAACCGATATGGATTGTATGAAAGAGGGAGTTGGTATATAAATGAATAACTAATCCGGGAACAGACACAGTCCTTCATCACTTGAGACAATGTACACCAAGGTGAGTTAAACGGTAGGAAGTAACATTGTAAACATCAACGATCAAAGAACGCTTCATATTCTTATTTTGCTACTCAAACCTATAAAAATTTTGTTTTCCGATTGAATCATTTAGAGTAATACGTTACTGAAAAATATTCTAATGTTTTTAAATTAAATTCCTCATGTAGGAAAAACTCACGAAACGGATGCTGTACATAATTTTCACCAAAAATCAGTGACTTGATATGCAAACAAATAAAAACCATAGAAGAAAACTTTACATTTTATTGAACTTTTCGGTCGTTCACACTTTTAACAATGATCAACAAACGGATGTTTCCTAATAACCATATTGCAAATGTTTAGGAACATAAAATAATTAATTAGATGGACAAACAATCAAAACCGGTAACAAAACTTCACACTAATAATATAATTAGTATATTTTTGGAAGTAATATTGAATGAACTGGTGAACTAGGGAAACTGACTAAGGCCTTGACCGATTTATTCATTATCCTTTCCTTCAGTAATAATTAGGTAGGTACCTTATACATTCCTTTCTCAGAAAACTGTAGCGTCGTACGAATAAATGTTGCAATAAGCCAATGATCCATGGAGGAGTGACCGGTATTGAAGCGAAAAGACTCCAAAACTTATTTGCAGTCATGCTAAACAGGTTAATAATGTATACCAAAGTAAGTTCGAAAGCTACCTATACGTCTATTTTGCTCCCTTTGCATGCCTATAAGTAGCGGAAGTTTTGTTTTCACTTTCGGGAGATGAAACATTCTATGTCTCCAAAATGATGATTTCTCTCACATTTTATGTTTTAGACCATTCTGATCAACTTTGATTTTGTGTATGTCTGTCTGTCTGTGCAGCAGATAACTGCAGCACGCATAACGTGAACAGTTTTAATCTGTTTTCGATGATATTTTCAAAGCATCTGCAGGTCAGGCTTTAGATGGTCCCTTTAGAAGGTTCTTCGCTCACAAATTAATATTTCCCGTTGGACATGCGCAACTTTAAATTACATCAAGCATAGTTTTTTCTCGTTTTATGGTCGTATGATCTGGGTGAAATTTGGAGGGTAGTTGGGAATAATCAAGGTGAATATCTCCCAACAATTTCAACACAATTTATTCAGTATTAGCTCTTCATGCGCGAATGTGAAATCCGTAAAACAATATTGATTTAGGATCAAAATTGATTAGGATCAAAATTCCTGGAATTGAATGGTTCATATATTTTAAGATTTCCTAAAATTTCAAGCATCCATATATTTATATATCGGATACGAGGGTATCAGCTAAGCGGCACCCAACTTGGTAAGCGTTTTTAAATATTTGTCACCAATTACTCAGAGTGTCCATTTAAAAGAGTAAAACTCTCAAAAATGTCGCCCACACATTGCATCAAGTTGCCTAATTATTCGTCGAAATGTGTATCATACTCGCTATCATACAGCATTGTCATAATACGGATGTTTATTATACAGTTTACTTATGTACGCCCATCAATTACGTTTCATTCACCAAATTGCAGGCCCTCGTCATTCTCGCCGTGGTTGCTGCAGTGTCCTGCCAGGGATGGGAAGGTTCTTGGGATGGCGATGCTCACAAAGACTACTATGTAAGTGCAAACAGTATAGTTCTTAAGTTACCAGTAGTTTACGAAAATCTAGGCTGTAGGCTGGATCCCTAAACATGGGTAGTTGAGTAGGGTGACACATTTTTTCTCTCACAGTAAGTACATATTGTTTTTTTTTTTTTTAAGTAATGCAGTGGTCAATTTTACTACAACTACGTAGGTGGAACTGTATATCAACTCATTATTCATTTTTAAACTTTTGAAATTAAGCTATCTCGTCAGTTCAGGGACATAATTCAATTGAATAATATCTGTAGGTCCCTACTAATTGTTCTGCAAAGATACACCTACCCAACGAAAAACGGCAATAGAATATTGGAACAAAAGAAATATATTGGAATTGGGGTTTTTTTGGAATTGGGTGAAATAAAATTGAGGAATTGTACGGGATTTTCAGTAGGCATTTTTATGGGATTTTACATTAGAGATTCGGAAATACTTACCTATTCAACTTTCCCAAAATTCTTTCACGAAGGTAAGTGGTTGAAAATTATCACATTTTTCGAAACACGAGTTATTTACATTTAAATATTTGGATCTAAATGCAGAACTCTGAAGATCAACCCCTGATACTCCACTTGCTCTCTCACGGCTCGGAGATGCGACTGGCCTTGGCCAAGTTATTTATCTCATGATTCTTGGGCACTACATTGCTATTGCAAATTAATTAGGAGATTTTTGCCAACCCCCACACTTAAATTACGTTAATTGCATTGGTATGTCTACATAAGATTTGCCAAATGTCCCCTCCAAATACAGCTTTTTCTGTATTTTCGTAAGGAAAACTAGACCACCAAGGATACCGATGGAGAGAGAACGATTAATCCAAAGCTTTCGAACATGCTGTGAACAATTAAGGGGTAGAATACAAAGCAGATTTATTTATCTTGTGCTGCTTAGGTGTTTAGTGAAATTCATTCGATTAGATGCATTCCGTAGGTATCAGATTGCGTAGGTAATGGTTTTGGATTGTATACTTTCAAGACTCATTTTTGCACACAACAGGATTCCGATATGTAGGTCGGGAAGCGAACGACTTCTTCATTCAAGTGAAAAGAAATCTTCAAGTTTGATTTTATATCCATAGGCACCTCCTCACTATTCCTATGAATACAAAGTTCATGATGGGCACACTGGAGACGTCAAGGCTCAGCACGAGACGAGGGAAGGAGATGTGGTGAAGGGCTACTATACCCTCAAGGAAGCTGACGGAACCACCAGGGAAGTCCACTACACTGCTGACAAGCACAACGGGTTCAACGCTGAAGTCAAGAGAATCGGACACGCTCACCACGCTCCAGTTCACCACGCTCCAGCTCATCACTGGTGGAACTGAACTCGTTTTCGTCAAAAATGTCCTAAATATTGACATACAGTTGCTTGGTGAATATATGGAACAGATAGACGTACTGAATTGTTGTAAATATGTAAAATTGGTAAAAATACAAATGTTTTATTTATGAATAAAATTTACTTATTTGAATCGATTAAAAGTAGTGATATTCCACTCTTGTAATGGTTCATAGTTCTGATATAAATAGACCCAAAAACCAATCATATTCACGAAAACCCGAAATATACGAGACCCATAGCAGAAAATCTCATCTTCATAATAGGCCTTGAGCACATCGATCGTTGTACTTAGGATCCTGGCACCGTATCTCTCCTACAATTCCTGCCCAATACTCCGATTTAAATAGATAGCGGAAATTGTGGAACGTAATTCATAAAAATTGAACTCAACACACATTAAATTAACTTTTTACAAAGCGTTCGGTCTACTGAATGAGTGTTTTCAACAACTAATGAAGTGCTTCTCCTTTACCTTCATTGCAGATTGATGTAAAATTGTGAAATCATTAAAAATGCTGATGATTGAACGAATAAGATGAGTAGCAAGGATGACGGTCTTGTCGCTCGTTTTTATTGTTCTGTATTGGAACCTCGAAATCAAATTATTACAATCGTATATTACAAAGTCCTGTAATTATATATAGTATTTGCAAATAGAGTTGATCATTTCACGAATATATTTAAACTTTCAGCTGCAGTAGGTAAGTTTGATTTTTAACGCATATCATGTTTTTTAAACAAAGGGCATGAACAAAGAACGAGAACATAAACAAAGAAAAGGGCAAAGGAGAACAACGTATTCAAAAACAACGTCCTATCTAAATGTAGTAACTCTATTACCTGTTTCATCCAACCCCATGAATGGAACACATGTTTGCTGATTATTATTGATATGATTCATGATCAGCTTATTATGATATCATAATGTTCAGCTTATTATGAATTCGATAAATAATATTTATAACGTTCGTTTATACTTTAGGTACTAACTGAATGATTTTAATACCAGTGTATTCGAAGATACAACACTAGTGATGAAGTGAACAAGCTCTTCTAGTGCTACGGTAAGAAGCACTAGAGTTGCTACGAAAGTTTGAAATTTATTTGTAAAATGATTAATATTATTTGCCAAAAAGATTAACTTTATTTGTAAAAAGATTAAATTCATCTATAAAAAGATAAAATTTTTGTTATAAAAAGTTCAATTGAATTTACCAAAAGATTAATTTGATTTGCGAAAATATTAACTCTTTTTGTAAATACATATACAGGAGGTTTCCGTCAAGTATGATGATTTTAGAAACTCTTATCTGGCCTAGGAAAGTCATCGACTTCTCGTTTCATTCTGACGGTCCTTGCATTTAAATACCATCAAGGCTCAATGGGATCCAGGACATCCAAAATATATAGATTTGATTGTAATCAATTCACCGATTCAACTGTAGATGGGTTTTTCGCACTAGCAGGAAAGCTCGTTGTTTTAAATTCAATAGACGCTGGAAATATTCATATTCGTAGGAAGTATAAGGAAGGTATTATGCCCGAAGCCTAATCAGCTGATCATGCTGGTTATTTAACCCAGCAGTCCCAATGAGGCTCCATTTCAACTAGCAGGGTATCTATTATAATAATAGGATACATACAAAGTGATAACGCTTGAACGCCTGCACCGATTCTCTTCAAATTTTTTTTAAACTGACCGGCATGAAGAAAACTGGTGCAGAAAATTCTACCAAGTTATAAATCAGATTCCTTCATATTAAAAAACAAGAAAAAGTGCAAAAACGAGGGAAATTCTGGTGCAGATAATTCTACCAAGTTATAAATCAGATTCCTTCATATTAAAAAACAAGAAAAAGTGCAAAAACGAGGGAAAGTTGTAGAATTTTCGACATAATAACTGAATGAATGTAACTTTTTTTAATACAACTTAAATAAATAAAAATTAGGTTGAAACAGAAAGATTTTGCTTTTTTATTTGCACAATTAAAGTTTGTACTTGCATCCCGTGGTGACACGGGCTTTTCAACTTGTATGCGAAGAAAAAATAGATTTATTGGAGAGGAGATTGTGTACCAGTCAATCCCTTAGTAAAAATGAAGATTAGTTGGGTATGTAGATCAGAATGATGTGTATAGTTTGGTGGTCTGGATGCTCGCAAGCTCGCATCTCAAAAAGACATAACATCCCGTAGTCAATCCCTTAGTAAAAATGCAGATTAGTGGACATGTAAGTCAGAATGACGTTTTTGAAGTATATTTTGGGAGTTGTAAGAGCAAAAAAAAAAAAAAAAAAAAAAAAGATCCAAGCATCAAGATTTGAACCCACAACCATCGTCTCACAACACCGTTATCTCACTTAACCATTCCGAGCCCCAAGTACTTCATCCCCCAGACGGAAATCATAGAAAAAGAGGAATCTGCCATAACAATCATTGTAGTTTCTTGGCGATTTGTTGACACTCAACTAAAATAATATTACAGAGGAGTACACAGGAGGATAGTAAGTACACTTGATTGAAGCCTTTTTACGAGTTGGAAAACGTTACAGAAATGATAATAAAGTAGCGGCCGATTTAAATTATTTACTATTCAACCTATGACTCTGAGATTTGAAATGGAGAACCCATGGGACGTCTGGAAACGGATCATAAAGTCTAGAGCCACCCAGATCATCTGGGTGATATCTAGAGCTAAGCTCTTTGCTATTCAACCCATCAAGCAGAAATTTGAAAAGCCCCTTGGGACGGAAACGGATAATAATGTCTTGAGCTCCAAGGTCAGCTGAATGGGCTCCGGAGTCGATTCCTTTGCCGTTCAAACTATGAAGCTAATATTAGGAAACTATTAGGATTATTAGTAAACTATTTGATTAATACCCTGCTAGTTGAAATGCGCAAAGTGACGAACCAAAACACATGTTCTTTTCATACTTTGTATTCGTTATGTGATTTGATTTAACCATATGTTTATTGTTTTATTTACTTTTTGTAAATTTACTTTTACGTCCTTTTTATTTTACTTTTTTATTTGCATAATTAAAGTTTGTACTTGCATCCCGTGGTGACACGGGCTTTTCCACTTGTTATAATAATAAGTAATGTAATATAAATCCGATCAGCTTGAAAACATTGTAAAAGTCGATGCGACTGACCAAAACAAAAACAACCTGATAGCTCATACCTATATCAGATTTTTCTTCAATGTTTTATCTCTCAACGCTTCTCGGTGGGAAAAATTCTTTTGTATTAAATATTATCCATGCTGTTTCGAAGAATGAACAAATATGATTGTACCGTTTCTGAGAGATGAAAAATCGATTTCTTACCTCCGATTTCCGATTTTTTTACAATCGATTGATTGTACCGATTTTTATCCAGAAATCGATTTTTTTGTGGAATCGATTTTCATTGCGGTGTTTGTTTTCTGTATCCATTTTCAATTTCAAAAGTTTTTATTTTCTTTTTACATGGATGAATATAACAATATATATGCACATTTTTCAATTTACGTAAATAAAATATGATGGAAATAAATTTAATATATGCTTTTTAAAGATTTTTAAAGAAAATAAAATTGTTCGCCAGTTTAAGTAGCTATTTTCAGCTTCCGTTCTGACGAAATCAGTTTGGGTAAAACTTTTTTGAGATGGCTACCTTCTTTTTCAGAATAATTGAAGAGTATACATTATAATTCTAATTTTAAATAATTGAAGATAATACAATTCGAGTAAAAGTACGAGTATCATTCTAATCATAGGGTGATGAATTACAGTTCAATTTCAAAAATTACTTAATAATTAGTTATAAAATGACCCTATCCATTATAATAAAGATGAAACTTCTCCACTATTCTCATCTATGTCCCATATCCAGTCGTTTATCATTTTTTTATAATTTTTGAAGTTAATTTCTCTTTTTGTTTTGCACGGTAGTAAATTGTACAGGCGTGGGGTGATAAACTTGAATGATTTCTGGAACTTTTCTATATTTGCTTGGGGGAGTTTAACCTGTTTAGTTCTGTTTTCCTGCTTTAATGTTTCTTTACTTTTTGAAATGTATATTTTTAATGTTTTTGTAATTAGAAGTTTTTTTATTGGCATTATTTTTATTTTTTTGAAGAGTGGAAGGGAAGGTGTTGTTTTATTTTTTCCAAAGATTAATCGAATGAATGAATGAATTTTGGTTAAAGATTTTAAATTTTTTTTTTGTCGTTGTTCCCCAGCATTCAATTCCATATTACAATCTGGACTGAACTAGCGCAAAATATATATTTCGAAGTACATTTATGGGACATTTCTTCCTCAAAGAATAGAATTTTCTGAGTGCAATTTGCAATTCTTTTTGCAATTTTTCAACATGTATTATCCAATTTAGTTTCTCATCATTATCAAACCCAAATACTTGATCTGGTTGGTTCGGAGGATTCTTATACAGTTGTTAGAGCATACTTAATTATTTTTTCTATTACATTGATGGTACACTAAATGTTCAAAAAATTTCATTTTCTTATTTAAGTTAAATAATATGAATTTACTTTTGGGGCTTAAAACTAAGGAATTATAGTTTTTTTAGTATTTTACTACTCTTTGTATTGTATGTGTACCTACGCAGCCAGACCCACGAAAAGGAGACAACACCAAAGTATAAAAAACCAACCGGTTGAAAGGCGGCACACTTTCCAAGTTATTATTTTTGATCAGCGTACCCGAAGATTACTTTTTCAGTGTGTAGTCCAGAATACCTTGTACATACTTTGTTTATGATTCTTTATTAAACTTGGCTCACCTCAATATGCTCATTGATCACTCCACCTACCGCGTATTGTAAGGGGACGGACTTCTAGTATGGCTTCCATATCAGAGATGGCGCTACGATGCTCGTTGACTGGCCAACAAACTTGATCTGTTTTGTTTACGCCCTTTTTGAAGGGAGCTATCATCTGGAAATACACCCTTTATATATATGGTACTTATGTATTATACCGACCACACCCAATAAGGAACACTGAAATAGATATTTTATAGAAACGAACATTATATCATGAAAAACAACTCTTTAATTACAACAACTCTTTAATTTAAAAAAACAACTCTTCAATTACTCTTCAATTACTACGCTCACTCCTCCTTGACATTGCTGCATTCTGGGCATCATAGGAAACCCATTAACAATTGATAATCGTAGTAAGTTTGTAATTGTTTAATTAATATAAACCCGTTATCAATTGATAATCTTTGTAATTCTGTAATTAAAGAGTTGTTTTTCATGAGTACAAACTTTAATTATGCAAATAAAAAAGCAAAATCTTTCTGTTTCAACTTAATTTTTATTTATTCAAGTTGTATTAAAAAAAGTTACATTCATTCAGTTACAAAATTTATTCTAATGCTTCAGGAAATATAATATTGCGGGTGTATACTAAACCATTGTACTTGCATACCTTCTCCTCCCTCATCCTCCTCCTCCCTCCTATCGGTTCGTCACTTTGCGCTCCCTCTACCGGCAAATTCTACAACTTACCCTCGTTTTTGCACTTTTTCTTGTTTTTTAATATGAAGGAATCTGATTTATAACTTGGTAGAATTATCTGCACCAGTTTTCTTCATGCCGGTCAGTTTAAAAAAAATTTGAAGAGAATCGGTGCAGGCGTTCAAGCGTTATCACTTTGTATGTATCCTATTTATCCTATTAGTAAACTATTTATCTAATCAAATAGTTTACTAATAATCCTAATAGTTTCCTAATATTAGCTTCATAGTTTGAACGGCAAAGGAATCGACTCCGGAGCCCATTCAGCTGACCTTGGAGCTCAAGACATTATTATCCGTTTCCGTCCCAAGGGGCTTTTCAAATTTCTGCTTGATGGGTTGAATAGCAAAGAGCTTAGCTCTAGATATCACCCAGATGATCTGGGTGGCTCTAGACTTTATGATCCGTTTCCAGACGTCCCATGGGTTCTCCATTTCAAATCTCAGTTTCATAGGTTGAATAGTAAATAATTTAAATCGGCCGCTACTTTATTATCATTTCTGTAACGTTTTCCAACTCGTAAAAAGGCTTCAATCAAGTGTACTTACTATCCTCCTGTGTACTCCTCTGTAATATTATTTTAGTTGAGTGTCAACAAATCGCCAAGAAACTACAATGATTGTTATGGCAGATTCCTCTTTTTCTATGATTTCCGTCTGGGGGATGAAGTACGAGGGGCTCGGAATGGTTAAGTACTGTGATTGCAGCCCAAAACGCTAGATGAGTCGTGGCTCATAGGTTGTGATAACGGTGTTGTGAGACGATGGTTGTGGGTTCAAATCTTGATGCTTGGATCATTTTTTTTTTTTTTTTTTTGCTCTTACAACTCCCAAAATATACTTCAAAAACGTCATTCTGACTTACATGTCCACTAATCTGCATTTTTACTAAGGGATTGACTACGGGATGTTATGTCTTTTTGAGATGCGAGCTTGCGAGCATCCAGACCACCAAACTATACACATCATTCTGATCTACATACCCAACTAATCTTCATTTTTACTAAGGGATTGACTGGTACACAATCTCCTCTCCAATAAATCTATTTTTTCTTCGCATACAAGTTGAAAAGCCCGTGTCACCACGGGATGCAAGTACAAACTTTAATTGTGCAAATAAAAAAGCAAAATCTTTCTGTTTCAACCTAATTTTTATTTATTTAAGTTGTATTAAAAAAAGTTACATTCATTCAGTTATTATGTCGAAAATTCTACAACTTTCCCTCGTTTTTGCACTTTTTCTTGTTTTTTAATATGAAGGAATCTGATTTATAACTTGGTAGAATTATCTGCACCAGAATTTCCCTCGTTTTTGCACTTTTTCTTGTTTTTTAATATGAAGGAATCTGATTTATAACTTGGTAGAATTTTCTGCACCAGTTTTCTTCATGCCGGTCAGTTTAAAAAAAATTTGAAGAGAATCGGTGCAGGCGTTCAAGCGTTATCACTTTGTATGTATCCTATTATTATAATAGATAGATGGATAAATCCGTAGATTTACAGGTCGGAGCGACGCCGTAGTGTTGGCAACCGTTGGCTGCTCTTGTGAAGCGAATGCCGATCGTTCCCGAGTGCTCACGAAAGGAGCCGACCGGCCCCAAGTGCTTCATCCCACAGACGGAAGTTTTTCTATGTGGCAAGTAGTAAGGCGTTCAGAATTTCTATTTTGGGTATTCTGACTTTGTCAACCACAACTGAACGGCTCAACTCACAAAAATCGTTTTGGTGTCTTCGGATTTGTATAACACTTAGAGGTTCTATCTGCCTGATCCAATCGCAACCTCATTTGATGGGTAAAATAATTCCGCATGTCAGAGTTTCCCTTATTTACGAACTTGTTTACCGGGGCAACGCCGTTAGGGAAGCCCGAGCTGTCGACGAAGGGGAGAAGGTTCGGAGGAGTTCACTAAAGCCTAAATATTGGTCCGAAAAATTGAGGTATTTTTTCGAAAACCTATAATAATAAAACTAATAACTAATAATGAAAATTGAGTTAAATTATTATAGAAGATACCTACGTACTTCATCATAATCTCAGCCTCTTCATATGAAATGTGAAATGCGACTTTTACTTTGCCTCGGATAAGCTTCAGGTTTGAGCCACAGCTAAGGATCAATCAGGTATCCGCCTGCACGAATGTACTCCTCACGTTCCTTTAGCAAATCCATTCACTAGGTAAATACTACATTTTTATCTATCTCTTATTATAGATATTGAACTATTCATTGCATACAATATTATTTCGTACCTACTAGAGCATGTGAACAAATATTTCTGCTCATCCAAAAATAAAGTGAATTACCTGTTCAAAAGCAGCTCATTGCTTCGGTTAATAAGGAGTTTATAATATCAAGTTTCGATTATCTATCTTTACAAATCAAGATCATAACAGCTGATGTTGACTATTGAACTGACTGCCCCTGGTTTCCTATTGCTAATCAAGTCCTGATAATTAAGAAAAGGGGTCACATCTCACAGCAATCATGCGCACTATGTAAGTATTTGAAATAGGTATTTGCAAGAGCAATGCATTTCACCTATTTCTCACTTGATCTGACGTAAACCCAATTCATCACTTCTACATTTCATCTGCAGTACAATGTACGACTCTCCTCTCCTTCCATTTATTTTGACTGAAAAGATGGTGGATATGAGTTACATGGACTTACTAATTCATTTTACCGAGATATTCTCACCTGAAGGAATAGTACCTACGCACTCAACTCAATCATGAGAGTAATTTGATTTTTTTAACATTTATATCAGTGAAATATTTACAGCAATATACATTATAATTGGATCTTCCGTCTTATGTTCGGTTCAGAGCTAACTACGTTGAAAGGGAAGCATCATCAATTTAGTACCATCCGTGGTGAACTGGAGTGTGGTGAGCGTGTCCTATCCTCTTGACTTCGACGTTGAATCCGTTGTGCTTGTCAGCAGTGTAGTGGACTTCCCTGGTGGTGCCGTCAGCTTCCTTGAGGGTGTAGTAGCCCTTCACCACATCTCCTTCCCTCGTCTCGTGCTGAGCCTTGACGTCTCCAGTGTGCCCATCATGAACTTTGTATTCATAGGAGTAGTGAGGAGGTGCCTATGGATATAATATCAAACTTGAAAATTTCTTTTTACTTGAATGAAGGTCTCATTGGTTTCCCGATCCAAATTTCGGAATCCTATTTTGTTTGAATTTGAGTCGCAAAAATATACAACCCAAAACCATTATCTACGCATCCTGATACCAACGGAACGCATCTAATTGATTAGCCTAATCTTATGTAGACATACCAATGTACTAAACGTAATGTAAGTGTGGGAGTTGGTGAAAATCTCCTAATTGTGATAGTGCGGAAGAATCTTGGGATAAATAACTTGGCCCGGCCAGTCGCCTCTCCAAGCCGGGGAAGAGCAAGTGGAGTATCAGGGGTTTATCTTCAAGTTCTGCATTTAGATTCAAATAATTTAACTGTTAATCACTGGAGTTTCAACAAATGTGATAATTTTCATTTACCTACCGCCGTGAAAGAATTTTGGGAAAGTTGAATTGGTACCATATGCCAACTAAAAATGCCATAAAATTCCACAATTTTATTTCACCCAATATATTTCTTTTGTTCCAATTCTTCAATTGCAGTTTTTCCCTGGGTACATCCTTGCAGAACAATTCGTAGGGACCTACAAATATTATTCAATTGATTTATGTCCTTGAACTGACAGGATAGCTTAGTTTCAAGAGTGTAAAAATGAATAATCAGTCGACATACAGTGCCACCTACGTATTTGTTGTAAACTTTTATCACTGTAGTAGTTTCGGCAGAGAAAAAATGTATAATCCTTCTCAACTACCTATGTTCAGGGATCCAGACTACAGCCCTGATTTTCGTAAACCACTGGTCGCTTAAAAACTATGCCGTTTGCACTTACATAGTAGTCTTTGTGAGCATCGCCATCCCAAGAACCTTCCCATCCTTGGCAGGACACTGCAGCAACCACGGCGAGAATGACGAGGGCCTGCAATTTGTTGAAAGAAACGTAATTGATGTGCGTATATATAAGTAAACTGTATAAAAAACATTCGTATTATGACTAAGCTGTTTGATAGTAACTACGATACACATTTTGACAATAATTAAGCAACTATTGATGTGATGTGTGGGCGAAATATCTGGGAGTTTTACTCTTCTAAATGGACACTCCGACTAAGTGGTGACAAATATTTAAAAACCCCCACCAAGTTGGGTATCGCATAGCTACGATATCCTCGTATCCGATATATAAATAAATGGCTGCTTGAAATTTTAGAAAATCTTTATATATATGAACCATTCAATTTCAGGAATTTTTTATCGTAATCTATTGAAAACTGTAGAAGTCACGCGTGTTAAAAACATTTGAGGTTCGAGCATGCTCAGCAGCTGTAGTTGCAACCTGTTAGTAACCTATCACTTTATATTATTCAATCGGAAAACGAAATTTTCTCAGTTGAGAGTAGCTAAATGAGAAGATGATGTGTTCTTCGATCGTTCATGTTTACAATGTTACTTACTAACGTTCTATCTCTATATAACTCACCTTGGTGTACATTGTCTCAAGTGATGAATGACTGTGTCTGTTCTCGGATTAGTTATTCATTTATATACCAACCCCCCTTTCATACAATCCATTTCGGTTTTCTTACATCTCGCCGGTCGAGTGAATGTGCGGTATCCTTGTAATATTTTCGACCGAATGAATGTCACCACCGAAGCCAGTAAGTGCGTTTATCCTGACCCGAGCACGAGATTGCCACTATAGTCTTGTTCTACCTTTTCAAATATATTAGTCTTGCTGATCACTGCTCATTATTACCTATTGCAATTGACTAGGTACAATAGAAATTGTTTATGAAAAAAAGAAACAAATGGAGATCTTTTGACTGAAATGAAGATTACGCTGAAATCTAGCAGTAAAAATTGAAAAAAACTTTAAGGTGGCATCGAGTGACATAGCAGAAAAGTTGTTGTTCCTAAAATTTAAGAGGTGAACGAAATAATATAATAAGAGGTGAATTGGTATACTGTTAAAATAGTGTCGTTCATAAGCATGTTGCTCTCTTATCTGCTAACGTAATAAAACACATCAGCATCGTCAGCTTAAGTAAATAACCGAGTAAGATAAAGTTCAGCGTATCTGAAATTGAATGCTGCCAAAATACAGTGATAGGTTCTAGTAAATAGTATCTAGCTAGTTACTAGCTAGATGCCATATATATATATATATATATATATATATATATATATATATATATATATATATATATATATATATATATATATATATATATATATATATATATATATATATATATATATATATATATATATATATATATATATATATATATATATATATATATATTAAAATTAAAATAACTTACTTCCGATCGGAAACACGTGTCCATTATTTATGTCGTCGTCTCTTGATGTTCCAGAGAGTCTAAGGTATAGGTACACATAGTACCTTATAATATATGTATATTATAGGAAGTTGGAATTTGGTAGGGAGTCTCTCTGGAACATCAAGAGATAATTTAAATAATGGACACATTCCCGATCAAAGAATTAGCAAAATTCTCTACTGTTTCCCCAGTAAGTCGAAATTGTATGTATTGTATGTCGAAATCGTGGAACACTCGGGTCCCAGACAATGCCTGATGGCTGGTGGGAGTGCCGGAACCAGGCAGATAGCGCTTGGTTTGGCAGGGCTGTCGGTATCGGGCAGACCTAGTGTCTGGGATGGGGAGGAGGTACTTCTTCTCCATCTACAATAGGCCATTACGGCCTCAGTGGCTTAATGTATTTAAGAAAAAAAAAAAAAGTCGAAATTTGATGGTGAGATTCTCTGGAACATGAAGCAACTATTGAAATTATGGGCTCTTTCCGGATTAGATGAACGAGCTAAAATCTCTCCTGTTCACCCTAGGAAGTTGAAATTTGATGGGGAACCTTTCAGTGACATCGAAATGAAACCTTCCGTCAACCCTATAAAGTAGAATTTAAGGGTTGAAATATTTTAAAAACCGAGATCTAAAAAACTTTGAGACTTGAAAACTTAAACTCCAAATTTCAATCTTTAAAACTTTAATGATAGTTATTATCCCAAAGAATCTAATTCAACCATCCAGAACGCTGTACATAAAGTTGTTCACTCCCTATAAGAGCTAGAGCTTTGACAATGAGTAGCGACATCTATTAGTTACTGAGTCAACCGCTCAATTTCATTAACAACCGCTAGAGATTGTTAGCGGTTGTAAAATCAGAACACAGTAACACTAGCTTTTTATATTCTGACGATTGTTTCAGCTGATAAAATTACAATGGAATTCTGACCTCGTGAAATCGATTTCATTATTGCGCTTGTCCCTTTGGATGAACTAGTGAAGGGTTAGTAGATAATGTATTTTATCTCATAAATTTTCAGTTTTTAGGTACGTAACGGTACGTTTTCGGTTTTTAGGTACGTAACGGTACGTTTTCGGTTTTTAGGTAAGTAAATGTCGCTTCAATTAGGTCAGGTGACTAGTAAAGCGTAGATATATTATTTAATTGCATAATTTCCCCCCTGTAGTGCATATAATATATGGCGGATATTGGTGACAAAGTCAGCGTTACGGTGACTACCACGAAATCGCATTACGCAAGTAAGGTGCAGTCTGATAAGGGGACTGCGGTCCTAATTTATTCATAATCAATCTATGGGGCTGCACTTTGAAATGGAGCATCTTTGGGATATTTTATTTAATCGACTTATGGTGCTAAAACAAGAAACAGAACTCACATGGGGCATCTAGAATACAATTCTTAAGTATGGAGGGGCTCTGAAGAACTGGGAAATCCAGATCCTGATCCACTTATGATGCTGAAATTAATATGGAGCTCCTTTAGGACACTCGACAACGATTCCGAGGTACACTGATCAGCTGACAGGCCTCTGAGGCAAATTTATTTCCTTTTCAATACCTATACTATTTTTTTATACAAATTTTTTGCTAAATTTTCAACATTTACTGAGAAGCGTAAAATTGTGGAGTCCAGGAGTTGTAAAGGTGTGAACTCTCAAAGTGCCAGGTTTTGATAATATACTATAATGCAAGGTTCAATAATTATAGACCAATAACCTGCGTGTGAGGGCTATCTATTAGAGAAATAATAATCCTTTGTGTAGTAGTTCACTGATTTTTTTTTTTTTTTTTTTTTTTTTTTTTTTTTTTTTTTTTTTTCAATGGATAGATTGTGGTAACCAAGATCTTGACCTATCCAATACGCTCAACTACTCTGACTCATTTGAAAGTTGTTTCCTACCGTTAACAATTAGCATGCACATTCATTCCTTTCTCCAGAAAAATCCGTCGCGTAGATGTGTGCCGCAATATCCAACGGTTACGGGAGGGATACCGATATTCACCTATATAATCAAAAGAGCCCGTATATTATTCACTGTCAAACCCGAATCAACCATGTGTTCCCAAGTAAGTGAAGCACCTATACTACCTACACCTATAAAATACTTATAATAGATAAGCAAATGTAAGCATAATTTTGGAGAGTAATTTAGATTGAATAGTAACACATCTCAATACCTTAACTTTCGATCAAAGTAAAGGTATAACTTACTGTTGCAACTTCCATCAGTCTTACTTATGTTATAGTTAGAGTGAAGCTCAAAGGAAACAAATGACAGCTTGCGTGTAGTCCATAACTAAATATTTTGATCGAAAACCAATAAGTATTTGTTCCCTAAAGAACTTCGAGGAAAGGGACCCATAATATCGGCAGAGACCGTTTTCCAAGGGGTCGTTAACGTGGGTACATTAAACCTCTAGGAGCGGTGTTGGACGGCTTTACACGTTGACATATATCACATTTTTTTAGATATCGGACAATGTCTTGAAACATTCCTGGCCAGTAATAAAGTCTACCAACACGCCAGTGTGTTTTTGCCACCCCCAGGTGTCCAGACTGCGGGACGTCGTGGCATTCGGCCAAAATTCGGGATCGCATATTCCATGGAACGACTAGTTTCCAGTCCTCACTAGGGTCTTCAAGTTCCCCCTTAAGAAACGACTTGCGATAATAATATAATTGATTGTCCTGTATCTTCCACTCCGGATGGTTTTCAGGATTGTTTCTTACCCCGTACATTTTCTGTATGTACCAATCATCCTTAATTGGTTTGGTAATAGGAGCTGAAGTAGGAGAATTATCAGGAATAACGGTAGAAGAAATGACAGCGACACTGGTTTGAGAAGGTATCCTAGAGAGAGCATCGGCTACGCAATTTAGCTTTCCCTTCCGGTACACCACCTTATAGTGATAAGGTTGCAAGCGCAAGGACTGTGAATTCACTTCCCTCAAGATACTGTCTATTTTTCTCAATACCAAAAATTACTGCCAATCATTCCTTTTCAGTAACGCTATAATTGCGTTCGGCGGATGACAGTGTTCGTGAACTGTAACTAATGACTCGCTCATTGCCATCATGCAATTGAACAAGTGCGGCACCAATACCACAGTGGCTGGCATCAGTTTGCAAAATGAAAGGTAACTCAAAATTTGGCCTTGCCAAAACAGGAGCTGAAGTGAGAGCAGCCTTGAGAGAATCAAATGCAGTGGACTGCTCCTCAGACCATAACCAAGTTTTCCTCTTGGCCAATAAAGAGGTCAGTGGGGCCACTATTGACGAGAAATCAGGTATAAATCGGCGGTACCAACCAGACATTCCCAGGAATCTACGGAGCTCAGTGACGTTTGTCGGGGCTGGGTATGAAGTGACCGCTTCAACCTTTTCGGGATCCACGCTGATTCCATCAAAGTTTACCCTGTAACCCAAATATCGAACTTCCTTGCAACCGAACTCACATTTTTCCGGATTAAGGCGAAGTCCTGATTCCTTGAGACGACGAAAAACTTCCTTCAGAAGAGTACAATGTTCATGAAAGTCAGATGTACATAAAAGAATGTCATCTAGAAACACAACCACTTGGGGATACAAATCCAAGAATATGGAATCCGCCAGGCGTTGAAAGGTACTGGGAGAATTGCATAATCCAAACGGCATAGTACGAAATCGGAACAAACCTCGTCCAGGCACAACAAAGGACGTTATATCACGGCTTTCCTCGTCAGCCAGAGGTACTTGTAAGAAAGCTTGTTTGAGATCTAGTTTAGATAGATATGCAGCTTGTCGGAGACTGTCAAGTAACGTATTCAAATTCGGCATTGGATACGAGTCTTTTTTGGTGATTGAGTTCACTCGGCGGAAGTCGATACAGAACCTATAAGAATCGCCCTTGCGCACCATCACAACTGGGGAACTCCAAGGGGAATTACTTGCTTCTACTATCCCAGACTCTAGCATACTATCAAGTTCTTTGTACATTGCCTCTAAGACTTTTGGAGAGTAGTTGTAAGATCTTTGTTTTATTGGTTCGGCAGAACCCACATCAATTCGATGCGAAATCCTAGAAGTTAGTCCTGGAGCTTTCTCAAGGTCAGAGAGCCCTTGTTCAACTATCTGGTCCAAAACTTCACGTTGAGGATCGGTAAGTTCCTTGATGCCACAACAGCTGACTACTGACACTGGGTTCACATATGAGCTGTAGAATTGTGATGACGGGAAACGAAATTTCTGATGCGGAAAATCGCAAAAATACCAAGAATTGTCCCGAGGGTCAGTTCCAATGCCAGAGTATTTAATAAAATCTAACCCCAAGAGCACTGGAAAAGATAAAGAACTAAGATAATAAAATTCAAATTCTAACAGTCGGGGTCCAAGTAGAAATTTCATTGGGTATGATTTAAATATGGTGGTTAGAGATCCATCTGCCATCTGAGCTAAAATAGGACGCATATGAGAATTCCTCAAGGTAGCCTCAGATTTAGAATTCTTTGGTAGAAGTCCTAATGTTCGAAGACCTTTATCTCCGATGAACGATAAGGATGCACCAGAGTCATAAAGCGCTGGAACGCAGACTGTAACTAAGTCAGGTGAATTACCATTTAATAACTGAAAGTTTATGGGTAATACCCACAGATCAGAGGAAGCGGGATCAGTATTCAGTGAACAAGTCGGTAAACATGTTGAGTGACTCAGTTGTCCACTCGGAAATATAGACGATAATTGAACAATCTCTTTTTGACGTAGAGATGGAACCTGAGATATAGACGGTAGGACGGTAGAAGGTAGAGACGAAAGACGAGACGAAACGGTAGAATGAAGAGACGAAACGGTAGTAGTAGATAATTCGGTAGATGAAATAGTAGGGCCAATATATCGTGAGGGAGACGGACGGCCCACTAGGAACGACTCCCATTGTTGTTTTCCGGGTGACAGGTAGGACATGAGTTAACGGTCACTCCCGTGTGCCCACAACGATAACAGAACCGTCTTCTAGGTTCCGGACAAGAAACATATAAATGTTTAGTGCTGCTACAGTTCCAACAGACCACACCAGAAGTACTGGGTATGGGCTGAGTCGGTGTTTTGTTATCCGAGGTAACAGGTTCTTTAGATGAACTGTGACTAACCGGACGTGAATTTTGGGAAGGTGTCTTAGCAATCCTAGGATTCGGACTGTTTGTTTTATCCGAAGGATCTTTATGAGAAATTTGATAAATCCCCACTTGATCAGGGAATTTAGTATTATTTGCTGACTTGAGAGTTGAACTGTTCTTGGAATGTTGTTCCTTGGAACGGGATGAACTA
Organism: Adelphocoris suturalis; assembly: GCA_030762985.1. Lineage (NCBI taxonomy): Eukaryota > Metazoa > Arthropoda > Insecta > Hemiptera > Miridae > Adelphocoris > Adelphocoris suturalis. The sequence goes on along the minus strand of CM061040.1, from coordinate 151,624,844 downwards.
GTGACTACAGGTTTAAGAAGTTCCTCCCTGCGGCTGAGTTCAGTAATGAATTCAAATTCGTTCGGTTTTGACCGACTCGTCAACACTAGGACTAAGAGGAGTTGTCATAGTGGTAAGCTACTTGGGACGAAAATTCTAGGTAGGCTTATAAGAGTTCATAGGACTGTAAATGTGGTATAAATAATGTATATCTATATTTATATATACCTAAACGTGAGCGTAACTTCTAAAATAAAAAAGATTGATTTCTGAAATCGTAATCGGTAGTACTAGCTTGTGGGTACTTGAACACAAATCGATAGGTACCTACATACGAAGATCAACATATATGGTTACCTACGTTAGTTACTCAAAGGTGATTCAAAATATAGTATATCAAATGCGATATAATATTCAACATGAACTCTTAAATCTTGTTCGTAGCGAAATTTATTCCGCTAAAACGAAGTAAAATAAATTTGCTTGTTTACAACAAAATATATATACAGGAAATGCTCAGGGATCGGAATGCTTAGGTTAAAGATGGTTCCGTAGGTACCTATTTCGTTTTCAACTCATCAATTCATTCTTCGTATCATTAATATCTACTGCACATGTGCCATTGTGAAATAGGTACTTGTAATGACCTCAATTTCCTCGGTTTTCATCCGATTTTGATGACATTGTCAGCGATTGCGCGGCTTAGGTTGTAGATGGTCCAGTACCTATTTCATTTTCAACTCATCAAACCTAAATTACATTGAGTATCTTTTTTCGTTTCTCTATTGACCAATTATGACATTTCACGCAACTTCTTGATTAACTCTTTTCCGCCATGGAATTTTTCAAGATCATTTAAAACATTTCAATGATCTACACATTCATCATAGGTAAACATACCTATTATACCTCAAGGATTGTTCATAATTCATTATTAACTTTGCGTGAGGCTCAGCTGCTCTTATATTCAACGCGGCTTAGACAGCCTAAGATTTTAGAAAAAATGAGATCTTTCCAGCGAGTAGAGATCGAGTTTTCGATGATAAAAAATGACAAAGATAGGCCGTTCCATCGCAACGATTTGGTTCTTAGCGGGAATCATCAGAATGTTTTTTCATGCGAAAACCGCGTAATGTTTTTTCTTAATTCTTTTTTCTTTCTTTGTTTTTAATGTTGTGTGCCAAAGTAAAAACATGGTATTGTCAAAGTACGTAAAATCCGCCTGAATTACTGCCTAAATGCTACCTAGTAGATACTTATAAGTGTGTAGAATATGTTTCTCATCACTTCTTAACAGTAGAATACTAAATTGAAATTTGGTGAGTGATTTACTATTTGACAACGAATATAATTTATACCTATTATAATTAGCATTAACATGAGTTACATTTTTTGCAACAAATTACAGGCTCTCATCATTTTCGCTGCGGTTGCTGCAGTGTCCTGCCAGGGATGGGAAAGCTCTTGGGACGGAGATGCTCACAAAGACTACCACGTAAGTAAGAAACTGCACAACATCCATTGAGCGGCTGACATTCAATTCCTCTTCAAACTACCTACCTACGTCGCTAGGAGATTTATGATTTTGACTTACGAAAGATAATTCAACTTTTCCTTGTCACACACAGTATATTGTAGATTATAGCAAGTTGAATAAAATTTATTTCTTATAGATGATATCGGTGGAAGTCATCTGACGAAGGGTGGTTAAAACTGTGATGGTTATCCTGGGCCCGCGCAGGTTATGATCAACCAGTGACGAGCCCTTAGTTTGTGTCTTCAAAAATTGTGCTTTGCGTTGTTTTGGTGCGGTCGTTTTTTGCTACATTTTCAGATGTTTGGCAAATGTACGATATCGAGAAGTCGTAAACTTTTCTTTTGGAGTGTGTTTTACAGGTTTTCTCAGCCTCGTTTGTTGTTGAGAGACATTGTACTAACCTTATTTGTGACTTCGTTTTCCTATAACTTATATTTTTTAATTCACTCTAAAGACCACTTTTAATTCACTTTTAAGATGTTTTTCGCGATTTCGACTTTGTGTCACTAAAACTGTCATAACTCCCTAAATTTTCAGTCAAAACTTAAATCTGATTATACCGTTGAAAAGAACGTCAGATTCCCCATCTTCCTAATGAGTTTTTGAAAATTTTCAAGTGGAATAGAAGGGTGAAAAATAATCCATAAGTGGAAAATTTGTAAAACTCCGAAAATTTTCACTATCTAAAAAGTTTGACTCCTGGATCCTTCTGGATGGAACTTTTCTCGCTGTAAGCCTAAAAATTGCATTATAATCCCAGCTTTCCAACGGTGCAGTCAATCTTCATTTTCCTTTGTTAATTGGAGGAGGAAAGTATGTTTGTTCGCTGGAAAACGTGGTTTTTATATAAAAACGAAGGTTTTCTTGAAAAAGACCCCCTAAGAAAATACTGGTTTGGGGTCGGTTTCATCGTATTTTTCACTCGTATTTATCTCTCTATCTCCGTTACAAACTAGTTTTTAGTTAATTTGTTATGCACAATTTAATGTGTTTTTTAAGGGTAAAACTATGTAAAACTCGGATGTAACGGAGTTGGAGAGATCTACAAGTGTTACCATTCGATTCAGCGTGAAAAAATACGAAGAAACCGACCCCAAACTAGTATTTTCTTAGGGTGTCATTTTCACGAAAACCCTAGATGTCATAGAAAATACGTAAATAACTTCAAACATGTTGAAAACTATGCACATTGTTCCAAATGAATCCCAAAAAATAATCACTTACCTCTGTTCACAATGGGAAGATTCTGTCAAATGGATCCTTCAATCTGTACAGAAAGATCGTGGACTTCTTCCCACAAGGGTTTCTTATTACTTTCCTTCTTATTTGCACGCACTGGTTCACAGACGGCAATTTTAATACAAATAACGGCCTACAAATTGAACCTTGTTTTCTTGTTTTTCAATCGTGGGGTGCGAGCTATGACCATAACCTGACGTGCTTGGGAACCTATCACCGTTTATAACGTCACTACAGCGTTCATAGCTGTCCTTTGGTAACGCGAGCACCCTTCCGCCGATATCGTCTATTACTGACATCGTAAATTTAAACATATCAGGTGGAGTGTGATGGTCATAATTTTATTAGGGAATTTTCAATATGTTCTTGTACATCTGTTTCTACTAACACACGTGTTGACGTTATATTTCATTTGAACGATCTAGGACCTAACGAAATGCGAACTGATGAATATACCAAAAACCAGGGCGGTTTCAATCCTTTTAAATTAATGTTAACAGGGGAAAAAATCCTCTAGTTATTCCTAAAAACTGATTGAGGTACTGACTGATTAAAAAAAAAAAAAAAAAAAAAAATGCTAAACTTGATACTGAATACTGGTGTGAGGGTGGAAGGAACACGGCTTCTTCCTTTTATGTATTTATTCACAACTAATTTCGCCTGTCACTAGGCCTCATCAGGTGCTACGATATGAACATATGGTTTTTGGCAACGCGATATTTCCCCCCAGCTGTCTTGTTGTCTACTGGTTGACGAATCAACTTCTTCATTTCGATATGAAACGACGATTTTCAATCCTGAATTTGAATTTCATGTTAATTTCAGTACAAATACTGTCTAATTTCTCATTTTTAGTCGTCAATTCGTAAACAGGGCATGGATTTAACGCAAAGATAGTAAGCCTCAAGTGTGGATCACCGCGGTTTAGTTGCACTTATAGGTCATTAGTCGTTACGAACTTCATGTTTTTGGGTTTTCCGTAGGGTAAATTATCAACAAGTATGAAATGTATTTATCTCTATGACAATGAACCAGAATTTTACCTGACACAATCATCAGTGGAGGCAGCACTTCATGCAATGTTCACGAGAAAATAGCTGTGAGATCAGAACAACTAAGAACAATACTGCAAAGTAGGAGTGTCTTAAAACTCAGTTTTCTCATTTAAAATATGTGAAATAATAGAAACAAGGCTCTAACCGACCAAATACATGGAGTCTGTGCGCAAAATAACGGATTTTTCTCGATCGAGTTCAAGGTAAGTTGTGTCTAGTAAGGTATGTGTCTAGTAAAGCTAGACACATCAAATGGCACATTCGGTTTCTACGCGACTTGAAACGAAAAATAACCAAGTTTGAGAGGTGTTCAAAAAACCTACCCGCTACATCAATTTAATTAGTAGGTACTGATGGCGAATTGTAAGAGCACTAATATTATTTAGGATTTTATTTTTATTTAATAGGATTTTACTTCACGCAATTTTCACGAGAAAACAGCTGAAGGATCAGGCAAACTGCGAAGAAGTAGTGTCTTGAAACTCAGGTTTCTCATTTAAAATAATGTGAAATAATAAAAAGAAGGCTCTAATCGACCAACTAGCGCCTGTGTGCAAATAACGGATGTTTTTTGATCGAGTTGAAGGCCAGAAAAGCGAGACGGCGGAGGCGGACTTCAAGTGACACATTCGGTTTCTACACGACTTGGAACGAAAAATAACCAAGTTTGAGAGGTGTTCAAAAAACCTACCCGCTACATCAACTTAATTAGTAGGTACTGATGGCGAATTTTAAGAGCACTAATATTATTTACTTCACCAGTATTCGAATAATATTAAGGTGACAAATAGCGTTACATTGACAGGAAGGTTAGGATGGTGTCGTGTGCCTTTAGGTCCCCAAACGGGTGACGTCGAATGAGCCATTCTAACGTACGATGCTGCTAACGTACCCTCAAGGTCACATGCTCTTGGGTACGTTAGGGTGACGTTAAAGGCACGTCACCAAAAACTCTCTAATATTAGGATCTTGTTGTGTAGGAATTATAATATTCATATATATAATAACATGCGAATAGGTAACTTTTCAAATGAAACCTCAAGTTACAAGTAGTTTCCAATGGTGAATTGGAATATTCATGAGAGCAGGGCCAGAAGTGCATTCAGCAATGCAGTTGGACCCAATGGAGTTAGATAGTACTGCTCTGCTGGTAGCAATGATAAAGATTTCTTGTGATAGTATTACCCAATACTTACTTCCTTCCATTGCTCTTCACTGTATCAAATTTATTTCATATGGAATCATGTTGTGGGCAAAGTAACAATAGTGAATTCAACTATAACCGTAGGCACCTCCTCACTACTCTTATGAGTACAAAGTGCACGATGGCCACACTGGAGACGTCAAGACCCAGCACGAGACGAGGGAAGGAGATGTGGTGAAGGGCTACTACACCCTCAAGGAGGCTGACGGCACCACCAGGGAAGTCCACTACACTGCTGACAAGCACAACGGATTCAACGCCGAAGTCAAGAGGATCGGACACGCTCACCACGCTCCAGTTCACCACGCTCCAGCTCATCACTGGTGGAACTGAATTCGTGATCGTCACAAATATTGACATCTTCCTACCAAGTTGCATGGTGAATATATGGAATAGATAGACGTACTGAATTGTTGTAAATATGTAAAATTGGTGAAAATACATAAATATCTTATTTATGAATAAAATTTAATTATTTCAATTTAATAAGAGTAGTGGTATTCCACTCTAGGTATAGGTTCATAGTTCTGATATAAATATACATTACAACCGATCATATTTACGAAAACCCGAAATATACGAGACCCACAACAGAAAATCTCATCTCTATAATAAGCCTTGACCACATCGATTGCCGCGCTTGCATGTGGCAGCTGGGCTACTATTACAGTACGATTAATGTTATTCTAATAGGCTGTTGCTGATCAGAATGGTTCTTGAAGTTGCTCCTATACTCTACCACACCCAGAAGCCCCCCGTTCCAAATTCAACAATTTAAGTTGAATACGACTAGATTAATTAAAAAAATAAAAATATATTAGGTAGTTCAATACTTTGGTCCCTAAGTCAGGAAGGTCTTGGGTTATAAGATGTGGAGTCATTAGATTTTCACCCTCCTATGCATTTTGAGTGGAAAAAGAAACCTTCGCTCTTCACCAGGCCACATATAAATGATGGTGTCAGTATAATGTACATCGATGCATTCCAGTGGTCTGGGAGGGGAAAAGGAAAAAGAAATAATAATAATAATAGTAGCAGGGAAGTTTCATACACAAAATAACGTCAATCAACGCCGAAGTCAAGAGGATCGGACACGCTCACCACGCTCCAACTCACCATGGATGATACTAAATCGAACACTATCTGGGGGTTGCTGTAGGTGAACTATTCATCTATAAAACTAGTGTACATAGCTGTAAATAGATTAATCAACAAACACCATTATAATGTGAATTTCTTTAGTTTCCCCCCTTCCCACTCAAATGTTTAGTGCTCACTAGAAACAAGATTACAAGTTAAGTTCTATATCTACCTATTCGTGATGGGGAAAGAAAAGTGTTCAATTTAGCAAACAATACACATATCATAGTCATATACATATACGTATAATTAATAGAACGGAAATATAATGAGAATACAGTGATGAACCGCTGGTGTCAAGATGACAATAAATAGCAGTTGGGAAACATTTGACAAGGAATTGATCTGGTCTGAACTAATGAACAAACATGAGTCAACATTGCTCTTTTTGGCTCTGACAAAACCATGAATGTACTAGTGACCGTTTCAGTGGGCATCCATATACCGATAATATCCGATAATATCCGATAGTCCGATATATATTAGCTTTGAGGCTTTCAATCAGTTAGGTAGTGGCCAGAACTTTTGACAATTTCAAACAGCTGAAAGTTGAACATTGTTGAGTGAGACAGTAGGTAGTGCATACGAATCAAATTTGGTGCGGGGGTGTGTGAGCTAACATCATGCATATATAAATAATATTTAGCCATATCTGTGTGCTTGGATCTTCGGTTCAATAGCTTACAGAGCTTCATACATAAAATACCAATGTGTTACCAGTATGTTATACCAGATAGCATGGTGCTGAACTGATTAGGATAGATCGACAGCATTAAAATAGTTCATAATAATTAGCTAGGTGAACTGGTTAACTTTATTTTCATTTATTTATTTTTTATTTATTCATTTATTTATTTATTTTTACATACGAGCAGATGCTCAATTTACAACGAGTAGGTACATACATTTGTGAGGCATTTAAATTATAGTGCTTAACATAAAAAACCCATAAAAATGGGAACTTCATAAAAATTCAAGCAAGCAAAAAAAAAAAAAAAAAACCTAAATATAATATAAAAAGTCCAGTCATGCAGCATGACCCCATGAGCGAATTTTTGAAGAAATCTCCGACATTTCAGTCGCTATTGATCGTGTAGAGAAATTTTAGTTTATGATTTTGATAGACAAACATGGAATCAAATTATTAAAAATAATTAGGTTTTTAACAGTTTTTAACAGCATTGTTCTAGGACTGGTTATACAGGGATACTTTCATAAGAGTAGTTCAATCTGAATTTGGACAATGTTTCATGCAAATATTACCGATTTTTACAACTAGCGAACGGCATTATTTCGATTTTTGATTGATTTTTCAACTTTGAAATTTTTGAAAACTTGATACATATTCTTATAGGAAATTTTACGCTGATTCTGAATATACCATATGTTAGTATGCTGAAAAAATTATTTCGCACGACAAATCGCAAAAAACAGGCAATTTTGCAATTTTTGACTACATTTCAGATGTGGACAGTGTGTCTCAAGAGTGCATGTCCGGCAAAATTCACCCCACTCTTCCGACTGCCGCTAGCCAATCAGAAGGCCGAACGCATGACCGGATAGCCGCATTACCGCATGGATGTGAACCCACCTTGAACGACAATTTTTCAAATCCAAACATTGTTATCGGTACATTGGCAACATATGTGGTTTCCATGTCACTGTAGCAACGCGTGTCTGACTCTATTGAGTAACATTAATTCTTGTTTGAAGTGTAAATTATTGTTTTTGTACGCGGTCTCAACAGTACATTGTATCCACTATGGCAGGTAAGCTTATTTTCCATAACTTTTTAGTATTTTAAGCGAAAAAACCAATAGGATGGCACTTAGTTTTGTTAGTTTACATTGTCAACACTAGTTATAGCTCTCCAATACAAGTCCAGTTCCACAGTAAATAGAGTAAGTACGTCCACCAGTCCACATCAGGACTAGGCTTCACTCTTTTCTCACCGGAACTTGGAACATCATGAATCGTGTTAGGTACCTATAATACTTCCTTGAATTTTCATATATTTTGTACCCTACTTTCGAAGTAGGAAAGTAGGTAATTAGGTAAGGAAGTAGGTAAGTAGTAGTAAGGTACAGTGATTAATTTTTTTAAATACATTTTTTGCAGGTAGGCGTATTTTCGATATCGACGATCTCTCGATATCTCGATCGAAAAACGAGTCTCCTGATTCCTCCGATCACACGATCGATGTGATACCATGTTCAACAGCTCAGCGAGTGGGAGGCAATGTTGTTGGGCAAAACACTGTTGAAAAAACTAAGCTAATGTTGAAGAGAAACATTTTTTGGTGATGATTTTGAATAGCTAAGTTATTCATATTGAAAGATAAAAACTGGTTTTACAACTATCATACTACAAAATAATTCTGGTTTTATTATATTTTAACAACATTTTAAAAATACCGATTTTTTGACAAACTAAACCTACATTATTTTCCATTACATTGGTTTGTCTTCATGTTCTACTAAGTCCTAATGTCCTCTAAAATGGACATGGAAAAATATGCTCTCAGTTCACTTCGGTCCTGATGTCCATAGTGGTGGACACATCGATATATTCAACAGGTGCAGCAATATGCATAAAATTCACCGTGTGAATGTTTTTTTTTTCTTCTTCTTTTTTGCCGTACTTAGTCATTATACTTGTTTTCTTCCGTTTTCTTGTGTTGATGATTAATTAGCCTAGTTTCTCACAATAGATCATTGTGGGATAAGAGAAACAAACTAGTAGAAGGTTGTGTAGGAACTCAATCGTACTGGTACGTAAGTTTTGCGTAATGTGCTTATTAGATTTATGGTGTTTTTATTACCTATTTCTTTATGAATGTCATCTCAAAGTCTGAAGAAAATGGGGACTATAAAAAAATTGAACGAGACCCACTTAATAATTATCAAAAACTGCAGTCTGTGTATCCACCAATCCGACCTTGTTCTGATGATTCATTGCGACGGAGTCGTCCAAACAAAAGTTCGACATACGTATCCATAGTAACCTTAGCTTTAAATACGGGTTCATAAGGAGAGTAACCAATAGACAAGATGGATTTTAAAGCGTTTTATAGCCATCAAATATTTACAGTAATATACATTATAGATGGGACTTCTTCTTACGTATAGCTCGCAATCAACTATAGTGTAATGGAAGAGTCATCAATTTAGTACCATCCGTGGTGAGCTGGCGCGTGGTGAGCGTGTCCGATCCTCTTGACTTCAGCGTTGAATCCGTTGTGCTTGTCAGCAGTGTAGTGGACTTCCCTGGTGGTGCCGTCAGCCTCCTTGAGGGTGTAGTAGCCCTTCACCACATCTCCTTCCCTCGTCTCATGCTGAGCCTTGACGTCTCCAGTGTGGCCATCGTGGACTTTGTATTCATAGGAGTAGTGAGGAGGTGCCTGTGGGCATAACGTTATGCTTGATAGTATCGTGATGACATACTTTTGATAAAGTTCAAGTCATGCAGCATGATCGTATGAGCGAATTTTCGTAAATTATCGTATTGCATAATGTTTAATTGTTTTGACATTTGAGCTTTTTGAGTGCAAGGATATTGTTAACCATCAATTTTGTGGTAAAAACTTATTCTAAATAATAATCTACTATTCAAATAGAGGTTTCGAATTTATTGCTTTATTTGCAGTTTTTCAATTTTTTAGCAATTCTTAATGAAATTTAAGTAAATTTTTCAGCATAAATTTGTACATACATTTTTGACTTTTCTATTTTATATTTGATAAAATATTCTGCTAAAAATATGAATTTAACAATTTTTTGCCGTTTTTAGCCATTTATGCTAAATTATCTCCTGTTTATTCTTGGAAGTTGAGATTCGAAAGGGAGACTCTCTGGGACACTAAGAGACGATTGCAATTATTGGCTCCTACACAATCAGCTGAGTGAGCTAAATTCTCTCCTGTTATCCCAAGGAAGTTGAAATTTGATAGGGAGACTCTCTGGAACACTATGAGACGGTTGCAATATTCCTGATCACTTTACTGAGCTAAAATCTCTCCTGTTCATCCTTGGAAGTTGAGATTCCAAAGGGACACTCTCGGGGCCACTGAGACAATTGAAAATATTGGCTCTTTCCCAATCAGCTGAGTGAGCTAAATTCTCTCATCTTACCGCAATATATTGCTTTATTTGCAGTTTTTCAATTTTTTAGCAATTCTTAATGAAATTTAAGTAAATTTTTCAGCATGAATTTGTACATACATTTTTGACTTTTCTATTTTATATTTGATAAAATATTCTGCTAAAAATATGAATTTAACAATTTTTTGCCGTTTTTAGCCATTTATGCTAAATTATCTCCTGTTTATTCTTGGAAGTTGAGATTCGAAAGGGAGACTCTCTGGGACACTAAGAGACAATTGAAATTATTGGCTCTTTCCCAATCAGCTGAGTGAGCTAAATTCTCTCCTGTTATCCCAAGGAAGTTGAAATTTGATAGGGAGACTCTCTGGAACACTATGAGACGGTTGCAACATTCCTGATCACTTTACTGAGCTAAAATCTCTCCTGTTCATCCTAGGAAGTTGACATTAGATATGGGGACTCCCTGGGACTTTAGGAGACGACGGAAATGAGTCTTTCCTAATCAGCTGAATGAGCTAAAATCTCTCCTGTCCATCCTAGGAAGTTGAGATTCGAAAGGGAGACTCTCTGGGACACTAAGAGAAGATTGAATTCGTTGGGTCTTTTCTGATCAGCTGACTTAGCTAATTTAGTTGAGACGTTTTTAACTTGTGACACAAAACAAATATTTCACAGGGGAGGAAAATAAGGCATATCCATGTACCGATGTATCTGCATGTAGCGTCGACACTTAACATCAGTTATGTTTAAACATGTTTAAGTTTAACATGTTTTCATGACCTAGAAATCCAGGGTTTTTTTCCGAACGGATCCAGAGCGAATGGATCAACGTACAGCGTTGCGGATGGATTTATTTGATTCGTTGGGATAATATTTATCAAAGACAACCAATATAATCATTACTGTTACCTTGTGTTTTCAAGATTTCAATTTTTGAATATCTCCGTTAAAAGATGCTAGCCTATAGGTTTGATAAAAATTTGTGCCGTCCAGAATCAATTAGACCCCAAATGTGATTTATTAGCCGGGTTTCATCAATTGTGGTCCAATAGTTTCGGAGAAAAGCTCTGGACGGTGGAGGGCAGACGGACGGATTTTATTCCATTTTACTTTTGGGATCTACGTATCTTGAAACGAAAGCCAACAAAGTTGACGGTTGGGAGGGGGGGGGGGGGTTAATTATTTTTCTTGGTGGGTTACAAAGGTTCATTATTGAAAATAATAGGTAAGCCAAAAAGACCATATTTTTACAGAATAATAAAATTGGTGACTCAAACTGTTTATGATTAAAGAAAATTGTTTAAATATCAAGCTGTTAGTTAGTACTTACGTAGTAGTCTTTGTGTGCATCCCCGTCCCAAGAACCTTCCCATCCTTGGCAGGACACTGCAGCAACCACGGCGAGAATGACAATGGCCTGTTGTACGATTTGATGTTAGAAACTTAGTTGAGTTAGGTACGTAATTTAACGGTATATAATTATAATATGCATATTCGGACAGTGGACAGTGGAAGTATGTACCTACATAATACTTTATGAGACTCATGTGAGAGCCTATTTTACTAATGTATAAATGTCTTTCTTAATGTATAAAAATCTTTCTAATAGTTTTACTACGAAATGTCACTAATTCTATGTAGCCAGTACCTAGCTGAAATATTTTTCAAAAATATTGAGGTATGAGTTTTATACTTACGTTGGTATACATGTTTAACAACTTGAGATCGACTGTGAATATGTTTTGGATTATTTTCGCTTTAATACCAGTCACCCCTCCAGTAACTTAGATTATTACAACATTTTTCATTGGTACGCCTCACCGGGTTTTCCAGAGAAAGGAATTCATAACCTCATTATTAACGAAAGGAAAATTATTATGAATAAATCGTTGGGGACCAGTTTAGTGGAACGACCAATAGATTAAGAGCCAGCAACATCGATATTAACTGAAAAACGTAAAGCTACTAACCCATTAAATTTGTAATTCTTATGTCCCCATATAAAGAACCGGTGGTCTGGTAGTCCGCGCCCGTTGCTTTCCTTTAAAAAATTTTGACTAAATTTCGAAAATTTCGTATTCAATTTATCTGAGAGATAAATGGTTCGAATTTTCTTTAAAATGTTCGCCATCTTCCTGATAGATCATTAATGTTGTCAGACAACTTACTATTTGCGTTTTCAAAACTGACAACTTTGAATTTCATGAAATTTTACATTCAATTTAACTGTGAGATGAATGACTGAAATTTTTTGTTAAATATTCATTATACTTACGTAGATAAAAATTTGTGCTGCCAGACTTACCAACTTGAGTTTTCAAGACTGACCAAAATTTAAATTTCAGTTGAATACAACTCTACCGAAACTAAAATGGCTTCGCTAAAAACTTCGCTATAATCTGACACACAGTCCTCAGACGGTAAAGGTATTACCAAGTGACCGTCGCTTAATGTCGCATTTTGAAAACTTACTCAGTTTAAATTTGATGAAGTATTACACTGAATTTAACTGATAGATAAACGAGTGGAATGTTTTCAGAAGTATTCAGTAGGCCTTCGTAGATGAAAATTTGGGATGCCAGACCAGTTACCACCAGGTCACATAAGGAATTAAATAATATCAAATCGGTAGAAGTGACCGGTTACACATTGTGTGACAGATTGTAGAGAAGTTTAATGGATTCTTGATTTGGTTGAATTGTATGCAACTGAATTTTAAATTTCGGTCAGTTTTGATAACGCAACTAGGAAGGTCTAATGGCATCTTATAAAAGATTCTACTAATTTATTCCTCAGTCAAATTCAGTCCAAAATTTCATCAAATTTAAACTGGTCAGTTTTCAAAATGCAACATTACGCGACTGTCATGGTAATACCCTTACCCTCTGAGGACTGTGTGGCAGATTGTAACGAAGTTTAGTAATCTTGGATTCCATTGAATTCTATTCAACTGAAATTCAAATTTCGATCAGTTTTGAAAACGTAAGGTGGTGTCTGGCCTAGCAGCCCAAACTTTGTGTCTGCGTGCGCGCGCGTGTGTGTGTCGTTCCAGACGATAACTCTCCTTTGGATTGAGATGAACATTCCATTCTTGGACCAAAAAATCAAGCTCTCCAATTGAAAGGATGAATTTGTTGGCCAGTACTTTTTGAGCACATTAGATTGGTTAACTTTCTAAAAATGAGCTCATAAAAACACAAAAAAGGCTAAAAACTCAAAGATAGTTAACTTTATAACTTTTAGGTGAATTCTGGTTATAAACAACGAACTAGTAGGTACATCAAACTTTTATGCACACAATTACGCTGAAAAATGTACTTATTTTTTTCGATATTTGTAGAAAAATCGATCAAAACTGCACACAAAAAATTTAAAAATTCAAAATAGTTTTTGAGTCATAAAATACTACTTAGATCGACATTTTTGTCCTAAAATTGGTGGTTAATAATTTCTTAACACTATAAGTGCTTAAATACAGTAGGTAATACGAAACGTAATACATGATTTTGGGGTATTTTTTCGTGCTGAACCACGTTGTGATGTTCATTTATTGATATCTTTAACGCCAACTTGGGATAAGACCGAAAAATCTACCAGAATCGCACTTTTCGTACTCATTTCTACACAGCGCAATATGTAATAAAAAGTTTCTGTCATGCAGCACGATCGTATGAGTGAATTTGCCTACGTTATCATAAATATTATATTATGTTGAATTGTTTGTAAATCTGAGCTTTTTCAGTGCAGAGAAAATGTTAACTTTTATTTTTTTGAAAAAAAAAAAAAAAAAGTATTGTAAATAGTACTCTGATATTCAAAAAGAGCTTTCGGATTTTTCGCTTTTTTTTTTAGTTTTTATCGATTGTACAGCAAATTTTAATGAAATTTGAGTATATTTTTCTGCATAATTTTGTACATAAATTTTAATGTTCTATTTTACATTTGATAAACTCTATTTCAGCAATATTCTGCTAAAAATTATGAATTTTTGAACAATTGAACAATTTTAAGCCTTTTTCAGCCATTTTTAGTGATTTTTTTTAGCACATTTTTTTGGGAAGTTGACCAATTTAGTGTGCTCAACAAGTGATGGCCAACGAACTCATATTTTCGATTGGAAAGCTTGATTTTCTGGCGCAAGGACGGAATTTTTTTCTCAATCCTAAGGAGAGTTATCGTCGGGAATATATAGGTACATATGAAAAAGCGCAAACTTCAGGAATAGTTTCGGTGTTTTCCCAAGTTGATGTTGCAAATATTAATAAATGAACATCATCACGAGGTTCAACACGAAAAATACCCCAAAACTATGTATTGCATGTGGCAATTAAATATATTCGAAAACTCAGTATTTCTGAGTTTTTTGCACTTTTAGTACAGAATTGAGCACTTTTGGAGCGGGATCGCGCCCGTTTACACTCACTTAAAAAAATCGACTGATGGGTCATTTCTTCATAAAGTTTCACGCAACATTCGAATCTGCACCAAAAAATGGGGGTTCCTGTATTTGGAGAAAAAAAAAAAGTTTATGTTATTTCCTCATCTTCTTGAGTAAGTGGCGAGAGCTAAAATATTTTTCTTGAGATATGCGTCTAAGAAATTATGAAGAATGGCATTGGTCCCGATTTTTTACGCTAAACTCAGAGGAAATGAAGGGGGTGTAACCTTTACATGGGACACCCTGTATACAGTTAACTATTACTCAACTAATGGGTACTAATTATTATTACCAGTTATGGGTGTTTCATTACTTCTTACCTGAAGTTCTTAATGCTCCCAACAATACTCCTGAGTGTCTCCAGTCAATATGAAAATATCTCTGCTACGTATTTAACAAAAATATAATTTTGAGAATAGGAAAAATGACAGTCACTTCCTACGTTTAAAACGAAAAATTCCAACTTAAAATCATTCTTGATTTTTAGTTTCCCACATTGTGTACAAAAAAGACCTTTGCGGAAAATTGAATTTCTCTATTTAACATCCCAATTAAAGGACATTCCAGTTATGTTCCTCTCAAGAAAGAAGGTTGATGGCACGAAAATTTCGCATCTATCGTAGATTCAGGAAAAACAGAAAAGAAAGAAGAAGAAGAAGAAAAAAAAAAAAAAACTGAAAATTGGTGGAATTTCTTAATCAAGAGCCTCGAGCTTTCCCATCCAGTATAGGTACCTTTACCTTAGATGATATTATGCGTGAACATTCACCTTACATTTGTGAACGAAGTGACCAAGGCCTTGGCCGTTCCACTAAACTGGGTCCCGACGATTTATTCATAATACTTTTCCTTTCGTTAATAATGAGGTTATGAATTCCTTTCTCTAGAAAAACCACTGCGACGTACGGATGAAAATGTTGTAATATTCAAAGTTACTGGAGGGGTGATTGGTATTAAAGCGAAAAGAATCCAAAACATATTCACAGTCATCTCAAGTTGTTTACCATGTATACTAACGTAAGTATAAAACTTATATCTCAATATTTTTCAAACATATTTTAGCTACTGCCTACATAGACTTACTTAGTGACATTCAAGGTAAAACTATCAGAAAGCACTCTATTAGTAAAATAGGCTCTCACATGAATCTCAATACGCATTATACACATACTTTCACGTCTTTTAACCCACCTAGTTTCCTGTCCAATTGAATATTATAATTATAAACCGTTAACTTATATGCCTAAATCAACTAAGTTTCTAACATCAAATCAAATAACAGGTCCTCGTCATTCTCGCCGTGGTTGCTGCAGTGTCCTGCCAAGGATGGGAAGGTTCTTGGGACGGGGATGCACACAAAGACTACTACGTAAGTACTTACATCTTGATTTTCAAGTCATTTTCTCTAATCATTAAGAGTAAGTTTTATTCACCAATTTTATAATTCCGTAAAAATACTTAGGGAATTTTTTGTTTACCTATTATTTTCCTTAGTGACCAGGAAAATTTTTCATCCTCCCTCCGCCGTATATATACTATTCTCCGAATGTAGAACACAAAAGTTGATGAAACTTTGGGTAATAAATCACATTTACGGTCTAGTTGATCCTAGAAGCACGGCATAAATTTTTATCAAACCTAAAGAGTAGGATCCTCTAACGCAGATATTCAAAAATTGAAATCTCGAAAACTCAAAAGTAACAGTAGGTATTGATTATTTTGGTTGCCTTTGATGGAATTATCATCTCAATGAATCGAATAAAACCACCCGCAACGCTGTACGCTGATCGGTTCGCTCTCTGAAAAAAACCACGAGGGAAAAAAACTGGATTTCTAGACGTTAGAACATAGAAAAATCATTTGTTGCTTTTGATTGCTGCTTTGAATTTGCGGTCAGTTGCTCAATTCCATTATTGATAGAAACACGTGAAACTTGCATCGTAAGTGTCAGCTTATATAATTCCAACGAAATTAACAGCTGATATAGTTCCAATGGAATTCTAACTTTGAGAAATCGAGTTTATCAACTATTGTCCGTGTAGATACTGTAGATGGACTAGTGAAGCATTGCTAGATCCTTCATTTTACCCCTTAAATTATCATTCGGGAGGTACCTTTGCTTACCTCTTTGTGTACATCTTCGTTTCCTAATCGACTTATGATGCTGAAACCATAAATCTAGCTCCTTTTTGGAATCCTAGATTTTAACTACCAAGTATGGAGTAGGTAACTCTGATCAGCTTTGTAATCTCTGATGCTCATTTTGTGCCTAATTGACTCACGGTGCTGAAATTTAGATGGTGCTGGATTGGGAAACCTCGAAAACAATCACGAGATACGAGGTCCTACTGGTCACCTGAGGGGCCTCTGAAGTTAATTTCTTTCCATTTCGACCTGCTGTTCTTTAAAAAGGTCTTTCTATTCTTTCTAAAATTTACTATAATGCGTGGAATTGTGGGTTCCGGGAACTGTAAGTGTGAATCTTTTTGGAACGCACGATGCCCCAAGTTATGATCATATACTATATATACGGGGTTTAATAATTATGGGCCAATGATCTGCGTATAAGGGCTGTCTAATGCAGAAATAATAAATCTTTGTGTAATAATTTGCAGCGTTTTTTACATTAGAACTGTGAAAGTCTTGCAGTCATATACCTGCAAGAAAATTACATCAGTTATTCATAGAGAGCAATGTCTTCGATGGTAGGTTTCTCAGATGCTGTCTATATCCCTCAAATTGTTGCATTTATGAAAGTATTAGATGACACCCTGGGGGTATTAGCATAACCCTGCTGTTAATAAGTTGTGAAATTTAATCGGAATTATCATCAAACACATTCCTCGATGATGCTATAGATTGGTTATTATCAAAAGAATATTGTCACGATACCTTCAAGCATAACATTATACCCACAGGCACCTCCTCACTACTCCTATGAATACAAAGTCCACGATGGCCACACTGGAGACGTCAAGGCTCAGCATGAGACGAGGGAAGGAGATGTGGTGAAGGGCTACTACACCCTCAAGGAGGCTGACGGCACCACCAGGGAAGTCCACTACACTGCTGACAAGCACAACGGATTCAACGCCGAAGTCAAGAGGATCGGACACGCTCACCACGCGCCAGCTCACCACGGATGGTACTAAACTGATGACTCTTCCATTACACTGTAGTTGATTGCGAGCTATACGTAAGAAGAAGTCCCATCTATAATGTATATTACTGTAAATATTTGATGGCTATAAAACGTTTTAAAATCCATCTTGTCTATTGGTTACTCTCCCAAAGAACCCGTATAAGGCTAAAGATGCTATGAATGTGTACGACGAAATTTTGTTTGGACGACTTCGTCGCAATGAATCGTCTGAACAAGCGCGGATCGATGGATACATAGACTGCAGTGTTTGTTAATCAGAAAGTTTCTCACTATACAGAAAATGATTAACAGCGATTATTAACTGGGCCTTGTTAAATTTTTTATAGTACCTAGTTTCTTCAGACTACGAGACCACATTTATAAGGAACTAAGTAATAAAAACACCATAAATCTAATAAAAACATTACAGCAAAACTTACATACGGAGACTAACTGTTGAGTTCCTACACAACCTTTTACCAAAGTCGGCGATGATTGATTCAGAAACTGATTTTGGAACTTTCAAGCTATCCCTCACTTATCAGGACAATAAACATAGATTTTAAGAATAAAATGGGATTTTTACGTTCTTGTTTTCACAGAGCTTGATCTATTTTGCCTTCGTTGCCTTAGTCATCTGCCAAGGATGGGATGGGTCTGGGGATGGGAGTCAACACCATGATTACTACTAAGTTTAGTCATAATGGTAGAGTGGTTTTGGCATTTAATAATATATGAAACTTTAAAAGAGGTATTTGCGAGATTGAGGTATTTAAGGGAATATTACATATTGATTCGGTAGAAAACGTCTAAATTGGGATATTTTGAAGGAACTTTCAACCGATATAGATACTTGGTAAAAGAATTAACTAAAGCCGATAAAAAATCACATTATGCAAATATAATCAAGAAAGCCGAAGGCAATCCAGAAAAAACTCTGTGGTACTATAAAAATCGTTGTTTCTGATTCCAAACCACCTATTATGTAGGTCCTCATGACCCTTGGTTAACATATTCGAGAATAAACAAAAAACGCTAACATACTCGTAGATGCTGAAAAATGGATTGCGATTCACTTTTTACTCTTTTTTCAACGTAAAGGTGGTAAGTTCTCACCAAAATCCCTTTTAAATCACCAATGCAAGAAATCTTCTACATTATGTGTAAAAATTAAAATCAAATTTACCATCACAAGCATGAGAATGACCTGGATAAAATATAGAAATGAAAAAAGGACAACTCGTCACGTGGCCAGTTGGCATTTTCTTGAGTCTCATCAAATGTTACCGTTACTGCTACAAAAACACCCAGTAACATAAAATTAAATTCAATTACACAAAGGAAATTATTAAACGAACCAAAAATTTTGTCTATAATAACTAAACTTCGTACAAAGTAAATCATCAAATCTAAGCGCGTCTTGTCTCTCAGAAGGGTTTACACCTCAGTAGCTCCAGGACCCCACAATTTTACGCTTTTTAGCAAATGTAGAAAAACTCAGAAAAAAAGGTACGTCGAGAATGAAAGAAATTAGCCTGAAAAGCCCCTCAGCTGATCGGTGCATCTCCGTACCCCGTAATTGTTTTATGCTTGTGTCTCAAATTCTCTAAAGTCTCTAAATATCAGCACCGGAAGTAAATTAGGAAAAAACTTAGCCTCAGAGGGCCGACAGCTGATCAGCTCCAATGGTCCTCCATTTCACTATCAGCTCTGTAGGTTGATTAAGAAAAGTATGAGTTTCACGAGCCTCTTAGAATAAAGCAATTCCGCTAAAGATTTACGTTATGCGGTTTCGTCGTGATCGGATAACTTCGTCCTCGATATAGGTACCTACGCAGTAAAAATTAATGCAATTAACTAATACATCTACACTTAAGTAGTCCCCCTGATCTAAGTATAACGACATCTATAAGGAGGTACCCACTAACTTAAATTGGATGAGGTAAAATAAAGCACCTACCAACGCTTCACACTAGTCTATACGTCTTGACAACAGTTTTAAATAAACTTATAGATTTCGCAAAGTCAGAATTTGAAATTATTTCAGCTGTTACGTCAATTGATACATTTCGGTCAAATCTCGAATCAACCAAAGATGGACCAAGGCATGCTGCTTTTCTAAAGCTTGGAACTGTTTCAAGAATGTACACAACCGATAGTTCTTCTAATTTCACGATCATAGATGATTGCGCTTTCTAGCCTTGCAACAAAGTAACCGCGTGATCCGACATGAAATATTCAAAAGTCATTAATGGGCCAGTACCACTTTCAGTAACGGATGTGGATATTTCTATGTCATGAACTACCCAACAAGTAGCCCCCGCACCTTCTTGGTACTTTAAGGATTCAAGAATTAGGATTTTAAGGATTAGAAACTTGAAATTGTTCAGTCAAGAAATACCACACATCTTTGGTTATCAGAGGATCTGCATTACTGTTCGAGCGAATGGCCACCACTTGCAAACAAATACCTACATCAAATCCTTTCATATGACTATACTTCCCATTTGACCACTTTGATTTAATAGACAGCTGAATATGGGGACATCTCTGTTTGATCCCGCGTTTTACCCAGGGGTTTAAAAAATTCAATTTCCAAGTAGGTACTTTAAATTGTTTGGTCGTTGTGAACAGTTAGCATGTGTTTGATTTCTCCAAATAATTTTGTTTATTATCATGGAGCACATTTTACAAATTTAGTTTTTTTTAACCAAATGTTGAAAAAAAAATTTTCAGAAATTCCAAATGTTGAGATTTTCAGTTCCTAATGTTGAAAAACTTATGGTAGATATTTCGCACCCGTCCTACAATAAGGGTACAACTCAAAAATCGCGATTTTTGAGTTAGTTGTGGTTTTGAGAAGTAGAAACGGTCTAGTTTGTCTGTAGATGATGGAGATATGTGTAGGGCACTCTAATTCCGCTAGAGAGTGCGTGTGTCTTTCTTCTATGGAGGGAGTAACCAATTCACGTCCTAGGAAGAAAGACACAACTCAGTTGAGTTCACACAGTC
This sequence comes from Adelphocoris suturalis, assembly GCA_030762985.1. Taxonomy (NCBI): domain Eukaryota; kingdom Metazoa; phylum Arthropoda; class Insecta; order Hemiptera; family Miridae; genus Adelphocoris; species Adelphocoris suturalis. The sequence goes on along the minus strand of CM061040.1, from coordinate 151,603,995 downwards.
TGTGTATCGTTTTGAGTTGTTTCCTTTTTGTGTGGACAATGTCGGCATAATTTTAACTTGTGTCTTCCTTTTCTGAACATTTTGGATCCTGACTGGTGAGATTTCAGTGTTTGAGTTTGAATAACTCAAAAATTCATTAAACAATCAACAAAACCGTTCCCCCCACTCCCTTCCCACTGGCAAAAAAACTATTTACTCACCATGGGGTGTTAGAGCAATAATGTAGGAAACAATTTTCGCAAAGATAAATTATGTTCATCGTGTTCAAAAGAACGGGTAGCCATTGGTGTGGAAGGAAAACTTTGAATGTGGTTTGCCGAAAATGACAATTTTTGAGTTGTACCCTTATTCTAGGATGGGTGCGATTTCTTTTACCTAATTTCTCAGCAACACAGAGATGTGGACTTGGTTATGCCTGGTGGAGTTCACTGGTTAAAGGTTCTGGTTGATAGCTAGACCCTAGACTATATCGGTCTATTCCTAGTGATTTCTTTCGCTGAATCCTCCATTGGCTCATCTATATTAGATAGGTAATCCCTTTTAGCCTTTTCTATCCCTTCCTGTGGTATCCAGCTGGACTCCGCCTCGTTCTCCACCAATGTGACTGATATCCCCAGAACAACTTACATCGTCCTCGCTGTTAATAGTCGAAGGGTCCCATCCTTCAGATTCAGTGGAAGATTCTGACAGTGATGAGTCAAAAACTGTCCTTATATTTTTGATCGGCCACCTTCTTTTATCCTCTTACTTTATTCTTTCTGACAATTTGGTACGTCTTTTTTCTCAATCATATTGTCCCATTAGGGTCAACAAAGTATGTCAAATTTAGGAAACGATTGTCAACATTGGGAACTGACTATGTCAACTTCAGGTTTCACTAAATGGATTGAAAAAATTCAAGTATATCTATATTTGCCTGGCTGATTTAAACAAAAATATCAACTTCACAATGAAATTAAATTTTTTTTCTAATATTGACACAGTTGTCAACATTAGGACACAAACACGTTTTAAGGAACCTAATGTTGACGCGGAACAAAACCATATTTTTCTGTTCAAATTTAGGATTTCCATGCTAACGTCTTCTTCCTCATGTTATCCATAGCATCAGAATTTAAATCGTAATTTTTACTCTACTTGACCCAAACCATCCACATTTGTAGACTCCCTTCACTAAGCAGCAGAGCTGTGACAATATCACTAGAGTAGCATCACATCAATATCCCATCAGCCAGATGGCTGTTACGATCGTTATAATCGGTGGAATCAGTCAACCTCAACAATTACTTTGTTATCCGCCAAATGACGCCAATTTTGATAATCTACAGTGTCTCATTTTATTTTTTTGTATTTGAAATCGAATTGTCAACATTTGGATAAGTGTCAACAATTGGTGCTTTCACCTTAAGTTTTGTAAGGATTCCCTTCTCAACTGAGAAAGTGGGTCTACTCAGCGAACTTACTCGGAGTTGAGTACCCCTTTCCTTCATTCAAGTCAGTGATTGGAAATGACCTCACCACAGAAAACCGAGGAAGAGGGATCTTGATAGATGAATATAATACTACCAATATTAGTGATTATCATTATACTAATAAAAATGGAGCTGTCACACTCATCTACCTTTATTGATGACGAATGCGACGATGTAACAGACCTATAACTAGAATAAAAAGTAGGTAGGTACTAAACAAGAAGGGTTCATTATGAGATTAATAAGTGAACAAAAATGATGTAAGCGTTTATATTTGTAACAATAAAATAGTTACAACAATATATTTTGTAGATGGATCTTTTTTATTTGGTACGCCACGCCATCAACTATGGTAAGCAGGAGAATTCATCAATTTAGTACCATCCGTTGAGAATTGGACCGCGATGAATGGCTATTTTTTCACAATAGATCATTGTGGGGTATAAGAAACAAAATGGTAGAAGGTTGTGTAGGAACTCAACCGTACCGGTACGTAAGTTTTGCGTAATGTTCTTGTTAGATTCATGGTGTTTTTATTACCTATTTTCTTATGAATGTCATGTTGAGGTCTGAAGGAAATGGGGACTGTAAAAAAATTGAACAACGAGGCCCACTTAATAATGAATGTTGCCCATTTCCCATTATCAAAAGCTGCAGTCTGTGTATCCACCAATCTGACCTTGTTCTGATGATTGATTGGGACGAAGTCGTCCGACTAAAAGTTCGACATACTCGTACGTTTCCAAAGTAACCTTAGCCTTATACGGGTTCATTAGGAGAGTAACCAATAAAAAAGATGGATTTTAAAAACGTTTTATAACAATAAAATATTTACAGTAATAGATGGGACTTCTTCTTTCGGATAGCTCGCAATCGACTATTATATAGTGGAAGAGTCTTCAATTTAGTACCATCCGTGGTGGGCTGGCGCGTGATGAGCGTGTCCAATCCTCTTGACTTCGGCATTGAATCCGTTGTGCTTGTCAGCAGTGTAGTGGACTTCCCTGATGGTGCCGTCAGCCTCCTTGAGGGTGTAGTAGCCCTTCACCACATCTCCTTCCCTCGTCTCGTGCTGAGCCTTAACATCTCCAGTGTGGCCATCGTGGACTTTGTATTCATAGGAGTAGTGAGGAGGTGCCTATGGGAATAATATTAGACTTGATAGAGAGTTCTTGGCGACTTCAACTTAACGTCACCCGTTCCCATATTCTTGAGGGAGCAAATGAAGATGCTAACACAAAAGAAGCCGGAGGCACGGTAGCCTTAATTTTGATGTCACGTTAACGGTGGTTGGGCAACGCGATTTATAAGATCTTTTTCCCCCAGCCCTTGTTGTCTAATCAACGTCTTTATTCCGATATGAAACGCCAATTCCTAAATTCGAATTTCATGTTAGTTTCAATACGAATATGGGCTAGTTTATCATTTTCCATTTTCAATTCGTAAACATTGCGTGGATTCAACGCAAAGGTTGTAAGCCTCAAGAAGGGAAAACCGCGGTTTAGTTGCACTTATAGGTCATTAGTCGTTACGAACTTCATGTTTTTGGGTTTTCCGTTTGGTAAACGATCAAAAAGTATTTATCTCTACGACAACGAATCAGGATTTTACCTGATAATCATCAGTGGAGGCAGCACTTTACGCAAAACAGCTGTTCACGAGAAAACAGCTGAGAGATCAGGCAAACTAAGAACAATACCGCGAAGGAGTAGTGTCTTAAAGCTCAGGTTTCTCATTTAAAATAGGTATGTAATATAATAATAAAAACAATGCTCTAGTCGACCAAATAGAGCCTGTACGCGAAAAAACGAAATTTTTTCGATCGAGATGAAGGCTAGTAAAGCTAGACGGCGGAGGCGGACTTCTGATAGCACATTCGGTTTTTACGCGACTTGAAACGTAAAATAATCAAGTTTGAGAGGTGTTCAAAAAACCTACCCGCTATATCAACATAATTAGTAGGAGCTGATGTATGGGGAATTTTAAGAAAAACTATTATTATTTACTTCACCAGTATTCGATTAATTTTGAGGTGACCAGTAGTATAACATTCACAGGAAGGTTGGGCTGGTGTCGTGTGCCTTTAGGTCCCGTGGGATACGGGTGACGTTAAATGAGCCATTCTAACGTTCATGTTGCTAACGTCCCCTCCAGGTCACGTATTCTTGGGTACGTCAGGGTGACGTTAAGGGCACGTTAGTAGTCACCAAAAACTCTCTATTATTTCTCGACGATATATTTTTGGTAATAAACATTCATACTTTATAGCCTCTTCTAGCATGATGGAGGAATGGGATTTAGGAAACATGATTTAACCTATTTTTAACGCTGAATCGACAAAAAACTCGACCTGTCTTTTGCCAAGACGGATTTTTGTGCAATGGAAATCTTTACACCGTATTTTAAGGGAGTTATTGTCTGGAAATACAACCTCCATATCCTACATTTATCTACGATTTAGGGCACGGATTTGTAGGAGTCCAAGCCTCTCCCTCCCGCTTTTTAAATGTTGGAGCCATCTAAATAGCTAATTTTTTCTATGAAAATTTACTAAAACGGATATCACTACTTAACAATATTGTGTTAAATCATGTGCCACACTTGAGGTCTGCGGTTATAGTCAATATCGCCATGAATCACCACTGCGAGTTGAACGGGTTGCGCGAGGTCAAGAAAATCGAGTGGGGGTGATTTGTTATAAAATTAGACGTGGAATCGGAATCTGCAATAAAAAATAGGGGTTCCCATTGAGAAAAACGCAAACGCATACGCGACGCGAAGAATTTTCATATTTTTACTCCTGTTTTTTTTTTTTCCAAAGTTAATTTAAAAGTGGATTACGAGCTTGGTAGCTGGGGCGCCCTGTGTACAGAAGTCGAATGTCAACACTTATAAGCTTAAAAAGGCCATGTTTTTTAGACTGTAGTCAAACGAAATAGGTACTTACCTAAAAACTATTATTGGTTGGAAAAAAGGATCATCTTCGTTACGTAAGACTGCCGGCCCAAATGATCAAGCTTTACGTGTTATAAAATATAGATGGCTTCATAATTACTTACGTAGTAGTCTTTGTGTGCATCGCCGTCCCAAGAACCTTCCCATCCTTGGCAGGACACTGCAGCAACCAAGGCGAAAATCAGGAGGACCTGTAATTTGGTTTTCGAAACGAAATTCACGCCTAAGCCTGTTCACATCATATTTGTATTCAGACAGCAAACTATGCTAATTGTTATGGCTATGTTAAACTTTCTGACATTTAATCAAATGTGTGCCATCAAACAAGTGGTTGTGAGTAGTTCCTTGTAGTTTTACTCTTAACTGGACATCCTGTGACGGAGCCTTCTTAACACCTTATAAATTGGAAAGTAAATTAAGAAGTAAAAGTAACTTACTTTGGTGTACATGATTAACAACTTGAGTTTGACTGCGAATACTGTTTGGGGTTCTGTGGCTTTATAAATACCTTTCATCGCTCCAGTTATTACAACATTTTCAACCAAACGACTCGACGTTTTAGAGAAAGGAATGTATTACCTCATTATTAACGAAAGGAAAAAAATCACGAATAAATCGGTGGAAGCTTAGTGGAACGGTCAAGGTCTTGGTCTCTTTGCCCAGTTCATTCGAAAAATGTAAATAGGTTTATGCATATATTAACTAACGAGAAGAATGTACGATGAGGCAGTCTTTCATTTCAATGAAACTTTTACTATAGTTTTTATGTACAAAATATGTCATCACGTATTTTGCCATTCGTCTAAATGAGCTTTTGGGGCAAACAAAATATAAAATATTAAATAAAGATGGAATAAGTAAAATTAAAATAATAAATAAATAAAAATAAAATAAAACTATAAAAAATGCCATAGCTAATGTTGACTTTTACTAAAACAATGCTGCTCCAACGTGTTTGAACCGATTTCAATGTAATTCATAATTAAGTATATGAGTGTTTTCACATCAAAAATGATTAGACTGATGTATGTATGGGGTTTCAGATAGGAACCCTAGGAAGTCCTAAACAAAATAGTTATAGTCATGATCGTGTTATAAATTATTGTATTACTATATGAATCTTTTATTGAGGTAAAGATTTCTGATCTCAAGAGTTTTGGTTTATTTCCAACAATAAGCCTTTGTAATGGTTTAGGAAAAATAAATTTATTTTCTCCCAAACTTTGTCACTTTACGTTTCAAGGTGCGTAGAATCCAAAACTGCAATGTCAGTCCGCCGTCCAGGCCATAAGAGGCCTTTAACTTGATAAGAAAAATACGCCCTTTTCTACATGGACTCCACTTGGGGTCTAATTGGTCCTAGAATCTAGCCAGTAGGGTCGCTTGAGACGCATCAATGCTATGAACCAAATAGTGGCCCAAAAGGGGCCTTTTTCCGCATATGTTTCCTTATACATAGGCTTTTCTACTTCTATTGATTTTCACGTACAACCGATGCGTTACTAGCGAAGTGTAACTCCCGTAGTTTTCATATCAAGAAAATCGTTCGCCACTTTTTTTAATGCTCTCATTTTATCACAACATCTCATGATTAGTCATGTATTAGTCATCATTAGCCAAGTAGTATCATGGATAGCTGATTTATTACGCTAAGTTATAAACTAATATTGCTAAGTAGCCATCATGAGCTAATGATGGGAAAAGAAGGCACAACATGGTAGGTATTCTATTGAGTAGTAGGTACTTATAAGCAGAAGTTACTAGACTATTGTAATAATTATTGAGGATTTTATAATCAGCTGAGTGAGCTAAAATCTCTATTGTTTATTCTAGAAAGTTGAGATTTGATAGGGAGATTCCATGGGGAATTAGGAATCGATTGGAAAGATTAGCTCATTCTTACTCAGCTGAGTGAATAGAATTGTCTCTTGTATATCCTAAGAAGTTGAGATTCAATAGGGCGGCTCTCTCGGACACTAAGAGACTATTGCAATTATTGGCTTTTTTCCAATCTGCTGAGTGAGCGATATTCTATCCTGTTATCCCTAGGAAGTTGAACTTTGATAGGAATACTCTCTGGGACACTAAGAGACGGTTGAATTGACTGGGTCTTTTTTGATCAGCTGACAGATAATTTAATTGAGACGTTATTAACTTGACACACAAAACGCATATTTAACAAGGGGAAAAGTAAGGCATATCCATGAATCGATGTATCTGCATGTAGTGTAGATTTTTCTATGTTGTTTCTTTTGGTAGGTGACATCGTCCAGTAATATTTCGATAATGCATTTTACTCAGTTTGGTAGGTTATTTTTTTTGGACCAGTGTTCTGCGGTGAAGGGCTGTCTAATATAGGTCTACTATCTACGGGGCTTAATAATTTATAGATATCATCCCAAAGAATCGAAAGAATCCACCTAGGTAGCTGTAACTTCATAGGTTTGCCCTCTTCCCTAAGGGCTAGAACTTTAACGAAAAAATCAACATGGGATGAATCGCAACAGGTGAAACATAGTAACAATTACTTAATAAACTATTACGACCGTATCAGCTGATATAATTCCAAAGGAATTCAGATTATTATATCTTTTGTCACCTATAAATGAAGCTGCAAAGCTTTGGTATGTGATTTATTTCATATCATCAATTTTCAGTTGGTGGGTCACCTTGTATTAAATTCATTAGACTAGTAAAATGTAAGTGTTTTTAACTTAATTTCTCCTCAGTAGGCGTCCATACCACTGCACATATATCTAGATGATGAATAAAAGACTTCGTTTAATTAAGGGCCTATCTAATACATAAATAATAAACCTTTGTGTAATAATTTGCAGCGATTTTTACCAGTTTTACTGATTTTTTAGCACGTTTAATAGATTATATGAATTCTTGGATTGAGAAACTCACATCAGTGTTTATTAATATTTTCATATCTTGTTATGTTAAGCTAATGTTTTGGTTAGAAACTTAATTTTGTGTCTATTATTCTGTTTTGTTGTAACAAGACGTTGTCCCGCATCGGAAAAATATTTTGATAAAATAATACTCTCACTGCGTTAAATTTTGCATATATTAACCCTGATATATATAAAATACTAGAGGTTATGGACGGCTACAAGTGAGTTCCAAACAGCAAAGAGCTAAGTGAGTAACAAAAGTAAATTATGGGATAGAAAATAGAACAACTGAACTATGGAAATTACGATACATGGAAACTAAAAGCTAAATCATTTTTACCTAGAAAACGATTCTGGAATCATGTACCTATAAGGCAAAGAGGTAAAGCTACCACCATCACAACCTGAAGAATTACAAGTATTGGAAGAATATGAAGGCCATAACAAAGTTTTCAAAAAAATAAAGCCTCAAATCAACGACGCCGCGCAATTTTTAGTGAAGCATGTGAAATTCGCATTACTTTTTCCCCATATTTAACTTTTTCTAGGCGGTATGAGATTTTTAGGGCGAACGTCCAATGGATCTTCCATTCCTATTAACCTATCAGAGAGCTTAGGAATGGTTGGTTACGCCTATATAAACAATACTGGGACGTCTGCGCGACGTAATAGCATCTAAGTACAATTTTCAGCATAAATTTGGGCTTTAATTTTCAGATGACCTACTTCATGGTTCATAACATTTTTTGAGTAACATTCACAACAACAATTCAACAATTTTCATCCGTTTTTTGTCATTTTTTGTGATTTCTGTAGTACTTTTTTTGAAATTTGAACAATTCACTGTGCTCAAAAAGTGTTGTACATCGAACTTGTCCTTTCTTTGGAATGCTTGATTTTTTGGCGTAAGAACGAAGTTTTTATCTCAATCCTATCGATGATTATCGTCTGGAATGACACACACACGCATGCGCGCGCGCGCGTGTGGACTTTATTTTTGGAGCCTATTTTCTTCTTTTATTTTCTAGGAAAATTCGCTAAAAAAATATATATAATAAAAAAAAGAAATGCTCTGTCAAGTAGGAGGAATGCGAATGGCACGTAGCCTCTTTGCATCCGTGAGATGGTTTTTTTAAATTGTAATGATTCAATGGGATGGACGAAAACTCAACGAATTTGAAACCATTTTACTGGCTGAGCCAAACGAATTTTTGTAGTGTGTTTATCATAAAGAACTTCGTGGGGGACCATTGAGAGGGACTAACCACTTTCCGAATTCCGTGCAAAATCGGACAATTAGAAACAAACCTAGGTAGGTACCATTTAGTCTGTTCGAAAGAATTCTACCTCAGATTATGATGAAGCCAAATGATTGATACAAAAAGATCGATTCAAGAAGATGGAACATCAAAGTAGGTATCCCAAGTTATGATTTCGTTGTGAATAGTATGCCTTGAGATATTCCAAATGCTGACATTGTCAGTTCCTAATGTCGACACTTATGTTAAATATTTACGCTTCTTTTACCTGAAGTTGTCATTGTGTTAAATAGAACTGTTAAATGTGAACACGGAGAAATATTTTCTCAAAGAATATCTTAAAATGGATTAGGCTTAGTAGGATTCAATAAAGTAGGGGTTATGTTGGGTTGCTTAGAAATATTCTCTCACTATTTATATTTTCCTAGAATTATTATCCCTCTATATCAGCTGGGGGCCTCTAGGTCTAAATTGTTTTTTAACCGACTAATGATGCTGAAACAGGAAATTTAGCTACCTTTTGGACATCTGGAATACAATTACAAAGTAAGGATCGTCTTAGATCAACTTCGGAACCTTTGAGGCTAATTTATTTCCTAATCGACTCGCTGTGCTGTAATTTAGATAGAGCTCTTTTGGGACACCTCAAACAATTTCGAGGTAATGAGGAGCATTGATGAGCTGAGGCCTCTTAGGCTGAATTCTTTCAATACTGGCCTGTTTTTTTTTTTTTTAATAATCTGTAAAGCGTAAAACTGCAGAGTTCTAAAACCATTGAGAGGGACTAACCACTTTCCGAATTCCGTGCAAAATCGGACAATTAGAAACAAACCTAGGTAGGTACCATTTAGTCTGTTCGAAAGAATTCTACCTCAGATTATGATGAAGCCAAATGATTGATACAAAAAGAATATCTATTTTCTATCACATCCCCTCGTCATAATGAAAAGGGTAAAAGTACCAATTGTTGACACAATTAGGGGACATGTCTCTGAGATTCTATGTTTTATCCACGGATTCAAGAAAATGGAACTTCAAAGTAGGTATCACAAATTGTGATTTCGTTGTGAATAGTTTGCATGTATTCAATTTCTTCAAATAACTTTGTTGATTATCAAAAAGCACTTTTCTGAAATTCAGCTTTTTTTTAACCAAATGTTAATATGCCTTGAGATATTCCAAATGTTGACATTTTCAGTTCCTAATGTCGACACTTATGTTAAATATTAACGCTTCTTTTACCTGAAGTTGTCATTGTGTTAAATGGAACTGTTAAATGTGAACACGTTGAAATATATTCTAAGTGAATATTTTAAAATGGATTAGGCTTAGTAGGCCACCATTAGAAAATGGAGAGATTCAATAAAGTAGGGGTTATGTTGGGTTGCTTAGAAATATTCTCTCACTATTTATATTTTCCTAGAATTATTATCCCTCTATATCAGCTGGGGGCCTCTAGGTCTAAATTGTTTTTTAACCGACTAATGATGCTGAAACAGGAAATTTAGCTACCTTTTGGACATCTGGAATACAATTACAAAGTAGGGACCGTCTTAGATCAACTTCGGAACCTCTGAGGCTAATTTATTTCCTAATCGACTCGCTGTGCTGTAATTTAGATAGACCTCTTTTGGGACACCTCAAAAACAATTTCGAGGTAATGAGGAGCATTGATGAGCTGAGGGGCCTCTGAGGCTGAATTCTTTCAATACTGACCTGTATTTTTTTTTAATAATCTGTAAAGCGTAAAACTGCAGAGTTCTGGAACTGTAAAGATGTGAACACTAGAGTGGGGGGGGGGGGGGATGTTCTGATTATATACTACATACAAGGTTTAATCATTATAGACCAATGATCTGCGTAGAAGGGCTATCCAACACAGGAATAATAAACCTTTTTGTAATAATTTGCAGCGTTCCATTTAAAAAAATTTCTGGAGGCTCCAAAGGCCCATTTGATCGAACGGAAGGATTTGTTTCAACTCATTTATGATGTAAAAACCGCAGTAAATGTTTCATTGAGATAGGACGGACTCATAGTATACTCCCCTAGTAAGCATTACGTATAGTACATTTCTACCATGCAGTGAATTATTAGGTAGGTATAATAACAGAGAAGAAGTACGAAAATGGATCTAAGTTGAAACACTAAACTTATTGACAAATCAAATTCAACGGGTAATTCTCATCCATTTGATTTAATTGTTACACACTTCTGCTTTTACTCTTTGATTTGGCCCAGTCCCTTAAATGTTGTGTCGACCTACATAGGTTCAAAATCGTAAAGGGTTTGGCATTGGTCAAGAACGATTGAATACACACGCACTCACACACAAACCCCATCGCACTTCATGAACCATTTGATTGAAACAAACATCATTATGAAACAAATATTAAAACAAGACCTGTTTCTTACCGTGAAAATCGAAATCCTCAGAAGTATATCTATCTTCATTTAATACTATAACAAAATATAATAGTAGGTAGTTATGACTCTCAAACTCTCAGGTTGCACTCATGCGGACGAGTCCTTCTTGTTACGAAAGAGGAAACTGGACTCAGGATAGTCGCGTTTATCGGCATCGATGATGATGGAATATGAACCTGGCAGATTTGAGAAATATCACAAAATCACCCGACTGGCAGGATTCCGAATATGTTGAAGAAGGAGTAGGTATAAAAAGGAGAATTAACGGAGAAGTATTCACAGTCCACCATTTGAAACAACAATGTACACCAAGGTATGTTGGAAATTGATATATCAAGACGGAGTTCAAGCATTTCAGATCTATCTATGCTAATCATTAATCATTCAAGCTGTTGCAGAGAAAATGTTTCATTTTCAGTGTGTACAAATGTTGAACATGAGCAATTGATGAATGTGATTCCAAAATTATTAAATTCGTGTAGTTGAAGTAAAACATATTCCTTACGAAAGTAGTCAGTTTTGTAATGACTTGAATCAGTAATTTTTATTTCTATCGTGGATGAAATTCACATTCGAACTATTCCACATTATATGTACTACAATACTACAACTATTCCACAATACTAAAACTATTCTATAATACTACAATAAACATTACAATTTGAACATTGAATTGAATATCTAAATGACCATTTCTGTTTTCACAGGCCTTGATCTTTTTTGCCGTCGTTGTCGCAGTCACCTGCCAAGGATGGGATGGGACCTGGGAAGGCAATCCACACCACGATCACTACGTAAGTTTGATCGTATTGATAATCAGGGATTGACATTTAATACTCGGAACTTCAAAATAGAATGGTTGATTCAGTATTTAATGAAACATCAAAAGAATACTCAAAAACATAAATCATTCACACGGAAAAAACTCCGATTAATTATTTTATTATTAATTGGAAACCAAATTTAATTTTCGTTTTTAGCGAATTTTCGTAGAAAATGAAGCTATTGCAATGGCTCCAAAAATGTTAAAATCAAAATTTTCCAAAATTTTCTTCAATGAAATCCCTTTTGAGGCATTCTGAAACGAATCTTGGAGTTTAACGCTTTTTCATATGTATGTGTGTGTATATATATATATATATATATACCGGGTGTCCCCAAAAACGTTCCCCCCCCCTGCTAAAATCTTTGTGTGTGGGCCAAAAAAAAATTTTTTTTTTTGAATCTTAATATTTTTTTGTAAGGATTTCATAAATGAAAAAATTGCGCAGTGCGCAATTGCGCAAATATGCGCAACCGACATAAACTTTGTTTTTCCAAATGGAAACCCCTATTTTTTATTGCAGATTCGAATTCTACGCTAAATTTCATGAATTTAGGACCCCTCAATCGATTTTTTTCATGGGGCGCAACCCGCTCAGCGAGCGCTCAAAAAATGCGTTCCCCCCCTGCTAAAATCTTTGTGTGGGCCAAAAAAAATTTTTTTTTTTAATCTTAATATTTTTTTGTAAGGATCTCATAAATGAAAAAATTGCGCAGTGCGCAATTGCGCAAATATGCGCAACCGACATCAACTTTGTTTTTCCAAATGGAAACCCCTATTTTTTATTGCAGATTCGAATTCTACGCTAAATTTCATGAATTTAGGACCCCTCAATCGATTTTTTTCATGGGGCGCAACCCGCTCAGCGAGCGCTCAAAAAATGCGTTCCCCCCCCCCTGCTAAAATCTTTGTGTGGGCCAAAAAAAAAATTTTTTTTTTTGAATCTTAATATTTTTTTGTAAGGATCTCATAAATGAAAAAATTGCGCAGTGCGCAATTGCGCAAATATGCGCAACCGACATCAACCTCTGGGGGTATTTGAAAAATAAGGTGTACGAGGACCCTATTTGCGCCCCATGGAAAACATCGATTGAGGGGTCCTAAATTCATAAAATTTAGCGTAGAATTCGAATCTGCAATAAAAAATAGGGGTTTCCATTTGGAACAACAAAGTTGATGTCGGTTGCGCATATTTGCGCAATTGCGCACTGCGCACTGCGCAATTTTTTCATTTATGAGATCCTTACAAAAAAATATTAAGATTAAAAAAAAAAAAAATTTTTTTTTGGCCCACACACAAAGATCTTAGCAGGGGGGGAACGCATTTTTTGAGCGCTCGCTGAGCGGGTTGCGCCCCATGAAAAAAATCGATTGAGGGGTCCTAAATTCATGAAATTTAGCGTAGAATTCGAATCTGCAATAAAAAATAGGGGTTTCCATTTGGAAAAACAAAGTTGATGTCGGTTGCGCATATTTGCGCAATTGCGCACTGCGCAATTTTTTCATTTATGAGATCCTTACAAAAAAATATTAAGATTCAAAAAAAAAAAAATTTTTTTTTGGCCCACACACAAGGATTTTAGCAGGGGGGGGGAACGTTTTTGGGGACACCCGGTATATATATATATATATATATATATATATATATATATATATATATATATATATATATATATTTATTTATTTATTTATTTATTTATTTATCGGAGTTTTTCCCGTGTGAATGATTTCTGTTTTTGAGTATTCTTTTGATGTTTCATTAAGTACTATATTATTTTAGAATATTATGCTGACGAATGTACTTAAATTGCAGTAAAATGTGCTGAAAAATAGATAAAAAGTGACAAAAAAGTTGATAATCCAAAATCTCTTTTCAAATCGCAGAATTTTGTTTAAAACGGGTTTTTGCCAAAAAATTGGTCGTTACCAATTTCTTTTCCCTCAAAGTCCTAAATTTTCAAAACAATGTAATAGGAATATAGTATGATAATTTACGAAAATTCGCTCTTACGATCATGCTGCATGACTGGAACTTAATCGTATATAATTTCATGCTTAAATCATTACTTTTACGTTTTACATGTTGAGTCGTCACTTAGAGAGAAACTATCGTTCAGGTGATATAATATAGAGATTGGATGACAATGATTGCGAATTATTAGGATAATCAGGATGGAAACTTCATAACAAGGATCAGTTTGTAAAAGCCTATTCATTGGAGAAATCCGTTCGCGATAAAACTGGTAACGTGGAATCTCGTTTTGTTTACAGTATATGGTTGAATGCACGGGTATCATTAATAGTTATGAATGAACCAATATCTCGTGCTTTAGTGCGTTTTAAAACTTCATTTATGTGGACAGATATGTTGTAAATTGCATCGAGCAGGCATTACGGTACTAATGCAAACCATAATTCTAAATCCCCTGCCACGTAGGCATACACTAGTATTGTAACTGAACATGATTTTATTTCAGAGAGCTATAAAGTTCTACCGATCAGTATGATTGATTAGGCATTCTTTATTTATCAAAGTTCCATAATCAAGTACAATAATAGTTTACGATATTTCACAGGTCGTATTCATTGTTAAAGAAACACATTCTCTCAATGTGACTGTTTTCTATAGGAACCTCCTCATTACTCCTATGAATACAAAGTCCACGATGGCCACACTGGAGACGTCAAGGCTCAGCACGAGTCGAGGGAAGGAGATGTGGTGAAGGGCTACTACACCCTCAAGGAGGCTGACGGCACCACCAGGGAAGTCCACTACACTGCTGACAAGCACAGCGGATTCAACGCAGAAGTCAAGAGGATCGGACACGCTCACCACGCCCCTGTTCATCACGCTCCAGTCCACCACGCTCCTGTCTACCATGCTGAGGTAATGATTAACGAATGAACACACCATTATGTTCCTTTCCGCCGATAGTACAAAAAAAGGACATCCAAAAGTATCCAAAACTTGATCGTAGGTAGTACGTCATGTAGGCAAAGTTGTAATAATTGCAATACCCTTCCGTGAAAACACAGTTTACTCTAAGCATAATTACCAAATATGAATTCGTATAAACCATTTTGTTGTAACTGAATTTAGGTTTAACAGTATTGAACTTTTGCAGGCCTCACCTAACTATGATTACGAATATAAAGTCCATGATGGCCACACTGGAGACGTTAAGGCTCAGCACGAGTCGAGGGAAGGAGATGTGGTGAAGGGCTACTACACCCTCAAGGAGGCTGACGGCACCACCAGGGAAGTCCACTACACAGCTGACAAGCACAACGGATTCAACGCCGAAGTCAAGAGGATCGGACACGCTCACCACGCTCCAGTTCACCACGGATGGAACTAGTTTTCTGATAACTGTCTCAAGAAGAGGACTAGAAATGACTGTGATAATTATTCTTGATATTTCGATGCAGTAAAAGAAATAAAACTCAATGATAAATTTCTTTGGATACTTTAACAACTTAAACTACCATCATCCTTTGGGGGGGTTCAAAAATGTATGAAGCTAAGTTGAAAATAAATGTTATTCTTGGGCCGAGGAAAATGTGAGTGTACGCAGCCACTCGGGATTGCTTGTATCCGTACAATAATTACAAACGATTCCACGGCAAAGACTCATGTGGCGATCTGAATATTGAATTTTCGACAGCACATTCTGATACCTTTATAAAAGCTGATAGGGCCAACCACTAACGTTATTCCAGTACCGCTGAATTCATGGAGAGGGCGCTAATTTTATTTTATTAATTTTTTCACAACAAACCCTACTCAATACGTCCTGAAGTTGTTACGACTTCTCATTCTCTCTCAATATTACAACATTGTTCACCAGGAAGTCATCATTACTGATTCACGTAGAAAGCACAGTATCTGCTGGGAAAATACGAAGGTCATAGCAGAAGAAATAGCTCGTTTTCACTTTCATGGTGTTAAAGATCTTGATTTTGTTGTCAGATGTTCATTCATGACTCAGCAAAACCATCAAATCAAGTCATGTATACTAAGCTGAGACGAATGCTTTAGTTTGGACTAAAATGCTCCAAGTGTGAGAGACAGATAGTCCGAGTGTGTGTGTGTGTGTGTGTGTGTTACTAGCCACCTCGGTGAGGTGTTCACGGAGTAGTCGTGGGACAGTGGACACCCTTTGCCGTGCCTGTCGGGGTAAAAATGAGAATCTGTATCATGTGGTGCAGCAGTGTCCTCGTACTCACGGTGGCCGCATTCTCCGTCACGATGCGGTCGCCAAGCAGATAGCAGGCGCTTTGTCATCCAGCGGTTGGGCTGTTGAGAGAGAGAGACTATATCACATGCCGAGTGACCGGGGCAAGAAGCCAGATATCGTTGCTGTCAAGCCCGATGGGTCTGCCATAATCCTGGATGTCCAGGTTGTCAGTGGCAGCGTGGACATGGAGCAGACCTGGCGGGCTAAGAAAAGGAAATATGATAGAAATGATCTGCGCCAAGCGACATGTGAGCTAAAAGGAGAGGCTCCTAATAACATCAAGGTCATGGCCGCGACCTTGTCGTGGCGCGGGGTGTGGTGCGGGAAAAGCGCCACGGAGTTACTCGAGTTTGGCATCTCAGCAGGAGTACTCCGTGGTATCACCACCCGCGTCCTGAGGGGTTCTTACTTGAACTGGTGGTCATTTTGTAGGGGCACTTCCTTTCATCCCATTCTTCCTCCTCGTCCTGCAACTTCCCTTATCCCTAGAGCCGGCGTCGGGTAAACCTGGGCGTCCTCCCCACTTTTCATTTTATTTGTTTATTTTTAATTTAATGGTGTGCCCCGTCCGCCTTTGAGGGGAGTTTTGTAAAAAAAAAAAAGTGTGAGTGTGAGTGTGAGTGTGTGTGTTGGGTGTGTGTGTTTGTGTGGCAGACAATCGTTCACAAATTTTATTGGTAACCCATTCAAATCTTCGTGTAAAGGAATCATATCATAGAAATACAAGTCACACACGCAGCCGCCACAAATTACTTTTCATATGCGATTTTCACAATGTGGATTATTTACTATCTACTGGAATGTGATTACCTTCGTCGGCATTGTTTTCTCATGAATGGTTCACAACCTCGTTAAATTATATATCATATTGACTAAACTTTTTCTACACATTCGTCTCTCAATCTGGCACCTATAAGTTGGGTCGGCAGGGCCGTGAGGAAGGCAATAATCAATATTAAAACTATTCAAAGAAATTATGTGGCAGTGAATGATCATACATCTGTCTGGAATGATTGGAAAAGGTGAATTTAAAGAATCAATTGAAAGAGATAAAATAAGTTGGTATGTATCGATGTAAATAGCAAGAGGCACTATGAAATTAGGGAGGTTAGGAAGTTGTTTTTTTCTTGCTCACTACCAAAGGGAAGCTTTGTGTTCGTGATTGAAGTCGAAAAAGTGTTTGTCCTCCAAAATCAAAATTTCCACTTGCTTTTTGCGTTTCAGAAAGTGCTGATCAATTTTGGTTCCGTGTCCGTCTGTCCGTCCAAAACTATGCCAAATTTTAGTCCGATTCCAATAAAATTTTCAGGGGTTCTGCATTCCATGATTCCTAGACGACCCCCTATAACTTTCACTGCCATCGAATCCACAATAGTCTGTGCGCATGCGTAAACGTGAATTTCTCATAACTTCGATTTCTCAACATCTGTTGATCCGATGTCGTTCAAACTCGGTAGGAAGTTGGGTATATGTTCCAGAAAGATGCCCTATGAATTATATTGCAATTGTTATAGTAGTAACCACTGCGCATGCGCGAAACTAATATCGATTGACACAGGCAAAACTCCTAGGCTAATCGATCGATTTCTACGAAATCTTAAGGGATTGTGCGGGGTAGCCTCTAAACGGCCCCCTATAAATTTCATTTCCATCGCATAAATATTAGTCTGTGGGCATGCTCAAACATTAATTTCTTATAAAGTCGATTTCTTATCATCTATTGGATCGATTTTGTTCAAAGTCGGGGAGTAGGTGGGTACATGTTCCAGAAAAATTTCTTATGTATCATTTGCGATTGGTGGAGCAATCACTAAAGCGCATGCGCAAAACTAAAATTAACCTACGCTGACAAAACTCCGTTGTTTTTATGAAATTTTCAAGGATCCAGCGGTTTAGCTTCTAGAAGGTCCCCTATAGTTTTCATTACCGTCGGATTAATAGTACTCTGTGCGCATGCGTAAACGTTAATTTCTTATAACGTCGATTTCTTATCATCGGTTGGTCCGACTTCGTTCAAACCCGAGTGGTTGTTGGGTCCAGGGTGGTGCCCTTTGTATTTTATCGCGTTCGATTGAATAATAGGTAACTACTGCGCAAGCGCAAAACCAATATTGGATGACACTCCGAAAATAATGGGCGGTATGCGTAAAGGCGAAGCAAAAGCTTTTACTCCAAAATGTGTAAAACATGCTTCGTTTCCTATGCATTATAAGCAAATGCTATAGTACATGTTACCTTCTTTTACTTCGTAGTAAAGTAAGTATAGCTAATACTATAGCATTTCCCAATTGAGTTAAACTTTTTCCATTTAGGTTTAGTCCTTTTCCATTTAGGTTTAGTCCTTTTTCATTTTGGTTTAAACCTTTTCCATTTAGGTTTAGACCTTTTCCATTTAGATTTAAACCTTTTCCATTTAGATTTAGACCTTTTCCACTTAGATTTAAACCTTTTCCATTTCGATTTAAACCTTTTCCATTTGGATTTAAACTCAGGATTTTATCGTGGAGTTAGAGGTAAAAGTACCCAAGTCACAAATTCAACACGTGGGAAAATCAAATGCAGAATATTATGATTATTTAACTGTTGTTATTATTGGTGATCAATATCATCAAACTATGTATCCAACCTAAGAAAATAATCATATTTACCAAACTAACTTTTGAAATTTTAATTTGATTTTTGCACAATATGAATTTACCTCTTCAGTACTTTTACCTCTAACCCGACGTTATTATGCCACAACTTGAAAATTAAATCATGCAAGTGTTTTTTTATACACAGAAATGTAATATATATAATAATGAACAAATGTTTTTTGAACACAAGAATTTCTCATGAACGGAAGTTATAAATTAAGTTATAACTATCCTTTTCCTATTTTTTTACTTCTAGCCTAATGAAATTTTAGTAGGTAGGCACTTACTTACTATGATGGGGCTAACTACTGACGTTTTGATGGAGTTTAAATCCAAATGGAAAAGGTTTATTTCTAAATGGAAAAGGTTTAAATCTAAATGGAAAAGGTTTAAATCTAAATGAAAAAGGTCTAAATCCAAATGGAAAAGGTTTAAATCTAAATGGAAAAGGTCTAAACCTAAGTGGAAAAGGTTTAAACCTAAATGGAAAAGAACTAAACCTAAATGGAAAAAGTTTAACTCAATTCGGAAATGCTATATTACATTTCTGTGCATAAAAAAAACACTTGCATGATTTAATTTTCAAGTTGTGGCATAATAACGTCGGGTTAGAGGTAAAAGTACCGAAGAGGTAAATTCATATTGTGCAAAAATCAAATTAAAATTTCAAAAGTCAGTTTGGTAAACATGATTATTTTCTTAGGTTGGATACATAGTTTGATGATATTGATCACCAATAATAACAACAGTTAAATAATCATAATATTCTCCATTTGATTTTCCCACGTGTTGAATTTGTGACTTGGGTACTTTTACCTCTAACTCCACGATGATTTCCTGAGTTTAAATCCAAATGGAAAAGGTTTAAATCCAAATGGAAAAGGTTTAAATCTAAGTGGAAATGGTTTAATCTAAATGGAAAAGGTTTAAATCTAAATGGAAAAGGTCTAAACCTAAATGGAAAAGGTTTAAACCAAAATGAAAAAGGACTAAACCTAAATGGAAAAGGACTAAACCTAAATGGAAAAGGACTAAACCTAAATGGAAAAAGTTTAACTCAATTGGGAAATGCTATATTTGAATGAAGCGATAGGTACTAACAACTGATGACCAAGGCCTTGGACGTTCCACTATGCTTGACTTCACCGGTTGATTCATAATCCGTTCTATTCTAATAACATTGAGGTTATACTTTCCTTTCTGTATTAAAATCCGTCGAGCGACTAAAAGATATAACCAATGATTACTGGAGGGGTGACCTATATAAAGTCGATTGAGACAACCTTAATTCACAGTCAAGCTCGAGCTGTTAATCATGTATACCAAACTAAGTCACTTCCCTATAATACCTTTTAATCCATGAAATATTTAACAACGAAGAGTCAAAGACTATTTAAACAATGAGTATTTTAAAAACTCAAGAAATTAAGGTCTAACTCACTTCACATATTTCACCTTAGGTTCGGAGCTCACTCAGCTGATTTGGGGTGCTTCAAACTTTACGATAAGTTTTGTGGTTGGTTGCCATCTTCCCTACGTAGGTAGGTTGGTTAGAGGACGAGATATTGTAGGCTTCTCTTTGTTTTTACATGTGTATTACTTGCAGAGTACTTTCGACCTTTTCAAGGCCTCTTCAGAGCTTGAATTTTTTTTTTTTTTTTTGAGTTTTGCTCAGTTTTTTTGCTTGAGTTTGCTCCTGATCTCACTCAGCTGATCTGGAAGACTCTAGACTTCATGATTCGATTCTAGGCGTCCCAACGGTTCTCCATTTCAAATTTAAGCTTCATATTGAATAGCAAAGAAATTAGATCCGCCGCTATTTTAGTCTCGTTTTTTCGTGAGAATATTTGTGACAATATTTTGTGTAATTTTTCACCTTTAGATCCCGGTAAAATCGTGTTCACGCTAAAACCGCGCTTTTTCATGGTTCATCAGCTCCACTCTTGCGATTCTGGTTTCAAAATCGCGTTCAGTGCTTAACAAATCTTTAGAAAGAGGTGTCACTCAGCAAAAAATGTAAACAAAATTTTCCAAGTACCCAATCCACCCTTTGGGTAGTCAAACAACTTTAGAATTTTAGCATGGAACATGCTTTAGCCTTGAGCTAACTGCCCGAAAACGTTACGCGGAAGTGTCACGAAATTTTCTTCTGATTTTCACGTACAACCAAGCCGTTACTGGGGAAATGAAACTTCTTTAGTTTTCACCGGACAAAAATCGTTCTCCACTCGTTGGAAAGCTCTCGATTTATCACGTATTTCTTTCGTACTGGTTCTTTTATTGATGTCATAGTTTTATATTTATTCATGTTATAAATGGATTTAGTAAACAATGCCACTTGTTTTGTTGTCACTTGGTTGAGAAGTTAATCTTGGTAATAGTAATTGTAGACCTCAATCGTATATCACCAAAAAACTTGCTTCGATGCTGAATTCAGCCCCCACTGGTGAGGTGTATGTGGAGCATGCTTTGTATCAGTTACTCAGCCAAAGAAACACCAATGCTACAAGTTGCGCATTGAAAGCACGTCTGGAGAGTATTCCTGCTATTTTGATGTCCTTGACACAGAAATCATTTGCCAGCCCGTCTCAACTGTGCCTCTGACCGACCTAACGATTTATTCGTTAGGTTGGTCAAAGGCACAGTTGGGACATCTCAAGCAAATGTGTCCCTGAATGATGTTCATGGTGGTCCGATTGACATTCTGATTGGGGCAGATAGTAGTGGGAGACTATTGACTGGCACAAGAGTGGAGTTGGACTGTGGATTAGTGGCAATCTGTCAACGGATCCGTCACGACGCAACCAGCTAGTTGTTCGGGATGCCGTTAGGCGCACGCGACCGACGTCAGTCCTTCTGACAAAGGGGGGACCTTTTCATTATCATTTCCTGCTTCCTATGAGACGGTAAAAGAACAATCAGTCTTATTAACTTATATCCAATTTTCATGTAGTAATTCTAGATCCCTATTGACTATACGATATTGCTACATTGGACTGATCCTCCTCCAGATTCCTTGCGGTGTTTCTAATTGAACTGTAAAGTTACATGTGGTATTTTCTCGCAAGGTTAGTTAGAACTCCCATGAAAAATTTTTGAGCAAACAATTACTTTTCCTTGAATAAACTAGCAGACTAATGCCTTTAAATCTGTGTACCTATTATTTGTCTTCTTACCCCTTGATATTACAGTAAGATTTTAGAGAAGCCAAGCATAAGAATAGTACAATAGGTTTCTACCCTGTTACACTTGCTAAGATTTATATGGAAGGGTGAAAATAAGTTGAGAATTTTCAGGCACGCTAGAGTTGTTGCTGGTGTCTGCTGTAGCCCATTTCTTCTGGGAGAGATCATCATTTGGATAATTGTCAGGAATAGTTGGAGAAAGATGAACTTTTGATGTCTCCTGGTGTGATGAAACAACTGAGAAGGTGTTTTTACGTCGACAATTATGTTGGAAGCCATTCAACTTTGGTTGAAGCCAAAGTGTTCATGTAACACGCCAGCTTTTTATCCTCCAAGGCACAATTTGAGCTACGTGGATGGGGGTTTTTGGGGGAAAAGGCTGATGGAGTGAAGGGAACGTCAGTTCTTGGTTTGACTTTGTTAAAGGACACTGACTTATTGAAAATAAATGTACGCTATTTTTGTTATAGATTTTAGCTCAGTGACCAGAAGGTTGCTTTTATCATCTACAAAGAGACTCTATGATCCCATAGGGTTGACCGGTCCAGTAACAGTTCTGCCTAAAAGACTGATACAGAAGGCTTGGATATCAGATGGCGATTGGGACACATCAATACATGATGAGTCTAAAAATGAATTCCTGCAGTGGATCAAGGAAATCCCATTATTGGAACAGGTCGTTGTTCCACGTTGGTTGATTGGAATGGATTCCACAGAGGCCCTTTTCACACAGCATACTATATCTATGACTAACTAATCACTGATTATGATTATTCAGAGGTTAAAGTGTGTTGGACTCTCAGATACCGTTTATCAATCTTGAAATGAGTGCTCACTAACCAATCAGAATTTACCAAGGGGAAAACGGGGGTACTAAAACATCAAATAATACTCCCACGAAGTTTGATATGAACACTATGTGCAGTATTAGTTGATTCCATAGCAACAGCCAGACCTCAGCTTTCAGACACATTTTTCTTTTATAACATCTTCTTTTGCGTTTATATTTCTTCAGCTAACCTTTGCGGACTATATTGACCGTATAATCTGTCGAGTAATGAAGGTCCTGGGTTTTCTAAAACGCAACTCCAGGGATTTCAATTATTTAACTGCCTTAATGCGTTGTTTTCTCGTTGGTCCGACCTGTACTTGAATGTGCTTCAGCAGTATGGTCCCCTTTTTATGCCTCCCATAAGCACCATTTAGAATCAGTCCAACATAAATTACTGAGGTATGCCGCATACAAGTTGGGGATTAAATTGGATGACATAGGTTACCCATCCCTATTGATCCGCTGTGGCTTGGTCTCTCTAGAGAAAAGGGGGATAGTTACTGACCAGGCCTTCCTACATAAATTACTAAATGGGAATATCGACTGTCTCTTCCTGCTTTCCCACATAAATTTTAGGTTGTCTCAATTTGCAACCCGGCAAAATCATCTATTTCATATAAGGTTCTCTCCTACGTACTATCTTTTAAACCGCTCCCTAATGCGAATCTCTTTTCATCAATGAACCCGGAATCTGATATATTTTCCCTGTCTTTTCGCCCATATCTGTCTATTATAAAAAATTGTCTATCGTGAGTTTGTATCATTCTATGTATTCCTACGTTTTTATTGTTTATTTGATTCCTATCTTTGTATGTTGTTTTTTTTTTCTTTCTAATATTATTATTGTATATTTCTTCAATCTCGTAATCGGGCGTGACCCGTGTTGTAAATATATGTATCAATGGTGAATCCTTTCTTTCGTCAATCGCTGGTTATCTTTTTTTTCCCCCTCCCTTTACTATCGTAGGCAGGGAAGCTTTGTGTTCGTGATTTGAGTCGACAATTTTTTTTTTTCATTCAAAATCAAAATTTTCACTTGCTTTTTGCGTTTCAGAGCTTGATGATCAATGATAGTACCGTGTCTGTCTGTCTGATCTCTGTCTTTATGTGATAAATCCTTGTCACTCCCAAAAACTACACCAAGTTTCAGTCCGAGTGCAGTATAGCTCCTAGACGGTCCTCTATCATTTTCAACGCCGTCGAATCAACAGTAGCCTGTGCGCATGCGCAGACGTGCGTATGTGTCCGATTTCGCAAACTTGGTAGGTATTTGGGAATATGTTCTAGACAAATGCCCTGTAAATTATATCGCGGTTGGTATAGTAATAACCTTGTTCAAACTATTATCGTTCGATACATGCATACCCTCTTTAACTACACAGAACGGTAGCACATTAGGAAGATAGGAAAATACCATGAACCTTATTGAACCCCTCAACAATACATAACCTTCGTCCTTCCACCTATACCTACATTTTTAGGTTTCTAAAATATTATTCCATGGGATTTTGAACTCTACAAGTGACAGAACAAACAATTTACCCTTCATTAAACCAAATAATGTATAGAAATCACATTGTTTACCAGCAAGGACAAATCTGGACAAGGCCTTGCTCTTACCCAAGCAGAAAGTCCACGATTTTTTGTGAAAAATGAGAATTTTCTAATTCCCAGTCAGAATCAGAGCCATTAGTTTTCAAACAATGAAGGAAAGAAAGATGAACGAAATAAGATATACCTATGTGTTTTACAATTAAATGTCACAACGATATGATTTTATTCCTCATTTAACTGAGCAGTTAAAACGGTATCCGAATCTTAGGAGCTAGATAATTGAACAGTTGAACTGAATTGATAATCCGGTTATCTCGAAGATGGAGATTTGACAAAAATGTGAATAATAAACACGCTTTACATTGAGTTGAATTCGAGTGTAATGGGTGTACCCAATTCGAAAATGTCCGGATGCAACTGATTAGGTGAAGTGTTGGGGGGTGGGGGGAGGGAGGATACGCGTATTTTAAGGAGGGGGGGAAGAAGGGGTTGATTGTGAGTAGCGATAGTGAGGGGTGGGGGGTGATTGTGAGTGGTGACGGAGCGGTGGAAGGGGGGAGGGGAGGTTAGTCGGTAAAAAGTTTCATTTTCCGGTCGGTCGCCCCCTCCCAGACATTTCCACCCCCTACAAGCCACCGCCCCTTTGAACCCCCCCATCCCCTCCCGATCCTCTTCCCTACCATCCCCCTCCCCTCACACAGGCACCCTATTCCTTTTACAGTCTATAATGGCCCGCGAGCAGGCAACCTTGAAATTGAATCCCGGGGTATCACAAGGAGAGGGGCAGGGGAGGGGAACCAGCCTCCCCAATCCTAAACGCCTACCAATCGCTTTATAAAACGCTTCCTATTAACCACATCCTTCTCCGTTAAAGAGGCTTCTCTATCCTCAACACAACCTATTACCTCCAGGAATCACCCAGCCCCTGCACTCAACCCACCTCTGCCACTATCACTTTAATATCACTATTACGTATTTACCCCTACTTGCAAACTACGTGTAGCTACTACATATATCGCTATTAGGTTTTCCCCTCTACCCTTAATGACTACCCAAGAATACGTAATTAACTTGTTTCATGTTAATAACTCGTCTGTATTAGGTACTGTGAGCTCGTTATTCACAATGACAGTAAAATGTAGGAATCATTATTCAATTCTTTGGATTTTGATTATCATAAGCCTGTTGGAATTGGAGATAAACCATAATATTCCCCCAAAACTATCCTTTAAGATAGTAGTACGTGGCTTTGTGAGGTATTGGAGGTACAGTGATGCTCCACGTCCTTAGGGTAAGGCAGTGGCTGAGATGTTGAGTTTGAATCCTAGCGTCCCCTTATGGTAATTAATAGTCACCCGGTGCAGTGAGGATATGGGTAGCCTTCAGCGAAATCTTCAGAAAAATTATGTTCCTCCTCAAAAAGAAAATTGAATTTATAGATTTTTTTTGCAGTTTTCACTGATGTTTCAGCAATTATACTAACGCTTGCGTACGAGTCTGCAACACATTGGGACATTTTATGTCTTTAGTTGCATGCTCGTATGTGTTGCAGACTCGTATGCAAGCTCTAAGAGCCACTCAGCTGATCCGGACCCAGGGCATTGTCAATTAAATGTCCTAAAGAGGCTACATACGAAATTACAGCTTCCTAGAGTGTAAAGTATAGAAATTACCTATTAAAATTATTTAACCACCGCTTCACAAATCAAACCGTTCTCGCAATACTCGGATCACCTGCTATGAATCAAATCATCGAAATACCAGCTCAATGAAATCATCAGAAATTAAAAAGCGGTTGCAATCATGTTCACAATTATCAATTACTGAGAATGATCACCTGAGTGTAAACAATTATTCATATAACCATGCTCATTACTGAGCTTGTAGAGCACGCACTTCGCAGCACTTAAAATAATATGGTTGGATACATTGAAAGCTTTTGAACGAGTGATCAACGGATTTTGTGAGATGAAAAACGACGAAGTACCATTTCCCTGGCAACGACACGGTTGTAAGCGGAAATCATCAGAAAACCAACCGTGACGCTTTTTTTAACGCTTTTTGTTAACGCTTTTTTCGTTTATGTGCCAAAGTAAAGATATAAAATGACAAAACATATTATCTCCGCGTTGGATAGTAGTCGGACAATAATTACACTTGAAATATTGTTTATCATACCTTGAATCCTCTGAAATATGAAAGATACATGCTTACCTGTATACAATCTTTGCGTGGATGGGTGTTATTGAATTAAAGACAAAATAAGTGTTTTTTGACCGTAAAGAGCCTAGAATCAGCAGGGTTAAAGCCGGGTTCCATGCATCTATTTGTGAAGCTTGAATGTTCAGATCTCTTTGTAGCTTATATATTTCCGGTAGGTTAATGTTTCACCTATAGAGTGTCAAATGTTATTCGTTGCAAAGTCGGAACAATGGACTCTTGAGTAGTGGACTGTGGCCTTTCACATGAAACCTAGTGGAGGAGTGTCTCCACTTTCGAGGATTTAAAAATGCTGCATGTTTGATATTTTTGGAGGCAGCTTGTATATCATATTCAAAGCAACATTGGCTGGGAGTTATTTCTATTTCATGATTGAATGACCATATTTATACAACTCCGCTGGGTTGCAGGCGGAGAGTTTGATTGGAGCTCTTAGCTCCTTTCCTTCCGATTCACTAGCGTTTCGTGATGTAAAGAGACGATCACGTTTGATAATTCCTGGGAGTTGCCCACCTACCCACCATCTAGACTTGCAGATGTTCATCATTACCCACCGTGGTCACTACATGACAACCACTGTGACACAGAAAGTTTAATATCAAAGTTCTTAACAGAATCCACATCTCCTATAGGGTGGCTATCCGCCTCCACCAACGTCACATTTTTCCCACCTCATCTCTTTAGCCTCGCATACTGGACTGATAGTAGTGCATACAGCTTTGCAGCCTTTTCTATTTGTCGCTCACAATTTATTTTGAAACAGCAGGCAACTAATAGCTTGTGGATGACTATTGAAAAAGCAGTGATGACCAGTATATCTAGCGGTTCGAAGTGGAAGGAATTGCGATGACAGCTTATTTTTAACCGGGGAACTATCAACTGACAGCGATCCGTCTCGCTTGAAATAACTAACCTGTGACTTCTTGTGGATTGTGAACAAGACACGGTAAGGAGAAAAACCATGAGGCAATTGAATGAAATGGTCGTTCTGAATTTTCCCCTGCGGACCAAGGCAACAAATTAATTATTCTGCAAGAAGTTGAAAATATCTGTGGTAGGAAGCAGCTTGCAGATCCCTATGATACCAAGGAGATGGGTCAGTGGGCGTATTCTTGGAAAGATCCCACATTCTTGGTTGTGATATAAGACGTTTGACTACCGTTTATCAGACTTTTAGCGAGCTATGGCACGTTTATGTGTGAATTTCTATTGAGTAGAACTATTGTATTCTCTTTGTGTCGAATCCAAAAATGTTCTCTACGTGGGAGTTGCAATGTTTTGAGGTATGAAGTCAGTCATAGGAAATAATGGTTACGTGAGTTAATATTTCGTAACCATGTACAGTTTTCGTCCCGATGTTCGAATTACAGTGATCGCACGCAGTTTGTCCTGATAGGTCATAAATTCGATCAGTTCCGTGGAGTAAAGTGAATAAAACTTCATTCCAAACAGAGAAGATCGAAGTTGAAATAGGGTGGTCAAAGGGTGAATTCATGTTTGCCAAGGTTCACCATCATGGACTCCACTTCAATGCGTTTTGGTTCTTAGGGGTTTGACATCAACTGTCGATCACTTTCGGCCCTAGTTGATCCTCAATCCTCGGCATCGCTTTAGATCAACCGTAAAATGTTGAAGAGAAAAGTGAAAAATCGATATTTTGAAAACTCTTGCAATAAGATTTATTGAGCCTATCGATCAATAGATATTGATCGATAGGCTCAACTTAACTGATTCGGGCGAATCATTATTTTTGTTTTCGTGTTTACTCCGACTACGTTATTTTAAAGTAAAGCACGAATGTGTGAGACCCAGCACCGTAGTACCTTTTTTGATTTGAATAAATAACGTGAAAAATTAGTAATATTCAGACTGTTGAGCTGTTCAATCTTGTTCGTTGTGAGTATAGAAGGAGGAAATTATGACTGTTTCAAGGATATTTTCCATTATTTCGACTAAGTAATCGTATCCATAGTGAGAACGAAGCTTTAATATTAAAACGAGAAGATGGGGAGGGAAGGATGTGTGTCAAAGCACCTGGTATCAGAAGTTGTGTAAATGTGTGGGAGTGTTGTTATGTTGGTGTGATTTCTTCCGATGGAAAAACGGAACGGAGTTTACCGAGTCGGGAGAGGAAGGAGTCGTAAAGCGTTGGAAAATCCGCCGGCAAATCTTTTTTCCATTTATTGAAGGAAAAGAAATGGCGCAGCGGGGGTGTTAGGAGTTTGAGAGATGGTGGTGGGGGGAGGGGAGGGGGTCGGATAAAAGAAAAATCCAGAACGATTGCAGAGGGCGAGGCTCGGGTGGGGAAGTGGTTAGCGGATAAGTTTTTAAAAGTAACCCCCCACTCTACCTCCCACCCTTTCAACCACGACCAAACCAGAACTCCACCCCCCTCACAATCTCCTCTTCTCCTTCTATGGCATCTTAACCACCTCTTTGCACAACAACGCGACGGGATTCTCAGCGCCTTTCCCCCACTTTGACCTGAGCTTTTTATGGTAAATTACGAACCGCTCCTCTACGAATGGTGAATTTCACCAGTGAAAGTGAGAATGTGAATGAAACTTTTCTGTGCGAAATATTCACCAGTGAAACGAAAAAAGTCGGCAATGCAAAGGGGTACATACCTATTTTATATTATTTTTGGTTCTACCCAACAGTAAATAAGTATAGTATTTGGGAAAAAGTTTGCCGATTTTAGTGAGTGTAAGGGTTATTTTAGGGGGGATGAGCTTGAGCCCTTGTCCCTTCTATTTAAACCCCTATTACCGTCACGTGGGGTTGTCAGCCTCCGGACGTGTGATCGGTTCAGAAAATATCAGCCCCTCTATTTCTCCTATTCCCGCGCTGCCTTGAAAGGAAGAATGACAAAGGTGGTGAAATGATTATTAGAGCATGTGGCAAATTTGGGGAAAAAGTCAATCAATATTTATTATTGTAAACATTATTCATTTTGTCAATATTTCACACACACTTATAAGCTTAACTTTCAAAACTGTTCAATTCGCGCTTAACACTACGATACCTAGTTCTTTACACACTAACCCCTACAGTCTATTCCTACCTAATGCCTCCAAAGTTACCCTAACGCTTCGCGGGTGATTTCTTCCGGACGCGACGCGACTGAGGAAAGTTGCGGAACGTTCTTCTGGAGTGTTAGGAATGCTCGAATGAGAGTCAGAGAAACTATTTGATGAGTGATTAGAGGTCGAAGGAAGGGCTTACTGTGTTGGCCAGGAAATCGGCTTTTCTTTCTGATCCGGGAATTTCCCTCCAGCGGCGTGGTCCAGGGCTAATTGGTCCGGGCTGGTCTTCGATCTCCCTCCCTCGGGGGATGGTAAACTGCAACCGTCGAAGATCAAGGGGCTGCAGTTGATCGGCTTTCCAGACTGCTCCTCACTTAGGCCTTGTGTACAGGACGACAGATATTACGGCACGACCCCAAGCTCTGGTTGTCAAAATGGTTTTGTATTCTTCTTGTGGGAGCGCACGAATCCCCTAAATTCCTCCATTTTTCGTAAATCCAATCGTTGTACGCGAACCTCCCTCCAGTTCGTCCTTTGTGAATCCCTTCGAATGTTCATTGGCTACAAGTTGTGACGTCTGCATCAGGGGCTCAACTTTTCTCCTTCACTCCTCACTGGTTGCGAAATATAGTTTGGGAATTCAACCTCATTTTGGCATCACGCCATTCCTTGTAATCTGCTGACAGCGTTTTTGCACGTGTATGCGTTCCCTCTGGGAACGGGGTCACGACTGCAAGCTGAAACCTCGGCTAATCCCTTTTTTCGGCTGTTCTCTATTGTCAATTGTAAATTGTCAGGTTAGGATTTGACAGTGAGCAACATGGATGTGGTCATAAATGTATATGTGAGATTAGTTAGTGAGAACTCAGAAAAGTGATTTTATTTCTACTCTCCAATATATGTCACTATAAAATGTATTAGACAGTACGTCAAAATCAATGTTTAAGACGTCAAAGATGAGTGGAAAGAGGTGGGAGGAAACCTCACTACACTGTACACCCCCACTTTTAACTGTACAGTTCAAGATAAATAAGTAGGTATGCTCTTCGTACTATTGACGAACTTTTAAAACAATAGCACTGGTAGGTATTAGCATTGAGATTAAATGTATTTAAGCAGGCTTGAACCAACTTGAATAGGATTATGAATCATGGAAGCAGAAAATTGTATAAAAGTAGATCAATCTTTCTAGTAGCAAAATTGTGGAAGTCTATACCCCCTGTCAAACAGATCCACACTGCTCCTCATAATATACTGAACCGCTTAAGGCATAATGATCCGGGAGTGTCAAAGGGTTTTAACTTCCGGAATAGTGACGGCAAGATGCGTTCCAGTCAAATTCTGCAAGATTCAACAATGACAAGATCAGAATCGCTTGATTCTGGTACCAAAAATAAATCCATTGTGACATGAATTATCCCACACCAGCAAACAGAAAAACATTACACAATTAAAACACATGACATTGATCGGCTTTAAGGTTTCTAGGGACGCAGTACTAGCGATTCGACGCAACATAAAAGTACAAGAGGTTAGCTTAGATGAGGGGGCCTCGATGTGCGACAGTGGGTAGGTACCCGTCATTTCCGGTAGAGCGCGTCTACCTTTCACTCAGTGTTAGGTTGGCTTCTTCTTGCGTTCTCGAGCAGCAGCAATTGGGGCTGAAACTTCGCTTGATCGAGGAATATCCCTTGAACGCAGCATAATTATCTGCTAGTAGGGGAAAAGGCCTGTCCCACCTCACCTCTGGATTATCGGTTGGAATTTTGACCCTGGATTCTTAGCACCTGCAATTCTTACTCTGTGGCAGGCGTTTGTCTCCGCCATGTAAGTTTTCCGTTCAGAGTGAGCTTACCAAATTCACCGAATGCTCCAGGAGATCATTGAGACAACGTTCAAGGGGTTGACTTTCGCCCTTAGTTAGCGCTGATGTGTTAACCTTGCACCCTAAATCGATTATATTGCCCAAGTGATGGACATTAAGTGGAAGGGAATCGTTATTTATTCTGGAGGAGCGAGAAATGAATTCAGCAAAAAGCAATAGGTATGTAGCCGCTGTGTTGAACATAGAAAGCTAAGTAGTTGATAAAAATCAAGCATTGGCCTAGCACGGACCCCTGTTTTAATCCATTCGCGATTAAAACCCCCGCGGGATGTTGGCCGGCATAATAGATCACTTGATTTCAACCGGTAAAGTAACTTTTGAATAAGGGCAGTTGGTCGATGGTAAACGTATATACCATAGGGCCTCTTAACGCGTCCCCCGGTTGAGGCCGGGGAAACACCACCTTGAAGGAGACAATTAGCCCCAACAAGGCTCTACTTCCTAGCCGCTGACCCCCTAGATAGGGGGGAATTACAAGGGCATGAAACCTACTACCCCCGCGAATGAAGGACAGAGCAACGACGACAAATGGTGACAAAATGCGCTAGGTATTATTGATGTGTACAAATGGTCAAATTAAAATTAAATATTATAAAGGCCATTACAGGAATGAACCCGCTCAATTCATAATAATGCCGTTAACTGAGGCTTGATAAGTACTATGACGTTGAAATAGATAGACGAAACTGTTAACTATCACTGGCTAAACTATATCTTAACTATCACAATTAATGTTGCGCTACAATATTGTGTTAACTTAATAAATCTACAATAGAATATTCGAATATACTATATTATATATTCACAGCAAGCTAATGCTTGCCTAATTACAGCCCTGGTCATCAACTGTTGATTCCTTTCTTCGATATCCTGTTGTGAGTTGCCAACCCGCAGCGCCTAAACATTACTTTATCAATTAGCAGATCCATTTACATTCAATTTCCATCGTATATATTTACGGTACAAGCCTAATTACACATGAGGAAGAAGATGATGATTTTTCTAAGGATTCCATCACTATCGTGGATACGCCATTAAGGTCTCGTAACTATTCCTCAGTCTCAAGATGCCAACCCGTTTCGGCATCTTACTTTATTTTTTCTATACTTATGTATGTGTCGATGCCTTGTCAACGTCTGAATTTTAGAATGATTCAAACTAAAAAATAGAAAGTACGATTAAATCGAGCCACTCTGGTGTGTTGCACGGAATTTCCATGATGCACCGAGATTACGATGCTGCACGAGAGTGTCCGAAAATATATAGTCCCTCTCACGCATATTATATTATATTCTCACTTGATGTATTACCCCACAACAACGGAAGTAAGTAAATAGACAATACAATACAATATCTTACAATATCTTATCTGATACAATATCTTATTGATTAGAAGAAAGTGCCTGGATGGGTTCAGTAACCGCCAGAAATTAGAAGAAATTTTGGGGGAAAAGCAACCTCGATTCTCCACTATGGTGTGTCGAAAAACCCTTTTTTTCGAACTTTTCGTAATAGCCCAGAAAAGCAATCTTTTGATCTTGAAAATCACCCTCTCAAAGGGCCAAAGTTAAAAAAAAAAAAAAAAAAAAAAAAAAATTCCTTCAACTTCCCCAAGCTATAAAACGAAAAAAAAAAAAAAACCGCTTTTTCCGAAGTTTTTTAATGATAATAGAGCTAGTTTTTGTCGAATTCAGATGAAAAAAAGAGGATTTTCAAAAAGGAAAAGAGAAAATCGATTTTCAATTAAAAAGATTTGAGATGCTTTCTTCTAGAGTGTGAAAAATACGAATAAACGATAAAAAAAGGGAAGTTACTGAATTTTTCAATTTTTTGACACTGAAGCCTAAAATTTTGTTGATCATACAAGGTTGTAAAGCGAAAACTGCTAAATTTTGTGGTATTTTTTTAAAATTTTAATGTAACCTTGCGCACAGAGCCACAGCTTAAACTAAATACAAAAACTATCAGAGTAAACTGTAACTCATTCCATATCGATAAAAACCACGGTTAGCACGGTGACTTTACTAGACGGTACCTGTCAACGCCGGGGGCTCCTGGCCTATGACGTAGGTGGTCCCTTTACCATTGCGGGAGCCTCTCAAAAAACGGAATCAGTGCAAAACAAACGTTTTAACTCTACTGATGATTTCATCAACTATTCTTCGATAGATTGTTACTGAAAGCTATTTTCTGTACTATACCTAGTTTAAAATTTGTTTTTTTAGAAATTACTTAGATGGAGAAAAAAACAGAAAGATCTTCTTTTCCTCTTTTATCTACGGAGAAAAGAACAGATAAATGTTACTTTGGGCAAACGAGTTTGCAAGGTAGGTATCTAGGATAAAAAAGAGAATATTCAAGAATAATGAATGAAATAAAAATATTTAATTACAGATAGGTAATTACATTAATTCTACATAAGTTATTTAGGGTGAAGTCACCAGTAACGGACCTCCCCCTTAAAGAGTACCAGTAATGGACCACCTTCCACAAATTAGTTAATAATAAGCTTCCAATTGACGCTTTTGGATTCAAATTTGGAGGGAAGCTTCAGTGGAGCCTCATAGAGAAGATATCTGAATTGTAAAGCGCCAGTGCTACCTACCGGGAGACAACGCGAATTTCTTCATTCCCACCTTCATCTCAGTCTGAATCTTGTTCTTCTCATGTGAGCAGTGATAAGGAGGTAAGTTGCGTTCTTAAGGATTTTTTGGATGTTTTTCATAAGATTTTGTTGTCTTATGGCTTAATTTCAGTTGATTACTATATGTAGTTTCGAGTTACGGTATCAATTTTATGATATTTCTTTATTTCGATTTATTTTCTTGCTGGTCCATCATTGGTCCTTTGATAAGGCACTCTGTCTAGTGTTGAACCACCCGGTCCAATACTGGTTTTCTGACCTACTTTTGACAGTTGCTTTTATTGAGCAGGTATGCTACAAAGTAATATAGCAGTCAGATGAATGGAACTAGTATTGGACCGGGGTGGTCCAACACTAGTCAATGCCTATCCTTTTACAGAGGCTAGTAAAGCCCTGATTATGTAATTATTGTCTGCCTTCAAAGATTTTTTTTTTTTTTTTTTTTTTTTTTTTTTTTTTTTAACAGGAGAAAACCAGATCAATAAAAGATACCTAATTATTTCAAAAAAAAATTTTTTTTTCAGGCAAGCAATATGTCTCGATTTAATTATTCAGAAGAGCACATGATGAGAGCCATCGAAGATGTTAGAAGAGGTAAACCTGTGCGAACCGCTGCAAACGAGTACCCTGTGCCAAGTTGGACCCGCAATCAAGTTCCTCTTCAACCACTTTACAAATCATAACGGAAGCAAAGTCGCAAAGCTGTGTTCTAGGTGTAGATGAAGTAACATCTGCAGAAATCCAAACTGTGTCCACAGTTCATCGCTTACAAAACGAACCAGACCTTGTGGCTGATTACGTTATTGGAGAAGATGGTATTCTGTTGAGCCAGAGTTGTCACGAAGCCCAGCAGTGTGATTCCCTGAATCTCATCATCGAAGCCCACGAGACTGGTACTAATCACAGAACTAATACTACCTCCGAAGTCCAGACGTTAGTACTTTACGAAGACAGCAGCAGAGCCAACGAAAATGCAACTGATCAAGTAATTGGAGCAACCCCTGAAGACCAGGAGCAAGCATTTCAGGATAGCAAGGGAGTGAAACAGATCGATGAGGTAGTGATCCTCATGCAAGACTTCGTTACAGTAAGCATGATGAAAATCATGCCATTGTGATTCCACTAAACCCATGGAACAGAATGCGAACTGTTTTCGTGAAGAGTGGGAAAGAAAAAGTGTCCATTGAACTGCAAAATATACTGAAGAAGCTGCCTAACCCTGCAATTTATGGAAAAGCTGGAAACGAAAAGTTCCAGTTTCCAGAGCCAATACAGGTTGACTGGTGACAGAAGATCAAAACGTGATCGTAATTTTTTATGCACTGTGACGCATTAGATGCAATTTTGTTTTTAAAGAAATGTTCCTCAACCAAAAATGTGAAATGAGATCGTCATTATTTTTTCAAATTTCGTGATTTTCAATTTGTGATTTTATGCCTAAGGGAAATTTTTCTGCTTAAGTACCTCATGTAGAAAATATTGTATAATTTATTGAAGAGTTCTTAGTCTTAAGTTGATAAGACCCAATAATGTGATTTCTAATGATAGGTAGGTACTTGCAATGGTTATCTAGTGATCTCAGGTGAATCTAATCAGAGATTAGCAAGAATTTCCTTTTGATGTAATGAGAAGTCTGAAACTAGAACTTTATATTTGTGATTGGCTAATCGAAAGCCCTTAGTTTTATACAAAAGCCATTTTAAGTTCGATTTGTTCATAAATACAGTTTTTATTGGAAGTTTATTTTGCGGTCCGATACTAGTCCCAAAATGGTCCATCACTGAAACCACGTAAAATCTGCCGGTCCATTATTGGTGTACGTCCTTTTTTTTTTAAATGTGACAAAACGAATTATTTTTTCATTATGGTTGAAAAATTGCACTCACAGATCGAAACTAGAAAACTCACTGATTATGTTAGTGTATAGAAAATCACTCTAACTTCGTTAGAAGTCGTGTAAGAAGCAAAAAACCAAAAGCATATTCTTAAGGGCGGTCCATTACCGGTGAATTCACATTTCTATTTATTTACTTTATTATTATTATTATTATTATTTATTTATTTTAAATTTATTTATTTATTTTATTTTATTTTATTTTATTTTTTTTGCTTTTTTTTGGTTGACAAAAAATGTCTATTAGCTTGAATTTTGCGTGTTATGGGTAAAAAATTTGGGTGCAATTGCTGCATCTCAACATCAACATGCAACATCTCTTCGATATCGCTGACACATCATGTTGGATCAGCACCGAAAACTAATTCCAGTGACTAAGGGTGCAAATTTTATGTCAATAGCTCCTAAATTTCGGCCTTTACCTGTCGGAACAGACAGACAGACATGCAAGCCTACATACAGACAAATGCATGCCGAGTCAAAGTGGATACACTTTTCGATCATGAATAACGCATTAATATTACTTGTTGATAGCTCAAGGCTTACTCAGGAATCATATATATCGAGTAAAATTGAATTAGTTGTTCAGTTGCTGAAATCATCTTGGAATTTATCAATCAATATCTTAAGGAATGAGTAGGTACCTGTCAATCGATTGGACATTTGTATTGAATAGTGAAATTCATTCTAAGGCAGATTATCTTGTAGTCTGTTTTTACCACTAAACGAAATGACAGGGTTGGATATCAGACGTTTTAGAGAAGAAAACAAGAAGTGTAAATATATACTACCGCGCCTCTTCTCAGCTATTCCCTAAGCATCTCCCTGCCAACAAGTCGACGAAATAATGTTTTATTTCATTACAAATACGATCCCAAAATATTCCTTCCCTTCCAACCAAATGGCATCTCCTTTCCAGCCACTCACCTTCTTGCCGGAGCTAAGGACAAGTGAAGCTTCACATCTGGGCGGCTACATAGTTAGCATAAGCCCCAAGCTCTCTCTCCCCCCGCTGCCCGCCCCCACCTTTTATCTGCTTTCGACTCCGCTCGTCGTGTTTTCATTATTTTTTAATGGAAATAAAATTTTAAAGAGGGTCTCCCTCCCCCTTCACCTTAGGGCGAACAAGGGGAGAAAGAGGGCTGACAGAGAATGGCCGGGGTGGCACGAGGGCTGGGGGGTTTGCATGACAATTGCTTTCAGAAGGTTCCCTTGTTTGCTGCGCCTCTAAGAGGATTTCCCGTCAGCAGGCTCCCCAAAGTCCTCAAACACTCTGACACTACTTCCACAGCATTAGCCTACTCACTGCGAAACGATCCCTCTCCAATTATTAGCTTCATCTTCATCAGTTAATTACTTCGCTTCTTTAGTTTGTTGGAGAGAGAGAGAGAGAGAGAGAGAGAGAGAGAGAGAGAGAGAGAGAGAGAGAGAGAGAGAGAGAGAGAGAGAGAGAGAGAGAGAGAGAGAGGGAGAGAGAGAGAGAGAGAGAGAAACATCGTCTTAAGATCTTCTGCTTATTATTGAATTTGGCATCAGGATGCAAGAAGGAATGTGGCTTCACAGAACAGTATGTCTCCAACGAATAGCATGGACACGTAACAGAGCAAGAAAATTCAAAAACTCAACTTCTTTTGTTGCGATTGTACACTAATAACGTACTTTTGTAACTCCGTGTTTTTTTGTTTTTTAAAGCACGAGTATACTAATATCAATGTATCTCCCTTCAATACACCATACAAAAGACTTTTGAATATAAATTTCAAAGTTGGGCAATTTTTAGTACGGACAGGATTATTTCAAGAAGAGCCGAAAATTGGAAGTTTTCTTATCATTCTGAAAAACATTTGGTAAGTAATGCATGCATTACAGGGACGTCCCTATGGATTTTATTGAATGGATGAAAGGATAGATTTGGTAGTTTGTTGAAGTAAACAAGGTAGATTGGTGCTCCACCAACAAACGAAACTACGTAGGTACGTACAGCCTACCAAATTAGCTGTTGGTTAAAAGTAAACTAAGTAGGTAGATTGCTGCTCTGCCAACGAATTTCAACTGCTTATCAACAAGTTTGTTGAATATTGAATCAGGAAAAAGTGCAACATGAATTGTAAACCAGCTGTAAGGAAAAAACCTTGAAATTCATTCTTCTGAAGGTTAGACTTCATAAAGACGGGCATTGCCAATGCAGTTATACGCGAGTTTTGCTGTTACGCAAATTTGTAGGACAAAAAAAGTTTATTAAATAGGTACCTACTTCAATTTTTGTCTATGGAAGTGGGTATGACGAATAACAAGTAATAATATACGGAAGTTAGGTCGTGCATACCTACCTCATATTCCCTTCCGCCAGAGCTCTCATGGCCGTCCTGTCACATGACCACTTTCAAAGGACTCTAAAGATTTTTAGTTTCTTAATTGATTCAAAGAACGGTTCTGAAAACTGAATAATCCACAACATTTTCGCGGCTGATGTCTGGAACTTCTAACACTTGTTTGTCAACTTCCCAACACAAATTTTATTGAGATCTCGACCACACAAACTAATCTTGCATTAACAACGTTTCAGGTTATTGCCGGATTACAGCTTGATATAATTTGCATACAATTTATTACCTCGTATAATAAAATCTACTGAACTAGGAAAATGCTGAACCGCAAGAGAATAGGTGGTGACTCCTTATGGCGCTTTTTCCTATAGTTTACTTGTAAACATGACAACAAGGTGAATTAACTTCGAAAATCAGATTTATAGCCTTGCCTTGATGTAAGGGTGCCTAGTGTCAAAGTCTCGAGAATATCACCAATAACCCCTTGATAGGACGGGAAGCTAATGAATACGGACTCCACTCAAGGCTCAGTCATGGAAGATAGCGCCATTGCAAACAACTTCCCAGATTCACTCGGGAAGATAGCGCCCGTCTGTTGCATTTTCCAATATTAGAATAGGTATTGTAGTCGTATAAATTATACTAAAATTTGCCTTTAAAAATGAAACTGATAAGGTTTAAATTTTTCACGGTAATAAGCTCCAGGGTCCAGGGAACATATTTATATAATTGTTATCAAGTACTTAGGACCGATTTATCGGAATGATCGTAAGTGGGCTTCCGATATACATCATGTGATAGTTACATAGAATATAGGTAAATAGGCATTCAATATCCATTCCTACGAGGGACTGCTCACCTCTGCGATGCGCAATTACACTCGCGGAATACTGTCTTATCTGTATTGTATGTATTCAAGACATTATAGCAGGTGTACCTAACCATGGTCTTAAAGGAGACTGCAATAGATGCAATCTCACAAGTCAAAAATTACGTGCCGAATCTGACTATTTTAGCAGAACTCAGAGAGCAATCACAGACCTTAGTGCAATGATCCGGGACCGCTCTCTGGGGCACATTGTTTGCGT
Source organism: Adelphocoris suturalis (assembly GCA_030762985.1). NCBI lineage: Eukaryota > Metazoa > Arthropoda > Insecta > Hemiptera > Miridae > Adelphocoris > Adelphocoris suturalis. The sequence goes on along the minus strand of CM061040.1, from coordinate 151,564,630 downwards.
CTCTCTGGAGGTGGAACCTAAGAATTACTTAGTCTGAACCTAGACATGTAAGAACCTTCAATATATTTACCACTCGGGAAGGGCCATCGCCGGTTTTTTAGACAACTTTGTCAGAGTTGGATAGTGAAGTAAGAATCTGATGAGTAGATGCATTTCAATCGCAACGAGCTGGAATCAACTTGAGAATGATTGATAAACTGAAGATTTTTGTCCCAATATTCCTAAGTGAAAATTGGTGTCTTGGCATCATAAGATTGGTGGAAGGGCTCTTGACAGCCAGCCTACACTTGCCGACACTACGCACTCTAACGACACTACCCTGAACCTCTATTTCATGGTGGAACCGCTAGAGCGCACAGTGTGTGCATGTGTTCGACTGTTTTCATTCTTGAATGATTTTCGGAACCTCACTATATTACCAAAGGTAGGCAGGGAGTCTGCGTTCGCGCGATATGTCGAACATACGTTTGCCCCCGAAAATCAAAATTTTCACTTGCTTTTGGCGTTTCAGAGCTAGCTATTTATTTTTGGTTCCGTGTCTACCTGTATCAATTCCTTGCTCGCTAAAACCTACATCAATAAATTTATATTAACCCTTTCCGGACGAAACCCGGTCAGGACCCGGCAAGGCAATATCCGCATTAGGACGGAACATTTTGAGAGAGGGATGTCTCACAGGACGAATGCCGGTCCCTGCTCGGCGACCTTGTTACCTCGTAGGGGTCGAATGCAGGTCACTGCTCGGCGCCCTTTCTTGTCTTCACAGACGAAACCCGGTGGTAGCTTGGTATTTTTTAAATATTGGGGGCAATTCAGTAGGTTTTACTGAAGCTTTTGACAATAGATCGCAGCACTTTATTGATAAAATGAACCCATTGGGAAGGAATATGAGAAACCTTTCTGTGACTGGTTACTACTTGACGACTTTTTATCATTATTTTCTCACTGATAACTGTTTCTAGACATGTGAATCATGATGTAAAATATGATTTTCACTTGAAAAATAAATTTGTTTTTAGAAAAATGTATTTTTTCCTTCATGGTGAAGGAAGGAAAAAATACATTGCTCATCATATTCCCATCTCAAACATGACACTCTAAATAAATAAAGAATAACGTCGTCCAAAATTTTTCATATTTTTTGTTCTGGGGAAATGATTACAATAAAAAAAAAATAATAATAATAGGTAATATGTGCTTTTATTTGATGAATATGTCTTCAAACGTGATGTACCGTTTTTAGGTGACCTATTGCAAAAAGCTTATCGTCCTTGAAAGATATAATGGCGTGTAATAAGCCGTCCTGTTAGGTACATGCATAATGCCGGTCCCTGACCGGGTCCCGTCCTTGTGGACACGATCGGAATTCAACTTTCGACCGCAAAGGGTTAAGTTTTAGAATCCTCTCGGGTTGTGAGCCCATACTAGGTAATATTGCAAAGGTTGTGAAAGTGAAGTTATAATCGGTTTGGTTTAGCTTGAGGGTTTAGACGAAAAGTATGTGAAATTACCTGAAACTAATTCACGATTTGGAACGTAGGATCTCGATTGTACGGATAATAGAGAGTTCCTGGTTACCACGTGTTTAGTTTACACGGTGCCCTTGAGCCATGATCAGCTGATCTGGAAACAACTGACAGCTGACGAATTAGTAGAAGTGGACGACATGAGTAGGAGACCGCTTGATTGGCAACGCAAGATAGAGTCTTAGTACGTCCTCGTTACCACGTCTTCGACACTTTGCCCGTAAATGTATAAACTCGAGGAAGGTTTCAGTGATAAGCAATGACGGATTAATAGAATTTCGTGGGTGGGGGCGGTAGTCCTCTACGGGGGGGGGGGGGGGGGGGATCGAATACCCCCCGCTAAAGAGGGGTCCGGGGATCCTCCCCGGAATTTTTTTGAAAAAATGCCTTAAAAAACTAGCAGTTTTAGAGGTTTTAGACCCACACTTTATATTATTATGTAAAAATTAACAAGAAAAACATAATTTTTCTTATTAACAAGAAAACTAATAAGAAAAATATTGGCAAGAAAACATAACTAACAAGAAGAATAAATGAATTTCAAAAAAATAATAATATGGTTATAGGTAATTTTTTGGCGAAATTATTTCGAAAAATGCAGGGAATGAAACATAAAACGCTGGAGTTATGAATCAGTAAGTACTACATAATAACTTCAGTACTCGTTATGTAATATTTTTTATAAATTACACAGGGTGAATACACTTAAGGTAGTACAAACGAGTAGAGTCGATTCTAGAGCTCGTTTCCGACAAAAAGGCCCCTTAGACTTTTTTTAGAGGCTTTGTTTCCGAGGTATTCACGATTTAAGATTTTTATTTACTTCACAAAACGGCCATAACTCCTTCAACTCACACTGCACCTAATCTTAAAAATAGGTACATCGTTGGAAAGTGCGTTAAATCTCCCATCTCTCTAAGGTATTTGGATTTTAACACAGAATGTGTTTTTGCGATGACCTACCGAAAAAAAATCGTCACAAAAAACCGACAGAAAAAACCGTTATGCGCCTTTTATAATGATTTTCACGTACAACCAAGCCGTTGGTAGGGAAATGGAACTTCCGCAATTTTAATCGCACAGAAATCGTTCACCATTCGTTGGAAAGCTCCTGATTTATCCAACCATATTATGTTAACTACTGCGAAGTGCGTGGCCATCAACCTGAGTTATGAGCATGGTTATTTGAATCAATTGTTTACACACAGATGATCATTCTCAATAATTGATATTGTCAACATGATTGCAACCGCTTGTAAATTTTCTTATGATTTTCACGTACAACCGAGCCGTTGGTAGGGAAATGGAACTTCCGCAATTTTAATCGCACAGAAATCGTTCACCATTCGTTGGAAAGCTCTCAATTTATATAGTATTTTTCTTGTAGTTACATATTTATTTATATAATATTTATAGGGTTTTTGACCAAATTAAATGTCTAACAATTATTTATTTTTTATTATTGCCAAATATTGTCATTATTCACGTGCAACCAAGCCGTTGGTAAGGAAATAGAATCATCGCAAAAACACATTCTGTGTTCCTATAATTTCATACAGAGTATGGAAAAAGAAATAAACCGGGGGGTGCAGGGGGGCGGAGCCCCCCGCCGAGGCGCAAAGCGCCGAGTTTTTTTTGCATCAGGTAACGTAGGCAAAAAATGGACTAAACACGAGAATTTCCCACTTTTTTAAAATTACTGTTTTTTAAGGTGCGAGTCGAACAAAGTATTGAAATAAAATTGTAAAAGACAATACGCGATGCGGGAAAACTTGCCCAAAGTTTCAGCTTTCCAACGGTATATGGGAGAGTCGGGTAAGAGTGCGCACTTAAGTTTAGATTTTTTATAAGTCAGTGTATTTTGGTAATAGAAAAACAAGACATACATCATAAGACTCCTTAACTAATTGTTGACCACTAGAAAATATTTTAAACTCAAAAGTTGACTTAAGGTTACATATATTTTAATTTTAAAAAAAAGTTACACATGCGCAGTCTTAGCCGCCCTGGAGGGTAAGAGTGCGCATTAGGTCGGCAGAAGGTGCGCATTTAGTAGAACAGAGATAAAATAGACTCACTGTGTTGCGTAGAGAACAATCAACTGTTTTATTTATGTCTTTGCTATGGCACATAAACTAAAAAAACGTCACGGAAAATTGCTCACGAAAATATTTTGATGATTTCCACTTACAACCGAGTCGTTGCTAGGGAAATGGTACTTCGTCGTTTTTCATCCCACGATTTATCCAACCATAATATGTTAACTATGCGAAGTGGGTGGCCAACAAGCTGAGTTATGAGCATGGTTATATAAATAATTATTGTTTACACACAGGTGATCATTCTCAATAATTGATATTGTGAACATGATTGCCACCGCTTGTTAATTTCTGATGATTTCATTGAGCTGGTGTTTCGATGATTTGATTCATAGCAGGTGATCCAAATATTGCGAGAACGGTTTGATTTGTGAAGCGGTGGCTGAATCATTTTAATAGGTAATTTCTATACTTTACACTCTAGGAAGCTGTAATTTCGTATGTAGCCTCTTTAGGACATTTACTTGACGATGCCCAGGGTCCGGATCAGATGAGTGGCTCTTAAAGCTAATTTCTATGTTTTACACTCTAGGAAGCTGTAATTTCGTATGTAGTCTCTTTAGCACATTTACGTGACGATGCCCAGGGTCCGGATCAGCTGAGTGGCTCTTAGAGCTTGCATACGAGTCTGCAGGGGGGTAGGTGATGTAGCCTGGCTCGAATTCAATAAAGTACCCACGGGTGTCGGAACAATGAGTCAACACGATCGCGAATTCAATTAAGTTCCCACGGGTGGGCGGTTTCTCTTATGGCCCATTTAATTGATCTGTACGCCCCACCGTGCAATGCACGGGTGAGATCTGCCTAGTAATAAATACAATAAGAAAACACACATGAAAATGTCCCAATGTGTGTCAGTTTTTCGCCCATAGTTCAATCTGAAATATAGACAGATAGACCTTAGATCAAATGTAAAAGATAGGCAGATGAAACCCTAATACAATAATTCAATGGTGCAAAGAAATCCAAGAGATCCTAATGAAGATGGGTAAGACTGCGCACGAAAAATGTTGCGCACTCTTGGCCTCCCTCACTATGCGCAATCTTACCCTCCATTACTTACAAAAACATAACCCCAATATTTTGACCCTACATTGTCCATTCACAGCCTACGCCATGTCGGCGTGTTTGTAATAAAATACTCTTTTCAGTGATATAAAGTTCAACACTTTTGACTAATAACTATAAACAGTATCAACTAAGTATTACAGTGAAAATATTATAGTAGAAGCAGACCAAACACATTCTTACCTGTAAAACAGCAATGAGTTGTCGGACTAAGACGAAAACTGGCGGGAAACGTGCACTCTCAAGGCCAAACCAAAACAGCACTTCTGCCATCGAATCATTGCTGTCAACATCGAAAAAAAGCTGTGCGCAGTCTTAGTTGCCCGCGCACTCTTACCCGACTATCCCCTAATCAACTTTTATTTTACTTTGTTGATTGGGGGAGGAAAGTATGTTTGTATGTTGAAAAACGGGGTTTTCTATGAAATCGAGGGTTTTTGTGAAAAATGACCCCCTAATGAAAGAGTAGTTTAGGGTCGGTTTCTATATATTTTTTCACGCTGAATCGAATGGTAACACTCGCAGATCTCTCCAACTCCGTTATATCAGAATTTTACACTTTAACCAACTAGTTTTTAGTTTATTTGTTATGCTCAATTTTATGTGTTTTTAAAGGTAAAACTTGTTAGTTAAAGTGAAAAATTCTGTTATAACGGAATTGAAGATATCTACGTGTTACCATTCGCTTCAGCGTGAAAAAATACGTAGAAACCGACCCCGAACTACTATTTTATTAGGGGGTAATTTTTCACGAAAACCCTCGATATCATAGAAAAAACCACGTTCTTAAACATAAAAACATACTTTTCTCCCCCAATTAACAAAGCAAAATACAAATTGATTATACCGTTAAAAAGCTGAAACTTTGGGCAAGTTTTTCCTGCAACGCGTACTGTTTATTACAATTTTGTTTCAATACTTAACGCACCTTAAAAAACAGTAATTATCAAGAAGCGAGAAATTCTAGTGTTTAGTCCATTTTTTTGCTTACGTTATACCTACCTAATGTAGAAAAAAAAAAAAAAAAATCCAAATACCTAAGAGAGATGGAAAATTTAACGCTTTTTCCAACGATATAAGTATTTGCAAGATTACATTGTAAGTTAGGGGAATTATGGTTGTTTTAAAGAAGTTAGGTCGATAACACGAAAAAAATCTTAAATCGTGAATAACTCGGAAACAAAGTCACTAAAAAAAAGTCTAGAGGGCACTTTTTGTCGGAAATGAGCTCTAGAATAAACTCTACTCGTTTGTGCCACCTTAAGTGTGTTCAACCATTATACTGAAAACTCAGGATTAAATAATAATCCACTCTTTATTTGTTCAATTTACTTTATTTAGAAACAAAAATATACGATATAAGAAAACTGTAATATATATATATATATATATATATATATATATATATATATATATATATATATATATATATATATATATTACTATAATACTATGATAATATAATATAATATAATAAAACCGGTACGATCCCATAATGAGCTTTAAAACCCAGTTTCTTCACAGTGTAAAGTTCCTTCATCTATCTTTTTGTCTACCTACAAGTGCGACGTCGTGATTCTTTTCCATGCGTACCCTGACAAAATTTTTTTGTCTCCTGCCTCTCGGGGGGGGGGGGGGGGGGGGGGGGGGGGGGGGGGGGACCGCCCCCTCCGCCCCCCCTTTAATCCGTCCCTGGTGATAAGCGTATTCAGTTCATATTTTTCATATTAAAATTTATACTGAATTAATATATTAAATATATTATTTAAAATATAAATTAAATATATATTACATTAAAATATACTAAATGTATTTATATACATCCTATTTTCACTCGAAGCAGTGCATTTATCGAGTGCCAAAAAACAACTAGTCAACAAATCGGAGGATAAAGGTTTGCCGAAAAATGGACAAAATAATTTCATTCTAATCATATCTACCTTTTTCATGATACAAACATTAAACTTTTAAGATACGAACATGTATTATCTTAGTGAGTTTCTACACAAAATGCATATAATCTGTATATTGATACCGACCTTTATATCTACATACACCAATAGTACTACTAACATAGTTGAACTAGAACTTACTCGAACGATCGCCAGGACAAGTCGGACTGATGTGTCTTCAAGGTAAACCTGGAACACGTCGAGCTCGTCTTTGCTCAATCAACTAGCGTGATATATAAGCTTACGAAGTCTAATACTTCACGCTGATTTTCATTGCACAAATAAAACGGCGGAAGGACGGACAACGGACTGATTCGATTTTTGAAATCCATGTATCTTAAAACGCAACCAAAAAATTTTGGGAGCGAGGTTAAAAAAAATTGCTTATTCGATAACAAAGGTTCACTTTGCAAAGAACACTACGAATCGAAAACAGAACAATAAACCACATGATAATAAATTATGGAATGTGAGATCTGGATGAAGGAAAACAGAGTCGGAGAAATACAAGATGTCGGAATCTCGGAATCAGCTTCAGGTTACAAAATTGATAAGAGACGACGTGTGATGACACATGAAACACCGTAGTAACAGCCAGCGTTGTTAGCAAAATTTTGGTTCTCCCTAGATTCACGTACACCGTATTAAGACACCGTGGTAACCAGGAACTCTCTTATACCTATAGGTATAACGGCAATCCCAGAAAATTTTGCAAAATAATCCCAACCCGTCTGAGCAATCGCGCTTAACTGATATCATCAAACGTGATTTCAAGTCAGTTATACACAAAAAGGAACATGATGACTCGATATTGGATATTTTGAACACAAATATGAAGCAAATTTTTGAAAAAAAATTTGTGAAGACTGCGAATAATCTAAAAAAAAAGAAAAAAAAAAAAAATGTTGTCGAAGATAATGAACTTTCATACAAAAGTTTGTAATAGTTTCAAGAGGGACACGCAGAAAGGCAAAAGACTGTTTTTAAAGACTCGATCCCAATAATTACTAAGCCCACTGATAAAGAAACTGGGACATACCTTTGAACGACAACGACATGTTGAACCGACACTATCGCAATGTTATTGCCACAGGGACAAAACAACAAGTGAGTTGAGCACAAAGAAAACAAAACCTCTGTTCCTTTCTAGTCTGAGCCCAGAAGTGGCAGACAGTAGATGTGTATATGAAGATAATTCAATCGCTTACATTAAATTATCTTTTAAATTAAATTTCAGCTAATACCTGCCACGATACGTATTCATACTTACTTATATTCATCTTTTGGCGTCACTGTTAATTTTTTTTTTTTTTTAAATTAAGACAGAACACTTTTATTGAAAAAAAAAAAAAAAAAAAAAGGGAACGAAATTGAAATCAGAATTGAACGAAGTTTCCCGATGAGTTCCTTGTAACAGTTTTGTGATTATTATTATTTTTTTTCTTCCAATTTTTGACAGTTCATTCATGCTATTCCTTTAGCTGATGGCAGGTACAGCAGCACCATCCTCCAAATTCAGGTGACGCAACTTCCTGCGGCTTCCTCGCAAGCGTAGAGATACTGCCCGAATGATAGAAAATTGAATTTTCACTCTTACCCAATTCAATACTTGGCTGTACGGCTTTGCCCACTTTTCACTGAGCCTATATGCCAGTCTTTTAAGAAAAGCACTGTACTCCACATGTAAGACACCATCCCAAGAACAGTTTAATGGATTCAGAGTATAGAAAAGCTGCTGATCCTGAGAATCGGCCAGAAGGTTGTTTGCTGAAGCCCTTCAAAGGAAAATTAAGTGACAAACCTGTGAAGCAGGCTTACAAAAGTGTGTGACTAGAATCGAATAAGAGGACAATTTTCCATTCAAACATGGGCAGTATAAGAAAAAGCTTGAAGTATTAGAGCAACATTTGATTGATATGTTTACCTACTTCTTCACTTGAAATTGTGTCTGCTATTGAACACTGGTTAAAGAATGACGAAATGTATTTGTATTGTATTTGTATGTGCCCAATAACTTTATATTGGGTTCTCAGTTCTATTGAGAGAATCACATCGGTAGAGGATTTGCCTTGTTCATCTCTATCTCTATTATTAATAAGAATGAAACTCCGTCTGTCGCTCTGTCGTGTCTATGCACGGCCAAACGGCTGAGTGGGCCGGATCTACGAGTGGGGGGATCTTTTTGGGATTTTCCGATAGGGTGTATAAGCGAATTTAAAATTTTCTAATCCCACCCGAACTATGGGCCGTAGGGCGGGAGGGGGGTCGAAGTAATAATTAATGTGCGCTTTTTCCACTTCCCCGCTTCCCCTACCCCTCTAAACGGCCGTTGAAAATTCCGGAAAAATACGGGTTTCGTAGGTTTTCCTACGAGGAAGACGACGGCGCGATCGGATCGCGAAAAAAGTATCGGGAAATGCGTTAAAAAAATGCGAGAGTACGGACCCGTTTTCTCGAAAAGTCCGCCGAAAAACTTGGTTTTTTCCGATTAAAATATACCCCATAAAGGTACGTTTTTCGGAACGGTTTTCGCGGGCGAAATACAGCTTTGATCCCGCCGAATCTGAATCCGAAGTCGGATATCGAAAAAAGTGACGGAAAGTAGGTCAAATTGGGAGGGGAATTGCGAGGGAACCGTTTAACATCAGAAATTAATCGACCACGGGCCGCCGTTACACAACGTTGCTTACCTGAAGGGACCCTCACAGGAGGGTTCCCATTTGCACTTCTACGCAATACCTTGCGAGCGAAGCGAGAGCCATTTCAAATAATAAATACGGACTTTGTCCTACACATATACAGGTATACCTTGCGAGCGAAGCGAGCAACATCCCCGAATGAACTTTTCGTGGTTCCACGTAGTTTCTAAGATTTAATTTGTTTGTAAGAATTCCCAACTGAAAAAAACGTCTGCCAAGTTGGGTGGGCAGTACAACATTCCCTAATAAACTTTTCGTGGTTCCACGTAGTTTTATAAGAATTAATTTGTTTGTAAGAATTTCCAACAGAAAAAAACGTCTGCCAAGTTGGGTGGGCAGTATAACTTCTTCAAGCAAGCGAAGCGAGCAGCATCCCCTACAGAATAAATACGGCCTTGCGAGCGAAGCGAGCAACATCCCCTAATAAACTTTTCGTGGTTCCACGTAGTTTTATAAGATTTAATTTGTAAGTAAGAATTCCCCAACAGAAAAAAACGTCTGCCAAGTTGGGTGGGCAGTATAACTTCCTCAAGCGAGCGTAGCGAGCAGCATCCCCTACAGAAGTTAAACCTACCCTTAGGGATCTACCGTTTGCGAGCAAAGCGAGTAAAATTCCCTACATGCCACATTTTGCGAGCGAAGCGAGCAATTTAATGGGGGGTCCGGGGGCAGTATAACTTCCTCAAGTGAGCGAAGCGAGCAGCATCCCCTACAGAAGTTAAACCTACCCATAGAGACCTACCGTTTACGAGCGAACCGAGCAACATCCCCTAATAAACTGTTCGTGGTTCCACGTAGTTTTATAAGATTTAATTTGTTTGTAAGAATTCCCAACTGAAAAAAACGTCTGCCAAGTTGGGTGGGCAGTATAACTTCCTCAAGCGAGCGAAGCGAGCAGCATCCCCTACAGAAGTTAAACCTACCCTTAGAGATCTAACGTTTGCGAGCGAAGCGAGCAACATCCCCTACACATGTTGAACCTACCCTTAGGGACCTACCGTTTGCGAGCAAAGCGAGCAACATTCCCTACATGCCACAGCTTTGGGTCCGCCGAATCTGAATCCGAAATCGGATATCGAAAAAAGTGACGAGAACTCGGTCAAATTGCGAGCAGAAGCGAGCAAAGCGATTAAAATGATTCTGCCGTGGACGAGAGAAGGCTCAAGAATTGACGTGAAGGGTTCGATGTCACAACATTGCGAGGCGAGCAGGTATGCCTACATAGGTACCTACCTTGCGAGCGAAGCGAGAGCCATTTCAAATAATAAATACGGACTTTGTCCTACACATATACAGGTATACCTTGCGAGCGAAGTGAGCAACATCCCCGAATAAACTTTTCGTGGTTCCACGTAGTTTTATAAGATTTAATTTGTTTGTAATAATTCCCAACTGAAAAAAACGTCTGCCAAGTTGGGTGGGCAGTATAACTTCCTCAAGCGAGCGAAGCGAGCAGCATCCCCTACAGAAGTTAAGCCTACCCTTAGAGATCTACCGTTTGCGAGCGAAGCGAGCAGCATCCCCTACAGAAGTTAAACCTACCCTTAGAGATCTACCGTTTGCGAGCGAACCGAGCAACATCCCCTAAATGCCAAACTTTGCGAGCGAAGCGAGCAACATTTTCTACATGCCAGACTTTGCGAGCGAAGCGAGCAACATATCCTACATGCCAGACTTTGCGAGCGAAGCGAGCAATATTCCCTACATGCCACACGTTGCGAGCGAAGCGAGCAACTTAATGGGGGGTCCGGGGGGCTTGCCCCCCGGCTGGACGTGGAGGCGAGCGTAGCGAGCCGGAGCGGCTAGTTGATAATAAACTATCTTTCAAATCTTTCTCAATTGCATCAACACTTTCTCGGGAAATAGCAAGCGAATTTGCAGCGGTTCAGATCTTTGATCCTTCTCTTATTATTGATTATGTTTACCGTCCACCACGTACTGATAATTGTTGTAAGGAGTTCTTTTGAATGATTTGGATTATGTCCTCCCATCTCTTGACAGGAATGGATTTCCTTTGGTGTTCGCTGAGGATTTTAATATTCATTTCAAGGACATGAATTCTTACTCAGGATCATTCCACGGGTTGGGAAAATCTTACGATAGGTATATATATATATATATATATATATATATATATATATATATATATATATATATATATATATATATATATATATATATATATATATATATATACCTATCGTAAGATTTTCCTTATATATATATATATCCCACAACAGAGTAACAGAACACTTTAACAGAGAAGAAAGCCAACGTAAAATGTTTGGCAAGCAAGCAAGGATACCCTAAGTGCTAGCATCCATTGATTCCTAGCGCACTTTTCCGGCCCTGCGAACTAAAATCCGCCCTTCCCGTGTCTTTGGTTTCCGTGCTCTTGGTTACGCTGCCACCCCTCTCCCTTCCCCTCATCGTACTGCATCCAACAGTAGAATAATATGGAATACAAGTTTTGTTTTCAAATCAATAGGGGAAGCGGAATTATTAAAATTTCAAGAAAGGTAAATAAATGCGTTATGTTACAAAATTACAATAAGGCAATGGAATAAATGAAAATCAGTTGAAGATTAATTGTTTTTAATTCTAAAAATAAATTTCTAGAAACAATCATTTAAAAGAAAATAGTTACATGTGGAATAAATAGAAATATTATACAGAAAAACATTTACTATAGATGAGTTTCCATATTTTTGTTCTCAGGTAAAAAAATTAATCAATATAATGTAAAGAAGATAGTATCAATGTGCTGATGAGGTAGAAGGTTTAAGAAGGGTCATCATATTTTGGACCTGCAAAGAAAAAAATGAATTATTAAATAGGTGAACTATAAATATATTACAATATCAAGTATCAAAATAAGGGAACCGTTGTACTATTTTATATGAAAAACCACCGCATTTTTCAGCCACTATCTTTCAGGGTGTTTCAAGTAGGTACCTACCCAAGAACGTATATACTTGGCACTTTCAAAATACAGAACTGGAGACCTCTGCTGTAGTTAGGATTTTGTTCAGATATGAATTTGCGTATCGAAACAAATGGAATCGCACATTGGCAAATTTATAGAATACGTTTACTAATACGTAAACAATAATTAGTAGATAAGGACGGAACAGCTCCAGGAAGTGCGTAAGTGCGGGAACATGAACCTATCCACATCTCTAGATATTCATCTCGAGTGCTACCTTCCCTAATCATTTTTGTATTCTTACGAAACGAAATAGCTGGCAGGGTATCTGTGAATAGTTCTTAATCGTCCCATACATGAAATATGAAGATAACTGAGTGGTGCTTCATTTTTATAGACTCGAATACAAGCTCAAAGGTTTGAAAGGACTTACCTAGCACTGGGCTTTTACAGCTCACAGGCTCCCTACAATACTAGACAACATTAAGCCAGACATGCGGAAACAGTTAGAAATGAAATTGTAGAAGCAATAGGTTGGAGGAAACCAGGAGATCAAAACATCCAGAGAATTTATGGAGGGAGAAGAAGTAGGGGCTAGAAATGATCGAAATTATGGATGGGCATCGGGAATCGTGAAGAAAAGGAATGGGCCATTTTCCTACGAGGTCTTGATAGGTGAGATTCTAAAAAGGAAACACGCAGACCAACGAAGAGGCCGGGAAGGACTTCTTGAAGAAGGAGGGGAAAAGTGAAAGATCCAAGAATGATAGCTATTATTACCTCGTTACCTGCAACGTTGTTAATAGTGTTAATACTAATGAGAGATGTTTACAAACATAAAAGTTTAGGTTTGTGATATAATTCAAAAGTGTATTTTTTATAATTCATCAGTCTACTGTAATTACCACATCGCCCAATCCAATTAGAGCTTCTTGGCAATTGATTAAAGCTGAGTCCTGCCATGGTGTACAGCACTATTATCACCGTTAACTGTTGAAGTGTTTAGCTGCTATTTTGCTTCAAGTTTGGAAAAGCTACTTGATCATAGTGAGGTTGACTGCCCATCTAGAGAATCTTCATGTCACATTGAGACTTTGCGAGTACTAGGCAATACTAAGCAACCAGATTCAATTTTTTCGGTGTATTCTGTTATGATGAGATTAAAGAATTTCAAGGCCACAAATGTGTATGGTTTCAATTCATCTACAGTTAAATCGGTGGCTTCTTCCATCGCAGAGCCATTGACATTTCTAATATAAACAAATGTTTTAAAATTGAATTTTCGCCATCTTACTGGAAATATAGCGTTGTGTCTCTGCTCCATAAAAAAGGCAGAGTTGATTGTAACGAATATTTTCGGCCAGTTTCCCTAATTCTATATATTTTATGGGTAATAGAAATTTTCATTTACAAACAATTACACCAATACTTCGAGAATCAAGGTATAGGTATTTAGTCATTCACAGTTTGGTTTGGTAAGAAGAGAAACACCGCAAAAGCTGTCAGAACTTATCACTGGCTGGCTGTAGGTTAATCCGTTCGGTCTCCCAAACTTCGAAAAGAAGGCCTTGGGTTTTTGGGAGCGAGAATGGAGAAATCATGCGCTACTACTGCAAATCTTTGAATCAGCAAGTCAATCGATAAATTCCAATAATGACCGCTAGAGGTGGAACCGGAATACATAACACATCCATTATAGTTTCAATGGAATCCGAACATAGCGACATCGATTTTATTAACTATTGTCGGTGCGGTTAGGCTAGTGAAGCATTGGTAGATGCTTCATTTTATCCCATAAATTTTGAGTTGGTAGGTACCTACCTACTTGGGTATCGTTATATTTAGATCATGGGAACTAGTAAAGTGTACTTGTTTTAATTACTTGGAATAATTTTCCCTCTGCAGGTGCCTTTATCTATGCAGGCATATTGATGACATCCTACGGATTCGCTATTTTCTAATAGACAAGATAATCTATATTATGATTGATTATTTTGGTCAGACTTCTATTCAACTTGAGGGATAAGACACCGCGGAGGAACCTTCAGTCACTTAAAACGCTTATCCTCCTCCTTTTCACGGGCTTTCGGCAGATTGGATCGTTGGGACTGAGGAAGCGATGAAACATAAAGGTGATAGAAAGAACGGGTGATGGGGGGGGGGGGAACTGGAAGGTGAATTCTACTCAGGAAGGTTGGCGGGTCGGTAAAGGAAATCCACTCCTGTGTGAAAAGCAAAGATGGGTGTGAAAATGTTAGGAGGTGAAGACGATGGCAAGGCAAGGAAAGAGAGGGGATGGAGCAAATCCAAAGGTTCAAGAACCAAACTTTTTTTGCTTTTCTTTTTCATTTCCTTCCTCCCTCCTGTTTTTCATCCAAAAAGATAGGACCGTCGATATAAAAGTTGCCACGATCGTTTAATCTACCACTCACCCCTTCGCGGCCCACCTTACCGATCTACCCTCTATTTCACAAAGTATTTCTCCCTCTTTTGTTTTTTTGACTAACCCTCTTTCCCATCTCAATGCCTTTATTCCGTTCCCGTTGTTTCTTTTTATTTTGCTTTCACGTTAAAAATAAGCCGCTACTTTCATTCCAGTCCTCTTTTAAAGCGGGGAAGAAGATACGGTTTTCGGCGCTTAAGCTCTGTAATGTTTTGAAACTACCTCTCCTTCATTTGCCCCACATTCTTTCTTTCGCATTTCGTGAAGAAAAAACACATTTGAAGCCTCGAGAGACTATTAATGCCTATCTACTTACTTCATCATTGTGTTATTAACACTCCTTACATTTCAATATTCAACTGTTACAAGAGAGTTTCTGGCGACCTCAACTTAACGTCACCCGTTACCATAGCCTTGAGGGAGCAAATTAAGATGCTAACCCAAATGGAACCGGGGGTACGGTTGCCTTAATTTTGATGTCACGTTAACGGTGGTTGGGCAACGCGATATTTCCCCCCAGCTGTCTCAACTTCTTTATTTCGATAAAAAAAAACGCCGATTTTCAATCCTAAATTCGAATTTCGTGTTAGTTCCAGTACAAATACGGGCTAATTTCTCATTTTTAGTTTTCATTTTGTAAGCAGGGCATGGATTTAACGCAAAGATAGTAAGCCTCAAGTGGGGAACACCGCGGTTTAGTTGCACTTATAGGTCATTAGTCGTTACGAACTTCATGTTTTTGGGTTTTCTGTTGGGTAAATTATCAACAAGTATTAAAAAGTATTTATCTCTATGACAATGAACCAGGATTTTACCTGACACAATCATCAGTGGAGGCAGCACTTCATGCAATGTTCACGAGAAAATAGCTGAGAGATCAGGCAAACTATGAACAATACTACTAAGTAGGAGTGTCTTAAAACTCAGGTTTCTCATTTAAAATATGTGAAATAAAAGAAACAAGGCTTTAACCGACCAAATAGAGCCTGTGCGCAGAAGAACGGATTTTTTTCGATTGAGTTGAAGGCTAGTAAAGCTAGACACATCAAATGGCACATTCGGTTTCAACGCGACTTGAAACGTAAAATAACCAAGATTGAGGGGTGTTCAAAAACCTACCCGCTACATCAACATAATTAGTTGGTAATGAGGCATTTGAAAAGAAAGAAAAGCTTGCATACGCGTCTGCAATACATTGGGACATTTTATGTCATTAGTTGCAGACTCGTATCATCAGAATTTAACAAGCGGTAGCAATTATGTTCAAAATATTAATTAAATTGTGAATGATCACCTGAGTGTACACAATTATTCAAATAACCATGCTCATAACTCAGCTTGTTGGCTACGCACTACGCATTAGTTAACATAATATGGTTGGATAAATCGAGAGCTTTCGAACGAATGGTCAACGAATTTTGTGGTATGAAAAACCACAAAGTACCATTTCCCTAGCAACGACCCCCCCTGACGAACTGCAGTCATATTACAATCATTCTAGATCTACGTTCACAGAATGAAAGGTTTATTTTTTCGCCCTTCTTCCCTGGGATTTGAGGGCTGTATCCTTTTACGAATTTTGGCTTCGCTCTTAAATACAGTTACTGGTAGAAGGTACGTTCGGCCCCTCATTCTCATCAGCCTCACAGTCTGGGTCACCTGCTTCTTGTTCTTCATCACAGGGTCATGGCCACTTCCTATTCTTCATCACAAGGTTGTTCTTCAAAGTTTTGGTATAATCTTCATTAGTCTGGAGTTCACCAGTAATAATCTCTAGTTATATCCTCGCCAACAGACTTCCACCAATAGGTACCAGTTTCTGTATTTCTAGATCATCAAAATTGAGATCCTCATCAACATCTCCACCCCCAAATTGACATCAATTAAGTATGTCTTCTTCCAGTGAAATTTGGCTGTTGTCAGCAAACAACAAATTCTGAAAATAAAAATCGGTGAAATTAAATTAAATTGTCATTGAAATGGATACTTTTGACTGATTTGAATTAGGTAAAGTATAATTTGTTCCTGATTGAGTCCCAAGAATGTCCACTCAAATGGACGAATGTCCATTCAAATGTAAGACCCAGGATGGGCACAAAGTCCTGATGTACATTTAAATTGACAGCTGTGGATGAGTATAGAATCGACTGTCCATCTAAATGGACACTAAAAAAACTGAGTTGCTGAATAATTTTCACACAAATTTTCAAATCCTTATAGAGCCTTGCCACCAGGAGACTCTAAGAAACAAAATCCAATGAAAAATGAACTAAAATTGGATGATTAAACTACCAAAACTTACCGAGAATTGAGCGCTCACTCACTCACTCACTCACTGCTCGGGGTTACCATTGGAAAAGAGTTTCAGGCACCATGAACGGCTTATACTCTCCCTCAAAAAGAGGCCCCTTTAATTTAAAAGAGGATTCCGCCGGTTACCCCGAGTTGGAGTCGTCGCAAGCAAACCTTTTGCTTAGATCAGCAAACTTTTTGATTCTTTTCCACTCAATATCTCTGAGGGAAGCACGTTCAATTATATGATGCCCAAATGCCTCCGTTCTGGATCTCCAGTACCGGTCGCATCTGCAAAGAATGTGCTCTGCGGAATCCTCCTCGAGTCCTCAAGGGCACATAGGTGAGATATTGTTATCTATAATATTTAGCATCCTGCGGAAATCATAATGTCCGGTGAGGATCCCAATCATGGTTCTAATAGAATTTCTACTTTTGCTTAGAAGCCAGTATGCTCGTTTGGGATCGGAAGACGTAACGAGCATTCTGGTTTGTCTATATCTAGCTATTTCCCTGCTCCAGAGAATGTTGAGGTCTTGTGTGACCCAGTTTTTAATTTTAGCTTTACAGGCATTTTTGGAAATGCAGATGGCAGGAGATGGTCCCAGAAACTGTTGTCCTGAGCCAGCTCGCGCTAAACCGTCCGCATTAACATTGCCTTCGTAATTCTCATGACCAGGAATCCATTTTATGGATATTCTGTTGTTGTTAAGAAATAAATTGTTAATATATTTCTTTGTCTCATTGAGAAATGAGCGCTTCGTTTTCTTCTCCATTTTGAGGCTTGACGCACTGATAAGAGATAACAGTGATATGAATTGCCATATGAGTTGCCAAAATTCTATGACAACAGAATGAATCATAGAAAAAGATTAAATTCAAAATCATGAAGGAGAACAACTCAAAGTTGCGTCCATTTAAATGGACGCCCGGGCTGTGGAGTATATAAAGTACGAATGAAGTAACAGTAAAGATAGTGAACCATGTGACCTTCCTCAAATGATGAGCACCCTTATTCAAATGACTCTCCATGATGTTCCGCTGACATTCTCAGCTCGTGTTATTCAACATATTGAGCCCTCAAGTTCAACGGCGGGAGTTTATTATGCAGTCGATTGTTGCGTGATAGGGAGAGAATGGGAAAATAAATCTTGAACACACACAAACTATTACACGCTCCAACAGTCGCCCACCCTCCCCAAAAAAAGGCCTTTTGGGGTAGCGGCGGTTCTTGATTCCATCCTCCCCTAAGAGGATTAGTCCTTTGCAAAGGTCCTTAGCTCGTCGAGCAATATTCCGATCATCCTCGATGCAGTGCTGTTGATAACATCGCTCTTTTGACGTCGGATCCCGGACTCGACAAAAAAAATTGAACCCGGATCTCGTCAGGATCGCAGGGGTGCGATGGATCGGGGATTAACCCGGGTGGTATTCGGGAATCAATAAACTCTTGGATTTTTTCGCCTTTGCGCGAAACTAGAATTTGATTGGAGCCGTTGCTGATGTGCTGGATTTCCCTTGTATTATCCCCAAACACGAACCCCCTGATATCAATTCACTGCAGGATACTATCCAAGTGATGGTGGGATTGTCGCAAAAGCGAATTTATTTCCATTGTTAATGAAGGATTATTAGTTTATTTCAATTTATATTCATTTAATTTGGCCATTGCTTTTTTTTCAAGACCAGCATTATTTTTATTTATTAGGGAGCAGCACTAATGAGGGAATCGGGCTAATGAGGAGTTTTCGTACTCCTAGAGCAACTAAAAGAAACGGAGTATGTAGGAATCTATAACTTTTCAATGATCTATATATTCATGATAAGTAAATGAGGAAGTTATGTGCCACACCCTACCCTGACCATATTCCAGTAAAATGTTCATAACTCCCTGAATTCGATGATTGAATTAAAATTTGATGAGCCCGATGAAAAGAGCGTTATATATCCTATTTCCCTAATGCCAAAACAAGAATATTTGAGCAGCTCCACTAGCTGAAAAATGAGGTTGAAGTCATAATTTTGAGAAGTAGCCGAAATTTCACTGTTTTGAATCCGCTTATTGACTTTTTTGCAGTACCTAGTGCTTTTGAATCCCCATCTTCAGGAAACTACCTTAGAATTTAGGCCTTTCAACCGTATAATCAATTTTTATTTCTCTAAGACTAATTAGAGGAGAAAAGTACATTTGTGTGTTGAAAAACATGGAACTTTCTATGAAATCGACAGTTTTTGTGACAAATGACCCTCTATAAAATTTGAGTTTGGGGCCGGTTTCTACGTGTTTTTTTAGGCTGAATCAAATGGCGACTCTTCCAGATCTCTCCAACTCCGTTATAAAGAGTTCACAATTACTAGTTTTACTCTTGAAAACACGTAAAATTGAGCATAAAAAATGAACTAAATACTCGCGAGTTAAAGTGTAAAACTCTGTTATAACAGAGTTGAGAAGATTCGCAAGTGTTACCATTCGATTCAGCGTGAAAAAAATACGTAGAAGCTGGCCCCAAACTTGATTTTTTTTAGAAGGTAGTTTTTCACAAAAACCCTCGATTTCATGGAGAAAATAGCATGTTTTTCAACATACAAACATACTTTTTTCCTCTAATTTATTAGCGGAGTAAAATAACAATTGTTTATACCGTTGAAAGGCTTAAATTTTAAGGTTGTTTCCTGAAGACGGGGATTCCAAAGCACTTCAGTAAAAGAGTCAGTAAGCGGATTCAAAACAGTAAAATTTGGCAACTTCTCAAAATTATGACTTTGACCTCATTTTCCAGATATTGGAGCTGCTCAAAAATTGTTGTTTGGCACTAGGGAGATAGGAAATTTAGCGCTCTTTTTAACTATATCATCAAATTTCAATTTACTCATCAAATTAAGGGAGTTATGACCATTTTAGTGAAATAAGGTTAAAAACTCGAAAAAAATCTTGATAGTGAAATTACTCGGAGACAAAGCCTCTATTAAAAAAGAAAAAAAAAAAAAAAAAAAACTAGGAAGCACTTTGTGTTGCAAATTAGCAGTAGAAACGATTCCTGAACTTTGGCGAGGCGTGTCTGATACACTCTGTATACGGGGTTTAATTATGATTGACCATTGATCTGCGTAGACGGGCTGACTAAGACGGGGATTCCAAAGCACTTCAGTAAAAGAGTCAGTAAGCGGATTCAAAACAGTAAAATTTGGCAACTTCTCAAAATTATGACTTTGACCTCATTTTCCAGATATTGGAGCTGCTCAAAAATTGTTGTTTGGCACTAGGGAGATAGGAAATTTAGCGCTCTTTTTAACTATATCATCAAATTTCAATTTAATCATCAAATTAAGGGAGTTATGACCATTTTAGTGAAATAAGGTCAAAAACTCGAAAAAAATCTTGATAGTGAAATTACTCGGAGACAAAGCCTCTATTAAAAAAGAAAAAAAAAAAAAAAACTAGGAAGCACTTTGTGTTGCAAATTAGCAGTAGAAACGATTCCTGAACTTTGGCGAGGCGTGTCTGATACATTCTGTATACGGGGTTTAATTATGATTGACCATTGATCTGCGTAGACGGGCTGACTAATATATAAAATAACTATCTGGTTCACCCGTGCGTTGCACAGGTTGACTTGAACATTATCAAATAGCCTGTGACCCAAGTTAAAGTAATTCTGATAGATTCGCCCACTCAGATCCCCAGTTGGTTCAGTGACGTTCAAAACGCTTTAACATCCTCCCCCCTCCCCTCCTTACTGGGTCAGATTTCAAAAATTTGAAAAAAGTAGTCTTTGACTTGAATTAGAGTAATCCAAACATATTCGACAATCAAATCCCCAGTTCGTTCAGTGATTACAAAGATACCCCCCTCCACCTTTCCCTAAAACATCCCCTTCTAAGGGTTAGATTTGAAAGCTTTCAAGTACCCTGTGATTTAAGTTGGAATTCACCAAACATATTCGACAACTCAGATCCCCAGTCCGTTCATTGATGACAAAGATACCCCGTTTCCCCCCCCCCCCCCCCCCCCCTCTCACCTAAAACACCCCCTTCTATGGGTTAGATTTGAAAATTTTCAAGTATCTTGCGTTTTAAGTTAGAATACTCCAAACATATACGACAACTCAGATCCCCAGTTCGCTCAGTGATGAAAAAGATAACCTGTTTCTCCCCCTCCCTCCCCTAAACATCCCCTTCTATGATTTAGATTTGAAAATTTTCAAGTAGCCTATGATTTAAGTTAGAATACTCCAAACACATACGACAACTCAGATCCCCAGTTCGCTCAGTGATGAAAAAGATACCCCGTTTCTCTCTCCCCTCCCCCCCCTCCCCTAAACATCCCCTTCTATGATTTAGATTTGAAAATTTTCAAGTAGCCGGTGATTTAAGTTAGAATACTCCAAACATATTCGACAAATCAGATCCCCAGTTGGTCAATGACGTTCGAAACGCTTTAACTGAACCACCCCTTCCCCCTCAATTGTGGGTCAGATTTGAAAATTTTGAAAAAAGTAGTCTTTGACTTGAATTGGAGTAATCATACATACTCGACAATCAAATCCCCAGTTTTTTCAGTGATGACAAAGATAACCCATTCCCCCCTACACCCCTAAAACACCCCCTGTGTGGCAGATTTTAAATTTTAAACCTTTTAAAACTTTTCTGGACTTCCTGAAATAATTTAAGACCAAAATGAGCCAAATCGTTCCAGCCGTTCTCGAGTTTTAGCGAGACTAACGAACAGCAATTGATTTTTATATATATATAGATAAATCTGTGCTAAAATTAGCACCGTTTTTTAGAACGTCCCTCTGAAGCTATATCTTTTAGGCAAGGCTCCGTTAATAAGAGGGAGGCCTATTGGAATTGATCCAGAGGAGAGGGACGTTCATACAAATTCATTGAAGACCATTCGAAGACCAAATCCGTGAAAAACCCATAGGTGTATGTCTGTGTGAGTGTGTGTGTGTGTTGGGTTGCTGGGGTAGGGTAAATGTGTTTTTATTTCTTCGGAGCTCCTTCATATCCCTACCCAAGTCAAGGTCATACGTCCTCTTGGGGCAACCTGGGGCGTGGGGTAACAGCCCGCCATTCAGCAATCCTCCCCCGGGACCTCCGGTCTTCCTAAAAACTAGAAGACTGCAGGAACTGGCAAGGCGGGCTGTTGAGGGGCCTAATGGCTTGGAAGACGAGGTCACGGCCTATATTTTTATTTTTAATTTTTATTTGTTTATTCGCATTATATACAAAAAACAAACAAAAATTTTACAAAGAAAATAATAAAAACTTCTAGGTAGTTCCACTACCAACATAAATTAGGCACTGTATATTATTACAAATTCTATGAACAAATTTTGCGAACTCTCCCTTATGAATTAAACTCGTGCCAGGGAGAGGAGTTATTTTGCCCACGCAACTGTAATTGTTATGGTATTGAAGTGCCTAAATAACTAGAAGTAATTCCAAAAAGTTAAATACTTTTTAAAAACACAACAAACACAGCATTGAATGAACAATAAAACATCAAACTATATAATACATTCACCCAACTCCTGATTTCGAGTATTTATCAAGAAAAAATTACTTAAGTCTACATTTAAAGACTTTTATAGAAGAACAACCTTTCAATTCCTTAGGAAGCTTATTAAATAATACAATTACTCTGAACATCAGTGAGCGCTGTCCCAACGTAGTTTTTTTAAATCTGCAAATCAAACATAATGAAGCGTCGATTCTGGTACTGTTAGAGACTGACTCTATGTAACCAGATTTAAAGTATTTAAAATTGAGAATAATAGAAGTTTTATCCATATTATCTTGGAGTGGCAATACTTTGAACATTTTAAAAAGTTCATCAGAAGAGAAGCGTCTCTCTTTTCCTAACAAAATCTTGATAATCAATTTCTGGGTTAATTAAATTCTTGCCAAATGCGTTCCATACGCTGAACCCCAGACGGCCGCACCATACTGAATTACCGACTGAATCAGCCCAAAATAAAAACTCCGAGCTGTAGAAATATCCAAGAAATTTCTTACCTCCAAAACAAAGTGAATCAATTTTCTCAGGCGCTCCACAGTTTTCGATATATGAGGGATCCACGTCAGACATTCATCCATAATGACTCCCAGATATCTAATTTGCGAAACTTGAATGATTTTTGGGCAGAAGCACTCATCTGACAAACATCAATGCGGTCTGTGGCAATGTATTTGGCCTAAGTTAGGTATACCATTTCGTCTTAGTGAAAAAGGTATGAACTGTATTCTTTTATAATTTAATACTAAAGACATATCAGCTAGCCACTCAGATACTCGTGTCGGAAGACATCATATCCACAGCACGCTCCCAACTATCAGCCCTTAAAAATAGTGCCTGGTCATCTGCAAAAGCAATCCTCAAGTCATGTTGACCATTTAATTTCAAATTGAAAATTCCATTTCAATAGGCAATAAATAATACTGGCCCAATCACAGTGCCTTGAGGAATTGATTAAGTAAAAGTTTGAGAATTACTTGTCAAATTTCCTATTTTCACCACCTGAGTTCGTCCATGAAGATAGCTTTTAATCCACCCAATTGCCCGTCCATCGGACTCCCATTTGTTCAAAAACGCGGACTAGGTTGTTATGAGGAATGTAATCGAACGCTTTCCGTAGATCCATGTATAGCATTCGCACTTTGAATTAAACCTTTCGCGAATTGAATTAGACTTTCCGCGTATTGAATTAAACTTTTCGCAAATTGAATTAAACTTTTCGCAAATTGAATTAAACTTTTCGCAAATTGAATTAAACTTTCCGCAAATTGAATTAAACCTGCATATGTGAAAAGATCAATAACATTAAGAAACACTTCCGGTTGAGACACGGCTTAAATTTAAAAGAAAAAAGAAAAAACATCAAGAAAAGAACATTGATCCCTCCCTGTTGTTAGGTACCAAAGTTATTCTCATAGGACGGCTCAGCATTTGTGCAAACGTGATGTATGTTTCTGCTGCTCACAACTGCTGCTCTTGGACTACCTCTCTCTCAATTACCTTTTACTTTTAGAAGTCTTCTTGCTAATGCCTATGAATTATATAAAATGTCAACTATAAATGGATACGTTGCGAGCTCAGTTTTTTTATTAATAAATAATTTACCTTCAGATTAACTTCATGAGGTGTTGGGTTATGTTTAAATCTACAATTTTTGTGCTCGTTCCATCACTTGCATAATTTGTTACAATATATACATTTTGTTGAAGTTCTACATTTTGTTTTGATTAAAACAAAAGATTCGCCTAAGGTCAATATGCGAAAAGTTTAATTCAATTTGCGAAAGGTTTAATTCAATTTGCGAAAAGTTTAATTCAATTTGCGAAAAGTTTAATTCAATTTGCGAAAGGTTTAATTCAAAGTGCGAATGCTATACACAATTATGGCCTTATCCCCCTCATCAAGTATCGAAGAGACATAATTAGATAGCAGAGCAATTACACAACATACAGAGGATCTTCCCACGGGTTGAGGTAGCAACCGTGAGGGGGCATCATGGATGGGTTCCTCCTACTTTGGTGCCTCGTGGAGATCGCAGAGCAGTAAAACAAGCAAGAAGGCGGGAATAACAGCGGGTCCGGAAATTGTGGAGGAAGCATCCCACTTGTGTAGCTGCGGAGGTACTGGAAGGAGCTGGGAATGAACAAGCTTACACTAATGTTTTTATTCGATTCAGATTTCAGTCCAGCCATGAAACCAACCTTGCCAACATGTCATTCGTTGAACTGCGATAAATGATCATTTGTTGACAGAATGGGTGGGAAGTCAATTTTCGGTGGCCATGTAGGAGCAGGCGTTAAGTTGGTGAACCCAGAAAAGGCTGGTGGACGAGATATAACCGTCAAGCCACCACCACCAAGCCACGTCGCACCTGATTCCCGCATTCCAGGTGCTCCACCAAGCCACGCCGCTCCAGATTTCCCAATTCATGGCCACACTGTGCCCGCTCCGAATGGCGTGGTTTGATTAATTTCCCCATTCACAGGCTCTCCACCACGCCACACCGCGCCGGATTTCCCCATTCATGGGCGCTCCACCGCGCCACGCCGCGCTGGATTTCCCCATACACGATTGGTTTTTGGAAAGGTAGCCGCATTTTGGCGTGTTGGAGCGATTGTGAGTGTCTCACTTAATGCATCCATTACTTACTAATTGTACGCAAAATTATTTTAATTTTGCTTACACTATTATGTTTTTATTCGATTCATATTTCAGTCCAGTTGTGAAACTAACTTTGCCAACTTGTCATCCGCTGAACTGCGACAAATGATTGTTTTGTTGACAGAATGGGTGAAAGTCAATTTTTGGTGGCCATGTAGGAGCAGGCGTTAAGTTGGTGAACCCAGAAAAGGCGGGCGGATTAGATATGACCTCCAAGTCACCACCACCAAGCCACGCCGCACCTGATTTCCCAATTCCAGGTGCTCCACCAAGCCATGCCGTGACGGATTTCCCCATTCACAGGCGCCCTACCACACAACGCCGCACCGGATTTCCCCATTAACAGGGTGCTCCACCAAGCCACGCCACGCCGGATTTCCCCCATTCATGGGCGTTTCTGAATTGCTGGCTGGTTGAATATTCGACTGGGCCGACAGCGCCGCGCCGCTCCATTGGGGTTTCCTCATTCATGATCGGTTTTTGGAGCGGTAGCCACATTTTGGCGTGTTGGAGCGATCGTGAATGTCCCGCTTAATGCATGCATTACTTACCAATATGTTTTTATTCGATTCAGATTTCAGTCCAGTCGTGAAACCAACCTTGCCAACTTGTCATCCGTTGAACTGCGATAAACGATTGTTTTGTTGACAGAATGGGTGGAAGTCAATTTTCGGTGGCCATGTAGGAGCAGGCGTTAAGTTGGTGAACCCAGAAAAGGCGGGCGGACGAGATATAATTAAAAGTATTGAATGGGGGGCGATAAAAGTTTTGAGGAGGAGGAGGAGCATAATAATGGAGTCAATTCCAGGAAGTTTGCGGGTGAAAGGGGATTAATTGGAGGGAGCCGGTTAGTCCACAAAGTAGAGGAGGTAAATCGGACTCGAGCGGTAGCAATTAAATTAAACCCGGGGATTTCCCCGCGCCCCGCCCACACGCTAAATAGGATCTCAATTAATCAGAGCTATCGACCAGGTTGAGGACGGGGCGGGATGAGAGGGCGGGAAGATAGCGGGAAAAGGGGGGGAGATAGGGAGGGGGTTCGAAATGGGTGTGATAGGGTATTTGTGAGGAAGCTGGGAGAGGAGGGGAATCGTGGGATTGGTGGGAGAGCGTCAGGGTATGAGGCAGAGTGAGAGGGCGAGGGGGGGAATGCTGCGCGACGGAAAGAGACGGGAGAAAGGAAAAGGGGTGGAATTAGAGGGGAGGAGGAGGGGGGGTAATAGATGCGGGGAAAGAGCTAATACAGAGTTAATTGGTGAACAGGCCGATCCTGCGGAGGGTTCCGGCGGTGGGTGAGCCTTTTGCAAATATTGACCCAAACCCGCCCGAACGGCCGAGGGTATTAAGTGCAATTGAAACTCTCTTCCCCTCCGCCGCCGTGGTCCTTCATCAACCGTCACAACTGTATCCACCCTTCCTCCGTCCCTCACCTCCCTGACCCTCAATTTTCTCATATTCCTCATTTGTATCCACGCGTTGTCCCTCAATTTGATTCCCAATGCCTACAATAGAAATGTAGCTACCTATATCGCCCACATACCAATTATGATGCAGAAAGATGTTGAGAGAGAGAGAGAGAGAGAGAGAGAGAGAGAGAGAGAGAGAGAGAGAGAGAGAGAGAGAGAGAGAGAGAGAGAGAGAGAGAGAGAGAGAGAGAGAGAGATAGAGAGAGAGAGAGAGAGAGAGAGAGAGAGAGAGAGAGAGAGAGAGAGAGAGAGAGAGAGAGAGAGAGAGAGAGAGAGAGAGAGAGAGAGAGAGAGAGAGAGAGAGAGAGAGAGAGAGAGAGAGAGAGAGAGAGAGAGAGAGAGAGAGAGAGAGAGAGAGAGAGAGAGAGAGAGAGAGAGAGAGAGAGAGAGAGAGAGAGAGAGAGAGAGAGAGAGAGAGAGAGAGAGAGAGAGAGAGAGAGAGAGAGAGAGAGAGAGAGAGAGAGAGAGAGAGAGAGAGAGAGAGAGAGAGAGAGAGAGAGAGAGAGAGAGAGAGAGAGAGAGAGAGAGAGAGAGAGAGAGAGAGAGAGAGAGAGAGAGAGAGAGAGAGAGAGAGAGAGAGAGAGAGAGAGAGAGAGAGAGAGAGAGAGAGAGAGAGAGAGAGATTGGGGGGGGGGGATTTATTGGCGAAAATGACCTTCTTATATAAAGATATATATGAAATACATTTTAGCTTATAATAAAATGAAATAAATATCGCAATGCCACCTACCAGAGATACAGTAAAAATCACTTGTGCGCTCCGGAATCACCGTTCAATCACTAATTCAAACCACAAAACATCATAAATTCGTTTTTTCGTAATCAATTTTTGGACGCAGTGTTTGAGAGCCAAACTTTTGCTTGCCCTAGTGATTGACACCCTATGATTGACACTGCAGTTCTTCTACAATAAATGATTCCGAGTATCAAAAAACATACTTTTCTCCCGCAGTTAACAAAGTAAAATAAAAATCAATTAAACCGTTGGAAAGCTGAGATGCGGGACAGGTTTTTCCTACAACGTGTACGGTTTTTTTACAATTTTTTTTTCAAAATACTTAACGCACCTTAAAAAACAGAAATTTTCAAAAAATGAGAAATTCTCGAGTTCAGTTTATTGTACGCTTACGTGACCTGTAGTAAAATGACTTTAAATACCTTAAGGAGATAGAAAATTTACCTTTCTTTCCAACGATGTACCTATTTTTAAGATTACATTGTAAATTAGGGGAGATATGGCTATTTTAGTAATGTAAGATCGAAAACACACAAAAAATCTTATATCATGAATAACCCGGAAATAAAGCCTCTAAAAAAAGTCTATGGGTAACTTTTAATCGGAAATGAGCTCTAAAATCTACTCTTCTCGTTAGTTGCACATAAAGTGTGTTCGCCCTGTATAGGGTGGAGGACCCAGAGATTGACATCTCACAAACAGTTTAAATAATAACGCATAAAAGTGTTTTACGGGCTTGATCCAGTTGATTTTTGAAGCAAAATACCTTCTCAATAAATTAAGAAGGCGGGAAAAGGTTTCAGACGGTTTTTGTGATATTGGGAGAATGTTACCCAACAGAACCTCGTGTTGTCATTTCTTTGGTGCTGTTTCTAGTTATTTTGCTATTAAGGTAATTGTTAGATTTTGCTTCACCATGCCTTCCACATTTTCAAATTCGATTGCACCCATGGTTTTTTTTTTTTTTTTTAATGCTATTATTTTTTTCGGAAATAGAGATAACATGTGAAAATGCAAATGTCAGTTACTAGTCCCCAAACTGATGCTACCCTAAGTGATTGACAGTGCTGTCAATATGGATCTCTATCCGATTTCCGTGTGGGAGATGAAGCACTTGGGGCTCGGAATGGTTAAGTTCTTTCTTAGCATCTTAATACGATAGCTGAGTCGTAGTTCATAGGTTATGATAACGGTCTCGTGAGACGAAGGTTGTGGGTTCAAATACTGTTGCATGGACCTATTTTTTTGCTCGTACAACTTCCCGAAATATACTTCTAAAACGTCATTCTGACCTGTATGTCCAACTAATTTGAATTTTCACTAAAGGATTGACTACTTGATGTAATGTATTTTTGAGATGCGAGCTTGCGAGCATCCAGATCACCGAACTGTACACATCATTCTGACCTACATGTCCACTAATCTGCATTTTTACTAAGGGATTGACTACTTGATGTTATGTCTTTTTGAGATGCGAGCTTGCGAGCATTAAGACCACCAAACTATACACATCATTCTGATCTACACGCCAAACTAATCTTCATTTTTACTAAGGGATTGACTGGTACACAATCTCCTCACCAATAAATCTATTTTTTCTTCGCATATGGAAGAATTCCGTAGATTTACCGGTCGGAGCGATGCCGTAGTGTTGGCAACCGGCAAGCGAATGCCGATCGTTCCCGTGTGCTCACGAAAGGAGCCGATCGGCCCCAAATGCTTGGAATGGTTAAGTTCTGTGATTGCATCTCAAAACGATATATTCGTTCTTTATTTTTTATATTTATATAAATTCAAAGCAACTCACAAGCTGCTAGTTTAGCATTAGAATCGTATTGTGCCTATGATATCAAGCAAAATTGTAACTATTTTAACTTTGTCTGTATGAGTACTCATATTAATTTTATCTTTCGATTAATGAAACTAAGTTCAAATGCCCAATTCATTTATAAAATGTTGAAATAAAGGTTTTGTTGATACACTGAATCATTTATTGTAGAAGAACTGCTGTGCCAATCACAAGGGCAACCGAAAATTTGTCTCTCAAATACTGGGTCAAAAAATTGATTTCGAAAAAAACAAATTTACCTATGATGTTTTGTGGCTTGAATTATTGATTTTTCCAATACTGAGTAATTTGAGGACATCCTGCTGCAGCAATAGATGAAAGATTAAGTCTGAATAAACGAAAAAACATAACTTAATTATTGCTTGTCAAAGCCAAAGTTTCTCTTAAGGTGTCAAACTTGTTTATCTGAACATAGGGTGGTGATAATTTTAAGTTAAACGTCAGAAAATCTTTACTGCAAACTTATATTATAGCCCAGACAAATTAGAGAAAACAGGAGAAAAAAATCATAGTAAAGAAATTTCTTTACCAAGCTCTTCCTTCACACGTCGTAAATCTTATCTCAAAAGTCCCTTAGTATGGGGGGGTGAGCTCGACGAGGGGGTGGTGTTTTTCTCCTTTTTTTCGACTTTCTTTCGTTTTTTTAAATATAACTCGAAAAGTAAGCGTTCCAGCGACTTGTTTACTATAACCAGAATAAAAGTGCACAAAATTTCCTACAATTTGCACTCCTGACTTCATTCTCTACTATTGGCCGTTCTGCCGCTAGAGCGCGTTGAAAAGTAGGTATAATTTCAAAAAATCAGCAAAAAGGCCTTTATGCTCTTTTTACTCAGAAATATTCGTATGAAATCTGGGTGACTTAGAATACATCATGACTTGTTTTCCGAACGTCAGTGATGCTCGGATAGTGACTTGAGCAGGTTTCATGTATGTCTTTTTTTCTGTTCTTCGCTTACATCCTGGAAACTGTGATAACCATAACATATTTTCAGCACCCTTACCAACTCACTGTGAATTATCAGTGAATATATATGTATATAAAACACAGTGGTTCTAAAAAAGAAAAAGATATTCACAAAAGGAGGGGGAGGGGGAAGGGGTCATCAATCTTCACAGGAGTCTGCTCTTCATCCATTGAGAATCACCATCCACAGTCAAACTGAAAATTCAA
This sequence comes from Adelphocoris suturalis, assembly GCA_030762985.1. Lineage (NCBI taxonomy): Eukaryota > Metazoa > Arthropoda > Insecta > Hemiptera > Miridae > Adelphocoris > Adelphocoris suturalis. The sequence goes on along the minus strand of CM061040.1, from coordinate 151,534,218 downwards.
AATCGGATTACAGTGAGGTGCATATAATCTTATATTGATAGTAGTAGTAAAGTACTGCCTCGGGCGTCGCGGACGTCATCAGCTGTCCTCCAAATGGAGGATCAGATTCGTTCTGATGATTTCGCTTAAAGCTACTCATTGCCTCGCCCCCTTGAGTGGAGAGGGGTTCGCCGTACAGAAGCGCGAAAATTACTTGGACGTCTGACCCTTACCTGGGCGGTCACCCATCGAAGTACTCGATGCTGCTTAACTTCGCTAATCGCATGAGAAACTGTTCATTGCAACGCCTAACCCGTACGGCTCTTATATTGATAAATGGATGAAGTTCATGTAGATGATTAGGATGAAACTTAGGATGAAATTGAAATTAGAATGATGGCATATGTATGAAATTAGGATGATGGATGAAATTAGGATGATGGCATATGTATTGAGTGGGTAGTCTTATGGGCGTTTTCCAAGACAACCTTAAATTAGGAAAAAACTAAATTTTTTAATTTAAAAATAATTATAACCCTTAATTGGAAAAATAATAATAAAATTGATTATACCAGTGGGAAGTTGAAATTTCGAGTATAATTTGTTGTGGAAATGAGAACAATTAATTTTCCAATGGTTTAGGTAAAGCCATTGAGCAAATAGTTGCATCTTGTACAATAATATTTATTTCCTTCAGCACCAGTTTTTCCACTGCTCTCTCTGAGGCAGTGGGAAAACAGTAAAACCTATATTAATAGAAACGTAAGTACGTCTGTCTGTACATTGATTAGAGTAATGAATTTTCCGTTTCTTTTCCGTTTCATGCTATTTGAAGACGATTGGTACCATTTTCTCAATTATTCTCTGTCTGCCTGTCTGTCTGTCCGCATGTTTGTCCGCTTTTCACGGTTACAGGGGTCATTGGACAAGTGACACGAGTGTTTGGAAATGTCTGTGTCAGTTCAACTTTAAGTATAAGGTATTTGAAGTTTTTAAATTTTGAGCCAGAGGGGGTGTTTTAGGGGAGTGGAGGGGGTGAAATGGGGTACCGGACACTATTCAACGAACTAGAAATCTGATTGGGTAAATATGTTTGGATTATTGTAACTTAAATCACAGGCTACTTGAAATATTTCAAGTCTGCCCCATATGGGGTGTTTTAGTAGTGGAGGAGGTATTTGGGTATCTTATCACTGAACAAACTGGGGATTTGATTATAGAATATGTTCGGATTATTCTAATTCAAGTCAAAGACAACTTTTTTTCAATTTTTTTCAAATCTGACACACACTGGTGGGGAGGGGGTGGGGGAGTTAAAACGTTTCGAACGTCACTGAACCTACTGGGGATCTGAGTTGTCGAATATGTTTGGAGTTTTCTAATTTAAATTACAGGCAACTTGATATTTTTCCAAATCTACCCAATGGGGGTGTTTTCTTAGAGGAGGGTGGTGGGGGTGGGCTAGGGATGAAATGAGGTATCATGGACTTCACTGAATAAACTGAGGACCTGATTGATTGAACATGATCGAAATACTCTGACTTGAATTACAAACTAGGTACTTGAAATTTCCAAATATGAACCAGGTATTTTGATTGGGGGGGGGGGGGGGGGTGGAATGGGGGTGTCTTGAACATCACTGAATAAACTGATGACCTGATTGATAAAATATGTTTGGATAACACTAAAAAACCACAGCCTACTTGGAAATTTTCAATTCCGACCCATAGGGGGGTGTTTTTGGAAAGTTGTATCTTTGACATCACTGAACAAACTGGAGATCTGATTGGGCGAATATATTTATGTAGATATCGTCAACATCATTCACAGGCTAGTAACATTTTTCCTAGCCTCAATCATAGAAAGGGGTTTATTGTAAGGGAAAAAAAGTGAGTGGGCGAGAGGGTGGTTAAATAAAATAATTTAGTCATCACCAAACGAACTAGTGATTTGATGTTCGGACGAATGAAATTGGATTAGTCTGAACGTTCTTTTGGGTTACGTATCAAGAATATTTTTAACTGAAATAGGGGGGAGGGGGGTGTTTGTGGAGGGGGAAGGGGGGTTGATCTCAGTAGTTTGGTCCTGATAGGTAAGTTATAATAAGTACTTTTAAGTAAGGGATTTTTTGAATCAGATCCATAGCGGTGTCCCAAAATGTGATGGGTGAAAGGGGGCTTGCGTATATTCAAGTCGACCTGTGCAACGCACGGCTGAACCAGCTAGTCCTAGAACTTCTATCAATTACTTTCTAATTGCGATTATTTTTTTGTCTCTTCAAAAACTGCTCAATTAGATTTGAGACTAGACTTGAATAGAGCCCGGCAGGAAACCAACTCATTTTCCATCGCCAGCAATGAATGTTCGATGTGCTACCTGTTCCAAGCGTGAGCTCAGGCCCTTCGGCTTTCGGGGATTCCACACAGCCGACCTGCTCGAAAGCACACCCTTGTTTATTCCCATAACGGTCCTAATGATTTATTATACCATTTGCACATCTCTGGCAATGGTAATATCATTTCATAGGGTTGACCCATACCGAGTTACTACCCTTACCCACCAAGTTCCTACCTTATCTCCCAAGTCAGTATTAGAGTTTTTCTTCTTCCCCTACGATTTTCCCACGTTAACGGGTAGAGCAGCGTCTACTCTAGAGCAAGCAACTGCAGATGCTAGTTTTTTTTCACGTATGTACACACGAACTAAAGTTTCGACGTAACACACGTAACGAAGTTTATTCTACGTATGTACACGACTAACCAAACGCTATCGTCACGCTAAAGTCTTTTTAGTATTTCAAAGTCAACGATTCTTGAATTCGAGATCGATTTGAAGAAGTATGAAATCATTTTACACTCTGTTTTATCATCTGTCTTCACAAGCATCGAATCATTAGGTTCGACCCAAGAAAAAATAGCTATTCGCCATCTCATATTTCGTTAAAAACATCGGTTCTTGTTATTTCACCGAAGTTAAGCATTAACAAGAGATATATTCGGAAGAAAATTACAAAAATAAAGGCACATACTTCAAATATTTCAAAAATAAATTCACACTTCTATTAGAGTCTCTTCTCAGGTCCAGCTTCCACCCTGGACAAACGTATGAAGCCTTCAACGAAGGATCATAAATGAATGGGAGAACCCATTCAAAGGGGAAGGGGGTTCATCCATACGGTCACATCTTCATCTTTTTTCATTCTGTGCCAAATTAAAACCGTCTGCTTGCGGGTTTTGGCTCATCGTGGAGCTTATTGAGAAACATGTCTGGAAAACGACGTCCAAATCAGCCCTCCACCAAGCAAAACACGATCAGTAGCCCAGCCAAGTATGTGCTCCTGAATCCCCATTTTCAACAGTGGAGACACCGACTTCTTCGCCCAGACACCCCGCCATGTTACGATAGCAGGTATTACTGTTATAGCAGCCACCTCCCGATAAGTCAGCGCAGCCACAGCAGCAAGCACATCAGGTCTGGAATATTTCGACCGTTTCTGCTCAAACATATCTTCCAGTGATCTAACTCCAGATTCAGATACGTTCTCCACATCTATAACAGCGACTGATCCTGTTCCAGTACAAATCACGAGGTCGGGTCGACATTCTCTTCCATTGACCGTGAAGTGCGGCTCCAGAAATGTTGACCATCCTCTCTTCTCGGCAGACGTTGCCAACAATTCACATACGGAATTGTGTCTGGCCACTCTAGGGAGTCGTACGGATGCACATTTGCAGTACATGAGCCGCTGTCTCTCTTACCCTACACTCAGCCCTGCATGTAATTTGCTGCTGGTCACGTCTTCCTCTAGTTGTTCTCATTCTTGAGGGCAGTGATCCGGAGTGAAGACGGACCATTCAGTTAAGCAACATAGGGCTTGGTTAGTACTTGGATGGGTGACCGTCCGGGAGTGCCGCGATTACGGCATCTTTTTTATTTGTTGTCTAATTATTCAATTTTTCATCTGGATACATCAAGTTTACGTAATCAGTAATTACGTAGTTCGTTTTCAGTAATGCCTTCCCTGCTTTATCAAATGGTAATTTCCAGGATCTGAGATGGTACCTAGCACAAATTCTACTACCAACCTACTCAATTTGTTATTGAACTGACAGCAGCTTTTGTATACAAACTTATTATTTAAACACGAACCTGCTCGTTGTCTGAATTTTTATGTTGGTACATGGGTGTTTCTAGGTGAAAGGGGCAGAAGTAGTGTCCGCTGCAATTTTGACGTTCGCATTGACACTTTCGAGTTTCTGAAAAAATTTTCTGGTAGTATTTATCTAATTCTAGTGTGGAGAATAGGGACAAGCCAGTGAAGCAATTTTTTCCAATTAAAAAAAATGCTAGAACCATCAAATCGTCAGGGGCCTGTCCTGTCCCCAGACGACCTTCCCAACTTCAAGTTGCAGTGAGGGCTCCTAAATCTATTTTACGAAGCTCACCAGTTTACCATCAGTTCGAATAACTCCAGAGATTCAAAAATGAGTGTCCCCACAATTTTCGGACAATTTCATCTTGATGAATCGTGGAAAATGTCAGTGTCCAGGCGAAATGTATCAGGAGCCTGTCCACTTACGGTTTTTCAATTTTAGCTGTCAAGGACGCACGTTTGACAGTTTTTTTTTTTTTTTTTTGACGCCATCGTTTTCCCGCGCATCTCAGCTTTTGGAAACGGAAGCCATCGGCCGAGATCAGTCGAGACTCTTCTCTCGTGGGAGAAGGTTGTAGTGCCGAGTGTGAGCTTGTCAAACAGCATCGTCAGAATCCTATCCAGTCTCAAGCGGAGAATTTTCTATTTATTAATCTGGTAGATCTGAGCGAGTAGTTTCCATTTCTATAATCACTTCCGGGAAAATTATTGAAAATAGTCTAGTAAAATTGAAAAAACCCAAGTTCCGTCAGGAGCCTGTCCGTCAGGGGCCTGTCCTTGAAAAAAACTAAGAGGACAGGCACCTGATCGAACTGCATCGTGGGCCATAAATTTGATTCAAAGTGCTTTAGTATTCCTACCGGATGTTACTACGAGTATTAAGCAAATAAATTCATTGGAGTAGGTACAATATTGTCCAGAGTAACACAAAAACAGCAAACAGTTGACAATAAAAACATTCATCCGATTTGCTAAAACCCTTGAAACCGTCTTCATTAGCTTTAAAGTGAAATCTTCGTGACATCCATTCGTGTAATACCGGTGAATATTTAAGAATGAGGAAATAATACTCAAAAAACGAGACAAGTGTGAAGTGGTTCATTTGCAGTACTTGGTTGAACTATGTTTCTTGTGCGGAAGATCAGTCAGGGGCCTGTCCACTGCGTCTGGGGCCTGTCCTAGTGCTTTATAATAATTGATTTTATTGCTTAATGAAGCCACCTACTGTTTGGTTGGGCTTCGAGATTCAATCGAGAAGTTGAAGAGATCGTTCTACATTTTTTCCCTGCTCATTTGTAAAAGTTCCAAAATTCCGAAAACTCAGATCCGAAAGTGTCCACTTCACCAAGAATCACCCATACACAACTTTGTAGTACGAAATGTTCTAGCTAATGCTTACGAAGAGTTGGTATCTACTTTAAACTCGGAAAAGTGTCACCGACCCGACCGCACCTACTCCCAAGTAGGTGAACAGGATATCTGGCTGTCGGACGAAGTAGGTACTTTTTTCACATAATCAACGGAATTTGATTTAATAATACAATTATATTTATCACAGGGTCTAACTGTTTTCGACTAGGTGGGTAATCGTGGAAGGAAAACGTTATTAGACGGCAGTCAGAGGGAGAACGAATAACTAACCTATTCTTAAAACTGTGGTAACCTTTGAGTCAGGTTATGACGACTACACGTCGGACGGGGTTCCAACGAAAGCATTTTTTCACGCCTACGTGTAGATAGACCTTTTTCCCGTACTCGCATAGTTCTACGCATTGAGGCGTAAATTCGCGCATGCGCAGTTGGTATTTCAGTCTTTTCGCGTACACGGGTAGAAAATTACGGGAAGAATAAAAACTCTCTATTAAGTTTCAAGTAGGACGCATTGTAGCTAATTAGTTAGTGCGAAAACAAATCGATTTAATTGCACAACAATGAGTTTTCAAGGAAATTCGTATGTAGAAACTAACTCACTGCACTTAGTGGACAGTTTCAGATCGTTTGAAATCGCTTTCTAAGGGTGGTCCCTCCGAACAGTTCAAATTCCCTCATCACCTCGTGTGGCCGGGTCTATTTGTACGTATATACGACCTCCTTCATAGCCCCATCACCTCAACAAGCCGCACTTCTATTTTATTCGTCCTAAAGTCGACGTTTAAGATAAATTGCGTTCCACTTGCTCTCCGTCTGTTGGAAATGTTCTCCACCCCCCTCCCGGTCCGTTACACCTTTTCCCCGCTCGCAATTCTCCACTTGATTTACGGAGGTGAAGTTTACCCCTTCCCCCCACCCCTCTTAAACTCATATATAAATATATATAACCCCTCCCATCCATCCCTTCCCAACCTCCCTCAACCCGTCATCTCGTCTTGGTCCCTACTAATTAGCCACTTTCTCAAAATAAAGAGCCCGCGGGCCCGTCGTGTCAGGCGCTCGTAGCTCGTAATTTAAGAGTTTTTCTAAAGCCGACAATTTGCCCCTCGTCGGGTTGTTACAAGCTTCTCCGTTCAGCTTTATTATTAGGGAAACGTCCTCTCGTGAGATGAAGACCCTTTTTCGCTAGTTGTCTGGAAACGATAACTTACTAAAGTATTAATTTGATTAATAGAGACACTTTGCTTGAACGAATATGTACAGACGAAGTTATGATAATTTATCGAAATTTGGGAGTGGTCGGAAATATGGAGTAGGATTCAACTGGGATTTCCCCCCTCCCCCCACCACCCAGTCTCTTCCACTTTTTCACTCCATAATTTCCGTCTTCATAATGAATATGAAGCTTGAGGTCAGAAAGACACTGTATGATCAAATGAAGAAATTGTAGCTCTAGCATCAACTTCGTCGTCAACAGACGTGCAATAATTGTTTTTCTTGCATCCTGACTACCGAAGGTTTATAATTTTTAATGATAAAGTGTTTGTTACAACTAAAGCGATAAAATCAGAATAGATTAATATTCCTGGAGCTGAGTCCAAAGATGTACGCGTTCATAGGTAGGGAACATTTGAGACTATATTCCGACAATTTAGTTCATTCTGGATGAAAAAAATATTTTCTGCAATCTCACAGTAGATGCTATGTAAATGGTGATCTCTCAATCAATCCTAAAACCTCACATTTTGCAGTTTTCCTTTAATAACTTCAATTCATTTTATGAAATTTCAATCATTCTATTAAATGCTGTAGTACAAGGAAACAAATCAACTCGACTCTGAACACTATCACGAGTAGTTAGGGTGAGCTTTATAATTCAACGTCCTTCCGTTTAGGCATTTTTCAAAATCACATAATACTTAATCTCAATACTTGACTGAATTAAGAGATTTTAGAGATTGAAGAGAGGTGAACTTATGAGTAGGCGGAATTGGTACTCAAATGGAAAATACGGGTCCGATCGGCAACAGCAAAAAACTGAAGTGACCAAAATGAGGTTAACTAGGATCTGACAACTATAAATTCAAGAGTGGACGGAAATGGGTTCTTGAACGAGAGGCTGCACATCAAAGATGACATTTCGAGGTCGTGTCATCTTGTTGTTCTCTCTACACCACACTCTATAGCCATCCCAACCACCATACTCTATTAATATTTCCTTTACAGCCTTCTTATCCAGCTTTGTTTGGTGAGTCTTTGGAATGCACATGCTTCCAATTATGCGCAAGTGTTGTATTGAAGCCTTTTTGCCTGTCCATAGCTCAAAAGGACATTTGCCTGGTACTTGAGTAGATCCGCTCATGTTCAACACGTTCTTAACTGTGTTGATCGTTTCCGCCCATGGGCGCTGTGGTAGGACTCCATGTGAATGCCTAAGTGTTCTGGCTGCTTCTAAAGAATCGCGATTTTCCCTCTAAATGCAATCGTGCTTTTCGGGACACAAGAGCATGGTAATACGGAGTTCTATTCCATTGGCTTGTAAGATTGCACGCACATTAGCACAATAAAACTATCTTCCATTATCACTCATCCAAATGTTTTTTACCGCGCATCCAGCCATTCGCACTCCAGCTAGCATGATCTCAGGTTTCTTATACACCTCTGATTTGTGCTTGAGGAAGCGAATGTAACGATATTTCGAGAAATCGTATTTTAACATCACAAGATATTGGTATCCTGATCGATTTGACGAAAGGCCATATACCTCAGCATATATTATTTCAGCATGTCTCTTTCTCTGGTACCAAATGTATGTTGATTAACTTTTCCATGGTTACAACCTTTGAAAACTTCGCTGTCTATGTCCACTTTCATGCTTAGTTCCCTTTCAAGGTCGCTTTGACATGCCGTTTGTTTTGATCAAAGGCTACCTTCTTCGGTTTGACAATCGCCAAGAAACCCTGAAATGTCCGAATATGAGTTGACATTATTCTACCTTGGATTCAAACAGACTACTTTGCTCGATTGAAGATAAAGTGCCGCTCGTATAAAGCATAGAGAAAAGAAAGAAATGTGGAGCTCCACCTTAAATGAAAATTGGCTGGGTGCCTACAACGTACAATCTACGTGATCTTATCCAAAGAAGTTATGCTGGTAAAATAAATATCAAACAACTGCCGTCTGAGCTTACAGTCCCAACTTGATGCCTTACTGATGGAGAGAAGTAAAAGTAGTAGTAAAGCAAACAACCATTCCAGGTTGGGGCTTCTCTTCCGACTACCTCGCGGATGGAGAGAATACAAGGGCTGAAGATCCTCCTAGAGATTCGTGGAGTCCAGATAGCCTTCCAGAAAGCCACTTGGCGGGCTTCAATACGGCTAGGAAGGGTGTGTGCTCTCAGCATGAATGGCGAATCATTTTGCCGAATTTCAATAATCCAAAGTAAGGATGAATGATTGTTCACCGGGATATCCACGTACTTGGAAGCCAAAAGTTCGTATGGATGTTGAAATCATCAAACACCGAATTGGCAGAGAAATTTCCATAAAAAAAGGATCGATCGCGTTTATACAACTAGCCAGCAGGACAGATTGTTGAGAACTGAACTCCTGGACTCACACTCACCCCAGGAACTATAATAGATTGGACCCCAGGGGCTGTTGGATCAAAATCATCGGTCGGGGAGAAATTTGACGATGCGATTGACGCGACTGACGCTCGTCGCGATTCAATAATAAGGAACATCTTGTAAGAAAGAATGAAGTCGGCAAAAACAGTTGCCATGAACTGAGAGCACTGAAAATAGGTTCTTCTTAATTTCAGGAATGATCTAAACGTCATTGAATGTGAAAAGTTCCCATTTCCCATCAACTCTAGTAGCCAATCCAACATATCCTTTCCCGAGCTTTAATTACAGCTCTACATACTGTGGTTACTGACTCATCATTATCGAATGCTAGAAATGTTTGAACAACGTTATTTTTCTGAATGGAATGGGGTCGGTAGCCCCATTATCAACCCACCATTTATCGATATAATTATCTGTCGACTATTTTCCTGCCATTAGAGTGCAGTGGGAACTGTTGACTTCATTTTCTGTTTTAAGCGATGTATCTTTCCACTTAGGGTATTTCCGAACACTATGTCCCTTCTATTTACAACATTTATAGAAAAATTAGTTTTTTTTTCTCCTGTTAGCCTTGCTGCTGATTTTTATTTCTGACAAGAGCCCCCATTTTCAACTCAACACTATCTCTCTGAGCTAAAGCTCGTTCATATGCACAAAGTTGAGTCTTGAGGTTTTCAGTCTTACGATCTTTTCTTTCCATCAAAATACAGCTACTTTTGAATGAAAAAATAATCTTCTGGAAGTGTACCTAAAACCTTGCATAAACGGAAAATATCTAAAAGTTCATATTCTCGATTTTCTATTCAACGTTTCATTTCCAACTTCATGTCTGCCCAAATGTTTTTGAGCTTCGTCATATTTTCAGCTACATTGTTCGTGCCCCTTTGATAGTTAAAAAATTGTAGACATAAATCGTAAACGTTGTCTTCCGGTACACCTTTATACAATGTTAGGAGCTCATACCAGACATCATAGCCCATCTTGAACCTTATAACTTTCGGGAGTGTTTCGACAGCCATATTCGAGAGTGAAATAAAAACTATCAAGACTTTACTGTCGGCTTTGGCAAATTTTTCCACCTGAAGATCAAACTCTGCTAGTTCTTCAGCAGATGCTGCTACTATATGTAGGAGCTTCCATATTTCCATCTACAATATTCATTCCGTATTTTACTCTTTTCAAAGCGGCCAGAGCTTTATATTTCCAAGTGGACCAATCATGTTTGCCCTCTAAGAGCTCCGATTTGCCCTTGAACAAATTCATTGAGAACTTGGACTAAAAAACAAATTGACAACGACTTTCGACTACCACAACAGAAATGTTTGTAATTTAGCCCACTAAACCTATAATTCATTAAATTTCAACATTCAAAAATACGGAGAATACTTTTATATAGATGTTTGGAAAGGTTGAATTAATTGGAGAGTTTTTGTATTTCTCGTATTGGTATTTCTCTTTCAACATTCAAAAATACGGAGAATACTTTTATATAGATGTTTGGAAAGGTTGAATTAATTGGAGAGTTTTTGTATTTCTCGTATTGGTATTTCTCGTATACACGAAACCAAGCTGTTAGAGCGAGAACGATGCATGCTAACATTTTTGCATCGATTTCTCGTAGCGTTTCCGTAAGCCCGAGAGAAAGGTAACTCTTATAGAGACGTTAACGTGACTCTTGTAAGGAATCACTGCTCAAACTAAATTTTCACAGTAGACAATTTCCAAAATATAACATGAAGTAAGAAACAACGACAACTTAGGTATCTCTACTGACATCCTATTCAAACGACTGTTCCCGTTCCGAAAAGCGTTTCCACGAAAACCTCTTCTCGTTTCGGAAAGGCCATTTTCGAATACGAGCAAATGAACTCGAGAAGTTATAAAACCCTCTAATATATTGATCACAGAAACGCATGTTCAGAATAAATTATAGTAACACATGAAATATTACTGTTGTCTTGATGAAAAGAGAGGACTTCAACACTAATTACCGATATAGGTAGGTATTTATGAAAGGAGAATTATATTTTGAGTTCCTTCTGGCTCCCTGGGCACTGTGTTGGTTCTAGAACTACTCGGTTAATGATAAAAAAATATAATTCCACACAATAATAGTTGGGTAGCTTTTTCGTGACATTTCGCATTTTATGTTGTTCAATCAAAAACAGCAGTTCTATATAATTTCAGATTTTTGACATTTTATGTCTTTGCTATGGCATATAAACTAAAAAAACGTCACGGAAAATTGCTCACGAAAATATTTAGATGATTTCCACTTACAACCGAGTCGTTGCTAGGGAAATGGTATAATTGATATTGTGAACATGATTGCCACCGCTTGTTAATTTCTGATGATTTCATTGAGCTGGTGTTTCGATGATTTGATTCATAGCAGGTGATCCAAATATTGCGAGAACGGTTTGATTTGTGAAGCGGTGGCTAAATCATTTTAATAGGTAATTTCTATACTTTACACTCTAGGAAGCTGTAAGCTGTAATTTCGTATGTAGCCTCTTTAGGACATTTACTTGACGATGCCCAGGGTCCGGATCAGCTGAGTGGCTCTTAGAACTTGCATACAAGTCTGTAACACATACTTGTCTTCAACTAAAGACATAACATGTCCCAATGTGTTGCAGACTCGAACTCGTTCTCCACTCGTTGGAAAGCTCTCGATTTATCAGACATTTCTTTCGTACTTGTTCTTTTATTCATGTCATAGTTTTATATTTGTTTATGTTATAAATGGATATAGTAAACAATGCCGCTTGTTTTGTTATCACTTGGTTGAGAAGTTAATCTTGGTTATATATAGTAACTGTAGACGCGCACCATAACAGAAAATTATCTACCTAGGTACCTACTCTCTTCTAATTTTGATTAGTAAAACATTTAGGTATGTCGAAGTTTTACATTTATTTACATTTATAAATTATCGGGAAGAATGCATGTTCAATGTTTTCGCATTTTAGCCGAAGGCTCAAAGCGGAAAGCTACCGGGAGTCCAGGGGGCACGGTGGTCCTCGATCGGATTTGACCTCAAAGTGCTTGCCCTTCAAATTTTCTTTCGAAATATGATTTGGGAATGTGTTACTATTATAATTCAGCAAAAACTGAAATCAAACATTGAGCCGTTTTTTTTTTAAATTCAGTTTTTGAATTTTTAAATGACACTTCAATCATGAAAATACGCTATATCGCCCAAATTCAGAAAAAAATATTATTTATGTGTCATTATACAATATAATCTTCATCTAGTTTCATAGTTCTGACCTATTTTGTGATAAAATATAATTAGAAAAACAAAAATAACAACATTTTATTGAACAAAATAATGATTATACTTGCATGAAGCTCTTAATAAACTTCGGCCATACTCAGAATTGATTCGCGATACTTTATATTTGGCCCACGTCGCAGAAAAATCATGATGCACGGCCTCCATAGGCTGTTCACTGTAAAAGCCGAGGCCATTTCCTTGTTTGGTACAAAATTCTTCCACATGAAAGAAGACCGTGTGAACTTTTGGTGTCACTGGAATATCCAAAGATAAATATGATGCTTTGAATTCATTGATGTATTCAATGAATTTTGGATACAGCCTGACAGAGAAAGATGCTTTGACAACTTCATTGAACTTCTGGAAAGCATCAACGTATTTTAAACGACCCATGCTACAGTTTGAACGCAACAAATTAAGTTTCTGTAGCAAAATGCGGCAACTTTTTTCTTTGAACGAATTAATTGATGCTTTTCAGAAGTTCAATGAAGTTGTCAAAGCATCTTTCTCAGTCAGGCTGGATCCAAAATTCATTAAATACATCAATGTTGTCAAAGCATCATATTTATCTTTGGATATTCCAGTCACTCCAAAAGTTCACACGGTTTTCTTTCATGTGGAAGAATTGTGTACCAAACACGGAAATGGCCTCGGCTTTTACAGTGAACAGCCTATGGAGGCCGTGCATCATGATTTTTCTGCGACGTGGGCCAAATATAAAGTATCGCGAATCAATTTTGAGTATGGCCAACGTTTATTAAGAGCTTCATGCGAATATAATTCTCTGCATGTCTAAAATGTTAAGATACCATTATTTTTATTTTCTATTAAATTTAGATATATATTTTATGTTAAAATTTACACAATGAATCATTATAATCTCACACACAAGCTTACACATAGACACACAGGCACATACTACACGCATACTCACAGGCATTTATTAAGAGCTTCATGCAAATATAATCATTATTTTGTTCAATAAAATGTTGGTATTTTTGTTTTTATAATTATATTTGATCACAAAATAGGTCAGAACTATGAAACTAGATGAAGATTCTATTGTATAATGACACATAAATAAAAAACTTTTCTGAATTTTGGCGATTATAGCGTATTTTCATGATTGAAGTATCATTTAAAAATTCAAAAACTGAATTAAAAAAAAAAAAAACGGCTCAATGTTTGATTTTAGTTTTTGCTGAATTATAATCCTAACATATTTCCAAATCATATAAATAATTATTATTGCAATATTCAATCTCGCTTGAACCGGAACGTAGATAATTTTTGAACAAATACCAATAAATTTGTTCTAATGAAAAATATTTCAATGCTGACCGTAACGTTCTCTCATTTGCATTTCACACATATACGTTCATCTCTTTTCCTAACAATTATTGAATACCACAATTACGAGAAAATAATCCTAGAAGGACAGTAAAAACGCATCAGCTCGCTCAGAATAGGACCTGACCTAAACATGAAGATAAATGAGCTGACGGTTCTAGATAATGGCCGAGAGGAGGGGGATTTAGTTTGTTTTAGTTTCGTCGGGTAGTTAGCCGGTAAATCATTATTCTCTAGTGACACTGACTATATACAGGTACAGACATACGGCGGAATAGTTTCGATCTCCCTAGATTTCGTGGTGTGTCAGGATGTTTCTCAAAGCTCGACCCGTTGGGGTTTGCGGACAGTGGATCGTCGGTTTTCTTGGTAAGTTTCAAAATATTATGAAAATATTATTAGGTGTTTAATAAAACAATATTCAATGATAGTTATCCTCAGTTCATCGAAAAATAAATAAAATAAAATAACAAATCGGTAATATTAATGTTTGAAAAGTCCCAAATATGCAGCATGGTTGTATCAGCAAATTTTTGTAAGATATCTATTTTACGTTATAAATTATTATGAAATTTAAGCAATTAGTGTGCACAGATATTGTTAACTATCAATTTTATGGAACAAAAACACCTTTAAAATATTCTGCTGTGATAAACAAATTCTTGGATATTTACAATTATTCGACGTTTTTATTCATTTTAAATTTAATGAAATTTAAATACGTTTGCTAGGGAAATTTAGAGCAAATATTATTTGGTGTTCCAGTTTATAGTCTATCAACTTTACCTGTGTAATATTCCGGTTAAAAAAATGAATTGAATGATTTATAATTGTCTTTTAGCGAATAGCGAGTTGGGTTCTCTTTTTCTATCTCTAATCCTGGTCGAGTTGTTTCATAGGTCAGTTCATTTGGGGTTTTAGTTTGGTACAGTGCTGCCAACCCGTTTCAGCAAAAAATCAACCCAAATTCACAAAAAAATCCCCAGAAAAAAGCAGAAAATCCCCCAAATTTAAGGTGCCGTTAAAAGCGATTTTGGACACAATATTGATCATGAATTGAATTATTAAGTAGGTAATAAAAGGTCATACAACAAGGAAAACAATGTGGAAGAAATTAAAGAGCGTATTATTACAAAAAACAAGAGAAACTCCGTTACCAACAGTTGGCAGGTACTTATGGTGAATCATGTTGTCAATAAAAGAAAAACTTGATGGGTAACTTTCACACGAGCAATAAAAATGAATAGTTTAACATCAACATTACATGGATCATCAAAAAAATGTAAACCAACAAGTATGACTAGTAAGTAAAGTAGGAAAAAATACAAGTACACCCACTGTACATGATCTAGGAAGATGCATTTATTTGTCCTCCAAAATTTCGGAGAAAATAATTTTTCTTGGGGTTCAAACTCCTTCCCTCTCCTACATCTTCACTAACTCTCATCTGATTTGGTTTGGTAAACTGGCTGTCGTGCCTGACACTGTGCGTTCGTGTTTTTTGTCGTTGTTCTGAGAACGATCTATTGGAAGATCATTTTGTCATTTGTATTTATGGTGAAATTCACCTTTGATTCATATGTAAGCCAGTAAAAAAATAACAGAAATCAAGGGTTGTCAGTGAAGCTCAAAACTCCCCAGAAATCCCCTCCCACACTTCATCCCCCTAGGGCTCTGAGAGCCCTTACAAATCCCCCACGTGGGGATAAATCCCCCGCGTTGGCAGCACTGCTTCGGCACCTCTTTAGCAAGCACTGCAACGACCTTCTGCCCGTATTTAAGGTAGCAAACATTCCTCATCCAAGCAGTATCTGAATACCGTTAGGTAGTGGATCGGTTGTGGGTAACACGGGGGAGGGGGGGGAGACATCTGCGCATGTGCAAATATGAAATGTTAGCCCCAAGCAGGTATCTCTTAATAATCATTTGATTTTGGTGAAATTTTCTGATTTCTCTCGATAAACTAAATTGCATTATAATAAATGCGAATGCCAATAAATGCCTCCACACCCGAGAGTTGAGAGTTTCAACACGCATGATTGATTACTCGTTGACATGACAGATCCAGTTAGATAGATTGGTGTGCTCATTTCTAATCAAAAACAAAAACAATCAAAATCGCCACCGGTGATATACAAAATTACATGCGAATGTTCAAAGAGACCGAATCAAGATAGAGTAGCTGATCATTTCAGAAGGAGCTTAACTTCGGAAGTATATGACCACAGGAAGCAGTTTCCAACCCATAATATCTCTCCAGAATCTGCAACTTTAGTGGAAGTGGAGCCACGCTATTACCAGCAGACGGTTAAAGAAGGACTCCATATTCAAATGATTGACCCGGAAAAATGAATAATAACTCTTGAAACTCATACGGTGGATACAGCTTTCGTACAAGTACGCAACCACGAGAGACATTTTATGTCTTTGCGCCCCCTTTCCGATTCCTATAAAACCCCGTATTGTACTTTTGTTTGTGGAAATTTATTGCAAAAACACGTTTTAAAAAAAAAATTTTTTTTCATTCAAATAAATTTCAAAATACAATTTTGTTTTACTCATTCCATAATTACATCATTATTATCATCAGATTTTGTAACGAAGAGTAATGGCCGATGATGAGAAATGTACGATGTGTAGGCTAGAGTTTATTATGGAAAAAACTGGATTCTAGAGCCACTCAGCTGATCTGGGATCAGTCAGTTGTGTTCAGAAGTCCCTCAAGGGCCCACATACCAAATCTCAGATTCGTGGGATCATTAGGGAAAAAACTGGATTCTAGATCCACTCAGCTGATCTGGGATCGGTCAGTTGTGTTCAGAAGTCCCTCAAGGGCCCACATACCAAATCTCAGAATCGTGAGATCATTAGGGGAAAAACTGGATTCTAAACCCACTCAGCTGATCTGGGATCGGTCAGTTGTGTTCAGAAGTCCCTCAAGGGCCCACAACCAAATCGCAGAATCGTGGGATCATTAGGGAAAAAACAGGATTCTAGAGCCACTCAGCTGATCTGGGATCGGTCAGTTGTGTTCAGAAGTCCCTCAAGGGCCCACATACCTAATCTCAGAATCGTGGGATCATTAAAGAAGAAACTGGATTCTAGAGCCACTCAGCTGATCTGGGATCGGTCCATACCAAATCTCAGAATCGTGGGATCATTAGGGAAAAAACTGGATTTTAGAGCCACTCAGCTGATCTGGTATCGGTCAGTTGTGTTCAGAAGTCCCTCAAGGGGCTACATACCAAATCTCAGAATCGTGGGATCATTAGGGGAAAAACTGGATTCTAAAGCCACTCAGCTGATCTGGGATCGGTCAATTGTGTTCAGAAGTCCCTCAAGGGGCTACATACTAAATCTCAGAATCGTGGGATCATTAGGGAAAAAACTGGATTCTAAACCCACTCAGCTGATCTGGGATCGGTCAGTTGTGTTCAGTAGTCCCTCAAGGGCCCACATACCAAATCTCGGAATCGTGGGATCATTAGGGAAAAAACTGGATTCTAGAGCCACTCAGCTGATCTGGGATCGGTCAGTTGTGTTCAGAAGTCCCTCAAGGGGCTACATACCAAATCTCAGAATCGTGGGATCATTAGGGAAAAAACTGGATCTAGAGCCACTCAGCTGATCTGGGATCGGTCAGTTGTGTTCAGAAGTCCCTCAAGGGCCCACATACCAAATCTCAGAATCGTGGGATCATTAGGGAAAAAACTTGATTCTAGAGCCACTCAGCTGATCTGGGATCGGTCAGTTGTGTTCAGAAGTCCCTCAAGGGCCCACATACCAAATCTCAGAATCGTGGGATCATTAGGGAAAAAACTGGATTCTAGAGCCACTCAGCTGATCTGGGATCGGTCAGTTGTGTTCAGAAGTCCCTCAAGGGGCTACATACCAAATCTCAGAATCGTGGGATCATTAGGGAAAAAACTGGATTCTAGAGCCACTCAGCTGATCTCGTTGAATTTTTACCCACGTTAACAATATTTTAGAATAAAAGATTTCATGAACTTTCAGAACACGACTGTTTTATTTTTCATATAACTCAATATGTTTAAAACACATTGTTTACAAACACAACCGAGACTTGTTAATTTATATTATGAGGCCGAATGTTTAATTTTGAGTAGGTAGAATTGGAAAATCAACAATGCCAATTTCAACACTTTCCCTCATTGGCAGCTGTCTTCCTGTTCTCCTCATCTTCTGATGCCATGCCCAACTCTTCCCGAATCATCTTCAGTCTTGGTTTGGCAAGCAGCATGGTAAAAACATCGGCTAGTTGAAACTCAGTTGCAATTTTCTTAATTTCAATTTCTTTGTTGCATACCAGCTCTCTTACGAAGAAATGACGAGTGCTTATGTGTTTTGTTCGTCGATGGAACTCCGGATTCTGAGACAAACGTATTGCAGCCTCATTATCGACATACAGCTCCGGTTTGGCTCCAAGCTCGATGATCTCGCTGAGTAGACGTTTCAGCCATACAAGCTCTCTTGAGGCTTCGCTTGCTGCTACTATCTCAGCTTCCGTTGTAGAGATTGCTACTGAAGGCTGACGCTGGCTCATCCAGGATATCGCACCTCCAGCATGCAAACACACAACTCCGGTTGTCGAACGTCCAGTTGTCGTATCTCCAGCATGATCTGCATCGCTGTAGGTTTCGATTACACCATGCTTGAAATTTCGACGATACACTATGCCCAGTCGTGCTGTCCCTTTCAAGTAGCGAAATATTCGCTTCACTTTGACCCAATCTTCCTTGGGTGGATTCTCCAAAGTCCTTGAAGCGACACCGACAGCATAAGCAATGTCCGGTCTAGTGGCAATCATGATATACATCAATGCTCCCACTGCTTGGCGGTAAGGGACGTTGCAGTTTTCTTTTTCCTCTTCAACTTTCCCTGTTTTTGAACTCTCCTTTATCATAGGTGTTGGTGTGGGACGACAATCAAGCATTCCAAATCTTTCTAGGATCCTCTTCACGTAGCCCTGTTGGTGAATTTTGATTGAACCATCCTTTCTTTGTTCCAGTTCAATACCCAGATAATAGGATGCAGGCATGACTGTTATTTTAAATTCTTCTTCAAGTTCAGAAATTAATTTTTCTTGTTGTTTTGGATCAGATGTTGCAATGATCCCATCATCTACATACAACGCAACCAGAATTTTGTTAGTGTTCTCCCACCTGATGAATAGGCAAGGATCTGCCTCACTCACACTAAACCCAATGGACACCAGGTACCCTGCAAAACGCTTGTTCCAACATCGTGGTGCCTGCTTTAGTCCATACAGACTGCGGTGGAGACGGCATACCTTGTCTGTTCCATCACTGTAACCTTCTGGTTGGAAAACGTATATCTCCTCCTCGAGTTCACCATATAAAAAGGCTGTTGACACATCGAATTGAGACAGTGTCAATCCTTCACTTGCAGCAACACTTAGAACGGCTTTGATCGTACCACTTCTTGCGACAGGACTGAAGGTCTGATCATAGTCAACGTACTTCTTCTGAGTGAAGCCCTTGACTACCAGCCTCGCTTTATACTTGTTAATAGACCCATCTGCGTTAGTTTTCACTTTGAAGACCCACTTTGTACGAATAGCTTTCTTTCCAGGTGGTAACGTCTGTAATGACCAAGTTTTATTTCCTTTTAATGAGTTCATTTCACTGTCCATTGCGTTGATCCACTGTTCCTTCTGTGCACTTCTCATAGCTTCAGTGTAAGTAGAAGGCTCGGGAACGGGAATATCAGAAGCAATTGCTGACATGATGAAGTCATGGAACCACTGTGGTTTTTTCAACGTTGTTCTGTCTCTCAAAACTCGTTCATAATTGTCGTGTTGTTGTTGATTTTCACTTGGTTTATTTTCCGGAGATTGTTCAAGTTGTTGATATTCACACGGTTCGTGTTCTAATTGACAAGGTTGATGCATTCTTTTTTCTTCACAAATCAAAGGAACTTCAGCTGTTACTTGCCCTGATGTAGAAGGCTCTGACCTCACACGCCCTGAGAGACTTGACTTATCTGTCTCAGGCTCATCAGTGTTCAGCTTGATTGTAGTTCCTCCTTCTTTTTGTTGAAGTGGCTTTTCATCAAATATAACATCCCTTGAACGTATTAGACTATTATCCTCTTGTCGCCAAATTCGATATCCATCTACCCCATCATATCCAACGAGCAAGCCTTTCACTGCTTTTGCGTCAAATTTCTTCCGTTTTTGTTTAGGAATATGAACGTAGCAGGTGCTCCCTATGATGCGCAAATGTTTCAATGTTGGTTTCTTGCCATTCATTAATTCGCTCGGTGATTTTCCAGGAATACTCGAATTTCCACTGACGTTCAGGATATATTTTGCTGTGTTAATCATTTCAGCCCACAGTCCTTGAGGTATGTTTCCATGAGCATACATTATTGAACGTGCGGTTTCATGTAGAGTGCGATGTTCCCTTTCTGCGCAGCCATTTTGTTCTGGCGTGTAGGGCATGGTAAAACGCTGGATTATACCATTTTTCGCTAGAATTTGTTTAACTGAAGCGCAATTAAACTCTCCACCGTTGTCGCTCAAGAGCTGTTTCACTGTATGCCCTGCTGTTTTCATCAAAGCTAGCATCTCTTCTAACTTGGAAGACACCTCAGACTTGGCCTTCATGAAGAAAACTTCCCTATATCGGCTATAGTCATCTTTGAAGACGACATAGTACTTATAACCAGATATAGAAGAGTAAAATGGTCCACAGACGTCTGCATGTATGAGTTCTCCCACCATAGAAGCTCGTTTTCTTTTACCAAACTTCTTCCGATGAGATTTACCGAGAATACAACCTTCACACACTTCGCTGTCAAGCAGTAACTTTTCACCAAACTCGTTTTCAACAATCTTTTTTACGTGTTGTTTGTTTTGGTGACCAAGTCGTTCATGGTAAAGTTGTAATTTGTTCTCCTTGGTTACTATGTTTACTTCGTTACAAGCAAGATTTCTCAATTTCATTTTGTAAAGTCCACCGTTTTGTTTTCTTGGGCCTTCAACCCGTACCTACTCTCCCACCGATTTTTAAGTAGCACGATTCAGTTGTTGAGATGAAAACGCTGTCCCTGTGTCTATCTTGTGTCGCTAGAACCGAAAATAGATTTTTACTGATTTGTGGAACATACCAGACATCACTCAAAATGAATTTTTCTTTACTGCCATTCACATCTGCTTCAACATGAATGTTCCCTTTCCCTACAGCTACTACGGCATCTCCGCCGGCAGTAGTGACAGATTTTGGTGTTGAGAAAGGTGTGAAATTTTGAAATAGTTCCTTCTGTGATGATACATGGTTTGTTGCTCCATTGTCAGCGTACCAACAACTGCCGTTGTATTCAATGTTCAGGAGTTCGTCTTCCGAAGCAAGAAGAGTAGGTTCAGGTGCTCGTTCCACAGTTTTGGCTTGTGGCTTTGGTGGTTTGCCTGCTGCTATCCACTTTGAACAGTCCCGGACTCTATGCCCTTTATCTGAACAAAAGCCACAAACAAAATCTTTCTTCTTGAACGACCGTTTCCCTTTGGAGTTGGACGAAGAAACAACTAACGCTTGCTCAGTCGTGCCTTTTTCTTTCAGTGTTAGCTGTATTTCAAAGGTACATAGCTGATCAGTCAGATTGTCTACGGTTCTTTCCTTTTTGGACATCAGAAGCCAACTACTTTTGAAAGAAAAATAATCTTCAGGCAACGTTCCTAATATTTTGCAGATCAGGAATATTTCTGGCAATTCGCATTTATTTTCTTCTCCTTTATTTATTTCCAACTTCAAAGAATTCCAAAGATTTTTAAGCTTTGACATGTGACAGCTCATGTCATCTGCTGATTCTCTCTCATAACTGAAGAATTGCATGCAGAGATTGTAAGCTTTGTCTTCAGATACTCCTTCATAAAGTCTGTGGAGTTCAACCCAAATCTCTCTTGCTGAGGTGAACCGCATGACTTTTTTGAGAGTCTCTTCAGTCATATTCGTAGTGAGTATTAGAAATACTGTTGCGTGGAGTTTATTGAAGGTTTCTAGTTCCTTGTTGTATTTGGCTAAATCTTCAGAATTTGCCGTGCCCTCTAACGGAGCAGGAGCCTTAATAGTACCTTCAATAATTTGTTCAGCACCAGTGATTCCTCTTATAAGAGCTATCGCTTTGAACCTCCATGTACTCCAGTTGGATTTTCCCTCCAATAGTCCGATTTTGACTTTGGTCAGCTCCATGAACAAAACTTCACTTGCTAATAAAGGGAATTTTGACCTAACTGTTTTTGAAGAGTGACACAATGGTTTTTATTACGAACTGGATCCCATAACCCGTTGAATTTTTACCCACGTTAACAATATTTTAGAATAAAAGATTTCATGAACTTTCAGAACACGACTGTTTTATTTTTCATATAACTCAATATGTTTAAAACACATTGTTTACAAACACAACCGAGACTTGTTAATTTATATTATGAGGCCGAATGTTTAATTTTGAGTAGGTAGAATTGGAAACACAACAATGCCAATTTCAACAGATCTGGGATCGGTCAGTTGTGTTCAGAAGTCCCTCAAGGGGCTACATACCAAATCTCAGAATCGTGGGATCATTAGGGAATCTCCGCGTAACGCTCTCCGCGTGACGCTCCCCGCGTGACGCTCCCCGCGTGACGCTCCCCGCGTGACGCTCCCCGCGTGACGCATTCATTTATGTGCCATAGTAAAGACATAAAATGTCAAAAACTCAACAGAAGAAACGGAAAAATTTTGAACCCAATTACCAACACGTTTTTGATTGCTTCACTATAACATACATGAAAATTATCACCAAGCTAACAAACAACACTTTAAAATCCAATTTCCAGGATCTTAAATTTATTGACATGTTATGTCTTTGCTATGGCACATAAACTAAAAAAACGTCACGGAAATTTTTTTGATTTGCTCACGAAAATATTTTGATGATTTCCGCTTACAACCGAGTCGTTGCTAGGGAAATGGTACTTCGTCGTTATTCATCCCACAAAGTTCGTTGACCTTTCGTTTGAAAGCTCACGATTTATCCAACAATATTATGTTAACTACTGCGAAGTGCGTGGCCAACAAGCTGAGTTATGAGCAAGGTTATTTGAATAATTGTGTACACTCAGGTGATCATTCTCATTAATTGATATTGTGAACATGATTGCCACCGCTTGTTAATTTCTGATGATTTCATTGAGCGGGTGTTTCGATGATTTGATTCATAGCAGGTGATTCAAATATTGCGAGGACGGTTTGATTTGTGAAGCGGTGGTTAAATCATTTTAATAGGTAATTTCTATGCTTTACACTCTAGGAAGCTGTAATTTCGTATGTAGCCTCTTTAGGACATTTACTTGACGATGCCCAGGGTCCGGATCAGATGAGTCGCTCTCAAAGCTACCTTCTATGTTTTACACTCTAGGAAGCTGTAATTTCGTATGTATTCTCTTTATCACATTTACGTAACGATGCCCAGGGTCCGGATCAACTGAGTGGCTCTTAGAGATTGCATACGAGTCTGCAACACATACTTGTCTTCAACTAAAGACATAAAATGTCCCAATGTGTTGCAGACTCGTATGCAAGCGTTTCTTTGGTTAATAAAGTGGCAGCACTTCCTGAATTCGGGATAACGATGGTGCAATTGCGCCATGTGAAAACGGGCTGCGACTACTTACACGTACCTCGTGAAGATTTTCATTATCTCCTGACGAAGGAAACAAACAGTTTCTGAAAGCATGAGAATTAAAAGTGTTAACCATCATTCGTAGAACCCTTAAAAATTAATCCTTAGTTAGATAAGCCCACTGACCTATTTGGGCTATCTGTAGATCGGTGATGATGGGAGGTAAATCCTACAAAACAGTTGATTATCGAATATCTACAAACTGTGAAGCAATTACTCGTATTATTATTATTTTTTTTTTTTAACGTCGAATAGTTTTTTATTTCACAAAAATGTTAAAAATTATATCAAAAGGAGATTAGGTACCTAGTGGTTTTTTTCTCGCTAAAACTATTGTAGTGGGCTGGCTGGAGTTCAAACCTCAACTGATGGCTGTAGATGTTTTTCGTCTTCTCATTCAACCACTTGTTATTATCGTCAATAAATCGAATTATATGAAAATCCCTCTGAAGTTAACTTAGTTGATATTTGTATAACGTTTTTGAATTTTGAATATACTTCATTTGATGTAAAATATGTTTCAGCTGCTTTTACTGGAATGAACAGTGGTCAGATCAATGGATGGCCTGCGGGAGCCCTCACGAAGATGCAAGACGGCACAGCGGGGTTCAAATTGGCTGAACGCGAGGTAGCATTAATGGTAACCATAACATTCCTCGGAAACATCCTCATCCCCATACCGAGCGGAGCTCTCATGGACGGGTTAGGAAGAAGAAACACAATTATCGTGTCCCAGATGATTGCCCTAGTTGGATGGCTGATTCTGGCGTTCTTCAATGATTTCTACTCCATCATTGCAGCGCGATTCCTGTCAGGAATATTCGGTGGAATTATACTCACAGTAGTGCCGGCGTTTTTAGGAGAGGTGGTTGATCCCAGCATCAGAGGATCAATGGGCTCCTTGTTCGCGACCATGTACTTTGTAGGAGTGTTGTACGAAAACCTTGCGGCCAACGCAAACTACCAACTTTTCATATTTATATCGGCTATTCCATCCGCAGTACTATTATTAGCTTTTCTGATGGTCCCCGAGTCACCCTACTACTACCTCAAGAAAGGGCAACGTGAAGAGGCTAAAGACAGCATAATATGGTTGAAAGGTAATTGTAATGACGAAGATTTGGACCTGCTTCAAGAAAAAGTGAAAGAGCAGATGGAGATGAAAGGAAGATACATAGATATCTTCAAAACGCCGGCCTGCTTAAAAGCATTCATCATGGTGGTTTACTTATATGTTACCCACAGGAGTGCAGGATCAACGTTCTTGAGCGCCTATGCTACTGTAGTCATTCCAGATTCGTGGGTGTCTTCTGCAAATAGTTTTACAGTTCTCCTCATCGTATGGATCACATCATCATTTTTGACAACTAGTTTAATAGATAGATTTAACAGAAGAACGCTTATGGCAATCTCCTGCTTAGGTTCAGGCGTGGCAATGTGTGCAGCAGCAGTATGGTACTATATGAGAGATTTCTCAGAAATCGACACTTCGAACACTAACTATTTGCCTCTTGTCTTTCTAGTAATATCTGGAACGTTTTACTCCGTGGGCATACTGTGCATACCACTGATAACCCAAAGTGAACTCTTCCCAGTCAATTTAAAGAGTAAGGGGTGCGCTCTGGTGTGTATTATAGCCAACATTGTGTCGGGACTCTTGACACAGTTCTTTTATGATATCAACAACAGCATCGGCATGTATTTTAACTTTGTCATCATGGGTGTTTCACCCCTGATATGCTTGGTATTCATCTACGCCGTAATGATTGAAACAAAGGGGAAATCCTTAGAAGCCATACAGGACATATTGAACGGCAGGCACACTTCATTTCCTGTGACTGACCCAGAAAAATCGTCTATGTAACGAAAGACATCGGCACGGAGTACGAATCTGAATGTACGAAAAAATACATCTGTTTGAAAACAGGTAGGTAGTACCTTCATGGTTAGCTCTCTTACAAATTAAATAGGTAGCTAAGTAGCTATTCATTTCTGAAACTATGAAATAAGAATTTGATGGCAACTATTTGTGATTTAGCTGATAGTCTAGAGAACTCTGTGAAAAAAAAAGGAAAAAATCTTTGAAATCCATAGTTGTCAGTTTTTGAAGACGATTTTAGTGGATATACAATGGTGGGAGGCGGATGTGTTTCGACAGGGGACTTTAAACCGTAACTAAAGGTTTGAAGAGACTGATACAAAATTTTTTGTACATTCTCAGAAATGTATTACTAGTTTTTTTTTCTAGCATTTAGTTTGTAGACAAGAGAGAATCCCATTCATCACTCTCCGATTGTATTCAACTTCACATCCCACAGAAATTGGGCTTAAAATCAAGAAGTCCAGAAACGAATTTCCACAAAAAAACTTCTGAATTTCGCAATTCGACTGAAAATTGTTGATCCGTGGTATTAGCTGAATATTTTTATGAACCTAATATGTTTTAAGTTGTTGATATTTTATATTTTATTTAGAAATAGAAAAAAATAGAACTTTTTATGTAGGTCACAATGCATTGCAGTTATAATCTCAATAATTGGTGTTACTATGGAACATTCCAATTGTTTCATTAGGAAAATATCTATCTGCTGAAATATACATTTTTATAATGGATAATTTGGGATTTATGTGTACCTATAAGTTTATAAATTAGTTATTGTAGAAATAAAGGATTCGTGTTTCTTTTAGAGTGTCTAATCATCAAGTACCTATCACGGACTGACCTTTTATGAAGATAAATATTCCTATAAAAGAACGTGATCTGTAAAAACATGCTGTATAATCATTGATAGAAATAGATCCGATTTGCTTGTGTAACTGACATGCGATCTATTTAATAACGTTATATTTGATATTATCAAAACAAAGATAGAAATTTTTACAATTTATATACTAGGTAAGTGATGTGGATTCAAGCAATTCATCACGTCGCTTTAAATTTCGAGTTATGTTCACCTTGGTTTAGAATAATGAAGCTTATTCCATGTGCATTATGGATCAGCGGAACTGTATTAATCTATGAATTCCACACCTCAATGAAATGATTAGTTTGAAGTTTTCTCAATTTATCATTCACCCTCAAACGAATGGTTCTAGTTGATTAGTATTATATAGCTTTTCCCAATCTAATTCATCATTTTCCCAATCAAATCTGACATTTTACCGATCAGATTTGACATTTTACCAATCAAATGCAACATTTTTCCAATCAAATTCAACATTTTACCAACCAAATTCAACATTATTTCCTTGACCTCCCCCCCTCCAAAACCATGAAAAATAATGAATAGTTGAAAAAACAGCGAGATCATGTAACCAAATTTTTGTGATATATACGTGTACCCACTGCAGTAAAATCAACGCAATTTATTTTGTGGCCATTTATGAAGGGAAAAATGAACAGCATGAAGAAACTATGCAATACCAAAAATGTTATTGTAGCGACGTTTCGTTTGATGCTTTCGCGAGCAGCAGAAATACACTCGACCCTCTTGCCATTTACGCCAGATTTACAAAAGTGAGAGGGCACGCGACGCCCGGATAAAGGAAGAGATGTTACCAACGCACTGGGCTGAATCAATGAGAGGTGGCTATAGCTTGTTTTGCTGTTTTTTTAATTTTTTCTCAACTATTCTTTATCTTCTTTGCGTTTTTATTGGTAGAATGTTGAATTTGATTGGGAAAATTTTGAATTTGAATTGGAAAATGTTGAATTAGATTGGGGAAAGCTATATATTGCCCATTTCGTGCCCTTGTCGTAGGCTAAAAAAAGAAAATATTAACAATACTCCATTAAGTAACAAATTTGAAGAGCCATACCTATAAGGAATCGAGCATTTTTAACGTGGAGATTCCCAACTTCTGTGTGAGACTATTTGCATAGGTACTCACATTGTCAAAGACTGTCCAGCAGTACTTTCGTTTTTGATGAACATCATCCGTATGTTTCATTGGCTGCGTTTTGAATTGAAAAAGCATGATTCGTAGACTCGAAAAAAAAAATTCAGTTCCAATTCAAGCCTATTTTTATAGTTTATAGAATCTTCTAAAAAATATGCGAATCTAGCACAGTTTTTGCGTGTCAAATACGCTTTTGCTTTCTCTTCTGTTAGGTAGTGAGTTTCAAAAAATGAAATAAAAAGTTGCGTACAAAGTCGCACTCAGAGAGACATTTTCACGCTGAGAGTATTTTCAAAGCTATCTAGAGCGCCATCGAATGTTGTAATCATTGAGTACCTAGCACCCGAAACAAGGCGGATGATGCTTCGGATGCCTAACAGGTAACAAAGCCATAATAACTAGACACCAATCAAGTTTTGACAACACACCAAGTTCATAATCAGTGTTTTTCGGGACGTATGCTTGGGGAAGTTGAGAATTTTAAATGAGTCAAGAGCTTTCCAACGACTGGCAAACAGTGTAATATTATACATATATATATGATAAAAACATGGCACATTGTGCCTTCCAGAAGGGTTCTCACCTTAACAGTTCCAGAACCCCGCAACTTCACGCTTTAAATGGAAAAAAAAGAAAAAAAGTTGATATGTAAGGAAAGAATTTTAGCACCGTGAGTCGATTAAGAAAGAAATTAGGCTCACTGTAATTTCAAATAAATTGCAGATCTGTAGGTTGACATCAATCTGCCTGCGTGGATATACGCAACTGCAGCGGGAAAATGAATGCAATTAATTAAAATATCTACACTTTACCAGTCCCCCTGAACTCAGTATAACGATATTTAAATAAGTAGGTACCGACCAACTGAAAATAACATAAATGTATGGATCATTGAAATGGTTTTAATTATCACTTAAGAACACTATAGCGAAATATTGTCAATCAAGAAATAGGTAACGTAAAAAGTAGAAATCGGTCATTTACGAGACGTGAAAATGATGTTTGAAGTCATTTACATTAGCGTATGCGCAGAATGGAGTAATGTGTAACAGGGTGACTACCTGCTAAACTATTTTGGTTAATTATTTTCAATTATGAACCTTTGTAATCGACCAAGAAAAAAAAAATTTCAACACCCCTTAAAATTTTTTGGTTTACGTTTCAAGATGCGTAGAATCCAAAAATCAAATAAAAAAACATAAGGGCTCTAACAGGACGAAATGTGTGTCGAATGAATAAAAAAATGGAAAGTAAAAATACTTATAAACTCGTAAACGAGTTCCACTATCTGCTTTACAAGCAGATACCATGTTACATGGATATGTCTTTGATTGGGGATTTCATAACGGTTGTCCTCGAGAGTTGTAAGAAAATCCTTTAACTTTGGACTGTAGGCGACGAAATGTAGGATGAAGAATTTATTATTTTATTCTTGGAGACACAATAAGCATACTATACATACTATTAAAGTTATTTCCCCAAAACATGCGCTATCATTTTTATGTTCACGATAGCCTGATTTTTCATTACTAAATGAAATTATATCATTTATTGTTTTATTTGATAACGTTTCGTTCTCTTACTGAGGAAATCTTCAGATCTTGCTTTCTTGACATTGAGTTGACTTGGTGAGCCACTGTTTTATTTGACAAATCCGTTATATTCGGATGTTTATAAATTTTTTCCTGGACACACCAAGATCTGAAGATGTCCTCAGTAAGAGGACGAAACGTTATCAAATAAAACAATAAATGAAATAATTTCATTTATTTTCCCTGGGCCGCATCCCGACTAATTCCAACAAAACAACGGTTTAGAAATGTTGAAAATAACTGTGGAGAGAAGCCACTACAATGAGTTGTTGTTTACAGTCGACTGTTGTCAAGAGGATGATAATGTTTCCTATGGAGTGGAGTAAATGATGCTATTGCTTCACGTTAAGAATATTGTAACCGGCTTATTAAAATTGTTTATAGTCCAATCAACTTAGTTTAGGAATGTAGCCAGGTACGTAAGGAGGGGGAAATTGGTAGCTTGAGATGTGAACATTTATCACATAAATCAAGCGCTTTCCAACGAGTGGCGAACGATTTCTGTGCGATGAAAACTGCGGAAGTTCCATTCCCCTAGCAACGGTTGGGTTGTACGTGAAAAACACTGAAATTGTGACACAAATTTTGCGTCACGGAAATTTTTGGTTGACCCCCCAGAGCAAAGACATATCCATGTCAAAAAAAAAATGTTGATATGTAAGGAAAG
Organism: Adelphocoris suturalis; assembly: GCA_030762985.1. NCBI lineage: Eukaryota > Metazoa > Arthropoda > Insecta > Hemiptera > Miridae > Adelphocoris > Adelphocoris suturalis. The sequence goes on along the minus strand of CM061040.1, from coordinate 151,504,593 downwards.
AATTTTAGCACCGTGAGTCGATTAAGAAAGAAATTAGGCTCACTGTAATTTCAAATAAATTGCAGATCTGTAGGTTGACATCAATCTGCCTGCGTGGATATACGCAACTGCAGCGGGAAAATGAATGCAATTAATTAAAATATCTACACTTTACCAGTCCCCCTGAACTCAGTATAACGATATTTAAATAAGTAGGTACCGACCAACTGAAAATAACGTTAATGTATGGGTCATTGAAATGGTTTTGATTATCACTAAAAACACTATAGCGAAATATAGACAATCAAGATGTAGGTAACGTAAAAAGTCGAAATCGGTCATTTACGAGACGTGAAAATGATGCTTGAAGTCATTTACATTGGCGTATGCGCAGAATGGAGCCATGTAACAGGGTGAACTCCTGCTATACTATTTTTGTTAATTATTTTCAATAATGAACCTTTGTAATCGACCAAAAAAAAAAAAAAAAAAAAAAAAAAATTAACACCTAATGAAAATTTTTTGGTTAACGTTTCAAGATGCGTACAATCCAAATATTGAAAAAAATATATATATATACGTCCGTCCGCATGTTTTCTCCGAAAATACTAGACCGAACTATATGAAGCTTGTGTTATAAGTTATAAATCACATTTGGGGTCCAGCGTCCAGATGGTCCTAGACCTAGAAGCTCGGCGTTAATTTTTATCAAACCTACAGGATTGTATTAGATGGCTTTACATTAAAAAGTCGAGATCCCGAAAATTTGTTAAGTACTTAACTGTTATAATTGTTCGCTTGGCAATTATAAATTTAATTGATTAAAACCACCGGCTTTATCTAAGGACTTGAACATCGAAAATAACCTTCGAATTTCTAAGCGCGAGAAGATAAAGAAATCACGCGCTGCTAGCGGATCTATTGAATAGACGATCAAGCTCGAAATTCCATCAAAAATCGCTAGATAGTGATACTGGAATACTTAAAAATTGCCTTGTAAATATATAAGCTGATATAATGCCAATATTGGAATTATCAGGTGATATAGTTCCAATGGAATTTGTCCTAACGCTGGGAAATCGAGTTTATTAATATTGCCTGTGCGATGAACACACTATTGAAGGAGGTATTAGTACCTAAATGCTAAATTTCATCTCTTAAATTTCTCCTAGGTCTACCAATAGATAGCGGAAGCATTGTTTTCACTTTCGAGAGATTTGAAAGTTGTGGTCTCCACTGAAATCAAACGGCTGTTTTTTTTTTTTTTTTTTTACAGTGGTAAAATTTCCGTTTTCATTTCACGTTTTAGACTATTCTGAACAACTTTCGTTCCTTGTCATTCTCTTTCAATCTCCGTGTCCGCAAATCCTTGTAGCAAGCTTAATTTCCACAATATTCAACCGGTTCTTATGAAATTTTCATGGTATGTGCGGGTCAGGGTGAAGATGGCCTGGTGGCCTATGGGTGAGGTGGCCTGAGTTTCGTTGTTCCCAAATCACTACTTCACTCGGCGCATGCGCAAACGTAAATTCCATCAACCATCATTTTCTCACGCCCCCGTTGTCCGATCTCGCTCATATTTGGAGGATAGGTAGAAAAGGTTAATTTGAGCATTCCCTAGCAATTTCAACATATTCCTATCATCAGTAGCTATTGCGCATGCGCGAATATGTATTCCTTTTTAAACGAACCTAATTTTAACAGTTTTCATCTGATGTTGATGAAATATTAAGGGAATGTGCGGGTTAGGCTGTAAAAGGCCCACTATTAATTCCATACTTCCCGAATCATTACTCTGTTTTGCGCATGTGCAAACGTAAATTGCTTCAAAAATAATATTTTTACGTCCTAAACGTCCAATCCCGCTCAAATTTGGTGCATAGTTGGGGGACAATGGTTTAATTATTCCATGTCAATTTCAACCTGATTACATCATACAAGCTCCTACGCATGCACGAAAGTGTACTGTGAGGAACAAATTCTAGTTTTCATCAGATTTTGATTACATTTTCTGGGAATTTGTAGGTTATTCTGTAGATTGTACCCTACCAATTTCATTTTTCTCAAATCATTGCTCCATTCTGCTTATGGGCTAACGCAAATTACTTCAAGCAACATTTTCCCGTTTTTTTTAAACATCTTTACTGTGAAGCGTGAAATTGTGGGGTCCTGGACTTGTAAAAGTGTGAACCCTTCTCGGAAGCACCGTGCGCCATGTTTTGATCATCTATTACATACGTTGTTTTATTATTTATTATAGACCAATGGTCTGCGTAGAAGGGCTATCTATCACAGAAATAATAAACCCCTGCATAATAATTTGCAGCATTTTATACTGGGATTCGTCCCTAATGTATGTTATATTTCAATATGAAAGAGTCGATTCACAAGAAACAGCACCAAAGAAATGACAACACGAGGTTTTGTTGGGTAACCTTCTCCAGATTTCAGAAAAACCCGCCTGAAAACTTGTCCCACCTTTATACTTCACTGAGAAGGTATTTTGTATCACAATTCAAAAGGATCAAGCCCGTAAAACACATTTATGCCTTATTATTTAAACTTTTTGGTGAGATACCAATCACTAGGTCCTGCACCCTATACAGGGTGAACACACTTAAGGTGGCACAAACGAGTAGAGTCGATTCTAGAGCTTATTTCCGACAAAAATTGCCCCATAGACTTTTTTAAAGGCTTTGTTTCCTATTCATTCACGGTATAAGATTTTTTTCGTGTTTTCGATCTTACATCAGTAAAATGGCCATATCTCCCCTAATTTACATTTACTTTCATCGTTGGAAAGAAAGGTAAATTTTCTATCTCCCTAAGGTATTTGAAGTCAATACCTTAATTTAATTTATTTCGTTGATATTTTGTTGAAACAAATTTAACAATAAATATTGTTTAAACAAAAAAAATTACTACAGGTCACGTAAGCGAAAAAAAGAACTGAACACGAGAATTTCTCACTTTTTGAAAATTTCTGTTTTTTTTAAGGTGCGTTGTTTTTTTTTTTTTTTTTTTTTTTTTTTTTTTTTTTATTTTAAATTGTAAAAAACCGAACGCGTTGCAGGAAAAACTTGCCTCAAATCTCATCTTTCCAAATATGGATGGGGTGGGTTCACGCGTAAAGAACTTTCGATAACAAATTCTTCGATACCAAAACGATTTTGGTGGGTTGAGCCGAACAGTTCTTATTCGTAAACGCCGCATTAACTGCAGCAATGTTGTCGGGAATAGTTGTAATGTAACTAAGGTTATGCGTTATATTGAGTTAGTTACATTGAGGTGACACTTGGTTTATAAATTAATTAGGTAGGTACAAGTTGAAACTTGATTGCTGAAAATTGAATTGAAGCCTTTTTGGAGCTGCTTGAAAATATATAATAATTCTAAGCTGTTTATTTTTCTGGAAGTGCTGCATCTTTTTATCATTTAATAATGATTAACAGTCCATTTCCATTTGTTTTCGTCACGTCACGAGCGTCACGTCACGGTGGGGTTTTCTATTGATTTTCACGTACAACCAATGCGTTACTAGCAGGAAAATCGTAAGCCACTTTTTGGAACGCTCTCATTTTATCACAGCATCTCATAACCCCAAAGCCTCTGTAGTGTCAAGGAAAGCTGATTTATTACGCTCAGTTATAAACTAATATTGCTAAGTAACCATAATCTTTATATATAATTCCGAACGGTCTTTGAAATTGTGAAGAACTTCGTGGTCCGATTTTAGTGTTAGACGGCCCCAAGTTTGTTGCAAAAGTTGCCGTTCGTCTCTATACCCGCCTTGATCGTGTTCTTGGCGGTTCTTATCAACGAGAGTTGTTTATTAGGCTGTGGCGGTAACAACAGTTGCCATCAATTCACGGTAAGTAAGAAACGTAATGTAGTTACTAACATAGGAGACTACTTACAAGGTTACTAGGAGAGTGATTTCTGAACGAAGAAATTGAAACTGAAGAACTTAACGGACTTTATATAATTCCGAACGGTCTTTATATAACGGTCTTTACATTTAATTCCGAATCAGCACGGTCCCAAGTTTGTTGCAAAAGTGTCGGTAAGTAAGAAACGTTGTGATGGGGTCTTTTCTGATCAGCTGAGTGAGCTGTATCAGCTGATTCCTGTTCACTGTAGGAAGTTGAAATGTGATAGGTAGACTCTCTGGGACATTAAGAAACGAGTGAATTGATGGGATCATTTCTGATCAGCTGAGTGAGCTAAATCCTTTCCTGTTCACTGTAGAAAGTTGAAATTTGATAGGTAGACTCTCTGCGACATCAAGAGACGAATGAAGTGATGGGGTCATTCCTGATCAGCTGATTGAGCTAAATTCTTTCCTGTTCACCGAGGAATTTGAAATTCGCTGGGGAGACTCTCTGTTTATTAGGCTGTGGCAGTAACAACAGATACCACGGTAAGTAAGAAACGTAATGTAGTTACTAACAGTTTGAAGAATTCAAACACGCAGTCCAATGAAGTCCTACAACAAGAACGGGCGCAGCGGAAAGTTCTTCGACTTCACCTTCCAGGACGCGTCTGGCAGGTACATACGTACGAGGTGTTTCATTTTCGGAAGAAACTTACAAACTTACAATCAAAAAGAACCTGAGATAAAAGACAGCTCCTATAGCAAAGAGCTGGAAATGCAAATAACCTCATCTACGAGCATCACTCCATAACAAAACAATCTCAACCTGGTAACATTTATTTATACCGGCATCATCGATCTTCCAAACGACAACACTGCCAACATTTTAGTAATTTGTGTTGGTCCTACCGATGAGTGCACAGTGTCGCGCAATGACGAAGAGTTGACACTCTACAAAATCCCGTTTAGGGATAAAACCGGAACCTTCACTCTTATCCAATGGGGGAAACAATGCAATTTCAACTCACATGACATCGTGGCAGCACACCTCATTACAACCTAAAAATTCAAAAATATATTCGAAGCAAAAATTGGAAATGACACAACACTCGAAATTAATCCAGACACAGAACAAGCACGAGCTTTGCTGGAATGGTACCAGTCACATCAGGAGGAAGACAGCTGTAGCATCTCCTACACACAACTCAACACCAGTTCCTTATCTACGAGCACTACCGATCAAGATACAATCAAGGACATGAAGAAGGAGATAGAAGGCACGGACGCGCAGATTCACACGTTTACAAAGAAACGAAGAAGACTCGAGATAGAATTACACCATCATCTCACCATGCCCAAATTCTGAATTCCCCGATTCAAATTTTTGTTTAGTCTCATAGTGGTGAGGACCACCTCAACTGGTGATATTTATTTTATTACATTACTTTCATTTTGATCAGTATTTCCTCTTGTTTAATCATTTAATAACATCGCCTTAGCTTTGCACCAGGTCACATAACGCCGCAAATAGGTAAGACTTGTATCGTTACTATAATGTGCTGAGTTCCTGTTAGGCACTACTGTTATATAAGTACTAGATTAGGGCTTTACAAGCCCTAACAGGCCTCTAGTGAAGTAATAATGTGTAAAAAGAATCATTATTAAATTATCTGACTGTAGAACCGTAGGTCTACCGTCCGTTTTTTTTTTTTTCATTTTTTTTTAACATGATATATATGATGCAATAGGACGTGCAAGAGAAGCGAGCTGGTACAGTTTCTTCTAAAGGTACCTACATGAATAACTGAGTTTGTTCCTATTCAACTTAAGTTGCTGAACTTCCGACCCCAACCCCCACCCCCCACCCCACGCGGGGTGCAATAGCGTATAGTTTAATTTTGAAGAATCACTCTAATCAGCAGAGTGAACTCTGAAGCTAATTTGGTTCCTATTCTACTTGTGATGCTGATTTTGGTTTATTATTTTCAATAATAAGCCTATGTGATCGTGTAGCAAAAAAATTTTATAACCCCCCCTCAAACTTTGTCACTTTACGTTTCAAGGTGCGTAGAATCCAAATTTGAAATTTATTATTATTTTTATTAATTATTGTTTATTATCATGTATCATTATTTTTAATATGGAATCATGTTTTAGCGATGGACCCCCCGCCGAAAAGTGAGACTATAAAGTGAGATGAAAGTAGCGCCAATAATAATGACGATTTCCGCTTACAACCGAGTCGTTGCTAGGGATATGATACTTCGTCGTTTTTCATCCCACAAAATTCGTTGACCATTCGTTCGAAAGCTCTCGATTTATCCAACCATACTATATTAACTACTGCGAAGTGCGTGGCCAACAAGCTGAGTTATGAGCATGGTTATATGAATAATTGTTTACACACAGGTGATCATTCTCAATAATTGATATTGTGAACATGATTGCAACCGCTTGTTAATTTCTGATGATTTCATTGAGCTGGTGTTTCGATTACGTGATTCATAGCAGGTGATCCGAATATTGCGAGAACGGTTTGATTTGTGAAGCGGTGGTTAAATCATTTTAATAGGTAATCACTTTACACTATAGGAAGCTGTAATTTCGTATGTAGCCTCTTTAGCCTCTTTCTATAATAAAGTGAATGTTTACTCTAGAGTTTCTATTAGGAGATCATCATCTCACAAGAGCTCAATCGTCGTGATCATTTTTTTCTCGTTGTGATCATTAGTTTTTTTTCCTCAACTTTACTATAAAGCGTAAAATTAGGTTGAACGAGTGAACCAAATATTGGAAGCACGAAGCCCCGAGTTTCGATACCTAGTAAATATACTATAAGTGAGGCTAAATAATTACGGTCAGTTTTCTACGTAGAAGGTCTGTATGATACAGAAATAATAAACCTTTGTGTAATAATTTGCAGCGTTTCTGAACGGGATCACTCTGGGCGTGGTAGACTATAATTGCAACTTGAAGAATCAGAAGAGCCTCTACCTCGGCTCTACCTAATTTGGTTCCAATCGAACTCAACAGACTAAAAATTGGAACGGGACGTCTTCGGGTTTGGTCAAGTACAAGTATTACGACTTGAGGAACCATTCTAATCAGTTGAGTGGGCTCTTTAGCTCCTTTATTTCCTATTCAGCTTTTCACATTTACCAAGACTGCGTTATTGAATGGGGTATCTCTGGGAATTAAAACTTTTCTAAATTGTGTCCCATTCACTCTAGGAATTTGAAATTCGATCGGGAGACACTCTGGAATATCGAGAAACAAATGAAACAATGGGATCTTTCCTGATCAGCTGAATGAGACACTCTGGAATATCGAGAAACAAATGAAACGAAGGGATCTTTCCTGATCAGCTGAATGAGCCACATTATCTCATTTTCACCCTAGGAATGTGAAATTTGACAGGGATCCTCCCTAGGACATAAAGAGATGAATGCAGTGACGGGTTCCTATGTACTAGATCAGCTAACTTTTCGAAATTATCTCCTATTGACCCTAGGAATTTGAAATTTGATGGCGAACCTCTCTTGGACATCGAGAAATGAATGAAATGATCGGTTCTTTCCAGATCAGTTGAGTGAGCTAAATTCTTTTCTTTTCACCCTAGGAATGTGAAATTAGACAGGCAGCCTCTCAAGGACATTAGGAGACGAATGCAATGACTTGTTTCTACCTGATCAATTAACTTTGCTAAATTCTCTTCTATTGACCCTAGGAATTTGAAATTTGATTGGGAGCCTCTCTGAGACATCTAGAACCGAATACAATGATTGGTTCTTTCCAGATTAGTTGAGTGAGCTAAGCACTCTCCATTTCGCCCTAGAAATGTGAAATTTGATAGGGAGCCTCCCTAGGACATTAAGAGACGAATGCAGTGACGGGTTCTAACCAGGTCAGCTGGATTAGCGCAATTTTCTCCTCTCCCTACGAATTAAATAAATGGATGAACACAAACTTATCCCTATTAATAACAATTATACTCCTTTCCTGCTGCCTTCCATGCTCGTTTCGTGATGGAGCTAAACTCAAACACGAAAAACAACTTGTTCGTATGTAACCTGAAGTTTGGTTTCTACCGCTATTCTACTCACAAAAGGGCGACGACTACGGATGTCACCACGACACGGACTCAACACCACCGTTGCCTGGAAATCTCCGATATTAGACCTACAAAAATTCTGACAAATAACCCGCAACTGAAACAACCCGCGTAAATTCCCATTGACACCGTACACAGTTTGTAGGCCTCCTAAAATGCAAACGAACAGATATGTAAATTGGCCGTGACAGATTAGTAAAACCGGTACCTACCATCCCAGTTTTCCGAAAGTTCCTTCATCTACGAAAACATACTTGATGGTGCACAGTGTTTCAATCCTGGGAGTTTTTGAAGAAAAAATTCCGAAAACACGAAATTCTGTAGTAATGAATATTGCGGTTCTATGACCCCAACTAATAGCGGATGCTAATAGATAATAATGGAGAAGAAAAAGAATAATAATAAATGGAGAAGAAAAAAATCATTTTGAAGACTAATCGGCTTTCAAGTTTCACGGCTATTTTTAAATAAAACTTCCTGTTTCAACTTATGCAAATTTCTACCGAAAATTGAAAAAATCCATATCTGCAGAGGTTTGCGGAATAAACGGGTTGAAAATTCTAATTCTGCTTTAAATTCTATAAAGAATGCTTCTAGTTTCGAGACTTGACACACCGGTACTCAGGGGCGGCCCGTGAGGGGGGGCATCGGGACATTGCCCCAGTACATTTGGGAAAAAAGTAACAAACTGGAATGAAGACTTTACAAACAGCTCCATGCTGTGGCTCCAAGGTGGATGCTAGAAGGAATAAGTTTACGCTCCATCCAAGGAGGTTTAAGATCCATCTACCAGCGAAAAAGTACGTAGATTGCGATTATATCACTCTATCAAGAGAGAAATTTTGTCGATTCAGGTTAGACTGTGAAGGGAAAAAAAGGGAAATAAAGGGCAAAAAACGGGAAATAAAGGGCAAGGAACGGGAAAAAGAGGTCATAACGGGATATTTCTCATGATTTTGGGGGCTCTGCCCCAGACAGGGTTTCCAACTTTTCTAAAGACCGTAGAATGAAATTTACGTTATGAGTGTCTTCCACTAGAGGAGTTTCGGTTTATTCCATTAGCCAAACTGATTCCTTCTGGTCATTCCATGCTAAGAGTTCCCTGTTGGGTATGTTCGTAGTAATGTTTTGTTGTCTCTGCAAGTAATATGTGATGTTTCTTTAAGTTCGTCCGGTTGTTCTCAAGAATTTACTCTAAAGTAAAGTCCGTATTATAGTGTTGTGTTATAAATGCCTATTTTTATTCAGTCCTAAGTTGTTGAATACATCTTTTGTAATAAAGTCCTTTGTATTGTCGGTCGAGTTGGAGTGGGTTGTTCTATGTGTAGAGCTACATAACGATAGTTACAAAAATAAATTGTGGCATCCCTTGTGGGAAATGAAGAAAAATCAACGATCACTTTGAATAGAATTCACACCTAAGGATGACGTTCATTGACGGATTTACGTGAGTTGAAGTTTAGTCAGGTACTGATTTTGACATTTTTGACATTTTCATGTCTTTGCTTTGGCACAATAACTGAAAAATCGTCACGAAAACTTGCTCACGCGATACCAATAAATAAAATAGACTCACTGTATTGCGTAGAGAACAATCAACTAGTTTCTTTATGTCTTTGCTATGGCACATAAACTAAAAAAACTCACGGAAAATTGCTCACAAAAATATTTTTTGACATTTTCATGTCTTTCATATGGCACATAACAAAAAAATCGTCACGAAAAAAATTGTTCCAAGTGGCCACAACGATGATTATGACCATCAGAAATGACGTTGACCATTCATAGGTAAACACATGAAAATGTCCCAATGCGTTGCAGACTCGTATGCAAGCGTTAGGTTTAACTTAGAGTAATAAATCAGCATTTTGATGATTTCCGCTTACAACCGAGTCGTTGCTAGGGAAATGGTACTTCGTCGTTTTTCAACCCACAAAATTCGTCGACCATTCGTTCGAAAGCTCTCAATTTATCCAACCATATTATGTTAACTACTGCGAGGTGCGTGGCCAACAAGCTGAGTTATGAGCAAGGTTATTTGAATAATGGTGTACACTCAGGTGATCATTCTCAATAATTGATAATGTGAACATGATTGCCACTGCTTGTTAATTTCTGATGATTTCATTGAGCTGGTGTTTCGATGATTTGATTCATAGCAGGTGATCCAAATATTGCGAGAACGGTTTGATTTGTGAAGCGGTGGTTAAATCATTTTAATAGTTAATTTCTATGCTTTACACTCTAGGAAGCTGTAATTTCTTATGTAGCCTCTTTAGGACATTTACTTGACGATGCCCAGGGTTCGGATTAGATGAGTGGCTCTTGAAGCTAATTTCTATGTTTTACACTCTAGGAAGCTGTTGAGTTGATGATTTGAATTGAAGCCTTGATAATTTTCAGTACTTTTAATAATAGTATAGTCCATTCTAAAATTTTTAGATACTTAGTAAGTAGGTACCTATAAGATAGTATTTTTAATTTAATTTATTTATCTAATTAATTTATATTTAATTTATCAATAATATTTAATGATAATGATTGATTATTATTTAGTAGCCATATTCTTTCATAACAGTTGCCCATGGCATGAACATGACCCAAGTGGGATTTATGTATCATGTGTTTAGGTCAAAGTTAATTCACACTGAAAACAAAACTAATGGAAGAAAAACCTCAATGCTCTTCTTGACTGTCAAATAGGTAAATATTTTTGTGCCCCACTCCTTTTGCAGACCACCGGCCGCCACTGCCGGTACTTTTTTTTTACATTAACAACTTTGTACCACTGGTAATTAAAAATTAATACTCGAAACATGAGAATATTATTCGTTCAAACCTTCAGGAGAATCATTTCAGTCCAAACCAAGATGATCAGAAGAAGGAAAAAAATTATGTATTCAATTTCAGAGGAAAAATCTCCATAGGGGTTCAGCACAGCAATTTTCTATTTGGTGCGTTCAAGTGGGGGCACATAGATACTCAGAGAGGGTTATTCTAAGTAAATGTAATCGATTTGAGACCTTTACCCACCACACGAGATGCTGAAGGCATTTTTTTGAAAACTGTTAAATTATAACTTTTTTCCACCTGAAACACATTAGTCGAAACACTTGTGCAGCGTTATTCTTTCCACCCCCCCCCCCCCGCCCTTTAATCCGTCCCTGGTCTGCCCAAATGTTTTTGAGCTTCGTCATATGTTCAGCTACATTGTTCGTGTCCCTTTGAAAGTCAAAAAATTGTGGACATAAATTGTAAACTTGTTCTTCCGATACACTTTTATACAATGTTAGGAACTCATGCCAGACATGATAGCCCGTCTTGAACCTCATCACTTTCCTGAGTGTTTCGACAGCCATGTTCGTGAGTGAAATAAAGGCTATTATGACTTCACTGTCGTTTTTGGCGAATTTTTCCATCTGAAGATCAAAATTCTGCTAGTTCTTCAGCAGATGCTGCTACTGCTGGATATATAGGAGCATTCATATTTCCATCTACCTACAATATTCATTCCGTATTTTACTCCTTTCAAAGCGGCCAGAGCTTAATATTTCCAAGTGGCCTAGTCATGTTTCCCCTCTAGGAGCTCCGATTTGCATTTGAACAAATTCATTGAGAACTTGGCCTTGGAAAAAAAATTGAACTAGAACTAGTGAGAAGACTTTCGACTACCACATCAGGAATTTTCGCAATTTAGCCCACTAGACCTATAATTCATTAAATTATAACATTAAGAGAATACTTTTATAACTAGACGTTCAACAGCACGTTCGACCCCCCCCCCCCCCCCCCATCACCAGTGCCATCTAGATCCAATTCTTCTTCATATTCGACCTCTGTAACACGATTTTAGGCGTAAATCTGATCTGTCTGTCCAACTAATCTGTATTTTGCTAAACGGACTGATTTAGGATATTTTTTATTTTTGTGGTACGAGCTTGCGAGCATCCAGACCACCAAACTATAAAAATCAGTCTTATCTATTACGTAGGCGTGTTTCATTACACGGAGGCCGATTCTGGTTGTGGGTATGACGGTGCTATTGAACGCCAAGTCTTTTATATAGATTTTTTGGAAAGATTTAATAAATTGTATTGATCATAGAAACGCATATGTTCACAATAAATTATAGGAACACATGAAATAATAATGTTGCCTTGATGAAAAGAGAAGACTTCAACACTAATTACCGATGTAGGTAGGAATTTATGTAAGAAAAATTATATTGTGGGTTCCTTCTGGAACCCTGGGTGCTGTGTTAGTTCTAAAACTACTCAGTTAATGATAAAACATCTAATTCCACACAATAATAGTTGCGTATCTTCTAGCACGGAACATGCTTTAGCCTTGAGCTAACTGCCCAAAAACGTTACGCGGAAGTGTCACGAAATTTTCTTACGATTTTCACGTATAACCTAGCCGTTGCTGGGGAAATGAAACTTCTGTAGTTTTCACCGGACAAAAATCGTTCTCCATTCGTTGGAAAGTTTTCGATTTATCACACATTTCTTTCGTACTCGTTCTTGTATTCATTTCGTAGTTTTATATTTATTTATGTTATATATGGATATAGTACACAACGTTGCTTGTTACATTGCCACTTGGTTGAGAAGTTAATCTTGGTTATAGTAATTGTAGACGCGCACCATAACAGGAAATTACCTACCGAGGTAATTTGTTCTAAATTCGATTAGTAAAACATTTGTGTCGTAGTTTCAAATTTATTTACATTAGCGAATTAGCGAGAAGAAAGCATATTCTATGTTTTAGCGCTTTAGCCAAAGGCTCAAAGCGGAAAGCAACCGGCGAAGCCTCCTCAAGGGGCGGAGCCCCTTGCGAGGCCCGCAGGGCCGTTTTTTATTTTATTTTATCAAAACGCTGTTAATGCTCACTGGAAGAAAAATTGTTTCATCGTATATAAATAATTATTATTGCAATCTTCAATCTCGCTCGAGCCGGAAGGTAGATAACTCTTGAACAAATACCAATAAATTTGTCCCAATGAAAAATATTTCATCGCAGGCCAGTGTCACACACCTGGGCGTTACGTTTTCTCATTTGCATGTTACACATAGGTATACGTTCATCTCTGTTCTTAACGTTTATTGAATACCGCAATTACGAGAAAATAATCCTGGAAGGGCAGTAAAAACGCATCAGCTCGCTCAGAATAGAGCCTGACCTAAACATGAAGATAAATGAGCCGACGGTTCAAGGGAATGGCCGAGAGGAGGGGATTTCGTTTATTTAGGTTCGTCGGGTAATTACCTGGTAAATCATTATTCTCAAGTGACGCTGAATATATACCTACTTATATTTATATTCATCCGATTTTAACACCATCCTCAGTTACAGACATAGGCCGGACTAGTTTCGATCTTCCTAGATTTCGTGGTGTTTTAAGATGTTTCTCAAAGCTCGACCCGTTGGAGTTTGCGGACAGTGGATCGTCGGTTTTATAGGTAAGTTTTAAAATATTATTAAAATACAAGTAGGAATCTAATAAGACTATATGCAATGATAGGTATCCTCAGTTCATCGAAAAATAAATATAATAACAAATCGGTAATTATAATGTTCAAAAAGTCTCAGTTTTGCAGCATTATTGTATGAGCAAATTTTTGTAAAGTATCTATTTGATGTCAAATTATTATGAAATTTAGGCAATTACTGTGCACAGATATTGTTAGCTATCAATTTTATGGAACAAAAACACCTTCTTTACAATATTCCGCTGTGAAAAAAAATTTCTTGGATTTTTACAATTATTTGACGATTTTATTAATTTTAAATTTTAATTAAATTTAAGTACGTTTTCTAGGAAAATGTTGACCAAATATTATTTGATGTTCCAGTTTATAGTCTATCAACTTTACCTGTGTACCTAATATTACGGTAAAAAAGTAAATTAAATGATTTTTAATTGTCTTCTAGCGAATTTATGTAAAAACTGAGCCTTTGCGATGGCTCCAAAAATTTTATAATCTAAAGTTTCGAAAAATTTCTCCATTGCAATCCATTTTGAGGTTTTCTGAAACAAATCTCAAAGTTTAACGTTTGTGTGTGTCATTCCAGACGATAACTCTCCTAAAGATCGAGATAGAAGTCCCGTTTCGCCAAAAATTCAAGCTTTCTAAATGAAAGGATGAGTTTGTTGGCCAGCAATTTTGAGGAAAATAAATTGGTCAAATGTCAAAGAGTGTTGTATAAAAAATCTCCAAAAATGGCTAAAAACGGTACCAAATTGTTAAATTTATACAAAACGAATTTTGCTGCCATAAAATTGATAGTTAACCGTGTAACATTATAATACAAAAGACGATAATTAACGAAAATTCGCTCATACAATCATGCTGCATGACTGGAACTTTGATTTGTTTATCAATTTTTCTTGAGCACGTTGTTTGAAATTCGACCATTCCAATTATCCTTTATTTTGGAATTCTTGAATTTTGTTTGAGAAAGGTTGGATTATTCATCTTAATCCTGAGGAGAGTCATCATCTGGAATGTCACACATATTATCAACAGACATATGTACTCAAATACATATTCAAAAGCACGCACATATATTTACTTAATATGGAAAAGCACAAACTGCAGGAACCGCTACAGAATGCCTCAAAAAGGCTTCAGTTCCTACAGTAAACTTCTAGAAATGTTCCTTCTTAAGAATAACTGACAGTACTAATACTAATTTACAAAATAATAAATAAGTACTTAGTAAATTCCTGAAAAGCTTAGGAATATGTTTTCCTATTGTAGAGCTCAGGGTTCTTAGCTATACCATCTCCAGAATCAAAAACATCAATGAAAAATAAGTTCAGTTAGTGAAAGTTAAAAGGAAAAGTCCAAGTAATATGTCTTAATAATAAGTGTAATATGACTTGATTAGTAATGTTTTTAACTTGCTTACACATTTAGTGTTTTATAACATTTTTTTCGTCTTTCTTTAATTCGAGCACCAGTAGTTCTCAAAAATATATAACGTTCCATTGTATGGAAATCACCTTATTTTTCATTTCTACTTGTTGGCAAAAGAACGGGTTTCATAACTTCATTTTGATGAACTATGTTTCAGCCGCTTTCACTGGTATGAACAGTGGTCAGACCTATGGATGGCCTGCGGGAGCCCTCTCAAAGATGCAAGACGGCACAGCGGGGTTCCAATTGGCTGATAGCGAGGTAGCAATAATGGTAACCATAACATTCCTCGGAAACATCCTCATCCCCATACCCAGCGGAGCTCTCATGGACAGGTTAGGAAGAAGAAACACCATTATCGTGTCCCAGGTGATAGCCATAGTTGGCTGGCTAATTCTGGCATTCTTCAATGATTTCTACTCCATCATCGCAGCGAGATTCCTGTCAGGGATATTCAGTGGAATCATACACACAGTAGTGCCGGCCTTTTTAGGAGAGGTGGTTGATCCCAGCATCAGAGGATCAATGGGCTCCTTGTTCGGGACCATGTACTTTGTGGGAGTGTTGTACGAAAACCTTGCGGCCAACGCTAACTACCAACTTTTCATATTTATATCGGCTATTCCATCCGCAGTACTATTATTAGCTTTTCTGATGGTACCCGAGTCACCCTATTACTACCTCAAGAAAGGGCAACGTGAAGAGGCTAAAAACAGTATAATATGGTTGAAAGGTAATTGTAAGGACGGTGATTTGGACCTGCTTCAAGAAAAAGTGAAGGAGCAGATGGAGATGAAAGGAAGATACATAGATATCTTTAAAACGCCGGCCTGCTTAAAAGCATTTATTATGGTGGTTTACTTGTACGCTACCCAGAGGAGTGCAGGAGCAATGTTCTTGAGCGCCTATGCTACTGTAGTCATTCCAGATTCGTGGGTGTCGTCAGCAAATAGTTTTACAGTTCTCCTTATCGTATGGATCACATCATCATTTTTGACAACTAGTTTGATAGATAGATTTAACAGAAGAACGCTTATGGCAATCTCCTGCTTAGGTTCAGGCGTGGCAATGTGTGCAACAGCAGTGTGGTACTATATGAGAGATTTCTCAGAAATCGACACTTCGAACACTAACTATTTGCCTCTCGTCTTTCTAGTTATATCTGGAACGTTTTATTGCGTGGGCATACTCTGCATACCGATGATAATCCAAAGTGAACTCTTCCCAGTCAATTTAAAGAGTAAGGGGTGCGCTCTGGTGTGTATTATAGCCAACATTGTGTCGGGACTTGGGACACAGTTCTTTTATGATATCAACAACAGCATCGGCATGTATTTTAACTTTGTCATCATGGGTGTTTCACCCCTGATATGCTTGGTATTCATTTACGCAGTAATGATTGAAACAAAGGGGAAATCCTTAGAAGCTATCCAGGATATATTGAACGGCAGGCACACTTCATTTCCTGTGACTGACCCTGAAAAATCGTTTAAGTAACGAAAGACATAGGCACGGAGTACGAATCTGATAGCACGAACAAATACATCTGTTTGAAAACTGGTATGTAGTAACTTCATGTTTAGCTCTCTTTCAAATTGAATCGGTAGCTAAGTAGGTATTTATTTCTGAAACGATGAAATAAGAATTTAATGGCAACTATTTGTGATTTAGCTGATAGTCAAGAGAACTCTGTGAAAAGAAGTAAAAATCTTTGAAATCCATAATAGTCAGTTTTTGAAGACGATCTTAGTGCATATACAATGTTGGGAGGAGGCTATTGTTATTTGTTTCGACAGGGGACTCTAAACCGTAACTTAAGGTTTTAAGAGACTGATAGAAAACATTTTGTACATTTTTAGTAATGTATTCCTAGTTTTTTCTAGCATTTAGTGTGTACACAAGTTTTTTTATCGTGAATTAATCACAGATTTACTAAGTGCACGTAAAGCCCTAGTAGGCAAAATTTCTGCAGTGTGCCACCCTTTAATTGTGATCCAGGCAGGTGGTCATAAACAAGATCCTGCGAGGCCGAGGACCAAAAGTCGTGCTGTGGGGAGGTCCGACGTACTTTGTTGGACGTTAGGTAAACCATTGAGTCTCCATTGGTATCCTCCGGACATTTAGCGAATTTTCCTTAAAAAATGTAGCTATTGCAATGGCTTCAAAGATTTTAAAGTCAAAATTTGCGAAATTTTTCTTTATTGAAATCAGTTTTGAGGCATTCTTGAACGAATTCCAGAGTATAACACTCTTTCATATACTAAGTATGTCTCATTGGGATTGAGATAAACATTTCGTTCTCGCGCCGAAAAATCAGCTTTTCAAATGAAAGGATGATTTCGTTGCCCTAAACTGTTGGCGTACATTAAATTTGTCAAATTTCAATAATGTGTTAAAAACAGAATCACTAAATATAGCTAAAGACTGTGAAGAATCGTTAAATTAATGTATATTAGTAGATCTTTAGTCAAAAAACGTCAATTAACAGTGAACATTTAAAAATGCATGTACCAAATTACTCTTAAAAATGTACTTGAATATCATTAGTACTGCTAAAATTCTATAAAAACTGAAAAAAAAAAAAAAAAAAAAAATCCAAAATCTTTTTCTGAATCTCATAATTTTATGTATACTACGAGTTTATTTGCCTTAAAATGGTAGTTACAAATTACTTTGCTCTCAGAGTGCTTAAATTCAAACGAAAGGTAACATAATAAATACGATAATTTACGAAAATTCGCTTATAAGATCATGCTGCACGACTGGAAGGTAGGTGATGGGAAACAGCGAGGAGGCGATTGTCGAGGAGAGGATTCGAACTTGTTGGTTGCTCACTAGTGTTACGTCCAAGGTGAATTTAGGAGTGCGTGGTTGTTCGTTTCGCCCTTGTTATTATTTTTGTATATTTAGTGGAGATATTCCTACAATATTTGAGAGTTTTCGTATTTATCGTATTGTATTTCTCGTAAACACGAAAACAAGCTGTTAGAGCAAGATGAATGTTAACCTTTATGCATTGATTTCTCGTAGCGTTTTCGTAAGCTCGAGAGAAAGAACTTTTATAAAGACGTTAGTGACCCAAACTTATAAAGACTCTTGTGGTGAATCACTACTCAAAACTCACAGTAGACCATTTCCAAATAACATGAAGTAAGAAACAACGACCACTTACCTCTACAGCATACAAAAAAGATTCTGACTTGAAGAACACTAATCTTTAAAACGTGTAAAATGAATCTAGAAACGAGATCTTGAGAATTAAAAAGCTGAAACCGTCGATAAAATATCGAAAGCAAGAACGAAATGCTGCTAATGACCCTTCTGGTTGAGGTGCGGGGAAAAACACGAAAGAAAGACAAATACAAAGGTTAAACCAACAACAAAAGACGGCACGGGGAAAATTCAGGCGATTTTGTCGGGTGTGTGTGTGTGTGTGTGTGTCCGTGCCAACTGCATGATAGTTGCTAAGTTATTCTAGAGTATGATAAAATGCAATTCTTGTCTTATAAAAATAATAATAAATAAAAATAAATAAATACTTCAAATATTATAAAATAAAATTTTTTCATATAGGTTTCTTAAATAATGTAGTGTCTATTGGTGAACAGTGACAAAAAACCATGAACGAATGAATGGTTTCAAAATTTTAAGGGCGTTTGATTTTGGATACTAAACTAACCAGATTGAACGAAATTTCGTTAAACAAAAAGTCACCCGAACACGTTGGATTTAAGTTCTCTGATTGTATTCAACTTCACATCCCTTAGAAATTGGGCTTAAAATCAAGAAGTCCTGAAACGAATTACCATGAAATTTTTTTTTTTTTTAATTTCGCAATTCGACTGAAAATAGTTGATCCGTGGCATTAGCTGAAAATTTGTATGCAGCTAATTTCTTTTAAGCTGTTGGTATATTATATTTAGAAATAAAAAAAATTAGAACTTTGTATAAGTCACCATGTTTTGTATTTGTAGGTAATCTCTATAATTTGTAATAGGAAGGAACATTCAAATCGTTTCACGAGGAAAATATACATTTTTATAATGGATTACTTAGGAATTATAATGTACCTATAAGTTTATAAATTAGTTATTGTAGAAAGAAAGGATTCGTGTTTCTTTTAGAGTACCTAATCATCAACTATCTATTATAGAATGACCTTTTATGAAGATAAATATTCCTATAAAAGAAAGTGTTCTGTAAAAACATACTGTATAATCATCAGTACAAATGGATCTGATTTGCTTGTGTAATTGAGATGCAATCTATTTATGAATGTTATATTTGATAGTATCCAAACAAAGATAGAAATTTTTACAATTTATATATTAGGTAAGTGATGTGGATTCAAACAATTTATCACATCGCTTTTAATTCCGAATTCTGTTCACCTTGGTTTAGAATAATAAAGCTTATTCCGTGTGCATTATGGAGCAGCGGAAGTGGATTAATCTATGAAATCCACACTTCAATGACATTATTAGTTTGTATTTTTGTAAATTTACGAATGGTTTTTATTTGATAAGTATTATATAGCTTTTCCCAATCCAATTCAACATTTTCCCAATCAAATTCGACATTTTACCAATCCAATTCAACATTTTTCCAATTAAATTCAACATTTTACCAACCAAATACAACATTGTTTTGCATGATGGTACATGCATATGATGGTAGTTGATATGAACTATCTATCTGATTTGCTAAAACATATTAATAAAAACTAAATATATTTTCCTAAAATGAAGTCATTTATGTAAGTTATAATAATAGCTATTATATAACTAAATTATATAATATGTTTTAAATACATTTTTATGTACCGATAATTACAACTGCCTGGTACCCCTTTATTCATCCCTATTATGATAATGGAAGTACACGTATCACACACGTTAAGAAAACTGAAGAATAGCCGACAACAGAATAATTAGGTACTATCCACCATTTGGTTGGAAACCACTGAAGGCTTACAACTTTAACGATTTCAACATTATAGCCAAATTATATTTTAGAAGAACATACAGAAGTTGACATTTATGCTCGTTTCTGAGTTTGTACCTAGTTAAATGACAAACAGCTGGAAATGATTAATTTTTGGTTTTATTGGTTCACTGAGACTAAAAGTCAGGAAGAATGGTGTGAGAGGAAATACTGCGATAAACAAAGTAAAGTAAACAATACTAATTAGTGATGGTATTTGAGAACTTTTATAAAATCATATATATGTAGGTTAAATACCTACTAGTATAGCAAAAAAACGTTCGAATCAATAAATAGCCGATAACTTGATAGTTCAGCTATAAAAATCCCGATATTAAGTCAAGATTCAACATTATTCACCTCCGTCTAAAACTGGAAGAGCGAATGCACAAGTAATGGCAAACGAAGGATATCGAAAGTTCCTTCGTATGAAATAATGTGACAAGAGTACCAATGTTTATGATAATGGACGTTTGGATAGGTTTCTATGGTCGATTTCCAAAATATGACTAAAACTAGTAGGTTGGAAGGTTGATGTAGGTCCTCTAGAAGTCACGGAATAGCAACCTAGGATAGGATTCACAACCGGAAATGTGCAGCTATTCCAAGGAAAACCGGAAATTCGGTTCTCAGAGTGATTTTCGCCCGGACAGCTTGTTAAAAAACTGGACTGTCCGGGCCGAAACCGGACACCTGGCAACTCTGTAACAGGTAGCTAAGCCATAATAATTAGACACCAAACAAGTTTTGACACCACACCAAGTTCATAATCAGAGTTTTTTGGTACGTATGGAAGGGGAAGTTGAGAGTTTCAAATGAGGTGTTTCAAATAAGTCAAGAGCTTTCCAACGACTGGCAAACATCATCATATATATGAGAAAAATATCGTGAGTTCCAGAAGGGTTCTTACCTTAACAGTTCCAGAACCCCGCGGTTTCACGCTTTAAATGTTAAAAAAAAGTCGATAGGTAAGGAAAATTTTTTAGCCTCACAGGCCCCTCAGCTGATCAGTAAGTACAACTCCGCCTCGTAATTGTTACCGAGGTGTCCCAAAGGAGCTCCATCTAAATTGCAGCACCGTGAGTCGATTAAGAAACATTAGGCTCAGAGGCCCCACTGCCATTTGAAATAAATTGCAGATTCGTATTCATTCCTCCATTCTGCGCATAAAAGCTAACGTAAATTACGTCAAGCATCATTTTCTCATTTTTTTAAACATATTTACTGTGAATCGTAAAATTGCGGGGACTTGGAACTGTGAAAGAGTGAACCCTTCTCGGAGGCATGATGCGCCTTGTAACATAAGGGGTTTGATAATTATAGACCAATGATCTTCGTAGTAGGGCTACCTTTCACAGAAATAATAAACCATTGCGTAATATGTTGCAGCATTTTATACTGGGATTCGTCCCTAATGTATGTTATATTTCAATATGAAGGAGTAAAGAGACAAAATAGGTACTTAGATTTAAAGTCACTAGTCTGCTGGTTTATTCAAGAAAGTTAATCATTGCTACAGGGATTATATGGGAATTCTAACTAACCTTGAGAGGAATTTACCAAAGATGGTTTCAAAGTTTAAATGGAAACACCGCAAGAAATCTGGAAGAGGATCAGTCAAGGGTAGCAATATAGTATAATCAATAGGTATCTAGAATTACTATATGAAATTTCATATGCGTTAACCGGCAGATTGGTTTTTCTTACCGTCTGGTGATGATCAGGAAACGAGAGTGAGGAGGTCCCCCTTGTTCGTTGTATCGTGACGGATCCGTCGACAGATCGCGTAATCTGTTGCCGCATCACAGTTCACCCCCTGGTGATCAATTTCAGACATCCGCTCCTTTCCTGCATTGAATTCGTGGATGTCGAAAATTGCTTGGCGAGGATGTGGTCGGACGGGGTGGTAGGGTTGGGGAGGTTGGGGAAGGATTTTGGGAATTACGGTCCTACGGGGTCCTAGGGTTTACATTTACATACAATGTATACTTCATTACATGTCTTTCCTAGGTGGAGCGCTTAATCATTTCATGATTCTTCATGTGTTGTTTGTGTCGCTGATGGATCATTTGGTATTAGTTTTGTATTTAAGGGTGTAGTTTTGTAAGTGATATGTTCGTGTAATTTTGGCGTCAATTTTTATCGTTTCCAAATTGGGCTATGATTAAGGTTCATGATTTGCGCTCTGTCTCCGTTCTGTTGGTCGTTTGTTGAAGTTTTAATAAGGTGTTAGTTGACCATAATCTATATACACATGCACATAAAGGAATATTGTACGTTCTGGTTCTGGGATGTTCTGGGATTCTTTTGTTGTATTCTGGCAGTGGAAGCTCTTTTTCGCGGTGTCTCTGTTTATTATTTGACGAGTTCATTGTTGTTGGACTGGAGGTTTTACATTCCTTCTAGGATATTATATCATAAGGTGACTACTTGCTATGCTATTTTTATACTGGGATTTGTCCCTAATGTATGGTATATTTCAATATGAAGGAGAAATGAGACAAAATAGGTACATAGATTTAAAGGCACTAGTCTGCTGGTTTATTCAAGAAAGGTAATTATTGCTCCAGAGATTCTACAGGAGTTCTGACTAACCTTGAGAGGAATTTACCAAAGATAGATTCACAGTTTAAATAGAAACACCGCAAGGAATATGGAAGAGGATAAGTAAAGGGTAGCAATATAGGATAATCAATACCTAGGAATCAAGAATTACTATATGAAATCTTATATGCGTTAATAGACTGATTGGTTTTGCTTACCGTCTCGTGATGATCAGGAAACAAGAGTGAGGAGATCCCCATTTTGTCGTGAGGCTTCTCTTATACTTGAGCGCCTAACGGTGCATACATACATACATGCATACATACATACATTGTGTGGACAACTCGCTGGTTGTATCACATGATGGATCTGTCAACAGATAGCCTAATCTGCCGTGTCGTGAAAAATGAAATTGGTAGGGGACAATCTCCAGCCTAACCCGCGCATTCCCTGAAAATGTCATCGAAATTTGAAGACAACTAGAAATTAACCATGTTACTGGGATTACACTTTCGCGCATACGCAGAACCTACTAATGATGCAATAATGTAGAAATTAATTGGGAATATATATAAACCGTTTTCCAGAGAGAAGCGTTAATGAGCCCAAGATCCGTGAATCCAAAAATCGAATTGGAAAAAAGCAGCAAATTATTACACAAATGTATATTATTTCTGTATTAGATAGCCCTTCGACGCAGATCATTGGGCTATAAATTATCATTAGGCCTCATATATAACTAGTAAATGATCAAAACTTGGCGCATCGTGTTTTCCAAAAGGGTTCACACCTTTACAGCTCAGG
The DNA here is from genome assembly GCA_030762985.1 of Adelphocoris suturalis. Lineage (NCBI taxonomy): Eukaryota > Metazoa > Arthropoda > Insecta > Hemiptera > Miridae > Adelphocoris > Adelphocoris suturalis. The sequence goes on along the minus strand of CM061040.1, from coordinate 151,481,375 downwards.
ACCCCACAGTTTTACAGTTTATAGTGGGTGAATGTTGAAAATGTTTATAAAAATGACAAAACAACAAAACTTGGTAAAACGGCAGATCAAAAAGGAAAGTAGAAGCCCCATGATCAGCTGTTCAGTGATCCTCCGAACCTCGTAATGGTTTTTGAGGTGCCCCGGAAAATCTCCATTAAATTTCAGCAACGTGAGTCGATTAGGAAAGAAATCAGCCTCGGAGGTTCCGAAGCTCTGGTAAGAATAGCACGAGAACTGAGAATATTGCAGCAATATGAAATAACCCGGTGACTCAGGAAGAGTAATGCTGAGACCACCGAGAAGTTTCAACGACCTCTCTGTTTGCGCTCACAAATTTAAAAGAACCAGAACTTTTTGATCAAACTTACTTACACATATCAAAAAGCGTTAAACTCAAGGAATTTGAAAACGAATCTCCATGAAGGAAATTTTGGATTTATCGCAATAGCTACATGTTATCAGCTGATACAATTTTCATAGTTTTCAAGGCGATTTTGGATATGTTTAACTGGTTACAATTCACTTACCTGTATTTTGTTTTACTTTAAATAAATATTCCAAAAATACAAATCTTCCTTCGGAATTCACATAAAAATTCTATGAGATCATTGAAAAATTATCCCCTGCTCTGTTGCTTATTGTGATGGCTCTAAAACAATGACTCGAGTAGGTAGTGCTACATTTATCGATGCCGGAGCTCACAAGTTCTCCTACCGGTTAATAATCAATATTCACTGCTGAACTGTTTGCAATTCACAAAACATTGTATTTAATGTCTCAAACCGAAGATAGAATTGTGGTTTGTTCCGATTCACTCAGTGCATTACAGGCAATCAAAAGAGGAGTAGAAGCGCATCCATTGATTGCAAGCATTCTTATCAACATTAAGAAATTCAAGGATTGTGGCAAAACCGTTATAATGTGCTGGATTCTGGGACACTCTGGAATAATGGGTAATGAGATAGCCGACGAGCCTGCAAAATCAGCAGCAGAAGAACCGCCAAATACGTTCTGATTTCATGACATTAATAAAATCGACGATTAGGAACAGTTGGTAGACGAACTGGCAGCTCATGCAGCACCAGAAACTCTGGGAAATAAAGAAGAGTGTTTTCCCCTGGTCATCATCTAGCCGTACTCGAAAACTTGTTGACGGATCCGTTGTTTACTCCAGAAGGGAAGAAGTTATCCTAACTCGCCTCAGAATCGGACACTCACGACTGACTCATTCTCACCTTATGACAAGAGATCGAATCCCACCTCCAAACTGCGTTACTTGTGGATGCCGACTTTCTATACGTCACCTGCTAGTGGAATGTGCTGTATTCAACAACATCTCACCAGGGCTACCAAAAGATCTAGGAGAACTTCTGGGAAATAGATCTACTCACTTGCAAGAAGTTTTCGACCACCTCAAGAAAATATCACTGTTTTATAAATTATAGTTAATGTCCGATTAATTTTAATTACTTGTAATATTCGGCACCCGTGACCACTGAATGGTTGAATGTGCCATAATTAAAAAAAAAAAAAAAAAAAAAAATTCACTTCCGTGTTGATGTCTTTTTTCTTGTCGTTGTTTACGAATAAACGCATAGCGATCGGGGTGGTTTCGTTCGATCCTTTGAGCGGATACCTATGAATAAAACTCATAAATCATTACTGTTACATAGAAAGATTTCAAGATCTCGGTTTTTGAATATTTCCGCCCTTAGATTCCACCGATTAGTGTTGAAAAACGCGATGCCGATGTAACCGGCCGATTAATGTTTTTAAGCTGAATTTCCCAAAGTTTGGTCCAATACTTTTTTAGAAAAGCTTCGGAAGGCGTGCGGCGGAGGGACGGACTTTGTTTTTCGATTTTTGAATTCTACTCATCTTGAAACGTAAACCATAAAATTTTGAGGGGGTCAAAAAAATGTTTTTCTTGGTCGATTACAATGTTTCATTATTGACAATAATTAATTAAAAGATGATCCGTCCGTGGTCCGAAGCTTTTCTTCAAGACTACTGGACCAATCAGTGTGAAATTTGGCTCAAAAATCACACATCAGGAGGGTATGTATCACTAGAATCATTTATCTTTTATAAACTAGCATTCAAACTGGTAGGTATGCTCAAAATTCGATAGTCGATTTTCCTTTCTGGAAACTGTGGCGATATACGATATCAAGGGCTGTATATCTTCCCAGTAAATGGTATGTTTGCTGGTTCTATATCTAGTAGGTACTTTATTTTTCCCTTTCTGGAAAATCAGGCATTCACTCAGTAGTGACACATTAGGTGCCGCTTAGACGTGAAAGATACTAATTATCTGAAATGATTTTGGTTCTCCTCTATTTCATTACGGTCTCAAGGTAGGTAATTCCTGAACATATATTATAAAATGCGAAACAATAACTCAAATGATCCGACACAGCTCTGCCGCTTGCGTGGGTGTCCCTATCTCTTTTCTGTAAACATTAATTAGGTACGTTGGGCTCTGATCTCATCGTTATTATTGAATACCACTCTCACCAGCAAATAATCGTAAATTTGCTCTGGAAAGGGTTGTAAAATCGTATCAGCACATTATGAATAGTGACTAAGGTAAACTCATAAATAAAGGAGTCTGTAGTTCAAGGAGATGGAGGCAGGGGAAGGGGATACAGGTTGTTTTGGGATCCTCACGTAATTTTTAGATGAGTCCATAGCTTGGCTCTATCAAAAGCTCCCCGTCCACGTCTATCGAAATTCCGTCGATAGTGGATACAATCGTAGTGCTATAAGTAGTCGATTTAAGCACCAGCATCAGAATACTTCACAAAGTTCCGTCCAGAAATAATCGTGGGGTAAAACATCGTGTTATTGACGAATCTGACGTGTCTGTGAATTGTAAATTGTAACCGTAATTTATTAATGACTGGAAAAATGCTAGATAAAAGGTAAGAATAAGCTTCTTAATTGAGGAAATCTGATTTATTGGTGAAGTAGAAGCATATACCATAGATCTACTTACATTAATTGAGTTACTCAGTAGTCAACCTTTAATTTTCATACTCACCTCAAAAGATGGCAGGGTGAGGTCACTGGTCTGCGTGGTGTCCTTCAGGACTTGAGCCCGGTGGTTCCTTTCGTCACCCTACTTCCAAGGAGGGATCGAATAGTGGTCAACGGGGTTGCCACTGGCCATATCCGTCTTACTCACAGACACCTGCTTAGTGCAGAAGCTGGAGATGTTGTGTGTGGGAGGTGTGGGGGTGATCTGTCCATCCGCCACTTTCTGAGAGACTGTCCAGCCCTTGTGGACCGAGTCCAGCATCATCCTCCTCAGTGGGTTGAAGTTTTATCCGGACCAGACAAAGTCCGATCCCTGTTGTTGTATCTGATAGCCGCTGATCTCTACTACGAACTGTGATATCTGATCTGTGATATATTTATATACATCTAGTCGTAGTTTTATTTCACTTTGCTGATTGTATATTGTAGCATGTATAGGGAAAGGAGGGGCAGTACCGGATACCTAATTTATTTCAATCACTGTGACTCTTCTATTGCTCAAATTTGAGTCGAAATGACGGGATTTTACTCGTATACATCTATAATTTGAGTTCTATTTAGGACAATACAAAATTTAGAAAAAAATTCCAAAACAGCTGTTTTGGGAAACGTGAGGGTAGTACCGGATATCTGGTAAGACCCCAGACTATGGTATCTGGCATGACCCTAATTGTGAAAAAATGCAACGAAAACAGCTTAAAAAACACAATCAACTCATTTTATACTTTTGAATTACTAAAACAAGAATTTAACACCCTTTGTATGTTATAAAGAATTTAAAATACAAAATATTCGGGAAATTGGTCTGTTTTTACAAAAAAAAAATTGTTTGTTTGTTTGTTCAAATGAGGACTGAAATAAATTTTGGAATGGGATGAAATTTTCATTTCATGTTCAATCGTGGAACAACGTCAGTGCAGAAATTGCATATTCATGGTTGGCCTTCTTCAAAGTCGAACGCCGCTCAGGTTTCATTCGCCATCTTACAGCAGATCGAACAAATAGACCAAGTCTCTCCCACTACCGTTTCTAAGAGGGACCGGTTGTAGATCATGCAAGAATCCCCGTTAGCATCGTCGACATCTCCATCATCAGTGGACGGTTCCCAGCCTTCACAATCCTCATCTTCTGAGGTCAAATCGAATCGACATTCCCCTTCTTACTACGCACTTTTTCTTCTTCTTTTAGTTCCCTTTTTTGTTTTATTCCGTTTTTGTCTTCTGCCCGATTTTACGCTCATTGGCTGTGGTCTGAGGTTTAGAGGGTTCACTTAGAAACAATTTGGCTTTGGGGACGAAGTGAGTATTGTGGTATCCTCTGTTGCGGTTGATTCTATTATTATGTTTTTTAATTTCTTTCGGGATAGGCGTGATATCCATCAGGGAAACTTGACATGAAGAAGAACTTTGACCTGGAAGGTCCAGCTTATGGGTTCTGGAATGACGGAAATGCAACTGCTTGAGGTTTCAGAAGCTGCGGCTCTGGAGCAGGTTCGGAGACTGGCGTTTCTTGATTTCGGTCAGGGTGGTAGCCATCTCTGCCGTAGCCATGCGGAATGGCATTTCGATTAAAGGGATTTATCCAAATTAAAGTTAAAACAACTACTAATCAGTGCTCACGTAGTGAGTCACATGATAGCGCAGTGAAATAGACACTTCCTGCATTGAATAGGAGAGAAACGGCTTTGGAGCTCACTCAGCTGATCAATGATCTCTCATGCGTCTTCAGAATTCTCCCTTGAGACCCCCTCTCAAACTTCAGCTTCCTGCGTTGAATAGGAGACAAATTGGCTTTGGAACTCACTCAGCTGATCATTGACCAGTCTTCCTTGAGCCTCCCTCTCAAATTTCAGCTTCCTGTGTTGGGTAGAAGACAAAATGGATTTGGATCTCAATCAGCTAGTCGATGACTTCTCAGTCGTCCTCAGCATTCTCCCTTCAGCCTCTCTCTCAAACTTCAGCTTTCTGCGTTGAATAGGAGACAAAATGGCTTTGGAGTTCACTCATCTGATCAATGACCTCTCATGCATCAGCGGCCACTGATACATCTTTATCCTCGCCATGTTATAGATTACATCCATACCATGTTTCATCGAAATTGGACGTCGGGAAGTGGCATTTAAAACGATTTTAAGAGGATATACATACATACAACAGCGAACAAAGCGAACACAATAGCTTATTCTTACTTTTTTTAAAGAAAATGTGCTAAAAAATTCTGACGTGGCGCAACCAATTTCGAAACCCTCATCACAGATAGGTGTTCCACAATGAGCCAAAACAAAATATAAAATTTTAAATTGTCTACTCGTCGTCTTTCTGCCTAATTGGCTCTGGTTGGTCATCAAAATGCCGTAGAAAGGTTTTATAATGTACCCATATTAGATGGTGAAAAAAACAATTTTTTTTTTGTCACTGGACCAGACAACAATGTCAAGCTATTTCTCACATTACCTACCTCGTTTTAATAAAGAATCTCAGTTTCACTAAAACGTAGCAAATTCCGTTCTTTCGTCATTCAAGGGGAGGAAAACTAGAATATTCCTCAGTGGTAGTTTATTGATCTAAGTGTCCTATTACCAGCTAATTATCAAGGTTAATTTTCATTTCTAGTGTAGTATAATTATGGAAAAACAGCTATGATCTATACATTGAATCCTTTAATATTATCAAAATACATGGTGTAGTTCATGCTACCCATGCCCTTATGATGCTCTACAAGTACAGATACCTCTATAATATAGATCCAGATAATCACAAACTTAATCCTGGCCTGGTGCTGCCAACGCTCAATAATGACTTAAACTATAAATATATTGACAGAAATATAATATTGATATGTACCAGAACTAGCAAAATAGTTTCTCGCCTAACAAATAATAGTGACGATCAGCCTAATAGCTTAATGGATACAACTAAGTATGAGCCACAGCTTGATGTACTATATTAATGACTAGAGCTTGTATAGAATTGAATATAACGAAACTATAATATAATTTTTATCTCTGAGACCGTATAGGCGAAAGCGCTTAGATCAATAAACTAACACTGAGGAATAGCCTTGTTTTCCTCCCCTCGACATACCTATCAGTAATACTGATAGGCAACTAACTGAATATGCATCAAGCACTCATAATAGTAATAATGAAAAAATACATTTTAAATAAAATAAAATAAAAACATGAAGGAAATGAGTATCTATCTACGTAATCCGTCGCAGTCACGGTAACTACCATCTACCCAAGACATTGTATCGGGCTATGTCTCTCATTACCTATGAAAGGTCAGATTTATCATGTGAGAGCTGAAAGAGATACGCAGTAAAATCGCATCATACCGCTGGGAATGGAGACTGAGGTAAACTTGCAGATAAACGAGTCGGTGGTTGAAGGAGGTGGTATCCCCAAACAGGGGGATTTGCTAAGTTTGTTTTGGATTCCTCATAATTAAAAGATGATTGTGACCCGCAAAAGAAACAGAATAAAATTCCCACACGCTACATCTGCTCCAGTTTTGATATTTCTGTGGTGCTGCAGTTGTCAGGAGGCCTCTATACAACAGGATGTTTCACATAGCTCTCCCCGTTGGTGAATATGGTCAATGGGTCGTCGCTGTAATTGGTATGTGTTCACAACTCACTGAACAGAAATAATTGTATATTTAATCTGATGTGGGATTAAAATTCCCAATAAAAAGTTACTAAACTTATATATTTATAGTCGGTTTTCTGGTTGTACCTAATTCCACTTCTCCAGAGTCATCAGATGAAATACGTAACGAGTATGAGAACAACCTTAACCATTTCTTTCTCACCCAAGTTATAATAAAATGTATGCCTTTTTTAAGTATTGTTTTTCATAGTTCAAATGGAAATTAATGTTTTCATGATATTTAGTGTTCTACGAGCCCTTTGAGGTCTGGAAGCCTTCTTCTAAATTGTTTGAAGGAAATGTTCTTATATAACTTTTTACCCTGTTCATTGTGTAACTATCTGGGGGGCTCCAAAATTTCATTTTTTTCTCGCAGTTTTAGATCATTTCTGGTTTTAAGATGAAGCGATGTCAAATTAAGAAACCAAATATCTTTGCGAAACGCAAAACCTCAACGATCTCGGTTAATAGTTTTCAATAATAAACGGCTTAAATTTCAAGATAAGTAGATTACAAGCCTATTTTGACACCTGATAGTGTTGGCCTTGCTCTATGGAGCCCCAACTTCCACGCCTACCACCAGTTGCGTCTGTCTTCACAGCAGAGCTAAGGGCAGTGACTGGCAGTTCGACACTGTCAATTATTGGGAGTTGGGAGTTATGTGATTTGTAGTGATTCAATAAGTAATATCGAGGCAATTAGGGACTCATATTCTGATGATCTCCTTGTACAAAGCCCACGTGGATAGCTACCCCAACCCACAACATTGGGTTCAACCATAACTTTTATGTGGGTACCGAGCCATGTGGGTATTCATGGCAATGAGTGTGCAGATGCCCTTGCAAGGAGAGTCATTGGTGATAACTCCATTGATATGTTGCCTATACGCATAGAGGATCAAATCTCCTACATGCAACATAAAGCCAATTCCATCTGGCATGAGCAATGACATGGTGAGGTCACGGCTGATGATGTCCTTCAGGACTTGAGCCCGATGGGACCTTTCGTAACCCTACTTCCAAGGGCGGGATCAATAGTGGCCAACCGGGTTGCCACTGGCCATACCCTTCTTACTCACAGACACCTGCTTAGTGCAGAAGCTCGAGAGGTTGTGTGTTGGAGGTGTGGGGGTGATCTGTCCATCCGCCACTTTCCAGCATCAGCACCCTTAGTGGGTTGACGTTTTATATGGACCAGACAAGGTCCGATCCCTGTTGTTGTACCTGAGAGCCGCGGAGCTCTACTACGAACTGTGATATCTGATCTGTGATATATTGAAACACATCTAGTCGTATTATTTTTTCACTTTGCTGATTGTAGGTATACATATAGTAGCATGTATTTAGTCATTAGCCTATTTTATATCTAGTCTTAGTTGTATTACTTTATTTTTGGGGTTTTTTTAATCCACTTTGGGGGCTGAACAGTGGTCATCATTGTACCCCTCATTTTCCCTCCCTCCGAGTTGCCAGTGGAGTCCACGATGGCGCTCATTTTTAGTCAAGGATGGCAACATGGCTCCCCTTAAAATCGTGCCACTTCAAGTGTCCCTTTAGACACCTTGTTTAATGCTGCTAATGACCCTTCTGGTTGAGGTGTGGCTTAAACCTAAAAAAAAAGTAGATCACAAGAATCAGTTTTCAAAAAAGTCCGTCCTTCTGCCGTATGCCGGCGTCGCACAGTTCGAAAATCAGGACCGAACTTTATGAAATTTGGCTAGAAAATGGAATTTCAGCCTGGAATTTCCCAGAAATAACGGCATCATTTTTATTTTGAGCAATTCTAAAGTTAGATTTTAAGGGATGAAAAATTCGAAAACTGAGATCTCGAACAATTTCAAAACAAGAGAACTTAACTTGTAAGGCTGTCGTTTATAGATATTATCCAAAACATTAGGGTCGCTGAACGTTGATCCTGTCAGGCCGAAATGGCGGGGGTTGGCCCCCTAGTTCACTATAAAGCGTTAAATTGTGGGGTCCTGGAGCTGTAAAGGTGTAAACCCTTTTGGGACGCGCGAAGTTCCAGGTTTAGGTGATATACTATATAGACCAAATAATTAATTATAGACCAATGATTTGCGTAGAAGAGCTTTCTAATGCAGAAATAATCAACCTTTCCGTGATAATTTGCGGCGTTTTAGAAACAGAATATGTAGCCAAAAGATTTGGAACAACTTTCATTTACTGGATTGCAAACGTGTAGTTCTGAAAACGTGAATGAGTGTTCATTGAGATAGTCAATTACAATCATGGGATTTACTTACTTACTTTACTTTCGTTGGCGCTACAGTCCCGATGGAACCTTGGCCTCCACAACTGTCCTTCTCCATAAATCTCGATCCGCAGCGACGGTCCTCCATCTTCTGACACCCAGCGACCTGAGGTCCCTCTCCACATCATCCAGCCAACGTAAGCGGGGTCTTCCGATCTGCCTTCTCCCTCCTGGCTTCCCGTACATCATTCTTCTCGGAGCTCTCGTTTCGGGCATAAGCTCAACGTGGCCAAGCCAACGGAGCCTGTAGCTCTTGATGACGGCAACCAGGTCGGGCTCTTCGTACAGCAGGAAAAGTTCGGCATTTGTTCGAATTCGCCACCTTCTCACCCTGAAAGCTGGCCCGTATATCTTTCGGAGGATTTTCCTTTCCCAGGTTGCAAGCAGCCTTTTATTTTCTTCAGTCAGAACCCACGTCTCAGCTCCATAGAGCACGACAGGTCTGAAGATGGTCTTGTAGACTGCTTTCTTTGCATTCCTCAAAAGACCTCTTAACTTGATGACTCTCTGGAGCGAATAGAAAAAACGATTAGCAGAGGCTATTCAGGCCCTAATCTCAACCCCAACGTCATTATCCCTTGTCAGAAGGGCTCCAAGGTACTTGAATTCACTGCAGGACGAGAAATTATGATTCCCAACCTGCAGTGATGTTCTCTGGGGTTGAGGGTACCGGGTCGAATGCATGTATACGGTCTTTTCCTCACTTATGCACAGGCCTCGCTCTCCAACTGCTCGTTCAAACTCATCCAGGGCTCCAGATAATGCCGCTATCGTACGTGCAGTCATGGAAACATCATCAGCGTATGCCAGATGCTGCGTGAGCCTATTATAAATCGTACCTTCTGGGTTGGTTCTTATAGGTTGAATTTTCTTCTCCATGGCAAGGTTGAACAAGGTCGGCGATTCGGGATCACCCTACCGCAGCTCAGGGCTTACCGGAAACTCCCTTGACAACGTGCCCTGCAGTTTGATGCAACACTTGGAATTTGCAAGTGTCATTCTCACCAGCCTGACCAGCTTCCTAGGTACTCCCAATGCCTGAAGATCCCGCAGCAACTGTGCTCTGTCAATGGAGTCATATGCCTGCTTGAAATCAACAAACAGGTGATGCATGTCAACGTTGAACTCCCACGTCTTTTCTAGCATTTGGCGGGCAGTGAGGATGTGGTCAATGGTGGATCTGTCCTTTCTAAAACCGCATTGGTTCTACCACTTCCAACTTCTTTTTCCATAAACTTGGTCAGTCTCTTGTTCAGGGAAGATGATAGGACTTTATATGCCACAGTTACCAAGGCAATTCCACGATGGTTGGAACACAGGAGTTTGTCCTTCCTGTAAATGAGGCAGATGGCTGCCGTTGTACACTCCTGAGGCATTCTTTCCTCCGTCCAGATCTTTAAGATCAAGCGATGAATCTCACCCCAGAGCTCTTCTCCGCCATTTTTCAATAACTCCACTGGGATTTCATCTACTCCGGGCGCTTTATGATTATTTAGCCCCTTTATTATTTAGATGATTTCTTCCTGGGGTGGTGGTAGCTCCTCTTCAGACGGTGGATCAGGGTTTGAGTACATTGGGTTTAACTGGGGAAAATTAATAAAGCTTTATCTATGTGGAATTACATTAAGTAGGTAGAATATATACTTTTACATCAGATGTCTTAAGAACCAAATAACTGAATGTATAAATGTTAAGTCGATAGCCACAAAATTGGAAACTGTACCATAGAACAGACAAGCAAATGCAAGGCAAGGCGAAGTTGAGAAACTCACTCGTTCGACAATAAATTAATCAATGAATTTACTAGGCTTTATTTTTTTCAAATAAAAACAGTAAGTTATTTAATCATTCCATTCGAACCATTTGTTTTAGCTGCCCTTACTGGACTGACCAGCGGCCAGACCTACGGATGGCCAGCAGCAGCTCTTCCGAAAATCCTAAACGGCACAGCCGGATTTACATTGACTCAAAGCCAGGTGGTAATCATGATCACGATAACGTTCATAGGGAATATTCTCACTCCCATACCTAGCGGAGCTCTCATGGACAGAATCGGAAGAAGAAATACCATAGCCTCATCCCTGCTGATAGCTGTTGTTGGCTGGCTGATTCTAGCATTTTTTAATGACTTCAACGCGATTCTAGTGGCAAGATTCCTATCAGGTGTATTCGGTGGAATCGTACATACGGTAGTGCCGGCATTTTTAGGTGAAGTGGTCGATCCTAGTATCAGAGGATCAATGGGAGCCTTGTTTGGATCAATGCTTTTCGTAGGACCGTTGTATGAAAACCTAGCTTCCAACGCAGAATATCAACGATTTTTATTCATATCTGCTATTCCACCGGCGATTCTATTTATAGGTTTCTTGATGATTCCTGAATCACCGTATTACTACCTGAAAAAAGGGTTGCGCAAAGATGCTAAGGAAAGTCTCGTTTGGCTGAAAGGGCATTGCAAGGATGAAGATTTGGACCTGCTACAAGAAAAAGTGAAGGAACAGATGGAGATGAAAGGACGCTTCATAGACATATTCATGACTCCAGCCTGTTTGAAAGCGTTCATCATAGTTGAGTTACTCTATGCCGTTCAAAGATGTTCGGGAGCAACATTTCTGACCTCATATGCTACCGTTTTAATTCCAGAATCATGGATTTCGCCAGCCAACAGTTTCATGGTTATTCTCATTGTGTGGATTGTGACTTCATTGTTAGCTAGTGGATTGATAGACAAATTCAATAGAAGAACGCTCCTGGCGATTTCCTGCTCTGGTTCCGGGTTACCTATGTGCGCAGCAGCAGTATGGTACTATCTGAGAGACTTCACGAAAATCGACACTTCTACCACCAACTATTTGCCTCTCGTTTTCCTTATAATCTCCGGTATGTTCTATTGCATGGGTATAGTCAGCATACCAATTATAATCCAAGGCGAGCTCTTTCCAGTGAACTTGAAGAGCAAGGGATCCGCATTGGCCTGTATCACAGCTAACATAGTGTCGGGACTAGGAACTCAGTTCTATTACGATATCAACAATAGCATCGGAATGTATTTCCACTTTCTGGTCATGGGTGTTGCTCCTCTTATCGGCTTGTTAATAATCTTTACCGTAATGGTCGAAACAAAGGGAAAATCTTTGGAAACTATTCAGGACATGCTGAATGGGCGGAATTCACTACATCCTGTGATTGATTTGGATAAAACTGGCATTCAATAGAAGAAAAAACGTGTGTGGACTATAACTTGTGACGCTGATTTCATATCAAAAAGGACTATCGCTGTTGTTGCTACCATTCTTGACTGTTGATCTTGACTGTGTGGTGTTTATGCGCTCAAGACGCAATCACAAGATATTTGCAAGTAGATGTATCTATTGAGTGGACGAACAATGGTTGTTGGTTGCATTACGTTTTTGGTACTCCTGGATATGAAAATGAAGTTGTAATTATGATCTCACTAACTCGTAGGTTTGAAATAGAATGAACCAGAGAAATTCACAAATTTTTTTTACATTTAGTCTTATTTTTAGTTTCATAAGAGTGTTCTGTATTGTATACATCATATTTTAATTCTTATAGGTCTTAAATATAATTCAGAAATACGTCTTACATCTTGAGAGAAGTCAGTGCAATGTTGGAATGAATTAAAATTATATGAAATAAATAAATTTAAAAAATCTTTGATGGTCATTTTTGATCCCTCTCTGTAAATAGAATGGTACGTTTGAGAAGAAATATGTAAGATTAAGACCTTGAATACAAATTATTGTTGTTTCACTGTGATCTAGATATCTAGATCATGAATGGTATATTACGTAAATACCTGAATTACTGAAAAAATTTATCCGCCATTTTTTGTATTTAATAAATAATATAATTACTGTTACTACTTTTTTGAATACCATTTATTTAGTAACTAGCCGCGTTACCCGCCTCATGGGCGGGAAAATGGTAGGTGTAACGATGAGTGATGCTTAGCGGAAGAAGTGTAATAATGCTTCAATTCATAAATAAAGCGATGCTTCCTGATTTTTATCTGTTCCTCTTCCTTATTAGTGGCCTATGCCGTTGTGCATCATCCGTCTCAGTAGATGAAGTCGTAAGTACCGGCAGCAAACTCCGTTTCCTCATGCAGATAGTTGCTAAAACATTCTGCCAATATCAGGTTTTATAGTGTTAGGCATATCATATTCTTGCACAAAACCCCGTTCGAATTCAACAGCAACAAGTTTAGGTTGAGCTGCAACTCGAGACGTTCCAGACCCGACGCGAGCACCTTCCACCCCACTGTCTTTTCCCCTCCGTTTATGAAGTGTCACAAGCCTGCCATCTGCGTCCGCACGAAACTAGCGCTCGTTGTGGATACTGAGGAAATCACAGTCTGACCGGCTATGAGTAGCGAAGTTCTATGATTGTTCACTGGTTCTTGATCTTCTAGTCCTCTGTAGACTAGTGGATAGCACAACAGACTACTGAGTCAAAGGACCGGAGATCGATTTTTTGCATTTGGATTCGCCTCCGAATCATATTTTTAAACATCATTATTTTAAGACATATTTTAGAAAGTCATTTTGACCTATTCTTCCAACTAATCTGTAATTTGCTAAGGGATTGTCATCTTGATGTTATGTATTTTTGAGACACGAGCTTGTGAGCATCCAGACCACGAAACTATACAAATCATTCTGATCTATTTGTCAAACTGATCTGGATTTTAGCTTGAGCGATTGTTGACTACTTGATGTTATGTATTTTTGAGATGCGAGCTTGGGAGCATCCAGACCACCACGCTATACAAATCGTTCTGATCTATTTGACCAACTTACTAATCTGAATTATTACTAAGGAAATGACTACTTGAATCAGAAAGAGCTGAAATAGCTTTAAAATACAGGCGTTTATGTTCGATTCAGAATATTTTGTTTGTAAATTTGACTGTAACTCCCTAAAGTTACGGATTCGCACGAAGGTTGGCAAGGCTGAGGGGTTGCTTTGTGCGGAGGAACAAAATGGAGTGGGAGTTGCTCGGGTCGGGTCTGGAACGTCTAGAGAGGCACCCTATCAAATTTCAAAGACCTAGGGTGAAAAGAAGAGAACTTAGATAAGTCAGATGGTCTGGTTGGACGTTTTTAAAAATTTTCTTCTACACAAACCTCCCCCATGCCATCCCAATTATTTTGCGAAAAACTCCGTTCAAATCCGTCCGTGAAGGTGCTGACATTACTCATTTATAGTATAGATACAATACAAAAACGACTGCCAAGTTGGGTGTGGCGCATAGCTTCCTCGTATCCGTAGCATGAATGTATATATATATCATTGAAATGTTTTATATTATGTTATGATCCCATAGCTGGTTCCTATTGTTGAGCGAAATTGTAAATTAAGATGGAGTATGTTTTCTGAAGACTAGAGCGTGCGGAAATGACGCTTGATGGAATTCACTTTTGCGCATGCGCAGAGTGAAGTATTTATTTGAAATCAATGAAACTGATAGTGGACCATCTACACTCCGATCCCCCAGAAATCGCCAGAAAATGTCATCAAAATCGGACGAAAGCTGAAGAAATTAAGCTTATTATATCAACTTGCTGACACACGGCAGAGGGATATGGAACAACAGTAGTTCAGAATGGTCTAATACGTAAAATGCAAGTGGAAATTTGATTTTGGAGGCAAACAATTTTTCCTCTCCCGCACGTGAAATCAATGTTTCCACTACCTATAGGTAAACTCGGAAGCTAAATTCACTCTCTTGATGATGAAGGTTATTTACATGACAATTCAACCCTAGGTATAAGTCTAATACAGAATCAGTATAGCATTTTTAACGGAAGAAATAAGATAGGAAAACCACACAAGTCAAACGGGACGGGTAGAGAATCCATTACTGTTATATTAGAACTATAACCATGAGAAGTGACCGAAGTGTTTTTAGCAAAGTAAGAGAACAGAGTGGATGTTAATGGATTTGGTGGAGAGGTGATGAATTGGACCACTTCATTACATGAATTTGCAACAAATCATAAAATACAAACATCTTATGACCAGAAAATACATCAATTATTTCATTTGATACGTACGAGTACTATTATAATACATTATTGCTCCTTCAGATAATAGAGTAAACTAAATATTCATGGGTAGTCCGAGTTCTGCCTATGCTGGATAGCCATGCCTATCCCTCGTGGACTGCGCTTCTACCACCGCCGGCAACTCTCGCCCTCCTAAGAGGGCTCGAGGAACTGTATGACTCACCGTTCAGGAGCCCTTGCTCAGAGCTTTCCTTGCAAGGTACCTACAAGCCAAGGCACTGCAGGTGGATGTGAACCTTCTAGCTGGTTCTCCCAGGTAAGGGAGCTGGTATCCAAGTTTATAGCAAAACTTACATGCCGAGACACATTACCAGGGTACAAGTCCCTAGTGATGCGATCTGTACCCCTAAGCCCCGTGTCAAATGCTGGGATGTGCCCAACAACTGCCACCACGAATCCTACTGGGGCAGGCCTGTGACACTTTGTCATGGTGCCAGTGTGGCGGTCCAACCTGTGGTACCGGTTTTGGGATGGGGGATTACCATGTTACTGGACTCTCCGCTGTCTACGGATACCTGATCCGGTAGCAGGCCCGAGGGAAGAGAATTTGTACCTGCCCTCTAACTGCTCTACCTCCGCCTGGTACACACCCAGCCAGCCAAAGGTGGAGAAAAACACAGCAAGGTAGGTCACTGTAAGGTACCGCCCCACCCAAAGCGCACTTAGTTTCACTCTTTCAGACTGGTCCATCCTTCATCAAGTAACCAGAGAGGATCCAAGAAGCCACAAGCGTGGAGAGTCTTGCTAGGGCTTCTCTGGCAAAGCCCTCAAGTCGTGTCACTCCGTCTTGGCTTGCCAGTATCAAGTTGATGGGAAAATCAACGTGCCCCCACCGCTCTCGCACCTCATGGAACTCTGGACAGCACACATGCACATGCTCGGCCAACTCCTCGCCTCCGCACCTACAAGCCTATGGCTGTACAAGGCGTAGTCTTCCAACAGCCATCCAAGCGATTTTAAATCACGTCTAGAATCCAAAAGCAAACGAATAATCAGAAAAGTCATGTATTGAAAATTAAACACCTGCTAACATTTTATCGGCTTTTTCTTGGCCCGATTGGAAATCAAACGGGTCTTGAATCACGTTTATCACCCGATTAGATGCCTTGAGGGTGTTCAAATATATAAATCAAACACCCAGTACCATTCTATCGGCTGATATTTTATTTAAATCACCCGATAGGAAACGGGTGACTTGCATTATCGTTTATTGGGTGATCGGAAATCTAGCGAGTGAAAAAATATTGAGATTAATCACCCGCACACATTTCATAGGCTCCCGTTTGATTTACATCACCCGCTAGAATAATAATCGGGCGTTTAGAAATGTATAGGGCGAAAAAAATTAGAAAAAATTAGCACATTTCGTCATATTTCCGTAACTGTAGTTTTAAACGAAAATTTCTACGAGTAACTATCGTTTTATTATACAATTTTCTATATAAAAGCGGACAGCAAGTTGCATATTAAGTATACAAGTTTGTTGAAAAAAATTGAAATAGGTCAATGTTTTTTATTTATTATTATTATTATTATTTTCTTTTTTTCTCGCAAATATACCCTTTATGGCACCGACAATTCCTCAAAATGGCTCTTAAAATGTGTGTTTGAGTCGTTGAATCAGTATTTGAAATGCGTTTTGTTATAGGAGGTTGATTTCACCCAATGTCAAGAATTCAGATAATTTGATGAAATTCTTCAACAAATGAATACCCCTGGCATTTTTTTAAAACTCTCCATAGCAGGTCCCTATATATTGCTTGATGCGCTGATTACAAATGTGAAGTTCGTTTTGCTGTAGCGCGGTCCGTTCACCAAAAAATGACCAAAAAAGTACAATTTCATTAAAATTTCCAAAATTCTCACGCAATATGATTCTTTGGGTATCTTGACGCGGTGTAACCAATTATGAAGCCCGCATCACAAATAGGTGTTCCACAATGAGTCAAAACCAACATAAAATTTTAAATTGTCTACTCGTTGTTCTCGTGCCCAATGGTGGAAATACATTTTTTGTCACTTGACCAGACTAAAATGTCAAGCTGTATCTGAAGCTGTATCAGACAGCACCTACCTCGTTTTTGTTACAGGATTGCAGTTTCACTAAAACGTAGAAAATTTCGTTACAGCTCCGTAACTGTTGCTTTAAACAAAAATTAATGCGAGTAACTTTTGATTTAAAATTCAATTTTCTATATAAATGCGCCCTACCAAATTCCTTATTATTCAATGTTTTTGAAAAAGTTCAACTCGGTTCGTACGCGAAAAATGTCGGTATTATCAGTACTATTCACCTTACGATTTTTTTTTCAATAGGCAAAAACATGTTATTTTTCGATTCCCTAACCTGGAGAATTAATTTAATTTTTTTGAAACTCATTCCCGTCATTTCCCCCTTCAACTCGTTACTGGACGAGAAAAAGACAAATTTCAATGAATTATTTTCGATTCAGGTTTTAATTTGCTACGCAAATGCAAACAGCGATTTTCAAAATTTCGAAATTTTCCCACTGAATTTGAATGGTTTCCTTTTTACGAAAAAACGGCTGTAACTTTATTATTATTTGACAAAACAATTTTTGCTCCGAGCTAACACTTCTTATTTTTTGATTTTCTAACCAAGAAAAATAATTTAGGAAAAAAAAACCTACCCCGTCAGTTCCCCCTCCAGCTTGTCTCAGGACGCGAAAATCACGAAATTTCATTGTAATTTTTTTCGATCCAGAATGTGATTAGCTACGAAAATCCACTCAGCGATTTTCGATATTTTAATTTTTTTTTCACTGAATTTGAGTGGTTTCATAATTACGAAAAAAACGGCTATAACTTTGTTAAAATATTTCCACAGAATCAATTTTTGCATAGAGTAAAAACTGTTTATTTTTTGATTTCCTAATTCAAAAAATAATTTAAATTTTATAAAAATGCAACCCCGTCAATTTACATCAATTATCGGAACTTCGTGCCGGAACTATCAATATTTCGCAATTCCATCCTCAATGACAGTAAAAACGATGTACATGACGAGTCGGCCGAAGGACAAGATTGGAAGGATGCATGTAGATTAGAGGTCTGGATGCTCGCAAGCTCGCATCTCAAAACTATAAATATATATAACGTTTATCAATGCATACGGACTTGATGCTGAAGCAGGACTTTGGTATATTGCGTGGAAGGAAAGAGTGTGTGATATCGAAAACTTGAAAGATTTGGGAATGGTTTATGTAATGAAAGAAGCAATCCCTTTTTCCCAAATATAAAAATAGTTTTGTTAATTTCCATTGTTCTACTTTTTACTACATGTACAATTGATCGTTCAGCACTTTGAGACATGTGAAGACATGGTTGAGGTCAACAATGACTGAAATAAGATTGAACAGACTTAGAAGGATGAGCGCTTAGAGGATGTTACTCACGGATCAAAAGGATCAAATGAAGGAAAAGGTAATAACAATAATAATAATAAACCATTTATTATGCTAAAGATCACAGGTGGTATATATACAGCATTACAGGGATTTTTGTATACAACGTATATATATATATATATATATATATATATATATATATATATATATATATATATATATATATATATATATATATATATATATATACAGGAAAGCTAGAGATTGAAAATCAGAAAAAAAAGAAAAGGTAAAAAAATTTGAAAAGATGTAGGAAGAAAAAAAGATATATATATACATATACCTAAGGTTGGTTCAAGTACTAAAATACAATTAAAATAAAATTGAGAAAATTTCATTTGAAAAATCTATTGTCAGCAAAATGTCCCCCTACCGCTGCCAAACCGACCAATGGTGGGGCAATGAGCGGATAGTGTTGGTTAGAGTTCCAGACCTTTGCCCTAGCAATTGCAAATGATTTGGATTTGATTATAGTTGTATGGTGAGGAATCATCAAAGCATTGGATCTGTTTAATGCTGCATATGTTAATACGGAAGTCAGTTGGGAAGGGATAGTACATAGTTAAATTTGGAAAAGGAGTTTGAGATGCCGGAGGATGTAATATTTGGCTAATGGTAAACATAAAATGGCCTTTGTGTTGATAGAATGACGAGCTTTAATATCGTAAGCATAGCGTATGCATGCTCTGTACACCACGAGAAGATTTTTATTGAATGAGGAGGAAAGTGAGTATGGTGGTTCCAAGGAGGATAAATGTGATATGGTGGTTCCAAGAATAAGTTTGGCCAATGAGCAACCCAAGGTAGCGCACATGTGATGAAAAGGGAACAACCAACCCTTCTAGAAGAATGGGAGGAAGGGGGTCTGTTGAGAAATCGCTTCGATGGACACAATTGTTTGCGTCTTCAATGTTTTCACATCTATCCCATTTCTTTCGGCCCATTCACCTATGGCTCCAAGTTCCTGGTTCGGGATATGAAAGTGGTCGAAGAATTTGCGGAGAATCTAAGATGGCTAGTATTGTAAATAATAATTAAGAAATTTAAGAAAAACCTCAATTTGATTTTTGCAAATGCTTTGTACATTAATTGTTATCATGTGTGTATTATATGTATACATTGTTTTGTATGCCTTATGTTATTTTATATTTAAATATCCTACCTGACTCTGCTTTTTAACGAATTTTCGTAAAAAAAATGAAGCTGTTGCGATGGTTCCAAGAATTTTAAATCAAAATTTTTGAAAATTTTCTCTATTGAAATCCGTTTTGACTCATTCTGAGACGAATCCAAGAGTTTAACTTTTTTCATATGTATATATATATATCCTTCCAGAAGATAATTCTTCTTAAGATTATGATGAAAATTTCGTTCTTTTTCCAAAAAATCTATCTTTCCAACCGAAAATATGGTTGGCCAGCTTTTTTTGAGCACATTAAATTGGTCAAATGTAAAAAAATATGCAAAAAAATCACTAAAAAGAAATTGAAACTTGTAGAAATTGTGAAATTTATATTTTTAGCAGAATTTTAGTCATATGAAGTTTATCAACAATGTACTAGAGCAATACAAAACTAATGCAGAAATTCATGCTGAAGAATAAACTTAAATCTCATTAATATTTGTCAAAAAAATGACAAAAACAGCAAAAAAAGATATAAATAAAAAATATTTTTTGAATTGTCAAAAATTATTTAGAGCAAGTTTATTTGCCATTAAACCGGTAGTGAACATTACTTCTCAGTTAAAATCCTGAATTTTCAAAATAATTTCACGTATTATAGTAAGATACTTTACCAAAATTCGCTCATACGATCATGCTGCATGACTGGAAATTTTTTTTTAAAGTTAATGTTGGTTGAATATAGCGTTCACGGTAATTTGAATTTAATAAATACAATTTTCAATAAAAACAATTTCAACTGCCTCATAGTTATTGCTCGCTCATTACGGAACAAAATGAGCGAGATAGAGTTGTTGCTTGATAAGTTTGAATCTGTCAGTTTACTGTGCATTACCGAACATCATTTAATGTCTGATGAATTCTCGCCTATCAGACTCTGAAGCCAAATGTCAAACTTATTACTGAGATGTCAAGGCCTTCTGGTTGGGGTGGCTCGTGTATTTATGCCTCAGATAAATTTAAGTGTAAACCAATAGAATATATTAACAAAAAAAGTGTTTGTGGCCATGTAGAGTTGAGTGGTGTGACTTCGGAACAACTGAAAGGCATAATTGTTTCAATTTACAGACCCCCTAGTGGGCAAATGAAAATTTTCTATGATGTAATGATGGAGATACTTGAGCTTGAAAGTCTTAAAGAGAGAAATATAGTATTAACTGGGGACTTCAACGTTCATTTAGAGAGGGTCGGTTTGGTTGAATCGGCTACGGACTTCGTTAATTTCTTCTTATCATATGGCTTGGAGGTGAAGAATTTTGCGGTGACTCGACCTGAGTCCTCTCATTGCCTGGACACAGTTATTACGAATGTTGTCAGTAGAGAAACATAAATATGTGTTGCCGTATCAATTAGCAGATCACCTCGCCATCATGTTCTCTGTTTCGTAGGAAGCCAAGCAACATTCCGCTACGCGCCACTCTGTATCACGATCTATAACCTCAGAGGGTTTATGTGGGATTAGAAATTCCCGATCGATGCATAGGTGTTCGACTCTTGACCCTGAGGGATTAATCGAATTGATTCATGGAACTTTCAATGAATGTTTTCCCTTGAAGAACCGTAGGAGGAAAAACAAGGTAAACTATGACTGCTGGTTCTCAACTGAGCTGAGGACCTTCAGAGACCAACTTCTCTATGCTGATGGGCTGGTGAAGGACAGCTGCATGTCAAAGGTCGAGCTCAAGAGTCTTCGACGTCACTATAAATTAATGAAAAGATCTGCCGAAATTGAGTAAAATAGTGACTTGCTATTACATTCTAACAACAAACCTAAAACTACCTGGGAAATAATCAAAGCTGGAAACGGAAGGAGGGCTGCTGTTCCCTCGGATATATCGGCAGAGCAGTTCGCCAACTATTTCAGTTCGTCGGTTCTGGAGTGCATTAATGCAGTTCCAAAAGCAGGGAGGGACCCAATTGGCATTCTTCGGGGTGTTACTAGGCGGCTACCCTATTCTCTTTTCCTCTCTCCGGTTAATGAGAATGACGTTATAGCAATAATAAGCGATTTTAAGAACTCAGCAGCTCAAGATATTTATGGTCTGTCAGCGAATTTCCTCAAGGAGGTCAAGACCGAAATCGCACCACTTCTTTGTAACACAGTAAACGATGTGTTTACTCATGGAAAGTTCCCAGATAGCCTGAAACTCAGTAAGATAATTCCAGTTCCTAAAGTGAAGAACGCTGCCCTGGTGAATGAATTCCGTCCAATAGCCCAAGTACCATTGATTGGTAAGGTTATTGAGTCGGCATAGGCTAAACGGATTCGGGAATTCTTTTTTAAACACCAGCTTTTTTTAGAGGCGCAGCATGGATTTTTGCCCGGCAGGTCTACCGTAACCTTGATGTGTGACTTTCTGCAGCTGATCACAGATGCACTAGAAAATGGTGAATCAATAAAAGTTTGTGCATGTGACCTCAGCAAGGCCTTTGATTTGGTTTCACACCCTATACTGCTTCAGAAACTGGAACATTATGGTATGCGTGGAGTTTCTCTGGAACTGGTGGACTCGTACTTGTCTGGGCGGAGGCAGTGTGTTTATGCTAATGGTGTTCAGTCGTCCCTCAGCGAAGTGGCCTTTGGAGTTTCACAGGGCTCAATTCTGGGCCCTCTCTTATTCGTGGTATTCATGAATGACTTGAGTTGTTATGTGGGCGATGGCTTATTTATCTATTCGGACGATTCCACCTTTACGTCTTGCAGTAATGATATGTCTGAGCTTCAATCTAACTCTGCTCATCAAGTGGCTCGAGCTGAAGAATGGTTCACTGCTAACCAACTTGAGGTCAACCCGAGTAAGTTGCAAAGTATTATTATTATTAGCAACTATCCGCACACGCCTGAGCAATCAATAAAAGTACTCGGTTTTCACATTGACTCCAGGGTCAGATGGGCGTGTCATATCGACTTCGTGCACGCCAGGCTATCAAGTTGCTTATTCCTCCTGAAGCGCTTAGCAAGATCCGTTTCATCTGAGGTGCTGCCTATCATGGTTTGTTCGTCTCGGTGATGACATATGGACTGATTGTATGGGGTGCCTCTGCTGGGGTGAATCGAATCTTTCGCCTACAGAAATGGGCAGTAAGAATAATAGCAGGTGATCACTACCAAACGCACGCCAAGCCCTTGTTCAAAGCCTATGGACTAATTACGATATATTCTTGTTATATATTCATGACCTTAAAACAAACATATGGGGAAAAGAGCTCTTCCGAGAAGGGGTGATGTTCACAACCACGGTACGCGCCAAAGAATGAACTTGGACATCCCGCGCCTAAGATTGGCGGCATCGCAGAGGAGACACAAGTACCTAGGCATCAAATTTTTCAATCATGTCCCCAAAAACGTTCAAAACCTGCATCCTCGGGCCTTCTCTACAGTCGTGAAGAAGCAGCTCCTTGCATGCCCTCTTTATGGCCTTCACGAATTTTTTGAACTCAACTTTGCCACAACTTAGATTATATAAATATATGTGCTTACCTTTTTATCTCCTTCTTAATATTAGTTTAGTAATTTATTGTTCTAGCTATCTTATTTTTAATGTGTATATTTTGTTTATTATATTGACTATTTGCTATGTACAATATCACTGTATGACGGCAATAAATCTGATTTGATTTGATTTGATAATACCCTGATGGCTAGCATACCTCCCTGACATGGTTATTAATAGAAGTGAGGGATACTAGAGGTTATTGTTACGTCTTCAAATGAGTTCTGTTGGTTGGTAAATAATTACCTCACAGATAAATGATACGTTAGAAATAACAAGAGGTAGACGAATAGGTAATCCAAAGCTGTCACGGTCACTTCTGTCTACACAAGAAATTATCTGAGGCTCTGTCTCTCATTTTCTATTGTAAGGCCGGTTGCATCAGTATGTGAGCTGGAAGGGGTAGGTTCTAAAATCATCCGACCGCTGAGAATAGAGCCTGAGGTAAACTTACAATTAAACGGGTCGGTGGTGGTCGAAGGAGGTGGTAGACAAAGGGGAATTTACTTTGTATTGGGTTTCTCACATTAAAAGGCGATCGTTATTCCCCAGACACACGGAATATAATTCCCAGCAGTCGCGCCACATCTTCACGTTGAAATTTTTGTGGTGTTACAGATGTCTGGAGGTTCCATAATATAAGACACGATGTTCCACAATGCTCTTCCCGTTGGTGAATACGGTCAGTGGATCGTCGCCGTCATTGGTATGTACTGTTCAGAGAATTTTATTCGGAAAATACGCGTTGGTTTACTGGTTAAAAAAAGCCCTAGGTTATTTGAGTCGATATTACCAAACAAGCAGGTTAACTCCGATTGATTATATTAGAAATAAATGAATATAAATTACATAGATTTCTTGCGCTAAAAAGTATAATGCTCCCAGGAGAAAAAGGTTGTAAGTTGTTTTAGGATACAAAGAACTCACTTGTAAATGAAATATGAATGATATGTACAATGAAGCAAAAGTTGGAACAGAATGAACAGAAAGTAGTTAACGTTTCAAATTTGGGATATTGGGGGGCCCATATGCGTGCAGCGTCAGACCGTACCCGCTATATTTTCAATGTTTGTTCTTAATATAGATAGTTCCCAGTTTGGATTCATAATTATGATAAACGCGTAAAAAGAATGAATTCACATTGCGAAAATACAAATATATCGTGAGTCAGGCCAAACAAATAGGTATTTGTAAATGGATACGAGAGTTTGATACATATTCTGTAGTAATTTGAAGGATGGTTGAAACACAGTGAAAACATATCCGATACAAAGCAAGGTTTTCAAAGTTCACTCAGTGTTATGTTTCACATATATGTATACGATGTACAATGTACAGTTTTCAGTACAGATTTAGCGCACTTATCTATCGCTAGGTAATAGTTTTGGTTCAGTATTTTAAATAAACACACTTTTATATTTCAAACCCCCTTTAAATTTGATGGAAAATGTTTCAACACTCAGTTGCCGTAATTATACGTATAAATAAATAAATTTAATATATATATACTCTTAATTACGTAATATATCATTACTTTGGGGTGAAGGTGTTGAAAATCATGCCGAAAAGAAATGATAGACATCTGCAACAGTCAGAACGAGCTCACAGAACCATCTTGGGTGCAAACCGCCCACCCGGCCTCAATATTAACAACTGAATATAAGCATCAGATTGAAGATCATAATCTTCCTAATTCATGAATGCAGGCAACAAGCAATGAGGCAACAAGACTCTTAATAAGCATCGTAATGCAAACAATGCCCATTCATATTTTTTCTGTGATCAAGCTCAATCAGCGAAATATCAGAATTTTCTCTTTCTTCTTTATATTTGTGAAATTTTCTTTCGTCCATTAATATATAAAAACATTAAAATCCAGGAATCGTTTTGGAATACCACAAAACAGATTTCAATGAGGAAAATTTTCATTTTAAAATTTTTGGAGCCATTGCAATTGCTTCATCTTCCACGACATGTTGCATAAAAATGGAATCGATAGGAGATTAGCTAGTGTTTCACAATTTCGTCAAAATCGGACGACAACATTAGAAATCAAGCTTGTTTCAGGGATTTGCGGACACCCACTAGACAACCACACACAAAAAAACTCACAGGCAGATAGAAAATCTGACGCACCATATGAAAGTTTTACGTGTAAATTGTAATAATTTGCAGTGCAATGGAATGCACGCTCCTTTAAATGTAAGCCAACAGTGCTGGGAGGAGGGGGAGGGCTCGATTACAAAGTTCCATTTTATAAGATAACAATCGAAAACAGACAATTAGGTTCAGATTTTACGCATATTTGGGTTCTCATATATAACGATAGCATTTAACAGTGGGTTACCATCATAAAACTAACACAGTATATAGGTACCTGTCACGTACCTATAATGGATTGATAAATTAATACTCACTGACAAGTAGGTATATTTTATACAATTTCTTGATTGCTTTCTTCATGATTTGTTTACAGCAACGCTCTGCGTATTGACTAATGGCCAAATCTTCGCTTGGGCAGGGGCAGCGCAGCCGATGATTCTTGATGGCTCTGCTAGGTTCACTTTGACGAAATCTGAAACAGCTCTAATGATTACGATAACATTCCTTGGAAACATCCTCAGCCCTGTACCAAGCGGAGCACTCATGGATCGGATCGGTAGGCGAAATACTCTAAGCACTGGGCTTCTTCTTGCCATAGCCGCGTGGATCATACTCGCTTTAACGTCTGATATTGTGTCAATGTGCATTGCTCGGGTGCTCATGGGATTATGGTCTGGCGTTATTTACACTGTCGCTTTTGCCTACATAGGTGAAGTGGTGGACCCCAAAATCAGAGGTTCTGTCGTGGCTCTATCGGGAGTAATGCTGTATATAGGAGCACTCTATGAGAGCCTTGTGTCCAATTTCAGCTACCGAGTATTTATTGTCATGTCGGTTATACCACCAGTTGCTCTGTTCGTTTGTTTGCTCTTTGTACCAGAATCCCCGTATTACTACTTAAGAAAAGATCTACGTGAGGATGCTAAGAACAGCATTGTTTGGTTGAAGGGAAGCTGCAATGATGAAGATTTGGATGTAATTCAAGCAAAAGTTAAGGAGCAGATGGCAATGAAAGGTAGCTTCTTAGATCTATTCAAAACAGCAGCTAGCCGTAAAGCTTTTTTTATTGTAGAAACCTTACAGGCAGTACAGAGGTGCTCAGGAGCTACTGTTTTATTCGCTTACAGTACGGTCTTGGTTCCTGAGTCTTGGGTTTCACCTCAGAACAGCTTCCTTGTGCTGACTATAGTCTGGATCATTGGATCGCTCACAGCCAGCATCATAATGGATAAATATAATAGACGCACATTGTTAGCAGTATCTTGTTTGGGATCGGGTCTGACTATGTTTGTTGCTTCAGCTTGGTATTACTTGAGGGACTTCACAACTATTGATACATCATCTACTAATTGGTTGCCATTATTGCTGTTGGTTATCTCAGGTTTATTCTATTCCATGGGAATCGTCTGCATTCCCTCTATCATTCAATCTGAGCTGTTTCCAGTCAATTTGAAAAGCGTAGGTTCTGCTTGCGCCTGCATTACTGCAAACATCGTTTCAGGCGCAGTCACTCAGTTAGTTTATCCGATCAACAGTAATATCGGGGTTTATTTCAATTTTCTGATAATGGCAATAGCTCCTATGTGTTGTATTATATTCATATTTACCGTGATGATTGAAACAAAAGGAAAAACGTTAGAAGCTATACAGGACATACTTAATGGCCAAGATAAATATTCAATAAAAAATTCAAATATCCAAGCTAAAGATAGCTTATAATCTTCAGTATCTCTTCAGATGACGTCCATTTCGTTGCCAACAGTCCTCATAACTCGTTGTCAGGATGTCTCGGAGGAGAGTTAGGTACCGTTTTCTTGATGTCGAAAGAAATTAAAGGAAATCCCGCAATAGTGCCAGAATATGGTGAAAAAACTCCGAGTTGCTGGGATACCATAGAGTTCCCATCACTTTGTACCGAAATAAGAGTTCCTAATTACCACCGTGTCCATCGAAGTCGGGCTGGAACTGGAAATCCCCCCCCCCCCCTCCACAGGGCCACACCACCCACTGCCACGCCTTCACCTCTAGTCTTTTAAAGCCAGCTCACCTGACTGATCTGCCAACACCAGCTGATCTTCCCATTCTCGTGATAAACATTATTCTACAGCAGTTTTTCTACTAAATTCGCGAAATCGGTCAGGTGAGCGTGAAGGTGGGGCAGTAGGTGGTGTGGTGGTGGTGGAGGGGGTATTCTCAGTTCCAGCCTGTTATTGACGGACGTAGCGGTAATTAGGCATTATCTTTTCTAATGAATTAGACACATTGTGTAGGCAGTAGTAACAATGGTTATTTAAAACGAGTTCCCGCACTATCTTACACGAGTAACATTGGTACATAGGTAGACATAGGTACAAGTAAATAGATTCTTAGTTATCCCGTATTTCTACTTAACAATAATGGTGAAATAACGGATTACCTACAAAGGGTCACTTTCACCAAGAACATAAACGAAAAGATTGAAAATTAACAGTGATTCCAGGATTCCAGCTAATCGCCTTTCTTCAAAGAACTGTATGAGTTCAAACTCCTTCGACCATAAACCCCCACAATCCGACCAGTTTCACTTACTAATCTTCATTAACAGTGATATCAATATGGCCGAGTAGCTTTTGTGAGCAGTTGTTATTTCTACTTACGAGAATTTCCACTTTAATGAACTTGTTTTATCCCTATAAACACATACAATTGAGCATACCTACCAAATAAAATAAACATGTATAAAACTTGGTTAAAACTGAATTGGAGAGGTCTACAATTGTTACTATTAGATTCAGCGAGAATAAATACGTAAAAACCGACCCCTAACTCGTACGCTCCCAGTAACTCGTTTATATAAACTGGTATAAAAATAGACTCGTGCGAGTAAGCATTTGATAATGCATACCATTATGCATAGTGCCAACAATTTTGCCGCTTAACGTAATGAGGAACATACTTCGTTCCTCATTAATATTAGCTATAATAATTATTATTATTCGTTGTAAAATAGAACGATACAACGAGCTCTAGCCCTTAAATAGAAATGTTAACTCTAGGGCTGTTAGACGAAAGATGGAGTGTTTTACGACCACTAAGAATTACTTCATTTTGTTGTTTGAAAGTGATGGATTACATGAATTAACAACAAAAATTATGTAAATTATTGTTAGCAAAAATAAATTGCAATGGCACAAAATATTTAAAATGAAAATTTTCAAAACTTTTGTTCATTGAAATCCGTTTTGAGATATTCTGAAAGTAATCCTAGAGTTTTAAGTATATATATATATACGAAATCCTTCAAAATCACGTCCTTCCACAGGTGAGCAAAAGGGGTGTCCCCCTGAAGAAGTGGTTTTTTGAAGAAAAAAAAAATTTGGTATGCTGATGTTAATCAACGCCTACAATAATCGTTGATCGACTCAGATATTTATATTTTGCTTGGTGAATAGATGTACAGTATCTCACCTATACATCGTACACATTACTCCATAGTGGCTTCCGTTCAACACCCAGTGGAATTGATGTCCAGTATGCAAGTTCTATTTTATACTTATATTCATAGTGATTTCGATTCACTAAGCAGTGGAATTGGCGTCCAGTAGGTATGCGAGTTCCATTTTATACTTACACGCCGTACCATTTCATGTATAGTGGCCTTCATTCACTTAGCCGTGAAATTGGCGTCCAATACCGGAGTTGTATTTTATGATTTACATGGCCTTTAGGCTCCGTGCTGACGAGCAGCATTGGACGCTGCCACTGATACCCTTCCCGCAGAAGGGTGATATTTTTAGTGTGGCATGCAATCACTGTGTGCTCACTTTTCAGTTCTTAGCCACTGATTTTCTATAGAATTTGCTAGATCAAGAAAGAGAAAAGCTGCCTTTTCTTTCATAACATAGATAGGGATGAATATTGTAAAAGGTATTTTGTAAAAGACGCCAAGATTTGATTCTCGAGATTATTTTAATGGAGTCTCGCTAAACTCAGATCTTAAGTTTTTGTTGAAAGTGGCCCCAAGAGTAGGGTTCAGATGAAAGATCTCGTAGCTTTAAATTGTGAGAGGTATGCCCTGCAAAGTTACCGTGAATATATGGGAATATATACCCACAAATGTGAAGGATGACGAACATCCTCAAAAACAGAATTTTGAAGGGTATCCTGGGTTCGAAGGATCAATTTGATTGGTGCCGACCTTAAATCGGTATAGCAATAACACAGTAATAACAATCAATATTACGTAGGATCCTCTTATGTATCTTCTTTTGTGTTTTGAAACGATAAATTTAACTACTTATAAATAAGAAAATAAGGAAAATAATATTATTAAAATAAACATGAATGTACCTAATCAAATTTCTTTCACTAACTTTCAATGTTGCCATTATACGCTTCGGCGAAAAATGTAAAATATCTTGAATACGCAATTATTTGTAAGATAACAGCGGGATGAAGAGAGAAACAACGTATTCAAGAAAACAAGACGATCTGCCCTGTACTTGGTTTGCTCATTATCATAGACTACCAATCCACGTGGTAGATGGATAACAATCCATAGATCTTGAAGCAGGTAGGTACTTAATGAGGAGGTGTTGAGGAAATATTGGATGATTTCACGAGTATCTCGCAACATTTTTGTTTACTATTAGTGTTTTATTGTTGTTTTGTTTGTTTTGTTGTTGTATGTATAAAAACGAAATAGCGTGCGTTATTATTGTAAATGTGTAAATTCAATGACTCATTAGAATTATGGTTTTTTATGTAATATTTTATTCAACATGAAGTATTAGAATGGCTTGCAATCCAGTTCATTACAATTATTTACCTAGAAATTATACCATAACCATCACTTACTTCAAACAGCGTGCGAAATTCCCATACTATTACCTCTGTAGAGATAGGTAGTTACTTAGTTCAGTTATATTTCCCTAAGTAAACCTTGAAGCACCCATCATAATAAGAAATTACGTTTCTGTAGTTGTACCAAAGTAAGCAATACTGGGGAGTTTCGTCGTTGCGGCATCACACCGCTTATGAACTAATAATAACAAACATTGAATAGTCGACAATTTCACCAACTTCAAGTGATTACAGTCCTTCAACTTCACTACAAGAAAGAAACGTACAAACTAAGGAACCTACGTCTTGGGGTATCTACGTCTAGATATACATCAAATCAAGCTTAAAATAAGAAAATGCTTGTTTATTAACGACTGAACCTCGGTTACCGTGAATTAGGGAAGATCTGCGAGTGTTAGCATTCGAATCAGCGTGATAAATTACGTAACTAGAGATATATTCCAGACCTATTAGATCGTAGAAGGTAAATTTTCATTCTTAAATTGTTCATGTTTATGTCGGGGTAAGAATTTTGTTTTTTTATTTATTTATTTTTAGGTATTCGGAAATTTTTTGAATGACCTGCAGGTTCCAGATCTTCGTGTCGGACAGAAAATCAGCAGAATCACTGCCCAATTCATTCAACAAATACTAGACACCACAATATTATCTCTGAATATTGTTAGTTATTTTTTGATTTTTCTAAATACGTCCGTTTTATTCCATCACGTAAACTTATTGTACGAGCATCGTTCATTACTGTCCCCTGCAAGGTGACCATAACTATTATATCTTGGAATCAAATCAGATCACTACCAAATCAAGGAGCCAGATCAGCAGAGGGAATTTGAGTAAGTAGGTACTTTCATTCACGAATGTCTGTATCCCTACAAACCACACCCAATCACAAAGGGTGAGGCGAACATCTACGGTGCCATAAGGCATAGGTATTCTTGTCAGAATGTAACAGCGAGTAGCGTTTATAATAACTTTAAGAATATTTGCGTATACTTGAATTTAATTTCTGACATTGTTTTTTACATGCACCCATGTAAAAATGATAATCATCATCAACAGTTTTACTAGTTCCAAACCGAAATAGTAGGTATTGTCTTCTAAGAACTTAAATATTAGCTTGTAGAATTGTACATCGCCTTGTAAAATACATTCATAATTAAATGGAATAATCAAGATATTGTTCAATTGGTTAAATATTTTTTCCTCTTTATAATATATCACTCCATTATAATGTGTTCAATAGGCCCATTTCTATCACAATGTTTACTCTACAACAATGTTCAACCAGTTACATTTTCCCCTGAAATATAACCGATCATTGCCTTAAATGAAGGACATAAAGCATGGTTAATTTTCAGTTTACATATCACTCTTATCAATTTCTTCTCTGGATTCGCTACATGGCTCGGAAACATAATTCATAAGATCTACGATATACCTGGATTAAAAAAAAAATGTTGAAAAAGTGGGTAGTCAATACGTTATACACAAATGGCCAATATTAAAAACATGAGGCCAATAACTGGTGAGACTGGTCAGTGAAAATGGAATGGGAAGGTGGAGGTGAAAATCGTTCAAAAACTGGCCTTTATACAAAAGTGTTGGCCATTCTGATCGCTTGTTTGGGATGTTCAATCTTTTGAAAATCAGGGAAAGGAACAAATAGGTAGACAGACGTATACTATTGATTCGATATGGTACGAGAGAGAAATCCTTTAAGTTTCCAATAACTAGGTAGTCCACTTACCCTTGAATGTGTCAGAATCAATTTCCTCAATATTACAATCAAGTTTGGGTTTACTATACTAGCAATTTTCTGTTTTCCACTGTTTTCCAGCAGTCACGAGGAGGATTAAGTAACACAAGGGCCATTGGACTCACAAGGATGATTACCACATTTCACAGAACATAGGATGTAACACCATCAGCCACCTTACAATCACATATTCGACTTTGGTTGAAATGTATTCGGTTGTCCTCAAAAAGTAGCGGAGGCAGAATATGATATGCATATATAGGTACTAAAATCTCAGCGTTAACTAACGTTTCATGTAGAACTTCTAAAACGTTAAATTACTATGAATTGCGACCTCCAACCTATCGCCGACCCGAAGGGTGAAATACCGTCGTTTCCCAAAATGCGCAGCCTTCAATCCGGAAATAATGAAATTTGTAAGACACATAAAATCAGTATAATTTTTGTAGGCATCGTGCATAGCCCGACGTTCTGCCGGCAAAACGCGACGTCACTGGAACCTTCGACTCCAATGGGTCTACTGGAATCCAGTCCCATTTTCTGCTATGAATTTCCCACTGTAGGCTGTCTTCTCCCACCGTTTTATTGAAAAAAATTTTCCCTCTATTCATACGCAAGGAATGTTTCTGAAATGTGAATTATTGTGGGGTGTGAATATGTACAAATTGGTTTGGACTTACTTTCGTACATCAATTTCTTCCGACGTCTGTGGGATATGATACGACGAAATTGTTTTGGTAAGGTCATCGTATTGAATGTCACAATCAACACCACAACACTCAGCTCTTATTTTCCGAAGGATTTTCATTTATTTATTCTATTCAGGTATTTATTTCTTTTTTATTTATGTATTTATTTGTTTATTTTTCTTAACAATATAATTACAGTATGAAATTGAAATATATTTGATCTACCAAAAACTTTATGCAAATCGACGGGCTGAAGCGGAAACTAACATCAGATTCTTCTTGAATATGTTGTAGGTACCTAACTAGTCTTTCAGTGGACACAAAGTAATTTCGTAATAAGCATTATCCATGCTGTTTCGTAATATGGTTGATCATTTCATTACAGCTAATGGAAGACGTTGGTACAGTGATAGTGGGAAGAGTTGAGCACGGCCCCTAGCTGAAGACTATACCAGCTAGTACCAATAGTATCATTAGCCGCCACCACGAACGTTGCGATCGATGTGCACAAGGCCAATGGTAACCTTTAGAACAACTGTTATGGAAGTTTATACTTACACTAGCTGGTTAACCGTACGTTGCGCGGACTCACATGTGCGGGTTAGTGGGTGCATTGACTGCTGAAATAACCATATCTAGACTGTGTTCGTATATACGAAGGCTACATGCCTAATTACAGCATAGAAGCAGCAAAATTGATAGTATAAAGATTAGCTTTAGGAGCCACTCAGCTGATCCCAGCCCTTGGCATTGTAATGTAGATGTCCTACGAAGGCCACATGTCAAATTTCATCTTCATAGGGTGAATCATAGAAGAAGAGCAGTAGAAATCAAAGGAGCCTAAGTTCTATTCCGAAACTTGCTCGTCACTTTGCGCTCACCCTCATGAAAATCGATGTAGCCGTTCGACCCTGATATGCGGACAAACAAACAGACATTGGATCTTATCTGGTCAATTTATGGTAACTTCGTAGCACCTTGTGCTGTGTAAGGTGGCTTCTAACCTTGTAATTTTTACCCGGAAGTCCCTACAAAGCTTCCATTCGAATTTCAGCAATCCAGTTTCAACTAGTACCTGATTGGAGTTATCGCAAGTTTTCATTACACTTTACCATACCCAGAGAGACCCCGTTCAAAAATTCAGTATAAGTAGTTACATCAGAAAAGCTGAATAGGAACAAAATAAGCTAAAGAACCCTCTCAGCTGATTAGAAAGGTTTCTTAAGTTGTAATATTTGTACTCTACCTACTCAAAAGACGTTCCGTTCCAATTTTTAGCATCTTGAGTTTGATTGGAACCAAATTAGGTAGAGTTCATACTGCTGATTAGGATGATTCTTCAATCGGTAATTATACTCCACCACATCCAGAGAGATCCTGTTCCGAATTTCAGCATCTCAAGTTAAATAGAGACCAAATTAGCTTCAGAGTTCACTCTGCTGGACAGATTGATTCTTCAAAATGCAACTATACACTACCGCACCGACAGCAAGGGGTGGGGGACGTTCCGAATGACAGCATTGAGTAGGAATAAATGAATAGGAAGAAATATGAATGAATATGATGAACAAGGTCAATAGATTATAGAAGAAGCGGCCCTCTTGCAGGTCCTATTGCATAACCACCATCGTTATTATATCTTTGAAATATCTGGTTCGAGGCTTTACACTATTTTCCTTAGTTGTATTTATTTTATATGGATGATATCTTGATGGATCACATCTTTGGGAAGTTTTTTTCTAATTACTGCTTTTTATTATTCATAGAAAGTGCTAAATATTGTTTTTAAATTTATTTAGCTTATTACTGTCCTTAGGGCATCTTCCTGGCCATGGCGGGTATCGGATATTATTTGTCACAATAAGAAAAGTAACTCCTGTGAATTTCATCAATATCCTTCGAGCCGTATTGAAGGAAAGACCAAACAGGTGCAAAAAACTACGTTTTTAATATATTTTTGTAAGTATTTTGCTGATTACCTCTCTTAGAGTATTTTCCCAAGCATGAAACGTGTCTGGTATCATTTGAACCTACATGAAGAGTAAATCCTGTAAATTTCATCAAACTCCCTCTGGCCATTTTGAAGAAAAGGCAAAAAATGTGCTAAAAACGACGTTTATTCACCTTTCCAACCCCCTAAAAATGATCATTGTAAGCTGATTTTTCTACAGAAGCTTGCTCTTGAGTATAAAAACCCAACCCCAAAATTGAATTTTTTTCAAAAATTTGTCAATCATTGGCCGAGAAAAGTTGTATTAACTGTTTGGACGAATTTTCAATTTGGAGGGAGCTTTGAGCCGTTTTCTGGATCGGACAGAGTCTACCGCTAGGTATCACAACATTACAGTCACTCACTTTTCTTGCTCTTTTGGTTGGAAAGGCACCAGTCGGTCTGCTTTCGGAGACCTTACGTTTACCTCCTAAGAATCCCATAACACCACCCCACCCCTCCAAATGATCTCCTTGGTGCATCCCATTGCCATCTTGCGTTTTGCTATAGCCTTAACAGCGTGTTGTCTGAATTCGCAGGAGCTGGCCAATAAAATCTCCAGGGTAGTTCCTTGGATAATCCACAAAGTATCTTAATCATTTTTTATCAAACGCCCACATCAAGAAACCATACCTCTGTCTTCATTTTATTGTTAATGTCGTTATTGTTATGCGTCCGGTGGTGAGCATTGCCAAATCATCAGCAGAAGCGAGCATCAAAAGTTCTCGGCTGCCAATGGAGATTCCATCACCAATCTGTATCTTTGAGGAATCGCACACAATCTGACATAAAAAGTAGGTATTAATAATAGTGGTGAAAGTGAAATTCACTCGAAAACTCGCTCTATGATATCCTGTTCATATTTCTCCACAGACCTTGGCTGAACCAAGAATCGAGCCTTACCACAGAAAGACCTCAACACCCTAATAAACTGGGTACTCACCCTGAGGTGGCTGGGCTAACTCCACAGCAGTGCATTTTTTTTTTTTTTTTTTTTTTTTTTTTTTTTTTTAATTTTTATTTGGCTTCGAAATTGATCATACAGCCACAACATTTATACATAATTGACATATCTTAAATAGTTTGTTTACAATATCTTAAATAACATAATGAAACTCAAATAAATTGTTCTTCTACAGATTTCTATTAATATTATTCAAAAATAAGTATATGTCTTTATATATTTCAATGTTATCACTTGAAATTAAATGAGCAAGATTGAAAATGTCGTGCACCTTATCGTATAAACTTTTCAACAGTTCTTCCCGATCGGGGATATACACAGGACACGTTAAGATGATATGTTCGGCCGTCTCGTCCTCTTCTAGGCAACTCTGGCAGGTGGATGATTCAGTTGGATTAATACGGTGTATATACCATCGGGTCAAGCAGTGTCCAGTTCGAAGTCGTGAAATGGTTTTGTAGAAGTTTCGGGGCATATTTCTTATATTATCGAACCAGGGTCTTGGCTTTATGGCTGGAAACATTGCTTTATAGTTATCCCCGGCTGGATGGTTATCATATATTTTCTGCCAGTTTCGGATCATATCTACTTTAAACATCTTATATACGTCCGTTACTGGGCAGAGTGAGAAATCTCTGTCGGTTGTAGCTTTCTGAAGTGACCGTTTTGCTTCAGCGTCCGCGATTTCGTTCCCCTCAATACCGTGGTGTGCTTTAATCCAAAGGAGTTTGAAGTTGTATTCTTTGGCTCGGTACTCTTTGTACAGTTTTAAAATTTCGGCTTCTATGCAGTTTATCTTTGAGGTCGGGTTAACGTTTTGGAGCTTTTTTACTAGACTCAAAGAGTCTGTCAATATGACAAGTCCTCTTTCCTCCGATGTTGTCCGTATAAAGTAAGCCATCCCTTCTAGAATCGCAATTAGTTCAGCTGAGTAGATCGACGTCATATCTGACAGTCTAAAATTTAACTTCACTTTTCGTTTGCTATCATATATGGCACATCCTGCCCTTCCATTCATCAACGAACCATCCGTATAAATAACACGATGCCTCGGATGTTTCGAGAGGAATTCCCTCAAAACCTCCGAACCACCAGCTGCATCGATAGGCATTATGTGTACTGGGATTGCAGAGACGAGTTGTTCGTAGTCGAGGATGTACTTTGCTGGCTTTGGTTGTTGTGTTATTTGAGGTAGGAGGTTGGAATATGCATAATAATTTTCGCATAATAACGGACTGGGTTTTTTCATCCAGTAGCTATCAGTTAGGTTGTAAAGTGCTACATTACGAATACGTGTAAATTCCTCAGGAAACCTAGAGTAAAAAGATAGTAGGAACCTTTGAGCTAGCATGTTTCTACGAGACGAAATTGGTGGCTCGCCTGCTTCCGATAGTAACGCATTGATGGGAGTAGATTGCAGAGCGCCTAGAACTAGGCGTAAACATTTGTGTTGTAAACGGTCTATTTTTCCCAGATTTGTTGCACATGCTGATCCATAAAACCAGCAACCGTAATCGAGGATGCTCCTAACAGTCGCTCTGTAATACATTAAGCACACCTTTGGATCAGCTCCCCACGTTGTTCCTGTCACGCTTTTCAACACATTGGTATGGATATCGGCTTTCTGGATCAACTGTTCAATATGGTAATTCCAGCAAAGCTTTGATGTTAGATGGACGCCTAAGAATTTCACCCTTTCTACTACAGGAAATTTGCGTCCTGCTAAGTCAATATCCGGTCCAAATGGTCTTCTTCTTCTTCTTGTGAATGGACATATTATGGATTTGGAAGATGATATGCTAAGTCCTAAGTTTTTGAGGAAATCTGATATCCCTTTTATCGATGAATCTAAAACCTGTATACATCGTTCCCAAGAATTTCTAGTGCAATAAACGCAGATGTCATCAGCATTTTGGATGATGGATGCTCCTGAGGGCAACGATTCCTCTATTTTAGAGACGTAAAGAGAGTATAATGTGGTACTGAGGATACAGCCCTGTGGCAGCCCTTTCCAGGTTATTCGAGGTGCAGAAAGCTTCCCATTTATCCTAACATAGATTGTGCGCTCCAAAAATAGCTTCATCAACACGAAAGCAAATCTAGGATGGAGACCCATCTGTATCAAGTTTTTATGCAGTAAGTGAAGGTTTACCCCATCATATGCAGCAGAAACGTCCAAAAAGGCAGCCATGGTGCTTTTGTTTTCAGTGAGGCTTTCTTGAATAGAACTTACAAGCACGGTGACAGCATCCATAGTTGAGCGGTTATTGCGAAAACCGAATTGGGAGGATGGTATTTTGCTGTTGTTCTCTGCCCACCATTGCAGCCGAGCTTTCAACAGTCTCTCAAAGGTTTTCATCATACAAGAGGCCAGACTAATCCCTCGGTATGATGCAGCTTCAGATGCTCGTTTGCCAGGTTTTTGTATAGGAACTACGATAAACTCAGACCATTCCTTCGGCAAGTCGCCCGTTTGCCAAAAGAAGTTGAAGAGTTCGAGGAGCTTTCTTTTATATATTACGGGTAGGTTCCTTATGATTTGGTACGATACGTCGTCTTTTCCCGGAGAAGTGTCGGTATTTGGTGATATGGCAGCTTCGAGTTCTTTCATTTCAAACGTTTTGGTCATTTTGTCTTCCTCAGGTGTGTTAGGATCTGGAGCTACGAGAGGTTGTTCAGCAGTAAAACAAGGTGCTAAATTTTCTGCAAACTCATCGACCCAGCCTCCTTCTTTGATTCGTTGTGCAGGCCGTTTCGAATTTCGAATAGCTCTTATTTGGCTCCATATCACTTTTATTGGTGTACTTCTGTTGAGGTTGGCGCAAAAATTTTGCCACGATATCCGTTGGCTGTCATTGAACACTTTCTCTGCTTCATCCGAGGCTTGCTTAGCATGCATGTACGTTGTGAAGCATTTATTATCATTATATGCCTTCACCATTTCTTTTCGTCTTTCATTTGCTTTCAAACATTCCGAGTTCCACCAAGGATTATTGTGAGTTTGGAATGTTGGGTGTGTTTGGGGTATAGATTTCTCGCATGCACCCTCAATTACCTTCATAAAACTGGAGTAGTCGATATTGGATAAGCTTAGTACATCCGATTCGCCAATTAGGTGGTTGTAGAATCTTTCCCAATTCGCTTGAGCCAACTTCCATCTTCTTGTGGGTATTATTGGTTCTACTGATACCGGTTCGTTCATTGATATAAGTGATGGCCAATGGTCGGATCCCATTGCGTCAGACAGG
Organism: Adelphocoris suturalis; assembly: GCA_030762985.1. Taxonomy (NCBI): domain Eukaryota; kingdom Metazoa; phylum Arthropoda; class Insecta; order Hemiptera; family Miridae; genus Adelphocoris; species Adelphocoris suturalis. The sequence continues at coordinate 151,442,609 of CM061040.1, read as the reverse complement.
ATACACCACTGCAACCTACTGGATATTTGACTTGAACAAAAGGTTATATCAATGGCAGATGTAATTTGTTGGTTCCTTGCAGGTATCAGGGTAGGAGATCCATCATTGAGAAAACATAAGTCATTCTCCATTGCTGCTTCCAACAGCCAACTCCCTTTATTATCTGTGTACGACGATCCTACTGCTTGTATGTGGCAATTCCAGTCCCCGGTAATAATGCATGGGCTCAAAAACGTTTGGAAGAAACGTTCCCACCTGTATTTTGAGACCAAGTTTCTATGGGAATTGTAAATGGAGACCACTGTAATAGTCAAGTTTGGATTCAGATGGAGTTTAGCTGCTACATACGAGACTCCATTTATGTTGTACGATGTTGATATTCGTTCGTACTTTACACCGGTTTTTATTATTAGTGCTACTCCTGTTCTTCCGTCGTTCCTATCTTGGCGTAAGATATCGTAGCCTCGAAGTGAGTACGTTCTTCCTGGTAAAAAGTAAGTTTCAGAGACTGCTATTGCAGTAGTGTCATTTTGAGTAAGATAGAGCTCTAAGCTGGGCTTATTGTGCACTAGAGATCTTGCATTCCATTGTAGAATGCGTAAATGATTATTGTTTTGTATTGTGTTAACCATGTCGATCATTTATAGATGTTAATAGTAGGTCGATGATATCCTGTTTCCAATGAGGGTTATTTTGGTATGATGGGGAGGGGCTGGGGTTACTAATGTTTTTGTTATCTATATTATCTCATCGACAGTGTTTGTCTGTTTTTCTTCTCGTAGGCTCCTCATACGCGTCTTTCTTGTAAAGTAATTATTATATTGTTCATTAGTTGCTGGGATTTGTGAGAGGCTTTCTGTAACGTCATTGATTGTTTCGTTATCATAAGTTTGATTTTGGATGTTCGGTCGTTTGTATGGCTGGGAGCGCGCATTTCGTTTGGGGCGTTTGTTAACGAATGTATTAGGCTCATTCACGTTTATGTTAACCAAAGGGGGGAATTCTTGGTCATCCTCTTCATCTCTAATCGCGTTTTGTAGGACATCATACTTATTTTTTACTATGGTTGAGTATGAGTCCGCTTTAACTTGGGCTCTCTTTTGTTTAAGTTTGTCCATATAAAGTGGACATATTTTATTATCTGCTCTATGTTCAGTACTTCTACAGTTTATACAAAGAGTTTTATCTTTTGCGGTACAGTTGTCGGAAGGGTGTTCCAAACCACAATTTATACACCGTGTTTTCCCTCTGCATTGATATTGAATATGTCCTATTCTGAAACATTTAGAACACTGTCGGATGGGTGGAACATATGGGTCCACTCGACATCTAGCACCGTATAGAGATACATATTTAGGTATTGATTGCGAGTCGAATACGATAAAGCATGTGGGTAGTTTCGAAATAGTTGCTACACCATTTGGATTTCGGTGTTGCTTAGTAAGTCGGCGAACGCGAACGATATCTATTTGCGATATCATTTCCTCTATAATTTCTTTATCTTCGATAGATGTATCGATTCCTCGTACTACCCCTGTTTTATACACAAGGAAATCGGGAATGTACGCTTTTAATTGTTTTTTCGGGAATACTTCGCTTTTTACTAAGTTGTTCGCAGCGGTTCCTGTTTTCAAATCAATCCTTATTCTATTGTTGCCTACGACTTTTATGTCTAATATGTCATGCTTTGGAATAGTATTTGACTGAAATAGCCATCGACCGAAAACCATGCTATGGGTATTTCCGAGATTGCCATCATCTCCTTCGACAAATACAAAAAATGGGCCTTTGTCTTCATCTCTGAATCTATTTTTGATCGAACGAGCCATGTATTCATTGTAGCTATTATTAACTTTAATGTCGCTATTGGATTTATTTCCAAAAGGTATGTTTGGTTTGGGTCTTGAACTACCGGTTGTATTCATTTCTACTTCGTTCTCTGTTGTCTGGGTAGGTATGGGGGGCGGGTCTGACCCACCCCCACTCTCGTCATCCATCGTGACTTATGAACCAATTTTTATAAGATTAAACTTCTATAAAGGTTTGTAAGTGATCGAAAGAATACAGATAAGAAAGATATCGCTACTTATCTGACGTGACCGCTAGCTGTCGCGATAAGGCCGGGCCGCGAGGTAACTCGGACACAGGTCTTCACTTGACGGATGTCAGGACTTCAGGTCTTCACTTGACGGATGCACAACAGTGCATGCTTGATGGAATCAAATGCACGGGATGAATAGCTCATTATGGCCTATAGGGGATTTTTTTTTAAATACTGCTTAGACATGCTGCAACATGGAGAACAAAAACCTGGTCCAAACCAGGACCTGCCCACGCGGAATTTTGCCTGCTCCTCCGGCACCAGCGTTTCCAACTCAACCTAAGTCTTCGGCCGCTCATCCAAAATGTTAGTAAACAAAGTTGCCAGAGTATTCAATAAAGCTATATCACGGTAGCATGAGGGCTCCATCTTGTCACCCTTCTTGAATAGGAGATGTAGCACCATATCACCCTGACCATCAGGGATCTCCCCATTCCTCATAACGTCGTTGAAAATTCGTAGCAGGTACTGTTTCCAGTAGTCAGGCAGGGTCTTTAGTTCGTCATTTGCAATAGCATCATCTCCCGTAGCTTTTTAAAGTTTGATTTTGGCCAACGCCCCGTCAAACTCCCTCATAGTTATTTCACAATCCAAACTGCTCACTCGGATCTCATTCGGAACCATCACGAACATTAAGCATTCATAGAGTGGGTAACTATAAGCAAAGAAGGACATCCATTAATCCAAGGGAATCGAGTTTGAATATACTTCACCTGTATTTTAGCTTCCTTATAGCACCCCAAAAGTTCCTGGATTGTGACTGTCATTGAGCTCGTCCTTTTGCCATAATATAGGGCCCTGGTCCGTCTCTTTAGTTCGTTGTAACACCGATTGTTTTCCTAGTAAGCCAGCAGAAGCTCCCTGGGGTACACCTTTCTTTGGTACTTTCTATAGGATTTCCGGACCAAATATCTGCAGGGCTTGCACTCGAGGTTGAACCAGGGTTGGTGAAAATTTTGCTTTGACTCACTTTAAACTCCCCCGCACTTCAGCTAACCCACCTCCCATACCAGGCCTCTCAATCGCTGTTCAGTACCTTACATTGGACATCAACTGTTTCAGCTTTCTCATTCAGAGTATATTACTTGTTATTATGCTCTGAAAATACCTTCAGGAGTTGAGAGTCCTTCACATAAATCTTACTCTTGGTAGCGACCAAGTTTGAGCAAGAAAATTCCTGAACTTCAGGTGAGCATCAATATAAGCTTCAGCAGGCAGCCCCAATAAAACCGACGTCGAGTGGTGATCCGAAATCAATTTGAAATCCTCCACAAACATATCAACAAGTACATATATTCCGCTGCAATATGGTTAATGCAAGTTAAGTCGACTACACTGCATTCTCCTCCCGCTCCAATACATGTAAAATTTGCGGAGCGATCAGAAGCTATTCGGCCATTACATATCATGCGGCCTAAATCCTCACATAGCTCACTTAAAAGTAACCCACACCTATCCTTTTCAGTCCAGTGATGTTCTGCTAGGCGTGAGATTACCATCACAGAGTAATTCTACATCTACCTCACCCAGCTCACCCACCCGAGCATTTAAGTCACTACCAAGCAACCATGTCGAGTGCGATGACATATCACTCTTCAGATGTAGCAGTTCCTCTCCTCAAATCACTTGTTACCTCATCATCAAGAAAAGGCAAACACACCAGCGGCAATAACAGAGAGTAGGAGAATCAGTTTGATCACTACCCATTGGAATTTTTTTTTTTTTTTTCCCCAATCCTCCGCTTGCTCTGCCATAACTGCAGCCTCTGGCAACAGATATAGCTCTGCAGGTAGTTTGGAGCAGGGAACTCTTGGGATTCATGCCGAGTCTCAACAAAGACAATAATGCCATGAGCATGCATTTAACTGAATATTTAAATCATTGTTAATATCTCTCATCTTACCATTGACATTGGAATAACAAGTGAGAAAATTTCAGAATCACTACCGTTGGATAGGTTTTATGGACTGGGAGTATCTAAAGTCACAAACCCTACGAACTCCCATGTTTCATTCGCGTGATTGGGTTACTTCTCATTTTCTCGTGAGAAGTTTTGCGTATATGCATCTATGAGGAGTAGAGCGTTGATATGCTTATTATTAGAAGTGAAGGATACTTGAGGTTCTCATTACGTCTTCAAATGAGTTCTTGTTGGATGGTAAATAATTGCGTCACAGATGAATGAAACGTTAGAAATAACAACCCAAGAGGTCGATGAGAACGTAATCCAGCGCTGTTACGTCACTTCTATCTACACAAGAAATTGTCTGGTTCTCTGTCTCTCCAGTTGGCCAGTTTCATTTGAATGTGAGCTGGAAGGGGTAGGTTGTAAAATCGTCAGAACACTGAGAATAGAGTCTGAGGTAAACTTACAAATAAACAGGTCGGTGGTCGAAGGAGGTGGTAGACAAAGGGGAATTTCGTTTGTATTGGGTGCCCCACAATTAAAAGACAATCTTTATTTTCCAGAGACACATAATATAAATCCCATCAGTCGTGCTACATCTTCTCGTCTATCGCAGTTTCGATATTTTTGAGGAGTTGCAGTTATCAGGAGGTTCCGTAATACAAGACAGGATGTTCCACAAAGCTCTTCCCGTTGGTGAATACGGTCAGTGGATCGTCGCCGTCATTGGTATGTTCTTTTCAGAGAATTGTATTCGGAAACTACGCGTTGGTTTACTGGTTAAAAAAGTCCTAGGTTATTTGAGTTGATATTACCAAACAAGCAGGTTAACTCCGATTGATAATATTAGAAATAAATTAATATTAATTACATAGATTTCTTGCGCTAAAAAGTATAATGCTCCGAGGAGAAAAAGGTTGTAAGTTGTTGTAGGAGACAAAGAACTCACTTGTAAATTAAATATGAATGAAATGTACAATGAAGCCAAGGTTGGAACAGAATGAACACAGAGAGCAGTTGTCGTTTCAAATCTGGGATTTTGGGAGTCCCATGGACGAGCAGCGTCAGACGGAACCCACTACCTTTTCAATGGTTGTTCATAATATAGATAGTTCCCAGTTTGAATTCATAAATATGATAATCGCCTAAAAAGAATAAATTCACGTTGCAAAAATACAAATATATCATAATTCAGACGAAACAAGAATTAGTTTGTACATGGTTGTGGAAATTTGATACCTACATATTCTGTTGTAATTTGAAGGACGATTGAAACACAGTGAAAACACCCCCAATTCCACACTATGTTTCAAAGTTCACTGAGAATGGTCTATGTTATGTTTCATATGTACGTTTTTCATAAACCTACATTTTTCAATTCAGATTTATTGAAATTATCCATCACTAGGTAACAGTTTTGGTTCAGAATTTCAAATAAACAGTTCTCTATTCCAAATTCCCTTCATGGCTTATGCTTGAATACGCAAATGATATTTTAACCCTGCGTCGATCACGTGGGAGCTAGAATAATAGTCGCCCACGTGGGGTCCACCAGGACCCCACTCACATTTCTGGCTGTGCCGCCCTGTTGTTGCATGGGACTAGCGTCAAAGCATCATGCAATCAATTCTGAGGTGTCTACGAGGATAGTCTCCTAATATCGTGTCTATGGTAGCAAAGTTGCAGCTTGTAGCTCCGAAATTACATGGACCAAAGAATTTCCTCGTCTAAGAAAACCAAAAACGCAGGAGAAAGGAATAAAAAGCAAAACGTTCAAGTCAGAACGAAATATAAACTTAAGTCAACTTTTTAGGCTAATAAACTTTAAGAAGGCCCATTGTTTTTCAATAAAATACGGAACTTCAGCCAACACAGAATTTTTTCGAAAATTGCCTTTTCATATTGCCTTTTTGCATAGTGCCTACGAAAGTGAGTTTACATTTAGTGAGCACCTCCGCTAATTTGTATGACGTGAACCAATTGTTTGCAGTCACATTGCGATTGGTATTTTTCATGTTTTCACAACAAAGAACTCGTCGGACACTGAGTCATCGTTGGGCAAGATTTCGTCCCCCACTTCACTGTCAACTAGTATGGACTAAAAACGACTGATTCAGATTCCCAGTTTTTTCCATGGTGCAAACAGGAGAACTAAGTAACCACTACGTATGAATGCTCAAACAATTGAAAATTAAGACAAAACATGTAAGTGAATTTGCCGAAATTTTTTTTTTTTCACGGAAGTCCACGTGGGGTCTACTCGGACCCCAACAACGATTTTCATCAAACAGAAATGAATTCAAAAGGTACACTATCCAGGGGGACCATTGCTACCTCGCCAACCTCTGGAGCAGTACTGAGTAGGAAGCTACTCGAGGAGCAGGCAGTGAGGGGCAAAGTGGCTATAAGGGAGGGGGGGAAAGGTGCGCATGGGGTCCACCTAGACCACACGTGGTCGACGTTGGGTTAAGAAACTAATAGTAAATAAACTCAATTTTTTGCGTATGCGCGCGTTGTGAGCGTAATTATTTGCGCACAATGTCAAATGATGGGCGATTTTCTCATGAAATGTAACTGGAACCTGAATCTGCAATAAAATGTTAAACAAATAATGGGTTTTGATTTGAAAAAAAGTCCCTACCTACCTAATTTAATAAAATAATGATATTAGTGTGCACTACGCACGTTTCGTGCATGAGCACAACGAAGAAGTGACTTGGGAAATTCTCGTTGATATTTAACGATTTATTCATAAAAAAATATTGTCCTTTTGCACCTAGCGATGATGCTCTTTGGTAACTCGACGGGCATTTAAATTTCCAATTTTTAACTAACTTGGTTGAACCTGATTATGACACTTTTGCAACATCTTTACTCTCTTCGAAATTTGAGAAGAAGGTAAAGACCGAAGAAAGGTAGAGTTTCGATACAAAATTGATTTTATAGTTCTAAATTGATCAATCAGGTCAAAAATAGTGTCTCTTGAGATCACATTGGAACTATATTTACTCATTATAATGATAGAATCATTTTCAAATATCTATCATCCACGAAGAGTTTTCGAAATATTACCTTCCTATTGAGCATCTTGGCTACAACTTTCTAAGAGCAGCTTTTGCGTTGTCGGGGAATAATCATTTTCAGTCAAAACCAACATCAAAGCCGGTTCTATCTTCTTTTGAGGCTTTTTTATTTATTTTATTTTTTATTCATTTATTTTTATTTTGTATTTTTATTTTTTAATGAAAACCGTCAGGAGAAAATGTTGCAGAACTTGTAATTCTTTTTCGCTTCTGAATCGACTAAGATTGCAAAATCATTGTGTTTTCTTTTGCGAGCCTCCATAATTCGAATTTTCTGGCGTTTCACGTTTTATACCCATCGACGGATTTTTCTGTCTGTGATACCCAGGATCCTATCTACTCCTGTAAATTCTACAATTTTCATTACTTCTGTGGCATTTTCAAGGCGTACGCTGCGTAAGATCTAGATTATTACGTGTAGAAATTAAAGCTAATGAAATAATATTCAGTTGTTGCTTTCTACGGTTGTTGTTCCGACGTGATCCGATGATGTCCAAGAACTCACGAAACTAACACGAAGCTATCCCCGTTCTGTGAACTCTCTGAAGGTAGAAATGCAATTTCGGATCTTCGTTCAGTCTCCATGGCCTCCGACACCACTCCCGTGAGAACGGATAAGAAGTTCCTTTCTAGCACTTTCATCCTCTTTCGAGTACTTAAAATGAAAATTGACTGATATTAGCATCAATTACTAATGTTATTGTACTGCTATCATAATAGTGTAATTGTTCCCATTGTTTTGGAAGAAAAATTGAACGAGTAAATTCACATACCTGTGCTGTAGTTCCTAGGCTATGTTGACGCAACTGCTGTCAGGCATTATCCTAGAGGATTATCCTCTGACAAGTAGTATGGATTTTCACTAATATGTACATGTGGCTATACCCTGGTCACGATAGGAGAGTCACATGGGTTCCAAGGGAAACTGTAGTGACCAGAACGTAAAAGACCCTACTTAGTGGTCTATGTAAACTCTGTAAATGAGTATTCGCTCAAACAGAAAATGGTAGTGAATGCATGTACCTACGAGTTGCCACATAATTGCAGGAAAATGGTTGCATTATCTGTTGCCCACTGCTCTCTTATTGAGGGAAAGGTATAGGTAACAAAAAATAATGTAGATAATGCAGTGGAAGTTCGTACTGCCTTCCGATCGAGCAGTATTCTTGACACCATTAGCTTCTGGTTAGGAGACGAACGCATCTTTGTGCGTACACATCAAATATTCTGTATACTATGTAAGTTGACGAATTTGTTGAATTCTTCTTCCATAACGAGTATAACAATTATGCAAATAACACAATTCATGACACAAGAAGCACGAAGATGTAATCCTGCTCTGATAGGGGGTTTTATCGTTACTTCGCTATCTCAATGCCGCGGAAAGGAATCACCATTGAAAGGGGGAACCCCTGGCCACGAGATTGATTGCTTAAGTGAGTGACCACTCGGAAACACTATCAATGAGATTACGTGGGACGTATATGCAGTAACTAGTGTAACTTGAATGAGTTACCGAGAAAATAGGGCTTCTCACGCCAGAGTTACCGCTGCGTCGTCGGGGAGGGTCAACTGAATATACAAGGAGTTGACAAATATCTCCGACGACTAGAAATGTTGGCAAATGGGGAGGTTTAGGCAACAATTGATACTAAAGGGGGAAAATCGTTACTTTAGTTACTTTGGTCGAGTTGTGGTTCTTGGGCGCGACTTTAAGGCTAATGTTGACTAGAGACAATATACGGGCACTCAGTGATTATCAACCAAAGTAACGGTAACACTTACCTTATCCTCTGGAAGGGCTACCTCGTCTGGTAGACGCTGCAGATCGTCGTCACTTTGCTGAAAAGGTTGTTTCCTAAAAGCGATACTCAAAGTGAGCCGAAGGGTCGAGGACTCTTATTGTTCCTAGTTATAATCACGGAAGGTGATTATACAAATAGTTGATATTGAAGTAAAAGTCATTACACCAGAATATCTCGCTGTTAGCAAATCGTACCATTACGTGACAAGGGAAGGCAGGGTTGTACGCTGAAGGAAATTTAGATGTTGGGTAATACATGTGTTTCTAAAAATCTTTCAATTCACAGTACAATACAACAGTACATACAGTACACTGAGAATTTGTTACTTTGGTGCTTTCGTTACTTCATTACTTGGGTCTGTCTGACCTTAAGACATCTCAACTGAACATCTAAAGAGGATCCAAACTGCTCTTTAATTAGGCAAAATAGGTTACTCAAATGATAAAACACAAAACATTACTCTGTTTGTTACTTTGTACAACACTTTAATGGAATGTTCTTACACATACAAGATCTCTTTGTATGATTATGAAAGTAAAAACATGAACTTATTCAAATAGATTTATAAAACAGAAAATCATTACTTTGTTACTTTTGCGTTAATTCACGCTGTCAATGGACACAAAACTTTAAAAAACTACCTGGTCAGCTCAGAAGATTAGGTGACTTGAAACACAAGAAAATCGTTACTTACCTAAGTAGTGAAACAAGAAATCATTACTTCTCAAATTAACAGCGGAAACATATCATACAATGACTATTTAGCCTGCTTAGACAACTGTGCGATTCACAATATAGAAAGTATTGCTCAATATGGTCAAACTAGAAATCGTTACTTCATTACTTATTACGTTACTTGAACTTGGACAATGGAAACGTGTTATCTACTGAGTATATGGTATTCTTAGAAGATTAGGCAAGTTGGAACAAGAAAATCGTTACTTTATATCATCAAACTCAAAATCGTTACTTCGTTACTTTTGGCATTACTTTACTCTGACTGGATTCGAATTATACTTCTTTCTTGCAAGAATCGATGCACAATACTGTGGACAAAAACGTTACTTTTCAGTAGTAACAAACTCTTCAACAGTTGTTACTCTTCACGGTAACAGGTCATGAAAACGTTACATTGCTGCTTTTATTCACAGAACTGAAACTCTGCTAATCTCTCTACTCACGCTACCATGTGCGTTATCTCTCAATAGAACTGACTTTTACCATATTGCTACTCCTAACTAGTAACCACAAAACGTTACTTCGTTACTTTAGATAGAAAATATAGAAGAAAAGATGAAGAAGTGTTACAAAATAAACTAAAGTGAGTAAAGACTATGGATTAAACTTCCTAGGGTCGGTACGGTAAACATTGAACTCTTACCTAGTTTCATTGGCCAAACTGGAGGAATAACTGGGGCGAGGAGATGGCTGGGAGCTCTGAGGTGGGCCGGCTCCCACTCCTAGTCTCAAGCGGTGATGGAGGGAGCTTCAATATGATGGCGTGCAGAGTCAGCTGTTTTGCTTGTATGTGAGATTCCATTTGGTGGGATACCATGGATAGGCGGCTGGTGTCAAGGCAATGGGTTTGCTGATACTCTTGAGAGGAGAGCCAGTGGTTATTTCTCCACTGAAATATAATTTGTATGCATTGAGTATTATATTTTCTTCAAGGGACATAGAGCCAATTCTATCTGTCATGTGCAGCGGCAGGATGAGGTCACTGGACTGCGTGGCGTCCATCAGGATCTGAACCTACTTGGCCATTTCATGGCACGAATTCCGAACATAGATCGAAGAGTGATCAATTAGGTAGCTGCTGAACGTACTCATCTCACCCACAGATACCTTTTTACTGCATTAGTTCGTGATGTTGAGTGTGAGAGACACAGAGGTGAGTTGTCCGCCAAAGCATGGACTTCTCAGAGGGTAGACCTTTTATCTGGGCGAGGCTCATGATGTTGTGCCTGAGAGTTGCGGGACTCTACGATGAACTGTGATATCGCTAGTCTGTGATGTATTTGTATCTGTCTAGTGACAGCTTTTTTCACTTGTAGTACTTACCTATATGTGTATTGATGAGCTAATGCCAGTTCGTCCCATTTAGGTTCAACTAGGTCCTCCTTTAGAATCGAGTTCCATGCATTGTCCCCTTTGATACTTTGTACAATTCTGCTAACACATACCCGGTCGGAATACTGCTTAAATTCAAGAAAAAATTAATTGATAAATAATAATAATAATAATCACTAAATTGAGGCAAAATTAACAACCATCATTAGGTTTTGGGATTTCCCATGTCTATAATGAATTAATTAAGTTTTATTTCTCAGTTTTCCATTTTCATTGTTTCAGCGGCACTTACTGGGCTGACTAGTGGCCAGGTCTACGGATGGCCTGCAGCAGCTATCCCGAAAATCATGAACGACACAGCGGGATTCAGATTGACACCAAGTCAGGTGGCAATCATGGTCACAACAATGTACGCTGGGAATATTCTCATTCCCATTCCGAGCGGAGCTCTCATGGACAGAATCGGAAGAAGAAACACCATAGCCTCAGCCCTGCTGATAGCTGTTGTTAGCTGGCTGATTATAGCATTTTTTGATGACTTTAACGCGATCCTGGTGGCAAGACTCCTTGCAGGTTTATTTTGTGGAATCGTTCATACAGTTGTGCCAGCATTTTTAGGTGAAGTGGTCGATCCAAACATAAGAGGATCTATGGGGGCCTTATTCGGATCAATGCTTTTTGTAGGAGTGTTGTATGAAAACCTAGCTGCCAATGCAGAATACCAGCCATTTATATTCATATCCGCAGTCCCACCGGCGATCTTATTTGTAGGCTTCTTGATGATACCTGAATCACCATATTACTATCTGAAGAAGGGGTTGCGCGAAGATGCTAAAGAGAGTGTCATTTGGTTAAAGGGGCATTGTAAAGATAAAGATTTGAACCTGCTTCAAGAAAAAGTGAAGGAACAGATGGAGATGAAAGGACGCTTCATTGACATATTCAAAAACCCAGCTTGCTTGAAAGCGTTCATCATAGTTGAGTTACTGTATGCGGTTCAGAGGTTTTCAGGAGCCACTTTCTTGAGCGCATATGCAACCGTTGTAATTCCAGAATCATGGATCTCTCCAGCCAACAGTTTCATGGTTATTCTTATTGTGTGGATTGTGACATCAATGTTAGCTAGTGGATTGATAGACAAATTCAATAGGAGAACACTCTTGGCGATTTCCTGTATTGGCTCTGGCGTAGCTATGTGTGCAGCAACAGTATGGTACTATCTGAGGGACTTCACAGAAATAGACACAACAACCACCAACTATTTGCCTCTCGTGTTCCTCATAATCTCCGGTACGTTTTATTGTGTGGGCATAGTCAGCATACCAATTATAATCCAAAGTGAACTCTTTCCAGTGAACTTGAAGAGCAAGGGGTCTGCATTAGCCTGTATCACAGCGAGCATAGTGTCGGGACTGGGAACTCAGTTCTTTTACGAAATCAACGATAACATTGGAATGTATTTCAACTTCCTTGTCATGGGTGTTGCACCTCTTATTTGTTTGATAATAATCTTCACCATAATGGTCGAAACCAAGGGAAAGTCTTTGGAAACTATCCAAGACATGCTGAATGGACGGCATTCATTACAGACTGTGACTGATTTCGAATAAATTGCTTGTCAATAAATAATTATGGCATCATAAAAAAAGTAAACATTTAGAGCAAATAGGACTATCAATATTCTGCAATAACAAATTTTTCACTTCTATTCTAAAGTGACAAAAACATGGATTTGTTATGACATAAGGTTTTGAGTGTTGATTCGTTCTTGTACTCTTGATGTGCGGTTAATGCTGTTTGGTTTCATGAGGTTTGTGGTATATCTGAATTCGAAACTAAAGTTTTTATAATGATCTCACTAGTTCTTATGATCGTAATGGGGTGGATCGATCCGCTTCCTGAGTACATTGCAGGATACAATCCGGAGATCATAAATTACGTATAATAAATTACAAATATCTCTATACATTCTTCTTCTAGAAATTTGTTTCCGCTAGTCAGTTAATGGGTATTTCGATGCACTGGAAACCGTCAAATATTTACATTTAAAACCTGTTTTTCAGGGTCATTACCTATATGAAACGAATATTTTATGTAACAAAGGATTATTAATTTCATGTGGCAAAATCTGTATATATAGGTACCTAATGATAGGGAGAGTAGTTCGTTATGCCCATTCTGTTATCTGCCACACCGTATAGGGGAAAGGTGTCTATAACCTACCACTCTTACCTGTTACCCAAAAACAGAAGATGATTCCGAATTCTCCGAAGCTTTCAAGGGCAAGAGCGCCCTTAGACTCAGTAACTGTGATAAGGGCCGAAAATTTTTTATTTTTGTTGGTCGAGAAGTTTGGGCAGTGCCACCATTCGATTGGGCGTGGAAAATTGTATTAAATTCTATTTCATACTAATTTTTTTACGTGACAAGTTAATTCTTGGTGAAAGCCCGTTGATACCCCTTCAAAACCATCGATTTTCCCCTTAAAAATCAAGTTTTTTTCCACTCAAACGTCGATTTCTCCACTAAGTTTCATCGTAACAATTCTTTTGGTGAAACCGTTAGAAAGCTGAGATTTCGGCGCAACTTTTAAATTCACACCCAAACATTCACACGCTGGATCACAGGGATCTATGAGCGGTTGAAAAAAGTTGTGATTTTCAAGATTTGAACAGTTTTCATCTTGATGTTCATTTTTCACACGATTTGCCTAATCGAAAAATTTTTGTATCCCGTTAGGGAAACAAGAGGTTTTCTTTCCTACGGTATCCTCAGATTTGAGAAAACTCCAAAAATTGGGGAGTTAGAGCCGTTTTTGTGACGTATGGTCAAAAACACGAAAAAAACTCTTAAAAGTAAAATAACTCGGAAACGAAGCCTCTAAAAAAAAAAAAAAAAAACGGAAGGTAGACCTACGGTTCTACACTCAGATCATTTAATAACGATTAACGTTTGTTTCGCCAAAATTTCCGTCAATCGAAACTTTGGGCAGCTGTAACATCATGAGATTTTAAATTTTCGGATGCAGATGATTGCAACTCTTTGAGTTGATCCTTTTTCTTAGCTCTGTACGCTTTGTGTTGTTTTGAAGAGGTCGTATCGGGAGTTACGGAATTTCTCTTGATTTCTCGATATCGTTTGGCTCTCTCGGCAGCCGTAGCATCATGAGAATGTGATTCGAGTTTCTTGCGATCTCGATATCGTTTAGCTCGTCCGGCAGCTGTAACGTCGTAACGTTTTCCCGCACTTCATTTATATCTGCAGGCATTACGACACTATTTTTCTAGCCTCTTTATTTATATCGTTTTGTGACGCTCGCAACCACCATAGTCACGTGAAGCTCGCAACCAACATAGTAACGTGATATAATTTCGATGGTGCAATTTCGATTGTGATGTGACGCTCAAAAACCCCACCGTGACGTGACGAAAACAAATGGAAACGTCCTGTTAATCATTATTAAATGATAAAAAGTCTACTAGGCACTTTTCATCGGAAATTAGTTGTAGAATCGACACTTAGATGTAACACCCCGTTTATGCATGTGTTAACGAGTAGAAAAAAGGAAATGATCAAAACTCACCTGTAAGGGGAGAAGTAACTCTTAAATCACGAAATATAAACTTTACCTCTTTAGCGGCACAATTTTGTTTACTAGAAGCAGTCTTCAACCACTGGCGCTCTGTGACTCTGCTTTCGACAAAATACTGGGGTGGTAAAATATATTAACCTTCCCCCTATGTAGGTACATATGGTTATATAGTAGTAGACATGTTAGTGGTTATTCGATTTAACATCACAATTGACCCTGCCACCAAGAGCTATAATTCCTAACCCGGATGTAATTCAGAGAGCTCATATTGAATTACTACAGGTCTAGTAATTATATCAGAATATTAGACTGAATTAACTTTAATGCATATACACAAAAATAAGGTTTTAGTTCTCCCAGCTGATTTTGAATGTATATTCATAAGGTATTAGGGCTCATTACACCTTAAAATTACATTTGAAGTCTGCTCATGAGATAGGCCCGACATTTTTCAAATTCTGCCCGGAAGGGAACAAGAGCATATGGAAGAAGAACACTATTCAGGGTCAAATACTGGCTGAATGCAAAATAAGTTGAGAAGAGACTAAAATCCGCCAATTTTTGTATTTTATTTCGTTTTTAGTTTTGTAAGAGTGTTGAGTTGGACTTTAATATTGTGTACATAAAACTTAGGTCTTAATGTTGTTTGATAACAAAGTGAGTGCAAAACCGGAATGCATTGCAAAATATATACATTTTTTTAAAGTCATTGATTATAATTTTTTGACCTCATCTCCATGTTACCAGTGTTTTATTATATAGCTCTAAGAGGAGCAAGATATGTGAATATGAGAAGAAATATATATTACCAAGTACCTTCATGAATTGAGATGGAGCTACTTATCCTCTAAAATCTACATCAAGAATAAAATTTTAATTGGTTATCTGAAGGGTCACAAATATTGTATTTTTGCAATGTTTTGTATCAAGAATATTAAGACTATTATCACTTCTAAATTTCATTTATTTAGCACTTAAATAAAAAAATTGCATTCCACATGTGAATACTTGAAAGCTGCACCGTACAATCACACTGATCTTGATTTAAGTGGCCTCCAGTCTTTCCCTTTTTTCTAGTTCGGTAATTTTCTTCAGAAGCCTCATCAGTAGTTGAGCGAGGTTCATGTTGGGCACATCCTCAGACGGTTGTGTCTCGAGAATGGGTGGAAAATTAATGCAAAATCCTCAGCAGGCCCGTAGAATCTAATGAATCGAATACTTTCTCATATGAGGCAAAACGCTGAAGTCCTGAAAGGTATTGAAAGGATCCCACATCAGTAAGGATGTTTGCAGGAGGAGGCTGGATGTATAATAGTGGATAGCTTTATTTCCAAGTACTCGTAATTGAAATGCCAATTATTCTGCCCTTTCATTAGGAAAGTTTTTGAGATAACAATTAATGAAAAGCAAAAATCTACCTCAAATGTTGCGTCTTGGGATTCATTCAAAGTGGTGCTAAAATCATAGTTGTCTCCCAGGCCAGTGTGGATAGCTTCATTTTCAAGTACTCGTAATTGAATTGTCAATTTTCTGCCCTTTCATTAGAAAAGTTTTTGAGATAACAATGAAAGGAAAAAAATCTACCTCAAATGTTGCGTCTTGGGATTCATTCAAAGTGGTGCTAAAATCATAGGTGTGTCCCAAGCCAGTGTGTGAAACTTTGTTGGAAAGTCAATGAAAAGTCCAATTTCGTAAGCCTTCGTAAACTGGTGCTGGTTCGTAAATCTTAACGGAATTGGGTAGTATATATTTTTAAATTTTTCAAAACCCTTTTCGTGAATATTTTGTCTGTTTTTGAAAAAAAATGGATTTAAGAAATTTTTATTAATTGTTGAAAGCAAGAAAGTGCTCTTTCACATCCTTCTCATAAGCAAAGGGCATTAGAAACCACTTCCTCAAATGTTGCGTCTTGGGATTCATTCAAAGTGGTGGTAAAATCATAGGTGTGTCCCAGACCAGTGTGTGAAATTTTGTTGGAAAGTCAATGAAAAGTCAAATTTCGTAAGCCTTCGTAAACTGATGCTGGTTCGTAAATCTTAACTAAATTGGGTAGTATATTTTTTTACCTTTTTCAAAACCCTTTTCGAGAATATTTTGTCTATTTTTGAAATAAATAAATAAATAAATAAAAATGGATTTGAGAATTTGTTATTAATTGTTGAATGCAAGAAAGTGCTCTTTCACATCCTTCTCATTAGCATGGGGCATTAAAAACCACTTCCTCATTAACGTACTCCTAATCGAAATTCCGTACAAAAATAAGAAGTAAAAACTATCCAAATCAACTCTTCAATTAAACTACCAAGGTAGCAAAAAATGTTTACTTTTTTAATCAAAATTGCTTTAAACGACTTTTTTTTCTTTATACTACTTTTTTTTGCTTCGAAAAGAAATTTACCTTATCTCGTTGTAGACCTCCTTTATTTATTTTGGTTCAATTGCTCCATATCGTAAAAGTTCAAAAATTCGATGCAAATCCCAAGGATCATCCTAGGTGGCCTCTTATTAAAATCGTCATTCGAGGTTCAATAATAGCTGAGCCTATGAAAACAATAAACATTGAAATCACTCTAAACCACAATTTCTCGCCAGCTAAATTCAGATGGTACCTAATTGACAGTCAAACGTTAACGAATTTTAATTGTTTATCGTTACCGCTGCGCATTAACGCGAAATTCTTGTCACATCCTTAACATCCACAATTTCCTACCGATTTTGGCGAAATATTCAAATCCACTGGGTTAAAAGTTAGGGAGTTAAAAGTGGGACCATACGAAATAAATCGTTGTTGAATCAATATAAATATAGGGCATGTGCAAACCTAAAATCCTCTAAATGCCAAATGCGACTCAACGGCCCAATTTCGCTCAAAAATAGAGGACTAAGTTCAAAAATGAAAGTCTTACTTAACGATCCAGTTTCCATCAAGTTTCTTCATAATTTCATTTATCGGATGAATGGAACAGTGCAACACACTGCAATCTGATATTCATTTCGACGCTATGGCTGGAGTCGCTTAAAACTATAAGAAATGAAATATCACTCATGGCATTGTACTGTGAAATGCATGGTACACTGTTCAGTTCAATGTCAGTTGTTTGCGTCTTGTCCCTGTTGTTCTCGAAGCAATTAGCAGTACACCAATCCTCTATGGACAAAGCAAGATCCTGAGAATTCTGATAAAGATTCATTTAAGTACACAATTATTGTTCTATAATAGCGTCCACAATGTTTTACAAACAATATGTCACCCTTAATATAATGTGTAATTAATATAATTTATGACAGAAGGCAAAACCCCGAATCTAATTTGAAGAAATATACTTGGAAACCTAGACGTTTTAGCCCATTATTGAATAATTAATTGACTGTATCATTTTTGGCGTGTAACACGCTTTTACCAAGACCTTAAAGTGAGAATGTGACATCAAAAGTCACGATAAAAAGATACTAAAGTAGCGGCGGATCTAATTGCTATGGTATAGAACCTACGAAGCTGAAATTTGAAATGGAGAACCCTTCGTACGTCTAGAAACGAATCATTAAGTCTACAGCCCTCCAGATTAGCTGAGTGGGATCCGGAGCTAAGTTCGTCGCCGTTCGACCTATGAAGCTGAAATTCGAAATGGAGTATGTTCCACGTTCTTAAAATGTTTAGCCGAGGCTCAAGGAGAAAGAAAAAAGTGAATATGGGGTACCCCCAACGAGGTCAAGGGACGGAGCCCCTTGCGAGGCACGCAGCGCCGAGTTTTGAGTCTACTCCATCTACTTCTGATACTGATACTACTTTGCTATTGATTCTGATCCATAATCTTATAATGCACAAATGCAAAAGAACAAGTGTTTAACAATGTACACCATCATGAACCGTTTTGGATTTGATTGTCGAGGCCAAAGTGATCAACGATTTTTGCTTTACAGTCGTTTGGTTGGGTCTAACACAAGTGGTTACCGAAACTACTTAATTGGCAAAACAAAAGCCCATAATTTAGGTATTTTTCCTTCATTATTCTTCGACTTTATCTGATTGAGTTAAGAAAGGAAAACGCTGTAAATGATTACGCCAAGGTTTATTATTATTATTATTTTGGAGACAACCCGATATCCCTTCTACGCAGAACACTTGCCTATAATAACTGTTATTCGAAGTCAATCATGCTATCATTATCTGAATATAACTATATGAATATTCATGCAGACGCCTACTGGTGAGAAGTTAATTAGATTGAATGGAACACCTACACTTCACTAGTCCTTCAGTATTCAACAAGAGCTGGTATTTGAGTACAATAGTACATTAGAATTTGAGTATATCGGCATCAACCTTGGCACCCACCAACTGAAACGTACGCTGCACTGGGACATCTAAGGTTGACCAAAGAAATAATAAACTTGACTTCCTTGTGAGCATTACATTGGAATTAAATAAACGAATTTCGTAGTTCATAAGGTGATTTGTACTGCACTGATTTACTTTTGCGTTGATGATATTTTTTCCTGTCAATGTTCAAGCCCATAGAAGACATTTTCTTTGAAGGATTGTCTATAGAATAATTCTACCACTTAGGGTTAACTGAAATTTATGCGGTCGATTCAGAACAACTAGACCTTAACGATGATTTTTTATCCAAGTTTCATCAAATCGGTTCAGTAGGTTCAGAGAAAAGCTCCGAACGGCTCACAGTAGTGGACAAAATTATTTTATGAGCTATTCTTATAGGGAACTTTGCGCTAATTCCGAATATTCACCATGTCCTTATAGCTAATTCGACCCGAGAAATCGATTTTTGACAATTTTTCTCACTTTTTGACCATTGGAACTGACCTAAATTTTTTTCGTACGATAAAAAGTTGTAGGGGAAGGAATCCTGCATTGAATGAGACCACTGCCAGCTCTCTAACCCTCTTCCTCGATTTTTGGCGATTTCTCAAAGTTTTCGTAAACTACTCACTTGTTAGGGATTTCCACAAAACATATTAAATTCGTTTTTCCGAAATCAATTTTTTGACCCAGTATTTGACAGCCACATTTTGTGTTGTACGTGTGATTGACACCTTATGATTGACACAACAGTTCCTCTGCAATAAATTAATGACTCCTTGTATCAACAAAACATTTTATTTCAACATTTTACAAATGATTTGAGCATTTGAACTGACACAGTTTTATTAATCAAAACATAAAATTAATATGAGTATTCATAAAAACAAAGTTGAAAATATCACCGAAAGTTTAATCACAAAATAGGTACAATGTTTTCTTGATACTATAGGCACAGTACGATTCTGATGGTAAACTAGCAGCTTGTGAGTTGCAATGTATTTACATAAATATAAAAAATAAACAACAAGTGACAAGAACGAATAGAGATCTATATTTACAGCACTTTACTAGCACATGACAGCACTATTTATCAATCACTGAAGGGAGCGTCAGTTTGGGAACTAGTAATTGACATTTACATTTTCACATGTTATCTTTGATTATTTCCAAAAAAATGATCGGATAAATGCATGCTACACAAAAAAATGATTGAGAAAACTATGGAAACAATCGCATTTGAAATAGTGGAGGGCATGGTGAAGCAGAATAGAACGCTTACTTCCCTAGCAAAATCACAAGAAACAGCATCAAAGATATTACAACACCATGTTCTGATGGGTGACCTTCTCCTGAATTTAAAAAAAAAAAAAAAAAAAAAAAAAAAAAACACACCTGAAGCCTTTATACTTTACTGAGAAGGCATTTTGCCTCACGATTCAAATGGATCAATCCAGTAAAAAACTTTTGAATGTCTTATTATTAAAACTTCTTGGTTAAATGTCAATCAGTGGTCCCTCCACCCTAAGTGTTGATTTGGGAAAAATAATTTCGATTTTTCTGTGAACCATTAAGTCTACTTAACACATTTATAAGAAATCAATCGATTGCACTTGGTTGCGGTTTTTTTTTTCTGTAAGGTGGAATTGATAAAACGGAGCAAGACCTGAGTTTGAAACACCATAACTCCCTCTTTTTCAGATGCTTTTTTTAAATTTTATTTATTTTTCTATTTTTATTTTTTTATTTATTTATTTTATTTATTTTTATATTTTTATTTTATTTTTTTATATATATTTTTTGACATGGATATGTCTTTTCGCTGGGAGTCAAGGAATTTTTCGCGACACTTTTTTTTTTTTTGACATTGATATGTCTTTTGGCTGGGGGTCAAGGAATTTTTCGCGACACTTTTTTTTTTTGACATTGATATGTCTTTTGGCTGGGGGTCAAGGAATTTTTCGCGACACTTTTTTTTCCGACCGACACTTTTTTTCCCGACCGGCACATTTTCTATTGATTTTCACGTACAACCAAGGCGTTACTAGGGAAGAGTAACTCCCATAGTTTTCATAGTAGGAAAATCGTTCGCCACTTTTTTTAATGCTCTCATTTTTCAACGACATTTCATTACCTCTAAGCCATTGTAGTGTCAAGGAATGCTGATTTATTACTCTAAGTTAAAAATTAATATTGTTTTGTAACCATAATGGAATAATCTGGTGAAAAGAAGGCACTACATGGTTGGTATACAATTGAGTAGTAGGTACCAACTGGTAAGCAGTAGGTACCAGACATATCCTTATGCGTGTTCCTTTGTGCTAACTATTTTTAGTTCAATTGGTGTAGAATTAAATCATCTTCAATTTTTATTACGAGAAATTTGGTTAATTACATTTTGCTCAGCAATTTTGCAAAAATCGGTACTTTTCTGTTAACAGAAACTTTGAAGTTCCGTATTTACCTCATTTCTCATTTTTCAATAAATTTTCTAAACAAGTTGTTCAATTGACGCAGAACTTAATATTCTACAACTTTACTATGTAGCAAACAATTTTTTAATCAGTCCCTCACACAACTACTCAGCAAATTATGTTTAAAAAACGTGTTTTTTAACGGGTTTTCTATGAAAACCACTTTAATGAGTGTTTTTAGGTTTAGGGACATGGGGTATATTCGGAATCAGAGCAGAATTTCCTATCAGAACAGATCATAAAATAATTTTGTGCACCTTGCATCGGTTTCTTTTGGCCTGGTGCGGTGTACTTCGAACGATTTTTTTTTCCTTTTTTATTTGTTTTTTGCATTGTGAACGTAACCCAACGAATTTCGGGCGACGGGAGGGGGGGGGGGGGGGTAATATTTTTTCTTCTCAGTCGGTTACAAACCAAAATAATTCATGAAGAACGTTGACTCACATACCTACTTACTAAAAACGGTACACTAATATTTTCGCTTTACTGCCGTTAACTTCATGCTGACCATACATGTAAAACGATTTCAATCAATCACAGGGAACTAACCCACATGTTCGTTTCGAGCAAAACACGCCCAAAGATTTTCCTGGTTCTTTAATTACTGTTACCTGATGAGATTAAAATTTTACATTCTACACCATCTTTATTATAATTTATTCGTCGACTCCCTCATTACTTTGAAAATTCGATTCATCGACAATTTACCGTTATACAGGCTAATTTTTCGGTTGATTCCATTTTGCTTTATTGACTAATTGACGAAATTTATTAAGAAAAAAAGAATGGAACCCAATTGTATTTTATGTACTTTATGTTTTTTTTCATTTAGCAAAATATTAGTCTATTAAATTGTTATAAGGGTTGCTCAGCATCCCCTTCATTTAGTGTCGCTCAAACATAGTGCTAAGTAAGTAAAAGTGATGGCACTTAGAGACGTAGATTGAAGTCGGCCAAACGTATCCACGCCGTACAATAAATCCAAGTTGAATAATGGGGGAAGCCGAGAGGAAATTGCAACGGAAATTGAGTTAGAGGAGCTTTTAATCGTTTGGGAGGGCGGTTGAGTCGTATTTAGTGACGTCATTCGTAATTAGTGAGATCCTCTTAGACACCAATCAGGGTGAGGATCCTCCAGCTCTCATTTACTACGGACGGCCCTCCATTATACCCGCCGACCCCACAAAATCAAGCGACGAACCGGGTTGTACGTCCACTAGTTCTTTATTGGTCTCGAAACCCACATCAATATGACAACGAGACATTTTCACGATGAATACTTCCTAAATAAACTGCATGATAGACATTGGATTCCAACAAGTTGTGTAAGTATGAACTTCTGTATCAGTTGATATCAAGGTTACCATAGGCCTCGTGCACATCAATCTCAAAGTTCGCAATGGCGGCTAGCGAAAATATGACTAGCTGGTTCAATTTCGCTTCCTCACTACCAAAAGTAGGGAAGCATTTTGTTCGTGATAGAGGTCGAAAAAATTGGTGCCCTCCAAAATCAAAATGACCACTTACTTCTTGCGTTTCAGAGCTTGTTGATCAATTTTGGTTCTGTGTCTGTCTCTGTCTGCCTGTGGTAAATCACTGTCACGCCCAAAACTGTACCAAGTTTCTGTCCGATTCGGATGAAATTTTCTGGGAATGTGCGCGTTAACTCTTCGACGGTTTAATTTTCAAAGCCGTCGGATCAACAGTTGCTTGTGCGCATGCGCAAAAGTGAATTTATCATAACGTCGATTTCTCATCATTAGGTAGTTGGTCAGATTTCGTTCAAACTCGGTAGGTACCTAGGTAATTTCATAAACGTTGTGGAATGATGCCCTATGAATTATATCACGATTGGTACTGTAATAACAATTCCGCATGCGTGAAACTAATATCGATTCACACACGCCAAACTCCCATTATAATTGAAGGATTTCGATAAAATTTTCAGGGATCGTGTGGTGTAGCTCCTGGAAAATCCCCTATTGCCGTCACATAAATCGTAGTGAGTGCGCGTGCGCAATCGGTAGTTTATTATAACGTCGATTTTTAATTTATTATAACGTCCGATTTTGTTCAAATTCGGGGAGTAGATGGGTTTATGTTCCAGGAAAACACACACACACACACACAGGTATATATATATATATATATATATATATATATATATATATACCTCGAAGCGGCAGTTTAAATAGCAGTTTGAAGAAACGAAAATAATAACACAGCTCACTAGGGAGAAAATTTCGTTTCAAAATAGGTATATCAAAAAAAGATTACATATTCCCCCTCTATAAAAATAAACATTTTAAATTAAAATTTACCTTCTATGAACTAATGAGTCTGGGGTTGATCTTTAGGTACGTAAGTTTTCACGCTGATTCGAATGGAAGGGGGGGGGGGGGGACTCGTTAACAAGAAAGCTTTTTTTTTTATTTGGATTTTATGCAGTTCTAGATGTAGGTACTCTAAGAGTTCCCTTAGTTTGTACGTTTCTTCCTTATAGTGAAGTAGAAGGACTGTCAGCACTTGAAGTTAGTACAATTTTCAACTATTCATTGTTTGCTATTATTAGTCTATAAAAGGCTTGATGTCGCAATAACGAACACTCCTTCATGACTAACTTTGGAACAACTACAGAAACGTAATTTCTTATTATGATGGGTACTTCAAGGTTTAATTAGGGAAATAGTACTGAAGTAGGTAACTACCTATCTCTACGGAGGTAATAAATAGTAAGAGAAAGTTGCATCCTGTTTGGAGTATGTAAGTGACTGTGTCAGTGACTGTGGTAAAATGTTTAGAGAAATAATTATAATGGAATGGATTGCAAAGCGATTTTAATACTTCAAGATAAGTAAAATATTACATAAAAAACCTTAACTCTTATGAGTCATAGAATTTGTACATTTACAACAATAACAAACGCTATCACATTTTTATAAATACTATTAAAAAATATCATTCATTTCATTAATTTTCATTCATTCATTAACAACATTCAATTCATGAAATTCACCACTTTCAAACGACAAAATGAAGTATTTTTCAGTGATAGTAATAATTGCTCCATTTTTCCTTTAAGAGCCCTAGAGTTGACATTTCCATTCTAGGCCTGGAGCTCGTTGAATTTTTCTATTATACAACGGATTGTAATAATTATTGTTGATAATATTAATGAGGAACGAAGTTTCTTCCTCATTATGTTAAATGACAAAATAACCGGTATCACATTATGAGTTGCGGGCTTGTTGAATATTTGCAATAATTCTTGAGAGATGCCTACTATCAACGAATACGTACCACAAAAATATTCGGTACATACCTAGGTGTTACACTAGTTTTCAAACGCTTACTCGCACGAATCTATTTTTCTACCAGTTTTTATAACCTAGTTACTAGGAACTTACGAGTTTGGGGTCAGTTTTTAACTATTTTTCCTCGCTGAATTGAATAGTAACACTTGCAGAACCCTCTAATTCCGTTATAACCGAATTTCACACATTTTTGCTTATTTGGTATGCTCACTTCTTTTTTTTAATTTAAGTGTAAATTCTCGTAAGTAGAAATAACTGTTCACAGATGCTACGCAGGCATACTGATATCACCTCTAACGGAGATTAGTAAAGTGTAACTGGTCGGATTGCGGGGGTTTTTGCTCGTACGATTTGAACTCGAAAATTTCTTTGGTGAAAGGCGATGAGCTGGAATCCTAGAATCATCGTTAGTTTTCAATCTTTTCGAGCAAACTCGTTTATGTTTTTGGTGAAATTGACCCCTAGGAGGTAACTCGTTATTTTATCTTTATTTTTGAGTAGAAATAGAGGATAAGTGCATGTTTAAAATATATTCGGACTACATATGTACCGATGTTACTCGTGTAAGATACAGCAGAAACTCTTGTTAAGTAACCATTGTTACTATTACCTACATAATGTGTCTAATTCATTTGAAAAGATAATGCCTAATTACCGCCACGTTCTTCAATAACAGACTTGAACTGGGAATGCCCCGCCTTCACGCTCACCTGACCGATTTTGCGAATTTAGTAGAACATTTGTTGTAGAATAATGCTTATCAAGAGGATGGGAAGAACAGCTGATTTTGGCAGATAAGTCAGGTGAACAGGCTTTAAAAGACTAGTGGCGAAGGCGTGGCAGTGGGTGGTGTGGGGCAGTGGAGGTGGCATTTTCAGCTCCACTCTGAATTCGATGGACACGGTGCTGTATAAGGCATTCTCTTCTAGGTACAACTCTACCGAAGCGATGAGGTAACACTATGGTATCCCAGCAATTCGAAATTCCTTCAGAAACTTTTCAGTATTTTCTGATACTATTGCGGGATATCCTACATTTTCTTTCGAATTCAAGAAAACGTTACCGATCTCTCCTCCAACACATCCGAACCCCGAGTTATGTGGACTGTTGGCGTCAAAATATACGCCCTTTGAAGAAATACTGAAGAATTAAAGCTATCTTTGCTTGAATATTTGGAGCATCATCCCATATGAGCTAAATTTTCTGTATCTTAAATTATCATAATAGGTGTTATACTTATACATGAATGAAGCGCGAATTACAACAATGCAAGGAATACAGAAGCAACGAAGTGGACGATAACAACTGTCACTAGATAA
Organism: Adelphocoris suturalis; assembly: GCA_030762985.1. Classification (NCBI taxonomy): domain Eukaryota; kingdom Metazoa; phylum Arthropoda; class Insecta; order Hemiptera; family Miridae; genus Adelphocoris; species Adelphocoris suturalis. The sequence continues at coordinate 151,416,624 of CM061040.1, read as the reverse complement.
TGATGTCTTCAAGCTAAGTAGAAACTTCATTACATTTATAAGTCGTATTAGTTGATGTAAATTTCCATATCCAAAATTTTACAACATTTAACTACCTCTTAAGGCCATTTAGGATGTCCTGTATATCTTCTAATGTTTTTCCTTTTGTTTCAATCATCACGGTAAATATGAATATAATACAACACAGCGGAGCTATTGCCATAATCAGAAAATTGAAATAAACCCCAATATGACTGTTGATTGGATAAACTAACTGAGAGACTCCGCCTGAAACAAGGTTTGCAGTAATGCAGGCGCAAGCAGAACCTACGCTTTTCAAATTGACTGGGAACACCTCAGATTGGATGATTGAGGGTATGCTGACGATTCCCATAGAATAGAATAAACCTGAGATAACCATTAGCACTAGTGGCAACCAATTAGTAGATGATGTATCAATAGTTGTGAAGTCTCTCATGTAATACCAAGCTGATGCAACAAACATAGTCAGACCCGAACCCAAACATGATATTGCTAACAAGGTACGTCTGTTAAATTTGTCCATTATAATGCTGGATGGGAACGACCCAATGATCCAGACTATAGTCAGCACAAGGAAGCTGTTCTGAGGTGAAACCCAAGACTCAGGAACCAGCACCGTACTATAAGCAAATAAAATAGTAGCTCCTGAGCACCTCTGTACTGCCAGCAAGAATTCTACTATAAAAAAAGCTTTACGGCTAGCTGCTGTTTTGAATAGGTCTAAGAAGCTACCTTTAATTGCCATCTGCTCCTTAACTTTTGCTTGAATTACATCCAAATCTTCATCATTGCAACTTCCCTTCAACCAAACAATGCTGTTCTTAGCATCCTTACGTAGGCCTTTTCTTAAGTAGTAATACGGGGATTCTGGTATAAAAAGCAAACCAATAAACAGAGCAACTGGTGGTATGGACGACATGACAATAAATACTCGGTAGCTGAAATTGGACACAAGGCTCTCATAGAGTGCTCCTATATACAGCATTACTCCCATTAGAGCCCCGACAGAACCTCTGATTTTGGGGTCCACCACTTCACCTACGAAGGCAGGACCGACAGTGTAAATAGTGCCAGACCATAATCCCATGAGCACCCTAGCAATGTAAATTGCCACAACATTAGACGTTAATGCAAGTATGATCCACGCGGCTATGGCAAGAAGAAGCCCAATCCTTAGAGTATTTCGCCTGCCAATCCGATCCATGAGTGCTCCACTTGGTACAGGGCTGAGGATGTTTCCAAGGTATGTTATTGTAATCATTCCAGCTGTTTCAGATTTCGTCAAGGTGAACCCAGCAGAACCATCAAGAATCATTGGCTGCGCTGCCCCTGCCCAAGCGAAGATTTGGCCACTTGTCAATATGCAGACCGTTGCTGTGAACAAAGAATAATCAAGTTGAACCAATTTTATAAAATATATGTAACAAAACAAATGTATGACAAAACGAATGTAACAAAACAAAATATATAAAACAAATGAGTATTCAATTGTCAATCCATTTCTAAGTGTGTTACAGTTTTATATTGTGATAATTTTATGATGGAATCCCACTGCTAGATGCAATACATATAAGAACCCAAATATGGGAATACGTGAAATCTGAAGCTAACTGTCTTTCATTGATTGTTATTTTAAATAATAAAAGTTTGTATTGGAGCCCCTGGTTGTCTGTTTGGTGTCCGCAAATCCTTAAAACAAGCTTTCTTTCTACAGTTTTTTTTCGATTTTGAGGAAATTTTCAAGGTTCGTGCGGTAGCCCCTAGCTAATCTCCGATCAATTCCGTTTTCTTCGTCTTCTTCTTCTTCTTTGGTGCTGCCATTATGAACCTTTCCCACCTCTACTATGTTCCGCCAAACAACTTGATTCCTAGCTGCTGTCCTCCATGCTCTTTGCCCAACGGTTCCAGGTCACCCTCAACTCCATCTAAACATCTGACCTCCGGTTGACCCCAACCTGTCTGCCTTCAAGGAACACCCCATAAGTTTTCTCGAGATCGCTACGTCTGCTATTCGAACCACATGACCAGCCCATCAAAGTCTGCCAGATTTAAAAACGCGGAGGATCGCCATATGGCTCATACGATTTCTCATTGAAACGGCGTCTCCATCTTCCTCTTCCACAAATAAGGCAGTGAATCTCAGCAAAACTATACGTACAAATTTATTGGGCTGTTCAGTGTCATTTTTTTATAGAGGCTATGTTTCAGAGGCATAGGTTAGCACTGGACTCACCAGTACTTTATAAAGAGTGAACTTGGTGGCACTGGAGAGAAGGCTGGAAACCTGAAGAGACTGATCATTGCAAAGTAACTGTTTGCAGCCATTTATTGCAGTTTGATCTCTGTAGATGTGACATTTCTGCATGTCACCTTAGAGCCAAGCTATTTTAACTCACATACATTGTCAAAATGATATCCATCCAGGGTCACCTGAGAAGGTGTATTTTCTCTTGGGCTGGTCCTGCTGCCATACACATGGTTTTTGTCTTATTTATCACAAGTCCCATATCCTGGCTTGCTCTTTAAAGTGCGATGAATGCTGTCTCCATATCTGGCTTTGCTCTGGCAATGATATCAGTACTATCCTCAAATGATTTAAGCTGCACACTTCTTTGGAAAATCGTACCTCCTAATTGGAGGAATGCTTCAAGAATGACCTAAAAAAATAATAGAAGTAAAGTGAACTAAAATTGCAGGTCAGAGCTTTTTGTCTGACTGCCTTTGGCGTCGCGGACGTCATCAGCTGTCCTCCAAATGGAGGATCAGAATTCATTTTGATGATTTAGCTTGAAGCTACGCATTGCGTCGCCCCCTTGAGTAGAGAGGGGTTTGCCGTAGAGAAGCTTGAAAACTACTTGGACGGGAGATCGTTACCTGGGCGGTCACCCATCTTTGAATTTATCACATACATGCCTGTGGTGTGCCTCACCCCTTCGTCTTGTTCTCTAGGCTTGGAGACTCCCACCAAGTTAATTACTATTTATGAGCGGAGGGCCCACAATTTTGAACGGAGATCATCCGCAATATTGGATTTAACTATGGAAGTTCAAGCGTTGAACGCTCGATCTCATGAAAATTTGGCCGGAATTATCGTGACGTGTGCTTCATTTAACTTTATTGATATTATTATTATTTTGTCGTGTGTTTATAATTTACCATGGCAAGAGCTCTCGCTCGGTATTTTAACATGGAATCATGTTTTAGCGATGGATCCCCCGCCGAAATTGTGATGGTTTCCGCTTACAACCGAGTCGTTGCTAGGGATATGATACTTCGTCGTTTTTCATCCCACAAAATTCGTTGACCATTCGTTCGAAAGCTCTCGATTTATCCAACCATACTATATTAACTACTGCGAAGTGCGTGGCCAACAAGCTGAGTTATGAGCATGGTTATATGAATAATTGTTTACACACAGGTGATCATTCTCAATTATTGATATTGTGAACATGATTGTAACCGCTTGTTAATTTCTGATGATTTCATTGAGCTGGTGTTTCGATTATGTGATTCATAGCAGGTGATCCGAATATTGCGAGAACGGTTTTATTTGTGAAGCGGTGGTCAAATCATTTTAATAGGTAATTTCTATACTTTACACTATAGGAAGCTGTAATTTCATATGTAGCCTCTTTCTATAATAAAGTGAATGTTTACCAGCGAGTTTCTATTAGTAGATCATGATCTCACGAAAGCTCAATCGTCGTGATCATTTCTATAATAAAGTGAGAGCGAGGAACTAAAACATAATTCCATGTTTTTCACATTTTAGCAGTCAGGCTCAAAGTAATAACATCCGGGGGGGGGGGGGGGGGGTCCACGGGTGCGAAGCCCCTCTTGCGGGGTCAAGGGGCGAAGGGCCGAGTTTTTTTTGTCTACATCTTTTAACAGAAAGATTTGATTTCCAATGACGATAATAATGAATATTGGAGTAGACGATATAATAGAAAAGGTATATTCATCTTCACTCACCTGTGACGCAAAGTTAACGTGTGTGCCTGCAAGAGCAATCAACACAAAAAGTACAAATCGAAATGCATTCGTAGGACCAAGCAAATTATCAGTGAAGAAAAGAGTACTTAAGAAGAAAAAAAGACCAATCTTCCCGCTAACAAGATATTGCATCTCTTCTCCATGTTACCGGAACATCGGAAATACAACCTGCGATTTTGAATCACCGATGGTTCAACTAGAGATTTCAATGTTCCGAGTCCAGTCAAAAAATGGTTTCTAGGAACTCAGTACAACTCGGTGAAAACGAAATGGATTCGAATTGATATCAATCCATGGTTTACATTGTACTTGGATACCGATAAACTGAATTCACGTTTTGTCTGGTGAAAGCCCTAAGCGGCCACCCCACTTGTAACAGCTATTGAAAACTATCACGGTAATCCGTTCAATGGAACGGCGTGCCCGTTGGTACTTCCGACAACCACTGGTCCGCTTGATCTTAATCGTTGAAGTACAACCTTCAGAACGGTGAGTCTACTCTCTCTTTCACTCGAATTAATAGCAATTAATATTATATAAACTCCCATTGTTTATAGTAATACCTAATCCATTGCTATCCCGCATACCTCTCTCTTCCTTGAGGTATTTCTTTCATCTTTAAAATAAGAGAATATAGGAAACTAATCAACCGACAAGCTAAATAGAAAACCCCTCTGATTAACTTTATTTTGGAGCAACAAATGGAAAAGCGTTATAAATCATCCAAGTGATTGAAATCTTGTTCTACTTGTTTCACCTGAGTCCCAAAATTACATCAAAACATTGAAATATACTATAGAAGCCCAAGAATTTCGGTCACGACCATTGGTAGATTGTCACACACCCCACTCGCCATTTCTTACAACCTACATGCTGATGCAATTTCACCTGTATGTTGGCCACTTCCCCATTTCACAGGCACATTCCACCCTTCACATATGACTTGTCGCTTTCTTTTGAGGGTCCACCTTCCTGGAAAGAAACCAGACTGCCTATCGCCTTGCTGCACTCACTTTTCCTAAGAAACTTCAAGTTCAATGGCATGCTGGACGAATTTCACCTCTTCTACCTCTGATCGTCGCGAAGCCTAAGTTCTTCACAGCTCCTGGACTTGGTAGAATTTTTGTCATTGACCCTCACGAAAACGACCTGCTGGACTAGGACGGAAATCCTGTTCTCTGATCGTATCGCAGTTTCTCAAGGATCGGACTTGGAAAAAAGTCACTCCTTTCACAAGTAATTGGTTGAGATAAAGCGATTTTTTTTCTAACAAGCCTTCAGGCACCGGAATTTAAGAACTCACTTGTCTCCTCACAGTCTTCACACGCCCGTACTTGAGACAGAGCAGATTTTTCCAAGTTCAATACCCTTGTTTCAAGTTTTTCGCCAATACTTCGTGGGTTAGCTGATTCCATGAGCAGTTTAAACAGGTCTTTTGACCATCTGTCGTCTCTTAGGTCTGAGAGAGCCTTCCAGCTAACGATTCACCAAACATTTCCATAGTAATTAGGTCAAAACCAAAGCAACTTTCCCTCTACTTCGCTCTATGATTTATGACAACCATTGCCCGTACCACAAGGATGGCTCAAGCTCAGGCTCCAAAACTTGCCTTGCCACGAACTAAACGAACTAAATCACTCGCAACGAATTTGTAGAAACCCATTTTAAAACGGAAGTTAGTAAAAAACTATGTCTATTCCCACACAAAAAAAAAAAAAATAATAATAATAAATAAATAAAGAGTTACAATGTTAAATCGATTTCGACAGTTAGAACATCATCAGTAACAAACAATGACTGAACACACATTAGAAAGGACACAGATTATATAGTCACAGGTGAAGGGAGATTGAATCCCATTGGTTGGGAAAAAGGAAAGGGAGCTGGAAGTTCAACTAATTGAAGTTGAAGTGTTGAAGTTGAAGTTGAAGTTGAAGTTGAAGTGCAAGCAAAGTGAAGGGGGATTATAGCTAATCATATGAACTGAAAGGAGAGGAATAATTACTGGTTTCAATAGCTTAATGATAATGTGTAAGTGGACCTGAACTCATTGTAATAATCATTGATTTAATACAATAAACAACTTACTACTACTACTGGTTTCAATAGCTTAAAGGGATTATAGAAATGGACTTATCAGAGGTAAAATATATTGAGAGTATATTTATAAGGGTTTATAAGGGATTATGAGGGAAATATATAAGGGTAGACCTACTCGGGAGAAAGGAAAGGAAGCTATTTTCCCTGAAATCCTCCTGATGCTCGTCTATTCTTTCCCTGAATTTCCTACCAGTTTGACCGCAATATTCGTAGCCGCTAGAACATTTTAGTTTATAGAACCCACTTTTATCCTAACCATTGATTGTGTCTTAAACAGAACCTAGTAATGCTCTAAGACTATTTCTAGTTTTAAAACCCACTTTGTGACCCTAAATTTGCAAACATCTTCAGGAATCCAATCATAGTAACAATTTTGATTTGACAGGTAGAAAGTTTGTAGAATTTATTCATTTTTTTTCAAAGGTTGGTATGTTGAATTTACTTGACGAAGTTCGAAATTTTCAAACGTGACAGATCTGGTAAATGTTTAAATGAACATATCCCTCAATATATTTCACCTCTGATAAGTCCATTTCTAGAAAGCTTGGAATTATCCCTTTAAACAGTTGAAACCAGTAATTCTACCTCTCCTTTCACTTCCCCTGATTAGCTATAACCACCCTTCACTTTGCTTGCATTTAATTGGATGTACCTCCAGCCCCTTTCTTTTCTCTTGACCAATGGGATTCAATCTCCCTTCACCTGTGACTATATTAGCTGTGTCTTTTCTAATGCGAATTCAGTTATTGTTTGCTACTGATGATGGCCTAACCGTCGAAATTGATTTAACATTGTAACTCTTTATTTTTTCTTGGAAATAGACAACTTTTTACTAACTTCCGCCTTGCCTTACCGGTCAAACTACGGATATGTCTCCTCGTCCACCACTGTGTGGCTGAAACAGTTGGACTTTGCCTGGGTTTTGGACGGACTTACGACCGAGGTGGATACATTTTGTTGTCTTCCTTGGTATTGGCTTCAAAACAGCCGAACTAGTGGTTGGAATTGATCCCGCTAGAGCTACTATCGTCAACGCCATATGACGCTTACGAACACAAGGGGGGCAGTGATATTGTCCTTCTGCTACTTACTCTCGAGGATGTCAGCCTTTCTACCAACATTCGCCAGCTCCAAAGAAAACTAACGTATAATACATCGGCTCTTCATCCACGGCAGATATTTCTAAGGGTACTTTCGGACTCCATAAGACTCCATAAACATGATCTTCACTGTTCGGTGTCTAGTAATGACATTGAAGGGGTTCCCTTGTCCACTGTGACTTCACAGGAAACCAAACATTGACGACAGGCCATTGTAAGGACACAATCTTACCTAGTTGAAATAAAAAATTCGGTTGACGAGCAGTTAACAATTAATTAAAAACTCATAAGAACTACAAATTCTTGAAATTTCACAGAACTTTGGCCTTGATCAACCCAAGATCTTATGACTGATACAAGAATTTCGAGCTTACACATGCGCAGAAAGTTATAACTGCTACAAGGACTATCATTTTAGCGCTTGGTTTTTGAATAGAAAATCATACTACTGAATAATAGTCTATAGTGTATTATTTTATATATTACATAATCTTTTATATTATATATGTATGGCAAATACCAATACTATATAAATATATTAGTCTAGTATATAATTGTTATTAAACGAAATCTATGGTACATCAAAATCAGAATAAGTTGTATCATTTTCTAGGTATAGCTACGTAGAGTAGGAACCTACTGGAAGATGAATATTGAAATGAAATATAACACCTACCTACACTTTACTAGTCCGTCTACAGGTAGCACAAGTTATGACAAATTCATTTCTCGAAAAGCGAATTCCAATTAAACATTTACTATTAAGCGTGGAATTTGCAGGTCCTGAAGGGGTCAAGGGACAAACCCCTCAGACAATATTCCATAGATTGCGTTTAATAATTATAAACCAATGATATGCATATAAGGGGTATCTTTTAAATAAATCATAAACCTTTGTGTAAAAGTTCGCAGCATTTGTGCTGCGTTTTCACCAGTTTTGATTTATGCTCACGTTGACGTTATTTTTTCCTCACAAGGTTATTGACCAAAGAAAGAGCAAACGGATGAACCGGCGGCAACCCAGGTGGCATCTTTAATTCATTGACATGACATCTGTCAGTAACAAACTAAAAACCTCTGAATTTATTAGAAGTTGTTAATTCATTCCTAAAGTTTTCGAGATCTCATATTTCAACCCTTCATTTCACCTTGAAGGTTGATTGAGAATGATGCCGAGATCACTGTCACATACCCGTCCGATGTTTGAGTTTTGAGACCGATTTTGTAAACATTGGTCCAGTAGGCAGCAATTTCGGATGGACGGATTTTTTTTTTTTTTTAATATATTATGAATCTACGTATTTTCAATAGTGCCTGCCTATTACATCTTTCCATGGTCGGTTACACATGTTTATTGCTGAAATTAATGGACCGAAATAAATCATCAACATCTTTGATACCCTTTGGTTGAAGGAAACGTTGCAGATAGGCTAAGATTCATTGAAATTTTTTTCGATTGCTGGAGTGATGAGTGCATAGGCACGTATGCGATACTACTATTGATTATAGACATAAGCCTTCAAAAATGGAGGTACAGTTCAGGAGAAAAAAACTAAACAGTTTTAGAGCGCTACCAATTTTTGATTTTCATACGAAAAGGCTACTCAGCATCGGTAAAAGCATTTACCGATTTACATTTACTTAAACAATTAAAGGGCCTGCTCATATTTATCAAGCTCAATTGGCTGAACTAATAAAATTCATGTCGACTTCCCAAGCACTATTTATTAGGTAGCAAGGTACCAATCTATATAGTCTATGTAGAAGAGATTTAAAGAGCTTACCTACCCACCAACGCAACCACCCACTGACCATAAGCAGATGGGGTCATGTTGTCGGACATCCTGGTATTTTTTCGTTCTTCAAACGGAGATTAACAAATCCATGCAGCGCCCAGTCCGCACAAGAGCGATATCACTGTCGTACTGAAATAAGATAGGCAAAGAGAATGTTAGCGAATTTGGTTTAGGCTGCGAGCTCGTTAGAAAATGATCTAAATGGCACGATATCAATCTTGATGATGGGGTCAGTGCTGTTGCGTAACCAACCAGCTGGCGAATTAAAGAGCTCACGACTCTTCCGAGTCAAGATCAAGCGGCGCGACGTAAACTTGAACCCAATGAAGAGATAAAAAAAAAAAAGAGTGCAAACGACTAGTCAAGTCAAAGTCAAAGAACTTCATTTTATAACAAGTTCCCAAGCCTCCAGTAAATCAAGGTTCTTAAGAACTTGTGCAAGTCCTTCCGATTAAACTCATACTGACTCACAAAGCGCTTTCGGTGTACTGTTCTCAATAATGAACGTTTTCACAGAACAACAGAAAGAAAAACAAATTTTCAATGCCCCTCTTCTCTGTCCTTGTTTCAAGATGCTTAGAAGAACGAATAAAAAAACACTGTGTCATTGATGCTTAATTAGCATATGGCACCCGCATCTTCCAATTCATTACCGTTATGTTATTTTATCTTGACACTGTAGGGCATCAAATATACATGCCATTTTCCAGGTGTTCCCTTTGATTCCGTCGTGCTCAAAAAACGTGACAGATCCTGGTGATCAGTAGGTATGAACAGTAAAAAAGTGTCACAGAAATAGCCTATTAGCCCTAATGCAGAATTTTTATGGATATTTTTTATTTGCTCAATTGAACGATCTGACGAGCTTTCCAAAAGTCGCCATATGATGAGTAAAACGGCTCTTGAAATTCATGCACATGATGACGTCCTACTGGTGGAGGGAGGGGGGGGGGGGGCTCTGCTCCCTTGCACTACTAAGTCACTCGTGATCTTCCTACCCGTTGATAGGCCAAACTAAGCGGTCTTTTGAGCTAAGAATTACAACTGTGGGATTTTCACGTTCACTGAATCCGAGTCTGAGGTCAAAAGTATGAAACTTCAACAAATCAAAGTTCCCAGTTATTTCACTTTGGGGCTATAAATGTTTCCCAGGTAAGGAATTGCTCCACATCCATTGTGAGACGCAACTATGCAAAGTATAAAAGGTAGTCAGCAGTCCGGAAGCTGCAAAATCGGATTGGATGAAATTTGTGATGGAAGTGGATAGTTTCCTTCCTTTTCTTGTAGCTGCCACCCAAGATGTTGTATATACCTGGTGCTTTTTAGCGTTCAGGGTATTCTCTGGGTATTGCAAGATAATCTCCTCAGCCTGAATGGGTAACTACTCCATTCCATCACCTGCTTGTGAACCAATGATCGATACGAGTCTTCTCATTTATCGTTCCACACGAACGGTCTTTCAAATCTTGGCAGATAAAAGTATGAATCATCAAAAATGACCCGTGGGACTAGTTAATACACGGATATTATGAGGATCGTGACTATTTCCGACCTTAGCATGGGATTCTTCCTATGTCCATTTTGTTTTTCCATCGATTCACCTGCCCAAGAACGTTACGCATTGCAAATTAAATTCGCTATCTTCTAGATTGATTTGCACAATTTCGCTCAATCGTTTAATTAATTGGTACGTTTTTTGAGCACATTCAGTACCAGTTCTCCCAGCAATTAAAATTAAACAATTTAAATTAAATTTTAATTAAAATTTAAATTAAATTTTAATTAAAATTTAAATTAAATTTTAATTAAAATTTAAATTAAATTAAATTAAAATTTAAATTAAATGAATTTAATTTAAATTTAAATTAAATTAAAATTTAAATTAAACATCATCAATGTGGCACACGTTTGGGATCGTTCAATAATTTACCGAAAACTGAAGTCATGGACTGCTGAACTTTGGAAGTGAATTTTTTCAACGGAATGCAATTGTATTATAGTCCCTCTGTCTAAGTGAGTTAAGTGATTTTTCTCCTCAGTGAGGGGTATCTGTATGAATCCATCCATCTGTTCGGTCTCTCTGGAAGATCCACCTGGAAGTACTACTTTCATGGAAACCTTCTATTAATTTTGTGCAACCTCCAAATCTACAAATCGGAGGTAATCGATTATTAGAAAATTGAATGGATAGTCCTTTCTTGGTAATCCTGACATAAACGCTACGTGTCATATGTCTTTGACACAATTACACAGGGGGATGCGTATATCGAATCAGATTATCTAATCATCTTTTTGTCTAACAACTTTTAAGTTTTTTATAGGACACAAATGAATCTTTCTCGAGATGACCGACAGGGTAAGGGGAGCTGGGTCCTTCAATTTGAATGAAACAGGTTATTTTGATGGTATTTCCTTCAATTACATAGTATGGAAAGAATTTCAGGTTATTTTCACATTTTAGTATCATTTTTTTTTCTCTAAATTGCAATGAAGTGTAGGGAGAATAGAATTGCAACTTTTTCCAATTCCTGAAACAATATACCAAAGACCTACACTGCAATTAAATATATAACATAATATGGACTCAAAGGCTATGACTTTGCAAATAAAAGCATCTGGGGTGGTTTTTCGTCTCTCATACTCTACCACAACCGCAACAGAGTTGGGGATAATAGTCATGACGTTTACTAATACATTTAAGGTGTACACTGATGCTTATACGAATCGCTTATCTACCCAAAAGCTGTACTTTCAACCAATACATGGAGCAATAATAGCAACATCGATTTACTGGATCAAATTGCACTCAAGTTCTATAACGAATTATACTCGTAGTTACCCTGAATCAGCAAATCCTTTCATTTTTCATTCTGTGGTGGGAGCAAATAGTAAACATAATTTTACAAAGGAAAAGCATTATTATATTTGAACTCTATCAGATTTTTACCTTCCAGAAGCATGCTTGGAATGGTAAGAATGTTGAGCTCGAAAAATCGAGGGTTTTCCACGTTTCTATCTGTGAGCCGTCTGACGTCTGAAGCATTTTTTTTCAAATTAGTGGACCAAAAAGATAGTACTTGTGTCGATATACGTTCTTCCTTTCGCTCCCCCTAAGTGAAACTTGGGCTGCAAATAGAACATAAACATAACTATAAAATTGGTAGGTAATGAACTGATTCATTGGGACAATGTGGAAGTTTGCACTCGTGTTGCTGTTGAGCTATTTTTAATGAAAATTAACACCAACACGTCCGTCCGATCATACACATCATTTGATCGTACATTTGTATAATGCAACGGTAGCACTTACTAGCTTTTGGAAGGACTATATGAATACATTAGACATTTATAGTTTGCAAGTTTACCTAGTTTGGCCAGTCCACCTTTTCATTTTTTAGAAAATTTTCTTTTTTCGATTTCCATGTTTATGATGTTGTTCTATGCTTTCAAGTTGTTTGCAAATCCTTGCGACATAAATCGCTACCTTAATTAACATACAATTTCGATGTAATAAACAGAGATGTTAGAGAGTTAGGTCCTGCCCCACAAGTTTTATTGCATATTGGTAAGCGTCCTAAGCATTTCTGCTAAATGTAATTGTCTATGCCTTGTTCAGAATTATGAAAGTAGCGTTTTTGATGGCCCAATATGAAATTTTTGGGGGTGGATTAGATATCACGCAAAATACAACGCTGAGGAAACATTCATTTGCTGGTTGAGTGAAGACAAGTGTCAATTGGTTAGTGCAAGCAGTGATCTGAGCCGACAGGTCTTACGATTCAAAAATATTGATAAAATCAACCCACCTCAATAATCACTTGCGATACTGGTCAGGCAACCTAAGGTAGTAAATTATACTGTCGATCAATGACGATTTACAAGTGTTATTGCTAAATTTAAGGTTTTGTATTATGAGTAAATAGATTGTAGTTATGTTCATAGTTTATAATTATTATAAAACAATATCGTCTTCGTAGTAAATTCGCATTAACCAGTTGGTTGATATCTTAAGCTCCTTTTGGTAGAGAACAGTAAAATTTTGCCATAAGGAATTCAGAGTAAAGGGCATGTGGGCTCCATAGATATTTTAAAGTAAATAAATATTATTTAATTATTTTATGCCGAAATCACATGGAATATTTTGTGTTTTATCAAACTCAAAATATTTGAGAGACTAGTGATTATATATACCAGTAGTAGATGTTATACCGCATCATATTATTACTAAACGAAGTATAATAAAAAGTATGCAATAGTTATTCCTTGTGCGGTCAAAAAAGTCTGCGAAGTTGGGTGGGCAGTGTAGCTTCCTCACTTATTTAACGTGGATGTATAAAACTAAATAAAAGAACCGATTTAAAAAGTACTAGGTACCAGATCCAAAATTCATGGTTGCGCATGCCGGTACGCCAGTGTTGGGCATTTTCTTTGCGTCGTATACGAATACGATTGTAATTGCGATAATTATTCCTATTGAAATGGATTTGAGACAAATAGTCTGGGCTCCAATCGTTGAATTCGCTTTAGGGACGTCCCTCTGAAGCTGGGTGATATTAGCAAGGCTTTGCATATCATAGGAGGGACGCCCTATTGAAATTGATGACCGTGACGAATTTTTATGGGTTGTATCCGTGTAATCGCCGACGGACGAATACGATTACACGAATACGAATATAATCGCAGTGGACTCAGAATCAACGAATAATTATCGATTAAAATCGTGTTCGTATTCGACGATAAGATTATGCCCAACCCTGCCACACACTACTACTGATTCTACTGCAATGACATTTGTACGTGACCATCAGGAAGCTAACCTTAAAATTTCCATCAAAATCGGATTGAAACTTTAGGAGTTTTACCAATGACATCCTACTTCAGTTCAAAACAGAAGTTAGTGGGAAAAAAAACGTCCATTTTCACAAAAAATAAAGAGTTACAATGTTAAATCAATTTCAATGGAAGGCCATCATCAGTAACAAACAATAACAACAAAGTTATTGATGTTCTTGTTATAGTGTTGTATTACACTGTCCAACAAAAAATGTATTTTTTGGTAGTTTCTGGGATCTAAATAGCCAAATTTTACTAATTTTGGGTCGAGAAACACGAATATGACAATGAAATTTTTTTATTAGCTCTTGTTCTCAAGATACAAACACAGGTGAGTGAAGGTGAATGTACTGTAAAAATCAATCTTCTTGCCCGAGAAATTCGGTGCACTTACTAATTTCTCTTCTCCTATTTCTTCTACTAATCTTCTTTATTTGCCAATCTTCTCCAATAGTAAAGGAATTGGCTAAAGCCTATTCTTGAGAATGTTTTCTCTTTGATAGCCTTTTGTACGTCATATCCGGTGCATCTCTTGTAACAGTCGTTGTGTGATTCGTTCCAACGACCTTTATACCTGCGTTCAATTGCAGAAATATCCTGGTGGAATCTTTCCCGTGCTCATCACTTACAGCCTCACAATTCTCTGGGAAAAAATTAAGATGAGAGTGAAGGAAATGCGTTTTAGGGACATGTTGCAACCTAGGTCTAGGTACGTTTGAAGGTGTTCACTAACTGTCGGTAGTTGCCTTCTTTCCTGTTGCCAAGAAATCCTCTTACCACATTTTGGAAAGCTTCCCAGGCTGCTTTTTCTTTTCCCTTCCAAATTTCATCAAAAGCAGAGTCCTTCAAAATTTCCGCCAATTTGAGGGCCAATGAAGACTCCTTCCTTCACCTTTCCATCACTCAATCTTGGGAATTTCGCTCTCAGGTATTTGAAGGCTTCTCCACCCTGATCCAAGGCTTTCACAAAGTTCTTAATTAATCCCAGCTTAATATGCAACGGAGGAAGTAAGATCTTACGTGGATCTACTAGAGCCTTATTTTGGAAATTTTTTCCCCCTGGATTTGATGTTTATGAAGGCCATTTGTCCTTAATGTAGTGAGATTTCCGATCTCGGCTGTCTCATAAACATAGAAAACAACAGTACTTGGTATAGCTCAACTGCATTCCTAAAAGAAGAGCAACCACTTTCAAGTCACCACAAATCTGCCACTTGTAATCTTCGTGTTTGATCGACTCGAGAAGTACCTTCATGTTCCTGTAAGTTCAATCATGTGAACAGCATGGCCAATGGGGATGGAAGGGAGAAGGTTGCCATTTTGAAGCAGAACGGCATTCAAACTGAGCTTCGAAGAGCTACAAAGAGCCTCTATTCACTAGGAGCATGACTAGGAATTCATCAAACCATTGATATCGATGCAACTTACAAGGTAGTGTGCTTTTTTGAAGAAATGTATCAGGTTCTTTTGACGAGATCTGTACTCAGTGATCTTGACACCTGGTTCTAGGAGATTTCATTGCTGCAGTCTAGATCCCAGAAGCTCTTCTTCCTGCTGGTCCTTGGACAAACCAAGATCCCTTACAAGATCGCTCAGTTCCATTTGATTTAGTCTGTGGGGCTCGTTGGGTCTGCCAGCTTCAAAATTAGGGTCATGTGAAGGTCCAGCTCGAACAGTTCCTTCTTAATCATCATCCCAATTCAATTCATCATCAGCATAATCCTTCATAACGTCATAACTCTCAGGTGGTTTAGGGACTGGCAGTTCATCTGAATGGAGAACAGGACGCAGATGGAACACTGGGATAATTCACTGGTACTTTATTTTTTGTTGACAATCCTTGCTCCAAAGAGGGTGTCATACCGTCAAAATTAAGCTTGAAAACTAATCAATATATCACCTGAAAAGTCATTCCAATGTTCAAACAGAGAGTTCGTTCAATAGGAATCATAGCAGTCAGGTGTAACAACCTTCGGAAATTCAATATCCCTCGATCCCGCCATATTCATCATTGTTCACCCACCTAGGTTCTGTATCTTTGAAACAAGAGCAAACATGAGATTTTCGTGGTTATTTTCTGCATCAGCATGATAAAATACTTGGGAAATGACTATGTTCAAGCCCGAAACATTTTCTGTGTTGAGCAGTGTTATTGTTTGTTACTGATGACGGCCTAACCGTCAAATCGATTCAACATTGTACGACTAACTCTTCATTTTTCGTGGAAATAGACAACGTTTTTTTTCACTAACTTCCTTTTTGAAATGGGTTTCCACAACTTCGTCGCGAGTGATTTAGTTCGTTTTAGTTCATTCATCCACTAGTCATCTACGTTGTACGGATGTTATTAAAAAAAACACTAAACCTTGACAGAACATGGACCATGTTCCTTGGGAGAACAGGAAAAAATGATTTAGGAAATTGATTTAGTTCGCTACTTCAGTTTTGCGCATTCGCAAGGTAGTCATTACTAAAAAGATTGCAAAAACTCTTAATGAACCTTCCTGTAATCTTTACCCAAATACCCTTCCCGTAGGAAGGAATTCGGACCAATAGATCTTATAGAATTTACGTTAGGATAAATTTAGGTTTGCGCATGCGCACACATCATTACCGATAAGATGGTAATGACTATTATAGGAAATCATCTACCAACAAATCCACATAATCCCTGAGATTTATATGAAACTCGGTCAATTAGTCAGAGAGTTTTACATGTGTCATTAAACTTTAACTTTGCGCAGGCGCAATGCTTATTTATCAATAAATCACGATGAAGTTCATAGGACAGTATTGATCCAACTCCAACAACAATGAATTTTATAGGATTTATCAAGGAGTTAACCCGTACAATATCTGAAAATGTCATCAAAATCGGACTATTTATTATTATCGGATTATTTATAATTATTATTTTTCTTTTTTTTTCTCTCTCTCTCTATTTTATTTCTTGACAGAACATAAAGCTTCCTTATCTTCGGTAATGAAGAAGCAAAATCTGCGTGTCGTCAGATTGGTTTCTCATCCGAGTTATCACTTCAGTCTACATAAATTTGTATACAAACAGGTTATGTAAGCAATCCAGAGGCTGCTGATTAGGTTTGTTATTTAACAAGAATTAGGTTCGTCACTGGCAACAAAAAATTAACTATCTTTGATATTATACATTATGAGTAGGTAATGAAATATGGAAACTAAATGAAAAGATCCACCACGGCCTTGCTGAAAGGCTGTACTTTGACGTCAGCATGACTCCAAAATCAAATCATTCGTAAACATAACGTTACATCACGATTGAAACGAGGATTTTTCTTCTTGATTTATTGATTACTGAAACAATTAAAATTTACAAACCTTGAAGTAATCTAGCATCATTTTTCTTCATTTAATAAGATCACAATTCAGTGTAGTTATTTAACAAGTCGAACCAAAAGCGAAATTCACGATAGTTTCGTGGATAATGTTCATCTTCAAATTTCGATGAATGTCGTCGTTTTGCATATACCAAAGGGCGATAACTATATTTCTAAGAATTTCCTTTTGGATCGTTTGAACTAGTTGGTCCTAAACAAGGTTCCTCACGGAGTTTGAAAAACTGGTTGTTTAGTAAAATGTAGATTTGTAAATGTAAGAAAGATAGGAATACAGAAATACACTTTACATACAGACAGACTAGTTTTAATATTTCGACTTTTTCAAACATATATATATATATATATATATATATATATATATATATATATATATATATATATATATATATATATATATATATACATATATATATATATATATATATATATATATATACATATATATGTATATGTACATATCTGTGTGCGCATGCGCTCGCGCGCACGTGTGTATGTGTGTGTGTATGTGTGACCTATAGGTATATTAATGTTGAAACGAACGTTAAAATTCAGAAATCGTGTCGCAATGTTCTACAAAAACTTTCTAATTGATGGACAAGCATAATATGTCGGAAAACTTCCAGATCTGAAGAAATCTATCCAAAACATCTCACCCCATTGGATCATTAAAAGGTCAAATTTTGACTTTTATGCCGAGTCGAATCCTAACAATAGCAGGTATGTTAAATAACTAGGTTGTTTGTACAGAATCTTGGTGCCAAGGTTGATGACGGAAAATAAAAAAATAGTTAGTTGTTAGGTAGGTACAGCGTGGAACTGGCTGTATTAACCTCAGTACTCTGTTGTTTTTATATTCCTTATCAATTGTAAGTTCCTCATTTCTAAAGTGAGTATGACGATCGCAATAATTTTCTGTTGTTTCGTTCCGAGTTTACAAGTAAATTACTAGTTTATCATTTACGTCAATGGATTTACTATACTACAACAATACGCTTGTACCATAAACAAAAACATAAACATGTGCCTTCCATAAACATGAACCCACATAAATTTTAATCTTCCTATTTGTACATTTAAAAATAACGTGAGCATTTACCTTCAATGTTCTTCCAATTTGAATGTAATTTTCAGGGATTGTACAACATAATCCCTGGTTGATTCACACTGATGTTTATGGGATGTGGACTAATGGTAGCTTTTGCAGAGGTGCAATCTAGGAATGCATACCACGTGAACTAATCCTCAATATTTACCTTAATTTTTTAAACGACTAGAAATTCTTTACATTTCCTCAGGGGAAAAGTCCTATTGTCAGATCGTCTTATCCTTGTTGATTTGGTTATGTGATACCAAATGAAGACTTAAAAATAACAAACGTAATTTTCTCCCCCTATTATATTTCATTTTATCATGTCTTAAAATTGTACCTGACATCATTGGCGTGCAGGAATTCCCCTTTATTCTAATGTTATAAGACCATTTGCTTACAAAGAATGATAAATAATAAGGAATTTAATGATTTGAATCATCGAAACTGTAAAAATGAGGCCTAAATTAATTTTTTAAATAATTTTTCACTGAATTATTATTTTTTGTGGATAGATTATTGAAACTGCATGTGGACAACAACTTTCGAGAGCTTGGCATACATACGAGATCACTGAAGTGTTTGTTAGTAGCTCCAGATATACCGGTAATGGCTATACGGATGCAGACAGCTCGCAAATATTCGCGAGTACCACTTGAAAGGGGAAGCAGTTTAAACGCGCTCTTATATTTCATACATTGTCTTGCCCGCTGATCCGCCAATAAAGTCTCTCTATCACGCAAATCAGTGTTCTTTTCTCGTGTGTTTCTCGCTACCGTTCTTCAACATTATTTGTGCAGTTGCATTCAAAACAGTTTGCCCTGATCACAAAACAGCCGCTTAAAATTAATTTTGATTTGATTTTAATTCAGAAAGTGTCAAGCTATTTTAATCAATCGTCACTGCATGAAGGCTATACAGGGTGTCTACACTTCAGCGAGACAGAAATCCAGGGGTCGATTCTGCAAGTAATTTTCAATAAAAAATACCTCTTGATTTCAAGTTAGGTATTTCTTTTTCAAGATTTTGTCGTGTTGTCGACCTTACGTCACAAAAACGGCTCTAACTTCCCAATTCAGGAGTTTTCTCAAATCTGAGGATAGTTGGAATGAGCGTTAAATTTCCAATTTTTCTGATGTAAATTTCAATTATTTGAATAATACTAGTGAGTGGGAAAAAATGGCCAAAGCTCAATAATTATATTATTGACTTGTATTAATTATAATATTGTTCAAGTTGGGTTTTCTATTATACAATTTTAATTTTCTGTATACAACATACCTATGTTAAATTTTTGGAGTGGGGATTCTTAATCAAGTCCATAGATATGAAAAAAAAAAAATTTATTGAATTAAGTATAACAATTTGAATGGTTTAACATCTCAGTCTTACGTAGGATTGCGTTCAGCCTAATACAGATTTTCTAACGATAGGCTAGAGATAACAACTTTATTCTTCTATGATACGACGATAATCAAAAAGCTTCCAGCCAAAAGTAGTAGTAGAGTGAGATACAAGAATTCAACTCAAAAACGTCCAGAAATGGGATTAAGACATAGCTTTAAAAACACTTTTCTTTCAATAATGCAGTGAAAACTTGGAGAGTCAGTTTAAAGATGTAAATTAAAATTGCCGGGGGAAAATTTACGGAAAAACAAATCTAGTTGAAGGTTTTCTAAATTCAAGCCAAGTTTGATTGCGTATAGCTCATTCCCCCCCCCCCTCTCTTCTAAGTAGAAATAGAATACAAATCCAATAAATATAATCAGTTGTTAGGAAACAACATAGTTACTTACAAGCATGATTAGATTCCTTGTTATCATGCAAATCACTTTGAGTCCATTTCTTAATTACCCTTAAATTTTGAGAAATTGTTGCCATTAGATTGTGAAAACTGCGATGGAAGTTCACGATAGCGTGAACCATGCCCACTCGTTCCTAACGTTCTGAAGATAATAAAACCGTCTTGGGGCTAATCCGCACAATCCCAGTGCATTTAATCAAAATCAGACTATTATTAGGACTTTACAAGGGGACTAAAATTGTACAGAAGGTTGACAAACGCGCAAGTAGTAAATATGATTTCGGTAGATCCAAAAACTTTCAGCTTCAGTTATATTGAGGAAGCAAAAAAAAAAAAAGTTGCTGGTTACCGGTACTTGTTGAATTTATTGTAATATTGAAGTCAAGAAATTGTAGTAGGTAAAGTGGTTATTCTTCTACCAGATGGGTATGTTATCACGTGGAAACATGACAATGTGAGTTTCCGTTTTTTACAACACTTACTGGAAAATCTGAAGAGAGAAATATGGAAATGAAATAGCACCAGTAGATAAGCCTTTTAGATTATAAAAAAACAACATAAATTAATAATAAATAACTATAATTTACCAAGAGTACCTAATTTATATCAACTAGAGTTAAATAAAGAAATACTAAGCTATTTTGAAAATTAATAAATAATTGAACTCGAGTCCTAATTCTCACTGGTATTACGTTTTATAACATGCAATATTGTTTTCAGTTGAATGTAAATGTTGAGGTAGTAAATAGGTTTAGAAAGGTTTTAAAATATTGCATACAACTACAAATACAATAAACAAAACAAACGCCACGGTTGTTATACAATTTTATAATTATTCATGAATGGCTGGACACTTTTTCTAAAGCGTGGTCATTGACTTAAGCATTCCAATGAATAAATACAATTTGGTTTTTTAAGGGGAACCCTCTCCTATTTGAGGAGAAGAAAATTTCTGCGCTGTATGGAAAATAAATGTTATTTTGATATGGTGGACATTGGATATATATTGTAGAGTTCAGGGATTTATTATTCGCATCGTTGATTACATGTGTTGTGTTAGTGCCAAAAAGAGTAGTTAGTGTAAGTTTTGTTGTCAGAGACAAGATAAATTCTCAAGATAATTTTCCTCTTTTGATAAAATAAAAAAAGTCAGTCCATATTTCGTCTAAATCTCAACAATATTATTCTACATTGAATTTACCTAACCACAACCAATGAAACTGACAATTTGATTGCCCGAAAACTATGCTTCCGTAGCATTATCTTAATCCAGCGACAAACAAACATTGGTACCAACTTTTTTAAATTAGTTAGATAAAATAGTTTATTTTATCAGTTAAATTTGTTCGGAGGCAATGTTTACGTTTGCTCTTTTACAGTGGCAATTCAATCCAGTTAATCGCTCAATCCTATATTCTTGATTCTAACAATAATCAGGATTGATGTAATTCATAATGTGATAAGAATTCCTTCACCCTTGACAGTAATTTTTCCATTGATTTATTACCCTCATCATTCTTCTTGTTTTGACTAGAGTAGGAGACATTTTATAAATCACGTAGTACAGTGTGTGTCCTGAGAAAATTATAGGCACAACCTCAAACGTGTCCAATCAGAATACGAACTCCAATCACTATAACAGTATTCTGGAACGGAAGAGAAATCAGTTCTATACATTTTTGGAACAATAGTAATCGAAACTACTCACTTGGGCCGTGTATTTCACAGGTATCTCAAGGAATAATTGGTTTAACTACTTTATGACCATTGAGCATATCCTGAATCATTTCCAAGGACTTCCCCTTAGTTTCAACCATAACAGTAATTATAAAAACCACGCAAATGAGCGGCGCGACGCCCATGATCACGAAGTTAAAGTACTCTCCTATAGCGGCGTTGATGTCGTAGAAGAATCGTGTGCTCAATGCGGAAAATATGTTAGCGGTAATGCAAGCAAGAGCGGAACCTTTACTTTTTAAGTTGACTGGAAAGAGCTCAGCTTGAACTAAAGTGGGGATGCTGACTATACCCATGGAATAGAATACACCAGAAAAGATGAGAAATAGAAGAGGTAAGTAGTTAGTCGTTGACGTGTCGATGGTGGTGAAATCTCTGAGATAGTACCACACAGCTGCGGCGCACATAAATAATCCAGAGCCCAAGCAAGATATGCCCAAAAGCGTTCTCCTGTTGAACTTGTCCATCACGGTACTTGACAGAAAAGAGAAAACAATCCAAACTATTGTTAAAATCAGGAAACTATTTTCAGGCGACACCCATGATTTTGGGACAATGACTGTGGTATATGCAAACAAAAACGTTACGCCAGCACATCGTTGCATGGCCTGGAGAAATTGAACAATTATAAAAGCCTTTCTTGCCGCTTTCGTTCTGAATATGTCACAAAAAGTTCCTTTCATTTCTAATTGCTCCTCCACTTTTTTCTGGAGAATATCCAAATCTTCATCGTTGCAACTACCCCTCAGCCAAATAAGACTGTTTTTGGCTTTTTCGCGTTTTCCTTTTCGCAAGTAGTAGTACGGTGATTCCGGTAAGAACAAGAACCCTACAAATAGGATGATTGGTGGGATCATGGATATGAATATGAAAAGTTGATAGCTGGCGTTTGACGCTAAGCTTTCGTATAATGCTCCCACGTACATCATAACTCCAAACACTGCTCCGATGGAACCTCTGATTTTGGGATCCACTACTTCTCCCATGAAAACTGGAACTACCGTGTAGACGATACCACCCCAAAACCCTGACAGGAACCTAGCGATGAAAATTGAGACGGTGTCATTCAAAAAAGCCAGAATGAGCCAGGCAGTGATTGCTATCAAGAGTCCCAAACTTAGGGTGTTTCTTCTCCCAATCCTGTCCATGAGAGCTCCGCTTGGTATGGGACTGAGAAGGTTTCCAATGAATGTAATTGTTATCATCCACGCTGCTTCGTTGTCAGTCAACTTGAATCCAGCAGATCCGTCGTTGAGCTTTGGAAGGGCTGCTGCCGGCCAAGCGTAGAACTGGCCACTTGTCAGCGAGCAAATCGTTGCTGTAACACAGAAATAACAAAAGATGAAGCTACTAATGAGTGACATGCAATTTTTTAATGAGTGTTGTCCACGTTTTCATTACATTTTTTAAATTGAATGTAGATTCTTTTCTAAGGAATTAAACACCATAACACACTATCCTACGATGAGTAGCATTCTTCCTAAGATTTTTCAAAGCTTGCTGCACTAGTGACGTCACACTGGACAAAGAGGTGACAGGGTAACGGGGGGAGGGGGTTGACGTCATCAGTGCGCGGACCTGTCAACAACGCATACTGAACTAATAGTTTAAGTATCCTCAAGTATGCTAATTAGTTTAGTATCCGTGGTGTCAACCTTGTTAGAATCGGATCTTGGGTAAAGCTCATTCTGGGGAGGAAAAATTAAAAATATTGTTTTCAGCTGTAGGCAGGCGCTTACATAGCTTGAACCTGCTTAAGCAGCAAACGGAAGATGCTCTTGATCCTTCACGAAGCCGAAATGTATGGCAACTTAACTCATCAGGGGTTAGTGGTGATTCGAACTTGGGACAGGGTCTTCTCGAAGTTTTAAAAACTGGTAATCTATCATAATGTACTCGACTTCGCTTCTTATTCATATACTCGTATATACATTTTCAATAATTTCAAAAGAATCACAATGTGGTGGCTACTTTTACCTACTACTTATATTCATTGTATCGTATTATTCATTGTAACATGCCTAAAATCCCGAAGTCTTGAAATGTTTATTCATAACATAGTGGTGACGCCACCATTTGATACCGTGGTGCCGCCAAAACTATATAGCAAATTCTGGTTGTCTAAGGAGTCTACCTACGAAATTTCAAGTAAATAGCTTCTGAAATGTCTAGTTTTTAATTGGTAGTGGCGCCATGGCACCATCGTTTTCTATACAGTAAATTCCGAATGCATAAAGAGTCCACCCACTAAATTACAAGTTGATAGCTCCGAAATTGTGCGTGTAGCGCGGAACACACAAGCACATAAAAGCTGAAAAATGCTAGCCGAGTCAAAATAGAGACCCCGTCCTCAACAACTGGTTACCATGGGAACATATTAAGATTCGCCCTTGTTTTTGTTATGTTGAATTTAGGAAAGGTGATTTTCGTATTTGTTAAAGTTTTCTTATAGTACATGTCTCGAAAAATTATGAGAGTGACTGGTGTAGATGTATCTACAACCAGACGTTGTAAAGCAAGCATGTATACATAGGTATATACTCGTAATAATCTTATTCAAGTAACTAACTACATACTCCTACATGTGTGCTACTAACTCATACATGTGTGTGTACATAATACATCGTTCAGTGAAGTAACTACTGTATAAATTAATAACAATTTTCATTTACCCTTATAAAAATTACATTTATTGGATGACGTTAAATTGTAACTTGCCAACCAATATTTCGAGCGTGACAGTTATTGGAAAAATTTGGATGAAAACTGTTGAAATTGAGTAAGCATCTCCTTAACTTGAAAATTGCACTGAACATTTTTGTTCATTTTACACCAAAATGTATTACGAACTGAATTCAATCTATGATGTAAGGTATACTGTCCCCAATGAATCTAGTCCGATGTACAGTTATCATAAATTCAGATTTTACAGCTAGATTATTATTTATTTGAGAAAAATTATTCCTGATTGATTGATATTCCCACTTATGGATATTTCTGATTTTTTTCCTCTTCTTGGAGCACTTGTGAGAGGCTCTCTTTGAAATAAGCCAATAATCCACGATCTTGAACTCGGGTACATTATTCTTTTGGTATAAGTGTGGTTATTCAATCAAGTGGCTATTAATATTTAGAAAAGCATTTCCTTCCACGTTGTTAGCGTAGAGGTGGAGCACTCGAAACGTTGGCCGATACCAACGAGCATACCTATCGTCTGTTGGCGATTCCTTGCTCATTCACCATTGGTGGTTTAGTAAAGTGCAAAATAGGAAGACAGTAAGTAAAAAAATATCTTTGTATAATATCTTTGTATTATATAACTGCGAAGTATCACTGGATGAGCCACCAAATATATATCCATCTGATTTTGTTACATAGTTTGTAGTAAGTATTCCCGGCTGTGATTGCAAAAATAATAATGAAATAAAATAATAATAATAATAAAATAAAAAAATAAAACTAAAATAAAATAGAAAAAATTAGTTACTGAAAATAATAATCATTCCTCAATGCTACTATGTTAAGTCCTGAAAATTCTTGAACACGAAAAACCTCATTTCCAGTTAAATCCATTCCCAACCTGTGTTTCCTAAATTCAAAGAATTCCTAGGTACATCGTTCACTCAAGCCTGTAGCTTGAATCATTTATCAAACTTCATTGATGAACTATGTTAATCTTGAAATAATGGGTAATAAAAATGTTTCTACTGCTAAGAATCAGTTCACTAGTTTCAAACTCAATTTCCGGCACATGGGACAGGTTCATTAAAAAAATGCATAAAAAATTTGATTACTATAGATTGGGCAATGATGAACTCCATTAAAAACATCAACATCAACTACCCTCCAAATGTGATCAAAATACACCAGTGTAGGTCGCAAGAAATTTACATTTTGAGAATTCCGTGTTTGCACGTTCTCAGAAGATCTTATTGATCAGTGTTTCCCATTTTATATGAATAATCCACGCAGTAACACATAGTAGATATTACCTAGTTAAAAATTAAATCCCAAAATATCCTGCGCCGAACAGTAGTTTGAGTAGATACATATATTCGAATACGATTCATAGAAAACTATAATAGCGTACCGCAGAATACAGTATTAACGATTAACATCTCAAATGACATCAGCTGATCGGTGTTTGGCCATCTTGAAAGTCACGTATTTTATGTAGTCCATCGTGACAAAAGCTGTACCAATGGTTTGACTACTCAACTACCACTAATAGCTCCCCATATTGTTCATACTCGAACATGAGGCTATTGTGGCGCGGATTGAGGATGAATGTATTGTCGGCATGGATATGCTGAAAAAGGAGGGGTGCATCATTGATGTTGGAGCAGGGATCATGCAGGTAGAAGGTCAGCAACTTCAGTTGGAGGGGGAACATGAATCCAGAGAACATCCTGCTCCAGGACTAGGGTCAACACTTTCTGAACCATTGTGGCCACTGGTAGAGAGGCTCCAGGAAACTCTCTCTACAACACAGCTGAAAAGGTTCCACGATCTGTTGAGAAAGACATTATTGTGGCCACAGAACATGACCTTGGTTGGTGAAATATGGGAGCCCACTACATTGACGTAGGATACCATAAACCCATCAAGTAGCAGCCGAGACGGACCAGTCTAGCTCAAAATAAAAAGACAGTTGAAGAATTACATAAAATGTGACAGCAGGGTGTTATAATGGAGTCAAATACCCATAAAGCTCCATCAATGAAGATAATCACTTCCAAGAGCACTGTTCACAACCCTTCAAGACGAAGTCAGAACAAACCAAGACTCCATTGCAAATAACAGCTTCCCAATTTTCAGCCCAACGCCATCAAAAGGATATTCAATCAGCAACACTCCCCCAACACGAGATGTTCCTTCTTCAGGCGATCATCCCTCCAAGCATTCCGCCGTTGCCTTGCAGCGCTTCCCCCTACCACCCGTATTGAAGGCACCGATGGTTCCTATCCCAGAATCATTCAACCTCGCAGCCCTCGACTGACCACTTTGAAGCCTTCAAGGACTGCCCAGAAGGTCGAGTTCCTGTCTTTGCTCTATCCAAAGAAGTCGTTACTAAGAACGTTTGAAAATCAAAACGGGAAAGGGACTATATAAACAACTTGGATACTTGGGTCTCAAGGCGCTTTCTTGGGAGCAAAACAAACAACTGAACAGTACAAAGGTAGGTGACGAACTGTGTTGAGAGTACCGTCCTCACTCCCCCCCCCCAGTCAGCAGGAGAGGGGGCACTCCCTTGGTGCTGAGAGGGAGTTCGTTGACGTTGGTGCTTTAGAGCCTGCTAGGCGGGTCCCTTGTCATATATGTGCGGATCCACTTGGAATACCCAGGTTAGGCGTTGCAAGAAAGAGGGAAGATGCCTTCTCCTGCTTTTGGCTCTGTAGGTGGGAGCCCCCCCTCTGAGTCATGCTGTTCTACAATTAATCCAGCTGCTCCTCAATTCCACAACCTCCTTCAGGACTACACTCCGGCACCTAACCTTGAGCCCAATCTAATATTTAATCATATCAAAACCACAGGACCTTCGTGCCACGCTCTTATGCATCGTTCACCCCAGCTTTCCAACAACAGACAAAGCAGCACTTTGAAGAGCTACTGAAAGATGGCCCAATTGAGCTTTCAGACTCACCATGGTCCAGCCCACTAGATTTAGTACCCAAACCCAATGATGACGTTTGCCCAGCCGGTGACTACAAGGCTCTCAATGCTCAAAACATCCCAGATCATTACACCATCCCACATTTACATGACTTCACAAACTCATTACATGGGTCCACGATCTTCTCAACTCTCGATATCCCTCGAGCCTGCCTGCAGTGCAGAATTCACCAAGACAACGTTCCAAAGACCGCTATCATCACTTCTTTTGGCATGTACCACTTCACTCGGATGAACTACGGCCTCAGAAACACACCACAAATCTGGCAACGGTTCATGCACTGTGTTCTACGGCACCTTCTCCATGCCTACTCATATTTGGATGGTATCCTCATCCTTTCAGCTGATCTTACGCCACACTATTCTCAGCTACAAGCTGTTCTCCCAACGGTCAACTGATGCAACCTACTAGTCAACTGAGCCAAATGTCAATGGGCCAAAGACTTAGTGCAATTCCCGGGACACACAGTCTCCGCAGAAGGAATTTCTCCACTTCCTTAAAAAAATTCAACTCATAGAGAAGCTTCCCACACCTAAGACCGTCCACAGACTCCGGACCTTTTTTGGTTGGATCAACTTCTACCGCGGGGTGATTCCTCACGCTACTCACACCCTCATACCTCTCCAACGCCGCATTCGGCGAGATGCTCACAAAAAAGATTCACGTCCGGTCTCATGGACGTCTGATGACAAAGCTCATTTCATCAAGGCAAAGAAACTACTCTCTGTAGCTGTCTCTCTGGCTCATCAAGACCCTTCGAAGCCTTTTGAGCTTCACACAGATGACGCAGACAAGGCAGTTGAGATAGCCCTCTACTACCAAGATGGAGCAATTCTCTAACCCTAGGATTTCTCTCAAAGGGACTCAACAACGCTCAGATAAACTACTGTGCCTATGACAAAGAGCTCCTTGCAGTCTACTTGAGGATAATACACTTCAGGCAAGTGATTGAATGCCACACTCCCATCATCTTTACTGATCACAAAGCCTCTCATCTCACTACATCTCTCAACTCTCTCAAACGCCGTTTCTCCTTTGCCTCCCCTACTTACAATTCATCTCAGAGGAGGTCGTACGAAGTAATCGTACCAGGACCTGAAAATATACCAGCGGACTACCTCTTACGTCTCCAATCATCAGCCATTGACAGCGCTTCATCGTTCACTCAAGAGAAATTGAGAGAGCCACAGCTTCTCGATCCACATCTCTCCAAGAATTTCCAATCAAAGGAGTTTCCCTCTATTGTGAACACTCTACAGGCACACCTAGGCCTTACCTACTGTTTGGTGTAGAAAGGGTTCGTCAAAAAATGGAAAATATTTTCCAGTACCAAAACCAAAACATGGTTTATTAAATTAAATTGTAAAACAGGTTGACAATAGGATGAATTAATTGTGGCAAAATAACCTACCAGTAAGGAGCTCCTTCAAAACAAAGGTGTATTTATTATCTAAACAAGTCCACAAACAGTGGTGAATGAGAGTTCATGAAATGATGAACAGATGAGAAGAAGATAAAGACCAAAGAAGACTCCACTTGAATATGTTAGGTAGCACCCAAGCAGGCTAGCTCCAATGTAGAACAGATTTTAGGTAGGTAAAAAACCACTCACCAAATTCCTGGATATAATAAATTAGGTAGGCTTCCTGTTATTTCCTTCTACTCCCTGGTATTCTCCTGGAGGAAACCTTCAATAAGGGATGATCAATCCAATATGATGTTGCCGGGGGTCGACACACCTTGAACCGCCATCGTACCCCCCTATACAGGTCCTTTTAGGGTGCTATCAAACGGCGGTACTTCGCTCACGTATACGGATCCTTCAGGGCAACCTATCTAGGTTTTCATCGACAGGGTCTAGCCCGCGTCCCGTATAAACAAACACAGCCGAATCCAACCTCTCATCCCGTAAACTCAGCCTTATCAACAAAACGTTGTCTATTTAAGTGGCAAGTTTCTGCGAACCACATCTCAGAAAACCGACAAGACTGGCTCTCCCCGGAGGACCTCGCTCAGCGCTGAGCTCCAAAGCGTTGCAAAAGGCCCGCGACTGAGCCCGGCCTATCACCCAGCCACCTCTGAGGATCTCACCCGCGGCTCCCTCACTACCAATCCTGCCAACTTCTACGCCGTGGACCACGGTGACGGAGATAGCAATAGAACCAACGACTCCGAGGCTGATTTTCATTCTGCCGCATTACGCCGGCCTCTGCAAGAACTGCTATGTCCATAGGGAGCACCAACCCGTGTGTCACTCCGTGGACAAAAAAAATACGCTGTCACCTGCCGTCACAGACAACGAGGTATAGGTTGATTTCTTCATGAGGCCATCGACGTCCCCGCCAAGGTCTCACCCTACCTCCGTC
This sequence comes from Adelphocoris suturalis, assembly GCA_030762985.1. Taxonomy (NCBI): domain Eukaryota; kingdom Metazoa; phylum Arthropoda; class Insecta; order Hemiptera; family Miridae; genus Adelphocoris; species Adelphocoris suturalis. The sequence goes on along the minus strand of CM061040.1, from coordinate 151,386,739 downwards.
GTCCACATGGCCCGCACGGTGTCACAACTCTCGTCGCTGAGCCGACACGCCCCCTGTTCACCGGCCTTTCTAAAGGCCCCTGTCTAACGGTCCTTATAAGGGCCACCAAAAAACAAATGTCCATTGCGGTCTTCTCGCAAATCGAGGGGCCCACTGTTACTTTAAACAGCATAAGAAACGACATTAAAATACTTTTTCTTTTGCTGACAGCACCCCTGGCTCAACACATCGCCAACGGGTCTCCTCCTCCTGATGCTCCGCCGCTGCAGCTCGCTGCCTCACTCTCATTCACCACAGATGCACGCACTCTCCACACACCGCATCACTCAAAACGCAGCAATCCGCCAAATTTAGTAACGCGTCAAGAACATAAAACGACCATTGATCGCTAAACGTCCTCAATTTGTAAAGGCAGAACTCAAGATTTCATGATGTTTCATTCTCAATAAAATAAAATTCCAGGAGGGGGAGGTGTGATGTAAAGACCAGAGAGCTTGATAACTGTAAACCTTTTCCTGGGTAACTGTAACCCCCCCTCCGGGCTGCTGTGTACAAAAGAAACCCAGGGGGGCCCAATAAATCATTCCATCGCAGTCAACCAGACTTCTCATTTACCTACATTCTGAGCGGTCACACTACACAATTGGTTTTTTTATTTAAAAATTCTTGAAATCATTGCACTAGCTTCAATTTATACTAAAATTTACTAAAATCGAATGAGAACAGGAAGAAAATCACGAAAATTCAATTGAAAATAGTAAACGAAAAAGAAAGTTAAATGAATGAAGTTTTTTAATGTTTTGCAGTGTTATTCTATGTAATTGTTTTCAGTTCCATTATTATTGACGTAATACGCAATTTTTTACAGATTTTTGAAACGTTTCTGGTGATGTCGTCTTTTGGCACTAATCAGAACCATGAGGCGTCCTTTCTACTCAGAGACGCCACGTGAGGGGGCTAAAACAGATTACGCAGGTTAGCCTTGATGACGAGACACTCATTTCTTAGTCTTGTTCAACAGTTATTTCAAACGAATATTTTCAACTATTATACAACCACTCGCGAAATATCTGGCGCCCCTGAAAATGTTTGAGCTCCTTCGCATATCATGACAACATTTCGGTTTAGTTCATGTTTGACATGATTACGAAACAAACGAACAGTGTGTGTAGATAGGAATTCCAAATACAACAGTAAGCCTTGATTAAATAAACCAGCACCACGGTCATCGGAAAGCCATATGCAAAGATGTAAAATCCATTTTAAAACCTGCCAAACATCGGTATCTACCGTCCGATCACCTCATATTTTATAAACCGAAAATACAATGTTTACTGACCAACACTCATAGGTTCAACATATCCATAGGTTACGATCTTTTGATATTTTCATGTCTTAGCTCAAGCTCATAAGCTGAAAATCGCCCACAAAATTATGTTACGAAGAAATTCTCACGGACATTACTAATTCTCGCTTACCTACAACCAAATAGTTGTTACGGAACTGTATCTTTGCCATTTTTATTCATATGTACAAACGCCATGCACCAGTCGTTGGAAAGATCTCAATTTATGCTAAAATGGCATAGAAATAGTTTAAAGCATAGAAATTAGCTTCAAGAGCCACTCAGCTGATCCGGACCCTGGGCATCGTCAAGTATATCTCCTAAAGAGGCTACATACGAAATTACAGCTTCCTAGAGTTTAAAGCATAGAAATTAGCTTTAAGATCCACTCATCTGATCCAGACCCTGGGAATCGTCAAGTAAATATCCTAAAGAGGCTACATGCAAAATTACAGCTTTCTAGAGTGTAAAGCATAGAAATTAGCTTTAAGATCCACTCATCTGATCCGGACCCTGGGAATCGTCAAGTAAATATCCTAAAGAGGCTACATGCAAAATTACAGCTTTCTGGAGTGTAAAGCATAGAAATTAGCTTTAAAAAGCACTCAGCTGATCCGGACCCTGGTCATCGTCAAGTCAATGTCCTAAAGAGGCTACATACGAAATTACAGCTTCTTATAGAGTAAAGTAAAGAAATTACCTATTGAAATGATTTAACCACCGCTTCACAAATCAAACCGTTCTCGCAATATTCGGATCACCTGCTTTGAATCACATCATCGAAATACCAGCTCAATGAAATCATCAGAAATTAACTAGCAGTTGCAATCATGTTCAAAATATCAATTATTGAGAATGATCACCTGTGTGTTAATTAATCAAATAACCATGCTCATAACTCAGCTTGTTGGCCACGCACTTCGCAGTAGTTAACATAAATATGGGTGGATAAATCGAGAGCTTTCAAACGTATGGTCAACGAATTTTGTGGGATGAAAAACGACAAAGTACCATTTCTCTAGCAACTACTCGGTTGTAAGCGGAAATCTTCAAAAAACCAACTGGGACTATTTTCGTCCACAGGTTTTGTAACAATTTTTTTGTTTATGTGCCGAAGCAAAGACATAAAATGTAAAAAAGTTCGACCCCTCTTCAAAATTTGTTAGCTTTCCTTTCAAGATATTGACAGGAACAATTTTTTTTTTTTTTTTTTTTTTTTTTTTTTTTTTTTTTTTTTTTTTTTTTTTTTTTTTTTTTTTTTTACACGATAGACATTTTATTGATACATAGAATGAGGGGGATATTCGCTTGAAAGTTTGAGGTTTCTCTTCTACTTTTGTGGATAATCTTATTTAATTAATTGTTATACATCCTTCATATCGGCATTAGTGCGCCATCCTCTAGTCCAAGGCACCTCACCTTCCTCCTGGTGCCTCTTATCCTCAGTGAAACCGCCCGTACGATTGAAATTTGGGTTTTTACTCTCACCCATTGGGTGATGTGCGACAAGGGCTTCTGCCATTTATCAGAGAGCACGCATGCAAGCCTCTTGAGGAAATATTCAAATTCTCTGTGCAGGGCGCCGTCACACGAAACCACCAGTGGTGTGAAGGATCCCCTCACGTCTTCTGCTGCTGCATCGTATTTGGCGTGTTTGGCGTTCGCTGCATTTTGGGATATTGTATTCCAATCCTGAGAGCAGTAAGAGGCGGCGTCAGCGTTAATCACGCGCGTATCAAAGTACGCCGTTCTCTCTGCGTCCCAGAATCCATGTACTTTTATATCCGCAATAAGCTTTGGATTATGTACGCAATACATAATCATACATGGGCTAGGGATGTGCCCTCAATTATCTCGGCATAATTATCAAGCATCCCCAAGAGTTTTACCTCTTGTAGAAACAAAAATTGTAAAAAAAATTGTAGAAAAATAAAAAGAAAAAAAAAAGATAATAAATTAAACAGGATTAAATCAAAATCATGAAAAATTTATTTTTTGGCTGAATTGAATAGCTACCTATTACTTCTATGAATAGAAAGGCTCGAGTCGAGTTTCTGTATGCTTATCCATTTGCTGGGATTGAATTTGGAGACAAAACTGTATCAAACCACTAGCCGTTTTATTTATTTATTTTTTGTTGAACGCTTATGTATTTACAAAGATACTTAATGTTTGGTATTTAAAACTATATTTTCCTGCTATAATGATGTGCTGTCTACGGAATGCATGAAATGTCATGTTCCTTTCCTACCTCATCTTCATACCTACCACTCCTCCAAGCCGTTGGTTAAGCGTTAAGAAGGCTAGTTGTCGGACCTACTCCAAACCAAAAACCCAAGTTCTGTCCCCCTTTACCCTTTCATTTTCACAATTTTATACCTCGGCGACAAATCAACTACCGCGCGAAGCCGCGAAGTACATTCATAACGCCAGCGGACGAGAGATTTCACTCCGTCGACGGGAGGCTTCAGACACGCCTAAACGCGAGGTCAGTTCTTCTTTTCATGTCATTTTTCATGCATTTATTTAATTATTGAGCTTCATTTAGCCGGTTAATAATAAATAAGTCCCAGACCACCAAATACAGTCCACTTGTGCGATTCCCTCTTCTTTTCCTCACTCGGATAGAAACGAACATACAGATAGACTAGACTTCGTTTAATATGTACCTAATAAGCTGAAGATGTGTAGCAGGCTATCTAATACCGAAATAGCAAGCCTATCCCTAATAATTTTCACCGTAATAAATTCAAGGCACTTCCTGTTTCAATAAAGTACAGGCACGTCCTGTTTCAATTAAGTACAGGCACTTCATTTATTCAACATAAATCATTTCAATGTCCAAGTGGGTTTTCATGAGAGTGTGATGCCGTATGAAACAAATTTAAAATACATGTAAAAGGGAGATTAAGGGCACTTGGTACCCCCCCCCCCCCCACAAATGGCGAAATTCGTGACCCATTATCTCGGCACTCGTTGGGCCGATTTCGATGATATTTTTTTTAACTGATAGATCTTTTAAAGATCTAAAGATCTGCGGAATCAGATTGAAAAAATATTAATTTGCGGCATTACAAAATCGAAGCCAATTTTGGAAATATTGGGGGTTTTTGAGGTAATTTCGATTATCTGTCCCGTAATTACAATAACTTATTTCGATAAACTATTCCCGCAGATTTATGCAGTAGGTTGAGAGATAACTTTCTAAAGAAAGAAAAATGAATTCGGTTCAGTAGATCCCACGATAGAGGGTCCGATGCGCCATAAAACGAAAAAGTAACGATATTCGCGCTTCTGCGACGTTTTGGAGAACTAATATGACTTGAATATGTGTGAATGAAGTAGTAACCTCAATGACTTCACTTCACACAGTCAGAGCATAATACCAACGAACCAGAATGATAAGATGGTAACAATGATAAAATGTTCTGTTATTCTATGTTGTTTACGTTTCCACTCGTCCGTGCATCTTTCTGTGTTCGGTTTGTCCGCAATTCGTTTAGTCCGTGTTTTAGTGGTATACGCAATGACGAAAAGTAAAAGAATATTCAAGAAGCTCAACCATATCGCAAATTTCTCCAAGAAGTTGCGTGAAGATGATTCTGTGTCCGAAATTTGCCACTTACCATCCGGCTCAACTCTTTTACCCGGCTCTCATCTTTTGGCTTCCTATGATCCTTCCGTTCCTGGAACTTCTTTCTCTGAAACCCCTCTTCTTCCTAGTACTTCATCCGGCGACTCAAGCTGGTTATCTTCCTCCAAGAAGAAATTAGGATTTGGATTAGGATTAGTAAGTAACAGAATTTTGGATATTATCGACTTTCCCTAGCTGTTTGAATTTGAAGAAGCAGGGGCAGCGGACTATAAGGCGGGCAACTTCTAAGTTAATTTGTCAGACATCAGAATTTTGTAAATATTATATGCGATATAATAAATCTTGTTCAGGAATGAATCTAGTTTTATTTAAGACAAAAAAAGAAAATAGGTTGAAGAATTTTTGTTGGGGTACCAAGTGCCTTTAAAACGGTCTGCTATTTTTGCTCGGAAAAAAATCTTGTTATACTTCCAACCTACAGGGACGTATATTATGGTTCAATCAACCAGCTCTTAACCTATTCAATAAATTAGATCCCTTTATCAAATTCACAGTAGAATTTGGCGGGAATAAACTAAATTTACTTGGTCTGTCCATCTCTTTGGTAAATGAGAAGCATGATTTTTTAATTTATAGAAAAGATACATACAGCGATAGGTATAACGATCCATAGTACTTCAAATCTCCCTTTAGTCCATAAGCATGCAGCTTCCATATTATTATATACCGAGCACTATCTATTCCTATTAGTGAACGAAATTTAACAAAAGAAAAGTCCATTATATAAAGCATAGCGGCTAGTACCATATGGGATGAGGTTCTTAGGAAAAAGAGTAGAGATAAAATTTCCAATCTGGTTAGGGAAGATGTAACTTTAAGAGAAAAGCAATGGATAAGTATACCTTATTATGGGAACAGTTCTTATAAAATCGGCAAAATTCTATCATCGATGGGTTACAAAGTGGATTCTAAAACTAGAAATTGTGATAGAGCGTTACTAGGTTCCGTTAAAGACAAAATTGATGTTCAGGAAAAAAGGGGGGTTTATAAATTAAAATTTTCTTGCGGCTTCGAATATTGCGGTGAAACTGGTAAGAAATTCAGGGAAAGAATAGAAGAGCATCAAGAGGATTTCATGAAAAATATGGGTAGGTCTACATTTGCAAAACATCTTCAGAAATCCAATCATAATTACAATTTTGATTTGACAGATATACAGTATGTAGAATTTCTTCATTTTTGTCCAAAGGGAGCTAGGTATGTTTAATGCATTTGAAAAATTCGAAATTATCAAAAGTAACAGCTCTAGTAAATGTTTAAATGAGGATATCCCTCAATATTTTCACTACTGATATGTCCGTTTCTATAAAGCTTGGAATTTTCTCTTCAAACCGTTGAAACCAGTAATTCTTCTCCTTCTTTCACTTCATTAGCTACAATCTCTCTTCACTTAGCTTGCACTTAATTGGTTGTGCCTCCAGACCCCTTTCCTTTCTCTCGACCAATTGGATTCAATCTCCCTTCACCTGTGACTATATAAGCTGTGTCCTTTCTAATGTGTGTTCAGTTATTGTTTGTTACTGATGATGGTCTAACCGTTGAAATGAATTTAACATTGTAACTCCGATTTTGCACTAAATTCCGTTAGTACCCTTCAGTACTCGCGTCGGGTCCCTGATGACCCGGTCAACTTTCAAGTTATAATTTCAACGTCTTCCTATCGGTTTTTGCCCCCGACCCTCCTTGTATTCTCCTAGCTCCTGGAAATGATAAGTTTAGTCACCTTTCGAACTTTGAACAGTGCACACGTTACTCACAATCACTAATCTGACCCGACGCGAGTGGTAACGTCCGTAGTTTTTACCAGGTGTTGACCCGAGGCGAGTACAACCGTACCTCGCCTCATATGAACTAGGTAATTCATTTTTCATTCAAGTTTATAAAGTCCTCAAGTTTATAAAATCAATCCCGGTATTTGTTACGAATGAAGATATTAGCAAGTGTCATGTTTTACCAAACTGAGTTTTTTGTTTGAAATTGAGTGAAATTCAGCGCGAACCGACACGTTTTCTATAGATTTTCACATGCACCAATGCTTCGCTAAGCAAGTGTAACTCCCTTAGTTTTCATAGCAGGAGAATCGTTTGCTACTTTTTGGAATACTCTCACTTTATCAGAACACTGCATGATCCCTAAGCCTCTGTAGTGTGAAGGAAAGCTGATTTATTGTTCAACGATATAGTCTAATATTGCTAAGTAAGAATGATGCGAAAAGATGGCACTTGTACATGGTAGGTACTATTGAGTTGTAGGTACTTGTAAGCAGTAAGTACTAGACAGTGCATGGCTATAGAGCTGATTTCTATGGTATTTAATTAATCTCTGAAGCTGAAATTTGAAACAAGGCCTATGCATATATAGGACATGTAGAATATAATTTCGCGCGGAACCACCATAATCTACTGAAATTGAGCTTGTAAGCTATAGAGCCTCTATACCTTTACTAATACTTTACCTAAAAATTACGTTTGGAAATAGGTATAACTCAAGACAATATTATTTACACAAAATATAATTTCGAGCGGAACCACCATAATCTACTGAAATTGAGCTTGTAAGCTATAGAGCCTCTATACCTATACTAATACTTTACTGAAAAATTACGTTTGGAAATAGATATAACCCAAGACAATATTATTTGCACAAAAGCTAAGTGCTTTGCAGTTCCTAACTGGCTGTTCGATTTATTTTGTATTCGTAATAACGTGAAAGATGGCTTACTTTAGGGACTTGTTTTGCTATTATAAATCATTTTATTCTTCATGTTGGAGGAATTCATTCGTAAACTAGATTTAGATGTTCAATATTTTAATTGACTCGTCTTCGAATAATCTTCTGGTGGTTCTCAGCATTAAATTGAAAATAGGTAAACTTGGAGAACTGGCAAAATCGAGGGACTTTTTCTAATCAAAGAAAAAATTGTGATTAAAGTACCTGTGTGAAGTTTTGTATTTTTTTATTGAAGATTATTGATTCCTGTTGCTTGAAATGTATTTGCTTTATTTTACTCCTTTATTAGTTTATTTTTCGATAATTTTCATTATGGGTCACCAGTAACCCGACGCAAGTTCAAATGTGAGTGGAAACCACGCGAGTTCTGAAGGGATACTATTATAACCACTTTAATAGAACATTATATTGGTATTATACTAAGCCTGTGAGTTATTTCATTATTGATTGGGACCGTGGTGAATCTATTGAAACTGAAGGTGGTTACAATGCATTTCTCAAATAGCATTGATGGTGTTTAATATTAGGCATTTATTACATGAGTAGTACTTGTCCAAACTACTGTGAATGGGTACAAATCGGAAACCAAAATTCTTACCCATAATGGCGACGATCCATTGACCGTGAGTTCCGAACGACACCAACTTGTGGAACATGGCCGATGCGGTTGGTCGCGTATCCGAATGAACCAGCTGTGGGACAGCGCCAAACGTTCCTGGTGCCTCCTCCAAAACCAGACTGACTGAACGCGCCGACAACTCTCTCGGTCAAATGGGATGAGATAACGCATTCAAACTGCAAACGATTACACATGCGTATCATCCTTTAATAAACATTACCTACGAAGGAGATATGATTAAAAAAAGAACACATTGGTCTTACCATCAATGACATTCCAGTGTCATCACATACTAACAACTGTGTAACTTTATTCTATGGTTATCTTGAGATTAAATTTCCCATCCCACATAAAGTATTGTTAATTACTGAAATATAAATCAAATTTAAGGTTAGAAACAGCCAGGGACAGACAAAGACATTAAGGGCGGAATCCATAGTCGCACCATGAGATAAGAAATTTCTTGACTCAGGCCAAGGTCACATCTGGCTTGAGGAGGTGAACTGGTATCCATAGTCAAAAGGTGCAGGCGTCGAGGCCGGCCTTAGCTGTAATTTTTCTCAAGGTGGCTTGGAGGAGGGTTGGAGTCTAGAGCGAGCAAAATAAGGTTCTTCCAACTATTTTGGGCATTCCATGCTTAGTAAATCACGATTCTTGGTGACTCCATGCTAGGAATTCCATGTTATTTGTTCGACGCAACCTTGGTGAGGCCAGAAAAATGAGACAACATTTGTGAGTTGTGTTATTTTATCGAAAAGTTGACAGTTGAGAGTTGACACACGTTTTTCGTTTAACTTTTTCGCCTTGTACCTATCTACCTGCCTACTGTTTTATTTTTATTATTAATAATTTTTTGTTGTGTCCCTCGTGGTTGCGTACTTGTACAAAAGCTGTACCCACCGTTTGTGTTTTATTCCCGATTGTTTTGTACCAAATTTACTCATATGTAAGCGAAAATTTTGAAAAATTAAATTGTTTGTAACATAAAGTGATCTTTTACTTTACAATTTTAGTTATCAGAAATATTAACTAGCATACCATAAGTATACTACATAAGTATACTAACTTAATGAAACTACGCGAAATGATTAACTGAGAAATAAATGTTTAGGGACTTGCTGACTAGGTTGATAGCTGAAATTTGAAATTGGTGGGGGGCAGTTATTTCATTTCCATCGGATGAAAAAATCCGAAGATTGGAATTCCTTCAATGATAGGCTAAGATCATACAGGGTGTCCAAAACCTAAATATCTCATTATCTCCGGAGGAGAAGAATTATTTTAAGTCACTAGTACTTCTCAACAAAGACGTTGTTGAGAGTAAGAAAAGTATTGCAGTAAGTTTAGTACAGAAAAAGAAGTGTTGGGACGAAATCACTCATCAAGTTGCACCGGGAATTTCTCTATGGTAAGTAAATTGTTGGCTTCTGGGAACCGTGACAAGTTCAACATTTTCATCGAGTCGGTCGTCCAAATCGTCCCACTCAAAAATAAACAAACTCTCCATCGTGAACTAATTAAAAACTAATGAATCTCAAACAAATAATAACTCAAACAAACTAATTACGTACAAGAAACAGCAAAAAAATAACGTTTCGAGGGAGGTTTGTACCTTCCTTGGCTGGAGGTGGGTTTCAACCCCTCTGGAGTCGAGAAATTTCTTATCTCACCTTCAAAAATCGTCTATGAATCGGGGTTTTCGAGGAGGCTTGGAGGCCGGCCTCGGAATGTAACGACTCTGAATACGTTAAGGAGACATGAACCCACCTCAAGGCCGGCCTCAGCTCAAATGTGGAGGCCGGCCTTACATTTGCGACTATGAATACCGATGGGGTGAAATTCTCCTCAACAACCCACCTTGAGGCCGGCCTCAGCGTTGAGGAGCGACTATGGATTCCGCCCTAAGTCCACTTTGAAGTTTTTCAACTTTATTTGATTATGAGTAACTTCATTTAGTCCAGGAGCCATGTCCGAAAATATGTAGTAATTTGCGGAAGGTTTAAACTTAGATTTTGAAAATTTAGTACGTTCTGAGTGAGAAAATCTTGGTCTGCCATCTCAAAATTGGTGGAATACAAAATGGTGATCTCATGAAGATGGCTTAATTGCCCATTCTGAAGTTTTTCGCTAATAATTCCAAAACCGTACATCCTACAGACATTGGTATACGGAGAAAAAGAGCATAAAAAAATATATATTCGATCCCAAAACTCTGAGTCATCTCCTAAAATAAGCGAATTGAAAACAATTGAAAATCGGGCTAATTTTGGCCCAGTCCACTCCTCCCCCGTCGAGACTTTTACTCTTCAAAATTTCCTAGTGGCGATAATATTGGTCTGATTTCAGTCTGCTGAAGTTCATTCAACTCAAAATTAAATACTTTCCAATGTTTGTTCGAGCGTATTTTACTTGGGACCTTTCCTCATTGACTTACAGCCGAACCTGTCAATTTTATGTCATTTTGCACATAAAGTTCGCAAGAACGGCCTGTAACTTTGTACTTTAATGGGCAACGGTCAGAGCAAAAACTTGCTCGGAACGAACTTTGGAAAATGTTAAACTCTGAATCGAATGAGGTTTGGCAGACCTGAATCAAACCAACGTTGAGGTCGCTACGTGTTTTTGAAGGGGAAAAGTCTAGGCGTCTTTAAGAGATTATCTGTAAAAGACGTCTAGATTTTGGCCCTTCCAAAAGCCCTAGCGACCTCAATATTGGTCTGATTCAGGTCTTCTAAAGCTCATTCGATTCACGGTGTAATACTTTCTAACGTTCATTTCCTGCAAGTTCTTGCTCAGACCGTTTCCCGTTTGGGTACAAAGCAAAAGGCCGTTTTTGCGAACTTAATATGTGACTTAAAATTTAAAAGTTCTGCTGCAAATCAATAGTGAAAGATCTCAACTAAAACACGCTCGATACAAACTTTGGTAAGTATTTGAATTCGAGTATAATGAACTTTAGCAGACTGAAATCAGACCAATGTTAACGCCATTAGGTGATTTTGAAGAGCAAAAGTCTAGACGGGAGGAGGAGTATGTACCAGTTGTATATGCGATCTCAGTTCGACCTGCGATCGACGCGACACGTTGTCTGGACTCAGTATGCGATCTCACTTGAAAAATCGATAACTTGCTTAACGAAATGGGGGAAAAGGGGCAATCTTACCTTTCTCTCCAAAAATGAAGATCGATCGTAGAGATTAGTGAAGATCGTGACGGGTTCAGCAAGCGCCACCACTCTTCGATCTGAGTGCTTTACTGTCATGTGGGTATACTCCTCGCTGCTAAGCGTACTCTAGGCCTTCCACTTGTCCGAATAAATCACAGAACCAACTTTGATCCCGTTTTCGATTATTGGCAGCAGCGTCCTTCTGTCCCTTTTCTCTACAATGAAAAACCGACGCTCTAAAATGTCCGAATTAAATCACTCGCGACGAAGTTGTGGAAACCCATTTCAAAACGAAAGTTAGTGAACAACATTGTCTATTTCAACGAAAAATAAAGAGTTACAATGTTAAAACGATTTCGACGGTTAGGCCATCATCAGTAACAAACAATAATTAACAATACCAAATACTAAGTTATAGTTTCTCACTGATGATGTCCTAACCGTCGAAATCGACTCGTTATTTTTTTATGTATGTATGTATATATGTATGTATGTGTCATTCCAGACGATAACTGTCCGTAGAATTGTGCTAGAAACTTCAAACAAATTTTAAAATGTCAAGGACACAAAACGAAAGTTCAGCATGATCGGATTACATCTTCGGGTTGAAATTTTCAAAAATGTAGTCAAAAATTTCAAAATAGCCTGTTTTTTGCGATTTGTTGTGGGAAATAATTTTTTCAGCATACTAACATGTGGTATATTCGGAATCCGCGTAAAATTTCCTATAAGAATATGTATCAAGTTTTCAAAAATTTCAAAGTTGAAAAATCAGTCAAAAATCTAAATAATCAAAGATTTCTTCAAAAATTCGCTCGTAAATAGAAAAGGTTACTAACTTTCGTTTTCTAAAATGTCCGCCTGCTTGCAACACATACCGAAGATCCGTGGTCCTTGCACTCTTGTGCCATAATTCCGTTGAGCAGCATACACATCATCGTCATGGGGTGTGTCTGAATTAGATGTTGCATGCTTCTTCGTATGTAATTCGTGGAGTAGCATTTCACTGAATGAGCGGACACTGAATACTGACTAGAGACACTTACTGGCCATATGAAAAGAGGAGGAACCGAGATATAAGGAAGGTAAAAGGCCAAAGTTTGGCGTTTTATGTTGAGATTGCATCCAGATCATTGAGATCACATATTGGAGGTTGAAATTGCGCTGACATTGCATATACAACTGGTACCGGAGTGGACTGGGCCAAAATGAGCCCGATTTTCAATTGTTTGCGATTCGCTTATTTTTGGGAATAATTCAGAGTTTTGGGATCGAATTGTTTTGTTTTTGTATGCTCTACAGCTTTGCCATGTATAAAAATTTCTGTAGGATGTGCGATGAAGGAATTATTAGAGAAAACCCTCAAAATGGGCAAATCAAGCTATTTTCATGAGACGGCCATTTTGTATTCCACCAATTTTGAGAGGGCAGACTAAGATTTTCCCGCTCAGAATGGACTAAATTTTCAACATTTAATCTCAAACCTTCTCCGCAAATCACAACCTATTTTCGGACCTGGCTCCTGGACTAAGATGTACTACCACAAATTTGCGGGACAAGGAAAACCGGGAGAGTAAACGCTCGCGGCGGGAACTTCAACTTTACTGATTGGGTTCGTAAATTAATATTTACTCAAACGGACGGAGACCCGTAATGAGGTAATAGGTACGTACTGCGTCATCACGGCCCAACGCTTCTGGTCAACTCCCATTTCATCGTAAATAACACAACACTTGAACAACATTATCTCAATCACCCACATATTCATATTGTCTTTGAATTACTTTACGGATACTTATATTATAAAATGTGGCAACTTCTGCGACTCTGTCCCTGCAGGAGAGTGGGATGAGGAGATTAAAGCACTTCCATCCTAAGGCCAGACTTGGCCAACGCCTAGTACAATATTAAAAACCAAGAGGCGAAGACTGCGCTAAGTCGATATACCTTGGAGTTGGGGAGTACCTACTCAAACTTTTCAATACTAGGATGTGATAATCATAGGAATAGAAAGGTTTGACAGCGATTTGTAAACTTCTTGAAGCTGTCAAAATAAAGAAGGAACCTAATAGAATTAATGTAAAGGATGATTTCAAAATAATCGATCACGCTTATGACCAGCTGTTGTTATAACTTAATCAATCCAGTTTAATATAAGTTACCGATGTATTGGGTTGAGTTTCCTTTCGTTTATTTTTCCCATACTCATGCTCTTCCTCTATGATAGATATAAGTTCATATAAATATTGTTTTTGTCCCAATTTTTAATAGTGAATAACCTAGATGGTAATTATTACCAATTATTATTATTATTATTATTATTAACCTAGATGGTTATGCTGTTTTTAATAATCCATGTAGTCCACACACCTACAGCGAATGTTAGACTCCACTCTTCCCCCGTTTATGCTTAAAAAGACAATGCAATTGTTACCCCCTCTCCATTCCTGCATTCTCTATGTGTCATGGAGTGGCTAGGATGTATTCGATGATTGCTTATCCATAGTGGTACCTTCCACATAGGTTGTTTATGGGCTCTTCTTTACTTTAAATGTTGCATCTGATCGTTTCTACCTTACCATTTTTGTTGTTGTCTTATTGTTTCCCAAGTGTGAAAGCTCCAGTGAATCTCCATTACATTTTCTTCGTTTTAATGTATTTATTTATTTATCTTACCATTTGCTTCTGGGAATATTGTTAGAAGCTTTATTGTTTTATTGATATTTCTAAACTTTGGAGATCATTGTTTTTTGGTTCTGTGTCTGTGTATGTGTCTACTGTCTATCGTGTGTCCGCAAATCCTTGCAACAAGCTTATTTTCCACAGTTTTCATCCGATCTGGATGAAATTTTCAGGAAATGTGCGGGCTACGAAGTAGACGGTCCCCTGTCAGTTTCATTGTTGCCCAATCATTACTTCATTCTGCACATACACAAACGTTAATTCCATAGTGCTCCTCCATTTTTTCACGCCCTAGTCGTCCGATCTCGCTCAAATTTGGATGATAGTTGGGGGATGACGATTTGATCATTCCACATAAATTTCAACACGATTGTATCAATAATAGCTACTGCGCATGCGCCAATCTGTAATACTTGTAATGACCTTAATTTCCACAGTTTCCATCCGATTTTGATGAAATTGTCCACGAATGCTACTTGCGCTAACGTGAATAACATTGATTATAATTTTTTTTCGTTTCTTAATTGACCAATTATGACAATTCACGCTACTTCTTGATTTACTATTTTCTGCTATGGAATTTTTCTAGATCATTTAAAACTTTTCAATGATCTATACATTCATGATAGGTAAACGAGGAAGCTATGTGCCACACCCAACTTGGCAGACTTTTTTTTTACTTCATATCTTGTTTGGTTTTTTTTTTTTTTTTTTTTTTTTTTCTTTTTTTAGCTCATTTTTAAGCTCAGTCTTTAAATATTTCCATTTCTTGTGTTTTCGTGTTTTACATTTTTAAATATTATTTATTAACCATTTCATTGTGATGCAAACGTATAATTGTATGTTACTGGCCACTGGCCGTTCTGATAATAAATAAATAAATCCCCAAGACTGTCAAGATGCACAACCATCGTAGCATAGAATCAGGCGACAACAGCCTCCGATCTTCTGCAAGTAATCAGAGGAGTAACCTGCAGCATCCTTGTTCAATCTGTGGAGGACGCGATGGAGCCCACAAGGGCCGGTGATTCCTTCAGATGTGTCGGCTCAGAGCAGCAATGGTAAAGCACTCACTTACCTAAACTTCACAGCAGTAGAAAAAGCTTCAAAACACGTTACTTCACGATAATGTTTACCATGAGGGAGTAGTGAGTATAGAGGAGGTGGCGCTGTACCATAGAATCGTGTGACTAATGGGCAATGTGACATTTCACTTAATCATGGTTCTGTATGACAAAATCGGGACGGAATATTACTTGAAGAAGGAATTATTCAAAAATTTATGAACAAATTGATAGAGAAAATACTACCAAAAATGAAGTATATAAAAATCATATCATTCAAAACTGTTGAATAATGGATGATTAAATTAGCCATCGCCCACCGAGGTTCACCGAATGCTCCTCGGAGGAGTTCAATCACTACCATACAAAAACAAAAATATGCTGTTTACTTTCAGTGCGAATTACGAATAGTACTGAAATACCTACTGATTGTCTTTCTTTTCAGAACAACGAATAAAGTGAAACAAAAAAATACTTTTAGGTATTACAAACAAATTATAATAGGTATACTGCTTACTTAATTCTTTAAATTAAATAGTTCTGCATTCGAAAAATTATTCAGGTATGCTTCTCTGAAATAGTAATCCGGCTGTGACATATGCATTTATTTTATAAAACTCAGAAGTGAGTATTGGGAGAATAACTCGAGAACTGTTGTAATTACGCGTACCTGTAGATGGCAAGAACATTTAATGTTCAACATCGATACCAGAGATAAACTTGTGGAGTCATATGATTGAAAATTGAGAATTTATCTAACATTTTTACAATCAAATTCCTTACAAAGTAGTGCAGTAGAGTTTCTAAGGTTCCTATTTATTATTATCCTTAGCGATTTGTTCTGGGTAATTTGAAGTTTCATGATACGGGAACGGCCCCGGAGAATAATAGCATATTTTAATGATGAAAATACCAGTCCATAGAAAATAGTCCTAAGTTTTGTATTTGAGAGGAAACCATTGGAAACCTTGAACAAATAAAATAATTTTCGTAATCACAACATGAGAAGCTCAATATGCTTCTTATAGATCAATGATCACTAAATGGAAGCAAAGCTCAATCACATGCGGAATGGAGATTTGGACGTTCGCAGTATGGAAAACATCCATTTGACACCCGAATGAACGTATCACAGAATTTTCATCAACACTAAGGCATAATTTATTCATGTTTAACCATTAATTAGGTAATCCAGAATGTATCTAAATTAATAGAATCTACAAACTGATGATAGTCCTGACCCCAGAAGATAATGGCAGTATCATCGGCAAAGCCTCATACAAGATCATCTATAACTAAATTCATTGTATCGAGTAATAAGAGAATAGTATGGAGTAAAAAGAAGAGCTGAACTTGAGGTACTCCATAGGAAACAGTAATTTTAGCACTGAGGAAGGTGGAGGAGGGAACTCTAATTCTTGAGGTCGATTGCACAAGTAGGATTTAGAAAAATCTAATGGTAGACTCAGAATCCCACATTTATCACACAGTACCTCAGAATTCACACAGTATCCTATTATTCTCTTACTCAAATACCTACTTTTAGCGAATTTTTGAAGAAAATTAAGCTATTGCTCTCGCCTCAAAATTTGTAGAAAAGCAAGAAATGCAAGAAATGTGAATTTTTGAAAAGCTTTCATGCATAAATCCGTTTCAGGCTACTCTGAATCATGTTCTGAAGTTTAACGCATTTTTTTATGTATGTATGTATGTATGTATATATGTATGTGTCATTCCAGACGATAACTGTCCGTAGAATTGTGCTAGAAACTTCAAACAAATTTTAAAATGTTTAGGACACAAAACGAAAGTTCAAGTTCGTTGGCCAGCATGATCGGATTACATCTTCGGATTGAAATTTTCAAAAATGTAGTCAAAAATTTCAAAATAGCCTGTTTTTTGCGATTTGTTGTGCGAAATAAATTTTTCAGCATACTAACATGTGGTATATTCGGAATCAGCGTAAAATTTCCTATAATAATATGTATCAAGTTTTCAAAAATTTCAAAGTTGAAAAATCAGTCAAAAATCGAAATAATGCCGTTCGCTTGTTGTAAAAATCGGTAATATTTGCATGAAACGTTTGCATGAAACATCTTCAAAAATTCGCACATGGGGTCATGCTGCATGACTGGACTTTTTCTTGTTTTAATATCCAGAAAAATTCCAAAGACAAAGCACCACTCATCAAGTTTTTTGAGAAACGAGTTTATTTGAGCCCATCAGTGCTGATTTCCCTCAGAAACCCATATTAGTTTTTAGATATCATTTCATTTGATTTTAAGAGCTGTGTAAGACTTGCTTTGATACACTTCAGGAGTAATATTTGCATGAAACATTTTTGCATGAAACATCTTCAAAAATTCGCTCATGGGGTCATGCTGCATGACTGGACTTTTTCTTGTTTTAATATCCAGAAAAATTCCAAAGACAAAGCACCACTCATCAAGTTTTTTGAGAAACGAGTTTATTTGAGCCCATCAGTGCTGATTTCCCTCAGAAACCCATATTAGTTTTTAGATATCATTTCATTTGATTTTAAGAGCTGTGTAAGACTTGCTTTGATACACTTCAGGAGGATTTTTGACCATGGTAACGTTAAGACTATTGGTCTGTATTTGCTTCATTAAGCTCTCCTTTCATAAAAATAGGCATTACTTTTTTTTTAATACTCTTTGCAACATACCAAATGAAAATAATTGGTCAATTATGAAACGAAAAAAACGATGCTCCATGTAATTTATGTTTGTGCAAGCGCAGTATGAACTGATGAGTTGAAAACAATGAAACATATAGGGGACCATCTACAACATAAGCCGCGCGCGCATTCTCAGACAATTTCATCAAAATGGGATGAAAACTGTGGAAATTAAGGTTATTACAACTATTTCACATTGGCGCATGCGCATTAGCTATTAATGATACCATCATATTGAAATTGATTTGGGATGATTAAATCGTCATCCCTCAACTATCCTCCAAATTTGAGAGAGATCAAACGGCTATAGCGTAAAAAAATAAAGCATAATGGAATCAACGTTTGCGCTTGCGCAGAGTGAACTATGGATTTGGAAACAATGAAACTGACAGGAGACCGTCAACTCCCTAGCCCGCACATTCTCTGAAATTTTTTTCCAGATAGGATGAAAACTGTGGAAAATAAGCTTGTTACAAGGATTTCATATAGGCGCACGCGTAGTAGCTATTCAAGATACAATCATGTTGAAATTGATACAAGATTATTAAACTGTCATTCTCCAACTATCATCCGAATTTGAGCGAGATCGGACGACTAGGGCGTGAGAAAATGATGCTTAGTAGAATTTACGTTTGCGTATGCGCAGAGTGAGGTATTGAACGAAAACGATGAAACTGAAAGGGTTTCTACCCCTTACACCATCTACCCCTTTGCCCACACATCCCCTGAAAATGTCACCCTAATCGAATGAAAACTGTGGAAAATAAGCTTGTTACAAGGATTTGCGGACATACGACAGACACACACACACACACCGACACGGAACTGAAGTTGTTCAGAATGGTCTAAAACGTAAAATTCGTGTGGAAATTTTGATTTTGGAGACCTAAATTATTTTTCTCCTGAAAGTGAAAACAATGCTTTCGCTACCTTTAGGTAGACTCGGAAGCAAAACCAAGTTGAAAATAAATGCTGAAGGAATACTCAATAACTTTGAAAATGTTTATACTTACAAGTAACGATTTCAAAAGGATCAGCTGGAGTTGAGAAGAGTGAGAAACAAGGTGAGCTGTCGCTAATGACCCATGTAGTTGAGGTGCGGCTTAAACCTTAAAAAAAAAAAAAATAATAATAATAATAATAATGATGTAAATAAATAAATTTAAAAAAAAAGTGAAATTTTTATAATTTGAGTGTTGGATAAAAAGTTTTCAGGTAAATCACGAAGGATTTTAACTTCTTCAACAATTTTGGCACCGACGGAGGAGAAAAAAGCACGATTTGCAGTTCATCACTTAAGAGAATTCCCGATTCATTTTGAATATCCGTTGAGTTTATTTTTAACACAGAATGTGTTTTTACGGAGGGTTATTTGGTTTGAAAATGTCTGTCCCGTAAGATCCCCCCGAACCCCACCCGTCTGTCGTGTCTATGCACGGCCAAACGGTTGAGTGGGGGGAGTGTACGAGTGGGGGGATCTTCTTGGGATTTTCCGAAAGGGGGCATAAGCGATTATAAAATTTTCTAATCCCACCCGAACCATGGGCCGTAGGGCGGGAGGGGGATCGAAGTTCCGTTTAATTCGCGCTTTTTCGACTTCCCCACTTCCTGTACCCCTCTAAACGGCCGTCGAAAATTCCGGAAAAATACCGGTTTCGTAGGTTTTCCTACGAGGAAGACGACGGCGCGATCGGATCGCGAAAAAAGTATCGGGAAATGCGTCAAAAAATGCAAGAGTACGGACCCGTTTTCTCGAAAAGTCCGACGAAAAACTTTGTGTTTTCTTATTAAAATATACCCCATTAACGTACGTTTTTCGGAACGGTTTTCGCGGGCGAAGTAAAGGTTTGATCTCGACGAATCTGAATCTGAAATCGGATGTCGAAAAAAGTGACGGGAAGTTGGTCAAATTGTGAGGGGAAGCGAGGCGAAGCGATTAAAGTATGTTCATAATGGTGAGTGGAAACGCTGCTCAAGTGTTTTCTACGGACTGGGCAATCAGTACCTACTCACGTAGCCCTGTGACCCATCATTCGCGTGAGTGTGTGTATAAACGAAAATATATAATATAATAGATTATAATATTCATATAATATACACAGTGGCAAGCATTATTATAATATTATTATAAATATTATGAATAAGCCGGTAGGTAAAAAAGACCGGTACGTACTGCTCCCATTTCATTGACAGTTAGTATTCAGACTTTAGTTGGATTGCTTGTAATCTTTATGATTATTTGACTAATTCATCAGGAAGTGGGTGTTTTCTTGTTTAAAGATCCCGTTTGAAGAAGAAAAAATCACTACTTCTATTAATAATAATTTTCCAATCGGACTGATGTTGTGACACTTTAAATGTACCTATTGTGATTAAGTAGGGTAATGTAACCCGTTCTAGTTCAGAAACACAAAAATTTACCTACCTATATTGCTGAATTGCTGCTATTGTATTGTTGAAATCCATCCAATATTGAAAAATTCATTCAGCCTCTTGTAATTAATAGTTCGAGTCTTAAAACCAGTTAGTTTGTCCAAGTTCAATAAACTTACTCCTCGAGGTAAAATGCAATGTTTTGAGTTTTACCTTCAATTCAGCTGAATACAATTCGCACAAAACATTTACATTTTACATGTTTAGAGTTCAATTCATAATTCATCTTTTTTACATACTAATAAAGTTTATTTAAGTTTCATGGGAAGATATTGAGGAACTCATTTCGATATCTAATTACTTACCTGAATTTAATTCATTGATGTAATTGATTACCTACGACCTATTGAGGTAAGGTTTCCAAATCTCAACTGGAATTCTCTTTGATGAATATAAAATTTCATTGATATTCGACGTGCTAGAACCCCTACAGATTATGGTAGTTTATTCATTGTACCTATTGATTAGTCGGCCGCGGTCTTCTTTTATTTTGGTCGGGATTCGGCCACCAGAACTTTCTGGGAGATTATTCAGGTTAAATTAGGAGGTCATGCCATATGCAATTATGTTCTCTAAATTCAATTATTCAAGTCTTTGGCGTAGCCAGTTAAGCTCTGGGAAACTATCCGTATGTCACCGGGTCAGCGGGCCCAAGAAATTTGGGCTGGCTACGCCTGAGAGTACAGTGGATTCAAAGCCTCCATGCTTCTATTCGTCTTTGGAACTCATAAGTTCACATCACAATTGGTCACAGGGTTGCCACCTTATAAAACTTTAATATCCCCGGGAAGGATCTACGTCACGTAGGTCTACAATCCAAGGCGCTGGATTCCAAGAACGCGGAATGAACTTCCGCAGAACTTAACAGAATGCCACCAGCCCTCCGGGGAATCCCCGAAACACACATTCTGTGTTTCATTGGTTTGATCCTTGATCCTAACATAAACAATCCGGGGGTCTGGGGGTGTGCCCAGATTTCATTTTACAATAAGTAAATATACCATCACAAACCACTGGCGGCTAGACACCCCCAACGGCAACGTTTTTTCTTTCTTCCAGGATTTAAGACAAGTAACAAAAACTGCGTTCTTGCACATGAGGACAGCAGAGTGCTGAAAGAGGGGAAATACGATTCCACGCGGTCCATATAGGTACTGATGCTTCTCTAAATTTATCAGCGCACGGTAATTGAATATTAACAATTGAATTCCTGACCGCTTCAGTCAATCGGCCATCTGAGGAAGTCATAAACAATGCAGGGGCTTCGCATTAATTCGTAATGGTAAAATACCTACCTGACTAGAGGTCAAAACCCCGTTGACATGGTCATGACGAGCACTAAATGCATAAATCTTATCCCTTCATTACTTGAGTAGTTAAGCCCTCTCTGGGTTTTTTCCTAAGCCTGAATACCCACTTACCTACCTCACTCAGCTGCGAATTGGGAGTTTTCCCTGACCCTTCTTTTTCAACTTTGTTCGATAGGTTTCATTGTCGTATTTAAACTGCAGGTTTTAGCTTCAAGAGGTCTGTCGAAGTAACACCGTCGTATTGTACACAATTATAAACTTCATAAACCGTATTTTCAACCGTTTGTAATAACGCTATATTTACTGTGTATTTCGATCTTTTGTTTGAACATTGACTTTCTTGGAACCGATTGTGGTAATTATAAGCTCTGCAACTTTAATAGTTGTGTCATTTATTAAACCTCATTCGAACCACTCTTGTACAAGAGTACACCGGAAAAACACGTTTGGCCACGAAAGCCTTTGAAGAGGGCTAGTGGAGGCGACACGGTTGGCCACACGATAAACCTTGGCCACAGAGCCCGTCCGAGTTTTTCGTGAAGACTTCACTATCTGTTTTCTCTGTTCAAAGAGCAGGTTCTTGTTCCTGGGATGATAAATATGATGATATCACCCGCCAGTCCACAGTGAGGCCACCACCACCAGTGAGGACAGTTTTTCCGAAGTGTGAAATTTTCGGTCGCAATTTCCACCTAGGCCAAGCGTGGTTTAGATTTCTACAGAAACGAAAAACGCTGCTTACACACTATATGCAAGCAATCCGAAGCAGAGAAATGGAAGAAAAATTTCTTCGGTCTAAGCTTTCTCCCTCTGGACCACGTTTATAACACACTTCTGGACTTCATGAATACAGCCCCAACAGAAGCTTCCTGTTTTAGTTACTATGTGCTGGCAACATACATCGAGGAGGATTGTCGTTTCCCACCGAAGATGTGGGCCTTCTGCTGATTGGAATTCTTATAATAGTATTTTAAAGTAAGAATTTTCGTGGCCAAACGTGCCATTTATCTTGTGGCCAAACGTGTCCCCAACGCTCGCTGTATTGGTGGCCACCCGTACTGGGGGTGTTTAACGACACTACACGTGTAACATGCGTGCGCACCCAGGCCCAGGGGCAACCGTGGCCTCCCCACATGCGCTGCAGTCATTCAGGACGAGGTGGGGTTAAGCGGTAGGTACAAGTCTTCTCCTCTGTTCCGCGCCAGCGACCATTCTTGGCCTTTAAGGGCTCTGCCCATACTGGTACCGTGGGCGGGTGGGGCCCCAGGTCTAGCCTGCCACCCAGTTGAGGAAGGATTGGCGGGGGTGGTAGGTTTCACGCCCTTGTAGTTCTCCCCTATCTAGGGGGGCGGCGGCTATGAAGTAGAGCCTTGTTGGGGTTAATTGTCTCCTTCAACGTGGTGTTTCCCGGCCTCAACCGGGGGACGCGTTAAGAGGCCCTATGGTCTATACGTTTACCATTGTACAACTCGTATTGGTGGCCAAACGTGTTGGGATTTCCTACCCAAACGTGATGCGTTTTCACCCCTTGGTGGCCAAACGTGATACTCCCGAGTACTCTTCCCTAGGTTGAATGGATACTAGTTTTGTATGAAGATAGGAAATCAATGTCTCTAGCATTCCAATTCATTTAAGAACTACACTGGTGTTTAGCAATGCATTTCCCTAATGCTCAAGAGGAGAGAAAGATTTCGTAATATTGATCGCCCAACCGCGAAATTTCCTACACAAGGTACAAGAATGCTTGAAGATGACGTGAGTGGAATCGACGAATTCATGGCCGAACCAACAAGGGCCCATCCCATGCCCATCCCATCAGCTTTCATGTTCATGAAAGAACATCAGCTTTAGTTATCCAGCCGAGTCCCTGAGGTTTTGAGTGAACATCTAATATCAGGGACAACTTGAGAATCATTTCAATCTTCTTTATTTATTTTTTAAAAATATATATAGGTGTATTTTCTGAAATTTGATCGAAATTACTGACTTAATTCTTCCAGCAGTGTAGGGAAATCACTTCCCTATTCAAGGACTTCTTTCCCATCTTAACCACGTACTTGAGATTGGTACTTCTGGACAATGGAGTGATGTTACGGGAGTTGCCTATAAGCGTTGGATCGCCCAGAAACAAATTTAAAAAAGTTCCAGTCATGCAGCATATGAGCGAATTTTCTTAAATTATCTATCGTATTATAATGTATAAGATTGTATCGAAATTCGAAGAATTTGAGTACAAAGAAATTTTGAAAAAACAATTTTATGGCTAGAAAATTATACTAATTTAAATTCGGTAATTCAAAAAGATGTTGGATTTTTAGATTTTGTGCAAACATTTTTAATGTCCTAGTTAATCGTTGATAATGTTGTTTTGACAGAAATTCTGCTATAAATTATAAATCTAACGATATTTGGCCGTTTTTAGCCATTTTTAGTGATTTTGTTTAGCATATTTTTTTAAAACCAATTTAAAGTGCTCTAAAAGTGCAAGCAAACAACAACAAACTCATCCTGTTTGTTGTTGTGCTAACAAACTCATCCTTTCATTTGGAAAGCTTGATTTTTTTGGCACAAGATCGGAATTTTTATGTCAATCCTATGGAGAGTTATCGTCTGGAATGACACGTAACGAATCAGAACTGCTTTCTGAATCAGAAGCTGTTTATTGATTGCTTGATCAAAATATCCTCCTTCAGAACCAAACCGTGTTAATTCCCTCATAAGGGCCAAGCAGTTCTGAACCCAACGAATTGTGAGGAATATTTTCGTACACAGACAGTCAGAACTATCTATCTTCGTACACTCTTGGGTAAAGGAGATGAGGATGGGAGGTTTAGTTCATCCGGATCAGGGACATTCGGGGATTGGTGGAATGAAGAGGAAGATGAGCTCGCTAAGCATGCTCCCACAGACGGGACAATGCCAATTTTCTTCATTAAAGCTCCTACTGCGTATATTAAAAGATTAAGCCAGATGTGATTGATTGAAAAACAGGAAACCCAATGTAAAAATTGAACGAGGGGAGAAATACACGCATATGTTTTCTCACAACAGCACATAAATTAGCTCTACATCTGTTGCTGAGCTACAAAACCTCTCAAGCATTTACAGTCCGTGGCAAGAATAAAGCTTACTTGAAGAAGTTCTATCAGATGGAGACGGACGAGTGCGGCTGTCCTTCAAGACACCGTCGAATTCGGGAATTTTTTCTAATCCCACCCAAACCGTGGGGCGGGAGGGGATGAGAGCCCGTTTTAATGCACGTTTTTTTCCAGCAAAAGAAGAGGCTCCTCCTCCATACAGGGGTAGGGGGAAGCAGGCTGAGTCCTCCTCTCTCCCTTCAGATTGGGCTGAGAGAGATAGTGCAGAGGACAGCAAGCCCCCAGCACCCAAGCTGGAGTGGGACAAGGTTGTGGAGGGAGCCAAAAGGAGGAGGAGGAGGAGGGTTACCAGGGAGCGTAAGGCTTCTGATTGGAAGCCAATCTCTTCCTCCTCTTCCTCAGCCCTGTCTGAGAACGACTGGCCGCGACTCACTACTGAGTACGCCATCGGACTGGGCAGTGAAGAAAGGGCAAATGCGTGGGCTAAGGCAATGGGACCTATGAAGGTCTTCATGATGGAGGGAAGAGACGTTCAGTCAGATGGAGAGCCGAGTATCAGCAGGCCCAAGTCATCTGGGGGAGCCAGCGGAGGCTCCAACCCTAAGATGCCTGCACCCAGGCCGTTGAATACAATCCGCAAGAAAGTGCAGAGAGCTAGTGTGACGTCATCTGGCCAGGCTAACCTGGACAAGATTGTGGAGGAGAAGAACTCCCTCATTGCCAGGTGGGAGCAGTGGGGGACAAACTCCAACAATATTGGTGAGCGGCCATTCAAAGCCGCTACCAATTACTTGGATGAAATGGTGAAAAAGGTGGTCGATCCATTGATAAGGGCCACCAAGGATCTGGAGCTTGAGATAGCTCACCACAGGAGGATTTCACTCGGAGTTCAGCATGTCTCTGAGTCAGTGGAGCGGCTGGACGAGGCCTTCAGAGAAATGAAGGACAATAGGGCTTCGGTGGTCACAGAGCCACTCTGCACCGAGCCATCTAACTTAGAGATGGCATCGGCCCTCGTGAGGCTGGAGCACACTCTGTGCGAGCGCCTGGATAAGGTGCTAGCCCGCATCGATAAAGTGGAAAGAACAGCTGATAAGGCTGTCTCTCAGGTAGAGTCTCTGAAAAGGGACGACCTCGTGGCAATTGGGCGGAAAGTTGATGTCCTCAACCGGAAGTCTAAAGAGGACGGTGAGAGTAGTAAGAAGAGGCCCGGGCCTGCTGTGACGTTTTCGGCCGGCGCCCCATCCGGCTCCGGATCGTCGGCTCAGCCATTGCCACAGCGAGTAAGCAATTTGAGAGGGGTTACGACCCCCAAGCCGCCAGCTCCTGTGGAGTCAATGGACAGCTCGCCCATGGAATCTGATGAAGATTTCAAACTGGTTGAGCGCAAGAAAAGGAGGAGAGTTCCTGAAACTAGCCCGGAGGCTAAGAGAACTGGTGAGGTTGTGCGCTCGGGGTTCCGAGTGTTGACCGATTTGTCGACTGACAGTGAGGCGGGTGTAAGGCCTAAATCTTCTTCGACTGAGAAGGAGAGGAAGAAACGCAGGACGAAGAGGAAAAAGACAAAGGCGACTGAGACTGTCAAGCTCAGGGCAGCCAAAGAAGGGCAGCTGAGGCGGTACTCTGAAGTAGTTCAGAGTAACAAGTCTCGCCTCGAGAGGCAGACCAGAGATGGCAGCGCTGTGCAGCCCTTGCTTGTGTCAAGGGAGAGAAGTGAAGGGGTGCCTATGTCACCACCTTCAATCAAGAGGACAATGAGCAAGGAGGTAGATCTTGCTGAACTTAACGTTCAGTTAGCTGCCTGCCGCAAGCTCCAGGCAGCTAAGCAGGTCCTGGTCGTACCAAGGACCAAGGATGATGGGACGAAATTAGAGGGTGCCCTTAAAGCTAAGGGATTCGCGGTCAGGTCTCCTAAAGGGATGTCCAAGCCCCTGTTAATGAAAATATATCGGGTCGATAAGGAGATACCAAAGGAAAATCTGGCAACTGCCATATGGCGCCAGAATCCTGAGGTGAGAGCAGAGGTGACCGAGGAGGAATGGATGGGGCAATTCCGTCCATCGTTTATCAAGGGTCGGCGTGACTATGATGACGTCATATGGGTTGCCCAGGTCTCAGAGAAGATCAGGACAGCCCTTATGAAGGTGAAGATTCTGAGTGTTAGATTCGACCGTTGTAGAGTAGAAGACTACCTGGACGTCTCCAGGTGTTACAAGTGCCAGCAGTGGGGCCATACCACTAAGGTATGCGTCGAGAGTAAAGAGACGTGCGGGCATTGCGCGATGGAGCACGGTGGGCCAGTGTCTCAGTGCCCTAGCAGGACGCTGAGCTCTCCCAAGTGCGCCAATTGCTCCAGGGCTGGAATGAGTGCGGGACACGCAGTTGATTCTTTACAGTGTCCAGC
Source organism: Adelphocoris suturalis (assembly GCA_030762985.1). Taxonomy (NCBI): domain Eukaryota; kingdom Metazoa; phylum Arthropoda; class Insecta; order Hemiptera; family Miridae; genus Adelphocoris; species Adelphocoris suturalis. Next base: position 151,359,535 of record CM061040.1, on the reverse strand, counting down.
TTACAAGAAGGCGTTAACTAGGTACATGAGGGCAGTAAATCCTAGTATATGAGAGTTGCACAGATCAATCTAGATAGATCTGCGACTGCTACGGATGAGTTGCGGGTATGGTTGAGTGGGAGGAATGCACATATTGTGCTCATACAGGAGCCATATGTGGTGAGAGGCTCTGTACGAGGGTTAGGGGACTTACGAGTGTTTTGCGGAAATGGGGATGGACCGCCCATGGCGGCCATAGGGGTTTGGGATGACGCGCTGAGGGTTACCTTATTGAGTCACCTGAGCAGCAGGCACATTGTAGTAGTGGCCGTGGAGAGGGATGGGGCCGAGCCACTTTATATGGTATCGGTCTACTGTCAACACTCCCATGAATTGGGAGGTTATCTTCACGGTTTGGGCAATGTCCTGCAGGCGCTAAGAGGGCGGGATGTGGTAATTGGGGCCGACACTAACGCCTGGTCCAGGCTGTGGCACAGCCACGAGTTTAGTGCCTACGGTCCACATGCAAGAAGGAGGAGGGAATGGTCTAGAGGGGCAGAAGTCGAGGAGTTCATTCTCGAATATGATTTGGCAGTGGCTAACCTTCCATGCGACGTGCCATCCTTCCACGGGGCGGCAGGTGGACAGTCTAATATAGATGTCACGCTTTTCACTCGTGGATTATGCGACAGATTAGTGCAGTGGAAAATTACGGCAGATGTGACTGTATCTCAGCACTCGCTCATTCTGTTCACTGTGCGAGATCGCCACTCAGGTGTTTCTCCCGGTTTTACTCGGAAGGGCAGGTTCTGCGAAAAGAAAGCCAACTGGGAACGCTACGATGAAGCGCTGACAGAAAGACTGAGAGCCACTCAGTTTCCTGATATTGGGAGCAGAAGGCAGCTCGAGGCTGCAGTTGATACAATTACTGGTATCATCATCGAGTCAGCGTCTGATTCCATGCCCGTCCAGAGGTTGCGTAAAGGAAGCCCTTCTTGGTGGAGCATGCGATTGGAGAGAATGCGAAAGAGCGTGGTCAAATTAAAACGCAGGGTAAGGCGAGCACGTAGAAATGTACCTGAGGAATTGGACGTACAGTACCGGGCAGTCAGGCGTGAGTATACAAAGGCTGTGCGCAAGTTCAAGACAGTGGACTGGCGCAACTTTGTCACTGAGGAAGGGGAGGATCAGCCATGGGGCGCTCCTTACAGAATTGTGAGGAGAGAGGGTCCGAGGTTTCAGATGGCCGTACTGCGTGGGGAGAGTAGCCTCACATGGAACGAGGCTGCTACAAGCCTTTTGGGAGCGCTGTTCCCTGATGATTCAGAGCTTGGTGAGAGTGAGAGTCAAGTAGAGACAAGGTTGACTGTGAATATACCTGCTGCCAGTAGAGAAGGCAGTTGCGGGGCTGAGATAACAGATGGATTGCTGTCCGCGCTCGTGAAATCCTTCAAACCTGGAAAGGCGCCAGGGGTGGATCGGGTCGAGGTGAGGGCGCTTCAGAAGGCATGGAACCTTGTGTACCCTTGGTTCAGCGCTATTTTCTGTAAATGTTTTGAGATGGGGGTATTCCCCTACCAGTGGAAAATAGGCCGGTTGTGCGTGCTCAAGAAGCCAGGTGATCGTGACCCGGCGGACCCGAAGGGGTATAGGCCGCTTTGCCTGCTGAGTGTACCAGGCAAACTGCTTGAGAAAGTTATGGTCAGTAAGCTGGACGAAGTGCTAACTCACACTTCCCCAGCACAACATGGGTTCAGAAAGGGCAGGTCTACCATTACTGCGTTGACCACCCTTCAAAGAACGGTAGCGGAAGCCGGGGAGAAGTATGTCCTTGGTATATTCGTCGACATACGGGGAGCTTTTGACAATGTGTGGTGGCCTGGTGTGTTGGGTGAGATTAGGAGAAGAGGGTGCGACCCGCAGCTGTACAACCTCTTGCTCGACTATTTCGACGGGCGAAGAGTTGTGTATAGTGAAGGATCGCACACAGTGAGTAAAAATATCACAAAGGGATGTCCACAGGGATCCGTACTAGGACCCTATCTGTGGAACATTCTATTTGATGTAATATTGACTGCGTTGAACCAGGAGGGGTATGACGTAATTGCATATGCCGACGATCTGGTGGTAGTGATTCAGGCTCGGAGCAGGTTACTGCTGGAACAGGCGGGAAGGCGAGTCACTGATCGTCTAGTCGACCTTTGTGGTGCTTTCAAGCTCACAATTGCTCAAGACAAGACGGTAATGATGCTCCTAAAGGGATGTTTGCCGGGTAGGAACCCCATAGTGGCAACTGACATGGGGCCTATGAGATATGTGAGTGAGTTTAAGTATCTGGGCATTACGCTACAAGAGAGAATGTCTATAGATAGCCATATTGCCTTAGTATGTGACAGGGCACTAGCAGCTTTCATGAAAGTGTGCAGACTAGCTGGCTCTGAATGGGGCATAAGATACCAGGAACTTGTGGTAATATACAAGGGCCTCTTTTTGGGAATCCTTCTTTATGGAGTACAGGTTTGGGCTCACCTGTTGAAGAAAAGGCACTGGAATAAGCTAGCGTCCGCTCAGCGGCGTGCACTATTGAAGGTGTGTAGGGCGTATCGCACTGCCCCTACCAGTGCTATGCCAGTGCTGGCGGGTGTTCTCCCTGTGCGATGGGAGGCATGGCGAAGGTGGGCATCTTACAGAATTGGGAAGAAGCAAGAGGCTAAGGTCTTACGTAGCAGGCTTGAGTGCTTATGGTCTTACGATCCAGAGACCGACAGAAGGCCAAGAGGCGTAATCTTGAAAGAGCTCAACGAAACGCTTCTCGATGTTTGGCAACAGGAGTGGGATGGGGCGGAAACAGGCCGCCTACCCCACAAGATAATCCCGAGAGTACGTGAGAGACTGGAGTGGGGATGGGTGAGACCAACCCATCACCTAACACAGATGGTGTTGGGGCACGGCGAGTTCGCAAGTAAGTTGGCGAGCTTCCGGCTAATGACCGATCGACCGTGCGAGTGTGGGCACCCGGAAGAACTGGCTGAGCACATTTTGAGAGAGTGTAGCGTTTATAACGCACAGCGAGAAGAGTGTGGTCTGGTGGGTGTGCCTATTGGCGGGCTGCTGGCTTCTCCTAACAGAGCGGCCAGTTTTCAAATCTTCGCTGATGCGGTAATACTCATCCTGCGTGAGCGGCATATCCAGGCGGAGGAGACAGGATAGAGAAAGATATGCTGAGGGATTAATCCAACCAAGGTTAGGAGAGAAGATGATGGAGAAGGGCAAAGGTAAGTGGGGGCAATTCGGAGACAACTCCAACCCTTCCCAGTAGGGTGAGGAAGCTCTTTCGCAAGAGCTACCAACTGGGAAAAACCGGGAGCCAGCGTACTATAGTGGTGCTTGAGCCTGTAATTGGTTACGACCAATTCTCGTGAGTCACTATAGTCTCCCTTCCTCAGTCATCCATAATGATTGGACTCTGCTCCGGCAGAGCTGAGGACAAAGTGGCAGATACAGGGCCACATTCCCTGTATCGGGCCTGCGACCAATCCGGCCTCTGGTGCCTGAGTAGGCCAGTCCTCTGGTAGAGCTCAGACACAAAATTGGTACCACGGGCGGGGGGAGCCCCAGGCTACAGGCACACCGGCGGTTCGCCGCCAAAGTGCCACTTGCCTGCCCCCCGATAGCGGTTGGCATCGTGGTGGCAGTGGTTGATTACCCAGGCCGGAAGGCTACGCCTGAAAGCTGAGAGGGAGGCACTCTCCTGGTAGATTCGTCTCCCAGGATAGTACCGGCATGTGAGTTATGCGGCTTGAGAATAACTCGGGTACCGACCTGCTTAGTTGGTAGGGCGAGCTAGAACGCCCAGCTCCACCTGTAGTGCCATGTGCGAACAGGTATTCGCATTTGCGAAGCCCTTGACTGTGGATTGAACAGTCTCCCATATTGGGAACTTTCCTCCTTGCTTGCAAGGAGGGGGGAGGACGTAAGCACAGTGTGCTGGGACACTCCCTTATAAATCAACCTTGGGATTCATGAATCCCAGGGGGGAACAATTATTCATTGCACGTTTTTTCCCGAGCGAGCAACATTCCCTACACACGTCGGATATCAACGAGGTTTTTCCTACGGACTCGGGATGGACCCCCGTATCCATATATTCCCGTATCCCATCGCATCTATACATTCCACTATGAGCTTGCGAAGGTAGAGAGACAACCCACCTGGAACGAGCGAAGCGAGCAACATCCCCTACGTACGTTAAACCTAACCTTAGTGATCCACCGTTTCCAATCATTCCATAAGTTTTATTTGTGCTGAATGACCACATCAGTTTTGGACGTTTTGGCTTTTTTTCCGTTTGCAATATTTCGGCTCCGTTTTGGCCGCCCTCATCAGGCATAGTAGGCATATCACCTAGTAGCAATGATTGGCATCACATTTTTTTATTTGTAGGAACTAATACCATCAACATTTAACTAATGTATGTTGGAGAATAACATAATTAGGAGCGTAATATAAAGTGATGTATACGTGGTAGATACTTACAATAATGCCTTACAATAATACACCCAGCTAGGTTCAAACCGCATGTCTGGTCACTAGACTGACATCAACAAAGCTCTTAGAGATCCTCAAACAGTCATTCACTCCACAGAACCAAAAAGCCCTCATCAAGCACCTAGCTGAAACCCAACACGTCCCACAACTAAACAATTGGAGTATCTGTACCTATGAAAATCAATATAAAAACGCAATATTAAAGAAAACATTTCTGATAATCCGTGTTATATGAATAAATGAAAGCTTATGAGGATGAGGGGGGTGGGCAGCAAAATATGAATTTTTCGTGTGACGGCTCAAATGGAAGCTTAAAACGGGGAGGTTTCAAATATGGCGCTGGTGATAAATAAATAAAACAAATTGACATCTAGTGATAAGATATACCGCAAAATCTTGGTCATTCTTACATGCGGCTTTCACGGGTTTATGTGAAACGCGTGAGCTAAAACACATTCTGTGTTTCAATAATTCCATTCGAAGTATGTAAATAGTGGTAACCGGGTGTCCAGGGGGTTTGTTTTCGAGGTAACTTCTTGCAGAAGATTACACTTGTGGAGAATCGAACTTTAGCTAAAATTTTTAGTTATTAAATGTTCGAAACAAACAGCGAAAAAACAAATTAATTAATAAAATCTTTAAAAACGAGCAGATTATATACAGAAATAAAAAAATCTGTGTTGAAACTGTCTTAATAAAACACACATTTTTTGTCAAACCTGGTCTCCATTTAGTGACCTGAATGAGCATTATTTTGGGTATTTCTTGTCATTTATGACTGCTTTCAAAGCCGACATATGTAAATGAACGAATCCTAACAATGAATTCAATTTCCACGTTTTGTATTTATGGCCAAGTAGAAACTCATGAAGGGCGATGTATTTCAAGTATTCTTGAAATGACTAGTTTCAATATGGCTGACCTCAAGACTATTCTATTGTTACAATATGCACCACTAACTCATCTGAGATTCGTTTAAAATGCAATTTAATCGGAGTGAAGGTCGATGACAAGCAGATTTAACTGATTCGAAAAGATCCGACTTCAATCTTCCTGGCCCCAGAGACCCTTCACGGTGAGCGAGAAGCTGAAAAAGAGGACTTTTTATCAACCACTTCCACGTGTTTATATTGAGCAGTTAATTTCAATCCAATGGTCGGGCAAACGCCTCGGTGATGGGGAGCTCTGATGGATCGTCCGTTCGAGCGTGTTAGCACAATGGCAGGATGAGAAGGCGGCTGAGGAAGTCGGAGGGTGTGCGAGACAGATTAGTTCATCAGCATATCTCGACAAGAAGATTAGTGATCGCCCTTCATTGGTGAGAATATTGGCAATGGGGAGGGGAGAGGATTAAAAGATAATCGATAAAAAATAAAGAGGCCGTCGCTCCTTTTAACCGTGAAGTTACGTTGTCTGTCATTCGATTATCGGGAACGCGGCCAAACAAACAAACAAAAAACGCTGCAAATTATTACACTATGGTTTATTACTTCTCTGTTAGATAGCCGTTCTACGCAGATTATTGGTCAATAATTAATAAATCCCGTATGTAATATATGATCAGAACATGGCGCATCTGAGAAGGGTTCACACTTTTACAGTTCCAAGACCCCGCAATTTTACGCTTCACAGTTAAGATGTTTAAAAAAACGGGAAAATTAAGCTTGAAGTAATTTACATTAGCGCATGGGCAGAATGGAGTAATGGTTTGAGAAAAATGAAATTGGTTGGGTATAATCTACAGCGTAACCCACAAATTCCCAGATAATGTAATCAAAATCTGATGAAAACTAGACCTTGTTCCTCGGAGTACACTTTCGCGCATGCGTAGGAGCTAATATAATGATGCAATCATATTGAAATTAACATAGAATAATTAAATCATCGTCCCCCAACTATGCACCAAATTTGAGAGGGATCGGACGATCAGGGCGTAAAAAAAGGATGCTCAAAGGAATTTACATTTCGCATGCACAACATGGAGTAATGATTTGAGAAGTATGGAATTGATAATGGACCATATATATACGGCCTAACCCGCACATTCCCTGAAAATTTCACCAAAATCAGATGAAAGCTGTTGAAACTAGTCTCGTTTAAAAAGAAATGCATATTCACGCATGCGCAATAGCTACTAATGATAGGATTATGCTGAAATTGCTAGGGAATGCTCTTCCACCATTCCTCAAAATTTGAGCGAGATTGGACAACGGAAGCGAGAGAAAATTATGGTTGATGGAAATTACGTTTGCGCATGCTCCAAGTGAAGTATTGATTTGGGAACAACGAAACTCATAGGAGACCATTTTCACCCTAACCCACACAAACCATGAAATTTTCATAAGAAACAGTTGAAAATTGTGGAAATTAAAATAATAAATTACTAATCAGCGCTCCGTTTCATTCATAATTGAAATGTATCCAAAACAAAATAAAAAATGAAAAACTTCAGAGGTCATTTTTACATAATATACAGGCCAGGAAGTCAAAATCAAGTCGCTGACGCCCTTTCTTGGGTGTGCAATACCATTTAGCCCATCAAACTTTACTCGATTCATTGTGATTTAAGCCATCCTGGTGTGACCCGGATGATACACTGGATACAAACTCACAACTTACCATGTTCAGTGGAAGAAATTTGTAGAATGACAGCCTCATGTCCCTCATTCAACGCCATTAACTCAAAATTTATCAGATTGAATCAAAGCAGTCTTATCAAAGCGGCTCATCCTTTACAAAGAATCAGCATGGATTTTAAAGGCCCACTCCAATCTAAATCCAGTAAAGAATTTCTGCCTACCATTGCCCAATAACGAATTCTTCCTCCGTAATTGTCTCGTAGACTTGTTCTCGATTTTTGGAACCCCAGCCTACATTCATAAGGACAGAGGAACTTCTTTTACATCTCGAAAACTCCAAGATTTTCTACATAGTCGTTGGATTGCTACTTCAATGTCTTCACCATACAGTCCTACAGTTAATGCACAAATTAACCGAGAGATTGAAACGATCTGGAGGACTGTTTCTCTCACACTCAAGCAACAAAACCGGATTGTATCTGATTGGGAATCTTTACTTTCTGATTCTCTCCATGCTATACGATCTCTGTTACGCACAGCAATCTACGAAACACTCCATGAGAGGATGTTGAAACATCACCGCAGATCTACCAGTGGCAACTCTTTACTCTCGTGGCTGGTCCCATCATCCAAAGGTTTAGTAAAAACCATGTTCGCTCTGGTAAGTATGAACCAATAGTGGAGGAAGTACAACTTTTAGATGCTAGTCCACAATACGCCAGGGTTCCGCTGGATGACGTACGGTGATAAGGTGTCTCTGAAACACATTGCACCATGTGGTGACGTCCTTTTGGATCATCTGGATAAACCTAATCTCTATGAAATTCCCGACAGAAGTTTTAATCAAGGAGCTGGACTCGAAAACACTGAACATCTTCAAATCCTTGTCAAGCTTCTCAGCCACCAGAACATGGTTCTCCTCCTCTAGCAGAAAATGTCTCTCCCATGTCACCTTACAATTTCGTTACGAACGGTAATTGTTTTCTCCTTCGCCAGAATTAATATCATACACGAATTTAGCTACTACGCAATAAGCATGTACTTATTAAAAACAATTAATGTAAACAAATGTGAGATTAGATCAGAGTGGTAAACATCTGATCAAACGCGTAGGTCAAACAACGATGAAGTAGAGTCCAGAATTGTGTGTAGATTATTGTTAAAGTACCTACCTATATAGTCGCATCATAAATTCCTAAGTATACATGGTTACATCATACAGTTATTCCATCTTAACTAAAGCATTATGACATTTTTCAATTACTATTTCATAAAATTATTCTCTTTTGGTGTTGATATAGACAAATCTTTACAGCACTTTTAGCCGCAAGACCTGGTGGACTGTAAGTTGTCTTGAAACTAACAACACGTTTTTAACAAACACGAACATTTCATGAATGGGAGAATCTCTTCGGAGGCCGGGAGACCTGACATCCTGTTGTCTGCACGTTAATCAGAGTATACCTGCAGAAGTGCAGACCCAGATCCTCCATCTATGGGCGGTCGAGCTGGTATACTTATTTGTACAACGTGTAACAAACTCAGGATTCAAATTCCAGCTTAGAAGTCGGCTCTCCTCGCGTGGAGTATAGTATGCCTTTATTTATTTACACGGAGGCAATTGGTTTTCGACGTGACCCCTGTCCCCCCTAAATAATTGGCAGCGTTCCTGCCTAGTTTATTCACGCAATTTAAGTTCTGCTTACGAGACTAGATTTCACAAACGCACTTCTGACCAAGGGAGGGACCTGTCTGTTTAGATCATGTAATCAAAATTAATGAAGAAGAATTTTGCGAAATACTTTAAAACCTAGATAATTATTCTAGAGAAAAACTCCGATTTTGTGCTGTAAGTATATAGGTAGGAGGTACCTTATAACTATACGATACCTATGCTTATAACGATAATCTTCACAAAATTTAGGACTGATCTTCCTCGCTGTTTGACCTACTGGTTTAATCACATGTTTACCACCCTAATCTAATTTTTACCACAATTGTTTACATTTATTGTTCTTGATAAGTACATGTTTATTACGTAGTAGCTAAATTTTTGAATGATATTAATTCTAGCGAAGGAGAATAACATTTTCATTTATAACGCATCAAAAAAATTGTGAAATACAAGTATTTGAGTGATTATTATTACAATTACCTACATATCTATTATTGTTCCTAGAAAACTAATTCTAATTGAATTATGAAATGAAAATCGATAACTTGGATTGATAACTTGAAAGAAAACGTGAATATATTGTTTGTAAACACACGGTGTCCCAAAAAGTAATCCCGCCCCCACCACCAACTTTTTCCTACAATTTTTTGAGATGTCGAAGTGAAACTTGGAGAGAATTTTTATGGTGCCAAATACTACGTTTTGGGCAAAAAACCTATCATTATAAGAAATCCGTGCTTCATCAGCTCCACTCTGAGTGTGGAATAAAATATCGCGATTCTGGCTTTAACATCGTGTTAAGCACTAAAACATCTTTAAAATGAGGTGTCACTCGGCAAAAAAGCAACGGAGATGAAAATTTTCCAACCCCCCCCCCCCCCCCCGCGTTGGCCAAAAACCTTTGGACTTTTGTTTTGATATATATAAATTTTTTTGTATAAAACTTGATGTAAGGCCCAATAAAGCTTCATTTCGAATCTCCAAAATTATGAGGGTGGGGGGTGGCGTTACTTTTGAGACACCCTCCATAGACACCATCCATATATATTTTCAGTTTAAATACATCTAAAATAACGACACGAAGGGAATACATTCAATGAAAATGGCCTAAGTCGACTTTCACACTCCAGACTTCAAATCTTTTTACTTCAAGAGTTGTAGGGGGAGCACCATTCCGGGTGCACATTATTGGACATATCTCGGTTAAAAATGGATCGATTTGAATGTTCTGTTTCTTAATTTAATTAGATTTACAACAACGTTTATGCATGAGTAGTTTTTCCTATCTAACACCGATCTCTTGTTATCTACAAAAACAAAAATCTTGAAAATGTTGATTTTACTTATTTTACTTTTTCATCGTGAAATATTAAATTTTCGGCTTATGTCATTAGAACTAAAATATTGGCCATAGAAGTACCTACAATTTTAAAAAAAGCGGCCATTTTAATGGCCGCCATTTTTAAAAGCTACCGTTCTGAGATGGCCATCATGGTTTTTTATGCTCTACATTATCATAGGAACATGTGGTATAAGTTTCGTCTGGTCCGCAAAATTATACCAATTTCCTGTTTTTGGGGGTCTGGCACACAGACTGATGTACCGACTAAAAAAATAATGTACCAACATTATTCGAAGACTCAAACCCGGCAATTCGACTGACTGAAGTTGTTGACTTCTACACTGAAACATTTAGTTAGACTGTCATATTTATACGTATGACAGGAACATAGGGATGGGCATATTGTGAATAAATAGATGAATACCGATGAACAGATTGCTGATACGTTAACAGGGGGCAAATTGAAAAAAGTTCGAAGTATGATGATGTATCAGCACTAATCGTGAATTTGTTCTGTCACAGCCAAAATCGACTGATTGGATACTATCAATCCCATGTGATCAACTGGTAATCACAAGAATGACGTGGCTTCACCAACGAGACGTTCCTCCCAACAAAGCTACCCCTCAGCCTTGCCAATCTTCGTAAATATCCGTAACTGTAGGGAGTTACTGTAAAATCTACAAACAAAAAAATATTCTGAATCGAACTTGAACGCCTGTATTTTGAAGCTATTTCGTTTCTTTCTGGTTCAAGTAGTCAACCCCTTAGTAAAAATTCAGATTATTTGGTCAAATAGATCATAATGATTTGTGTAGTTTGGTGGTCTGGATGCTCGCAAGCTCGCATCTCAAAAATACATGACATCAAGAAGTCAATCTTTAGCAAAATACAGATTAGTTAATCGAATAAGTAGATCGAAATGACGTTATAAAATATGGCTTAAAATGATGACGTTTAAAAATATTTTTCGGAGGTGAATTCAAATGCGAAAATCGATGTCGGGTCCTTTGACTCAGTAGTCTGTTGTGCTACCCACTAGTCTAGAGTGGACAACAAGAACAAGAATCAGTGAACAGTCATAGAACTTCACTACTCATAGCCGGTCAGACTCGAAGATATCTGCTTTATAAATTCTCACCATATTTGACATTCATAATCGCAATCCTCAAAGATCTTCAACTTTCTGTTTCTGCTTCATTCAACTTTTGACTTTCTTCGACTTGTGGCTTCAACTTATATTACGAAGGTATGTTAAATTGATGTATAATTAACCTAATCTGCTGTTTGATAATATGCTATTATTTCTTTGTCCCAATACTTGTGATTCATCTAGGAAGTATATCAGCTTTTTCTCGTGGAAACAGGTAGATTGTGTGTATACTAACTTCTCAAATGTATTTAACAAGGTGTCTCACCCCATTCCGCTTAGAAAGCTCGAGACTTTCGGTTTCTATGGTCCTCTGCTACTTTGATTTTCCAGCTACCATTCGGACCGCAAACCATCTGTACTGGGGCAAAATACCATGTCCAAGCATTTCTCGGCGTCTTCTGGAGTTCCACAGGGATCACATTGAGGCCTTGGATGTTCCTGATATGTATGCTAACAGCGGTTTGCCGATGATCTCGAAATTTACGTGGTGGTAAAATCAATAAAGGAGTGTGTCGGATTCAATCAGTTCCATATTAACAAGATATATTTGAGAGCCATGAGCACATATTCCTCCATTAAAGTGATTTTTATTACCTTCTTGTCGTGTTTAAGTTATGTGTAAAAAGTCTGAATTTAAAATATTAAGAGGAAATTCATGAATAGAGTTTTATTTTACAGTATTTTGATAATAAATCATTTTTCCATTTACTAATGAATAAGTTCTGTGCAATAAAAATCCGGATACGACCCCACCTGATATTTTGTGCCCACCTTATATATACTAGGAGAGTTTATAATGATCAATGGACTACTGACCTGCACAGTAGGAATATGTAATACATATATTAATAAATTTGTTGTAATTATTTGTACCATTTCGCTAAATTAATGATAGTAGAAGCATCAGTGAGAATGAGGATGGGAAATTATTATGATTGTATTTCCTCTGATATATTTATTTTCAACAATGTGTAGTTCACAAAATCCACGTGAAAGTTCATTTATTGATAGCGTGAAGCACGATACGGCGAACAGTCTGAAATTTATGTTGCGCTTTCGAGCAAATGATGCTGTGTGCCAACTTCTGCTGGAAATAGTCACTTGATTGCCCGCACTTTGTGTATTTGCGAATGGACGTTAAGGAGTAGGAAGCGGTGGTAAGGGAAGAGGGGTGTTGTTAGTGGTAGGGAAAGAGGGAGAGAGGATGTGTATTCAAGTAATGAAATGAGTTTCAAAAACTCGACCGTAATTAATTTTGAAGTTTGGGAGTTCCTGAAGCTGCTAAGTGGGGAAGGGTTGGCGATGCCGTGATAAAAGCGGTTGGGGGTGGAAAAAGGGTGGAGTGCGGTCGAGGTTATTAAAAGCTAACTTCAATTAAATTAATTAATGGATTCCAGGTGGACGCGGGAGATTTGAAATAGAAAAGTCAACAAAAAGGGGGCAGTGAAGTGGGAGAGGCGATCGGGGCGGGGTTATGACAAACTACGGCCATCTCCACTGAAGCCTTTACTCCTTTCACCACCCCTTTCGGTTTATAATTTCTATTGGAGTTAGGCGTAAATACATGGAGCACAAAATTTCTGACTAATAATCTAAAACTTCTACACGATGTTTGATGGTGCGATGAACCGGTGCTCTAATTGTTGGTCTTCTTTGTGAAACTCAGAAACATGTATCACGCCCCTGAACTTTTTGACTCAACTCACATTTATTGGTAGGTATCCAAGTTTTCAATTCAATTTTCCAGGTCACAATTAAGTATATTCTTTTGACATTCATATAATTAAAAACAATTAAAACCTATGAAAGTATTTAAATTATGGTGCAAGCTACTGAAATAATCGTTATAATGTTATTACAAATGTTTGCGTAGGTACAAGTTTGCAACTCAGTAAGACATTTTCATGCACTCTTTTTCATACACTTATATACTCCAACGCTAATAAACGGTGGTTCACGAAATCATGGCAACGAAACATAATCATCATAAATATTATGGTGCTGAAACAGTAAACATCATTTCTCAGTCTCGCTTTGTTTATTGCAATGTTTCCCAAAGTGGGGTACGCTCACTGGCCTGAGAATGTAAAAATAATTAGATTTTATTTATTTAACCTAGTAGGATAAAAACTTAAGATCAACGATTAACTAACAAAGTTTAAAAAAATCAAGTGAATGCTCCTTGATAATTATTAGCTAAAATTTGGTTTCCTAAAATCTGAATTATACGGAGCTGATAGCACCTTGTATTGATAATACGATTGATATACCTACTGAATTGAATTTACATTGGGAATTGTTATTCAAAGAAATAGCTTCATCCATTGCATCGACTGTTTTATACTTAACTTTCATTTTATTCTGATTGGCCCAATATTTTCGTGAAAGTAGAAAGTAAGTAATTATTATTTTTAGTTGAAATTAATTGTATTTATGCAATATAAAATGGAATAACAATCCTGAATTGTACATTGAATAAATAAATTGAATAGAATGTGATTCATTTCATATATTGCCTGCATAATAATGTGAAAATAACAGTGGTACGAACTAAATATCTTTGACGATATTTTAATGGAACAAGTTGTCATTATGGAATTATAACAAGAGTTATTAAATATTAACAAATTTCCTCCCCCCACCCATCCCCCATCTTGCGTTAGGTGAATATAGTGCCAAAACGAGCAAGGGATTTGTACCTAGTTCAGAACGAAATAAAAGACGCCATCTTTTCTGACAGCTTTTTCAAATTCGATTTTAAAACCTAATTCAGTTCCCATTGGCTAGAAAAACCGAAATACTACCTTATTACACCATGGTAGTTGAATTCATACCACATGCATGGGTACATTTGATTAGTTAGTGCCCGAGATGTCCACTTTTTTCTTCACTCATTGGTATCCGTCCACATGATGCCTTGAGCTTTCTTGTCACTATCTAATACCCTTGGCCCCATCTGTCAATATTTACTCCCTCAGTGGTTGTTTGCCAGCAGTCTGGCTTACTTTTATTTGTTGCATGGCGAAGTCTTTCCCTGGCCTCAGTGTATTCTGATTGGATCAGCAGCCGAATCGCTCTTCTTCTGCTTCTCTGGGTTCTTCGTCTCAGTTGATTACATGTCTTTCTGAGTTTTGCAATATCTCCATTCTACCAATAGACTAGAAGCTTAGCAGATGTCATGGACGTCATGCTTTTTTTTTTTTTTTTTTCTTTTTTTTTTGCAACGATGCATCACGGGCTTTTATAAGCAATACAAATTGCCTCATTCTATTCTTTGTCAGCTAGTGACCGATCGCCTCCCTGTAAAACCATTACCATTGCAAATCTGTCAAATCTAGCCAAGGTCCATCCTATAACTTGCCTACTATTAATCCTTTGTTGGTTTTTCTGCTGGTTCACAGATTGAAATTGATAGCGTATGTACTGGTGATCAATTCCTGTATCATCTTCCATAACTGGCCAATTACGGATTTTCTTGGCAGTGCTTTCTGATGCAAAGAAGATATCTGGTATTGTTCCCCTTTGTCCCAGACGATGGAATCTGATTGTGTTGCCTTCATTGAGTAGTATTAGCCCTAATATTGCGAGGATGTGCCTCCCTCTACGGTTTGGGTCATGCATGCTTCATTCTAGAGCCATTGCATTAGGGTTCCCTTGAGATCACCGGTCATGAGCTTCGTGTTTAGGACTTGTTCACAATTGGTCCCATGTTCTGTAAAAAGTTGGGTAGCTTTATAATTCGGATTTATATTCCCCATCCACATTGGCTATGAGCTTGTTAAGCCTTCGGACTACAGCCTCAGATTTATCAGCTGCTCTACACATGTGGGTCCAGAAGGTTAGCTTTTCGTCCAACATCACTACTAAATACATGATAGCCGCAGATGTTTCAATCTGCTGGCAATACAAAACCATGGTTATCGGCCTTTCCATGCGCTTTGTTTTGAGGAGTACAATCACTGTATTCTGCACCGCTAAAGACCATTCTGCATCTTGTCTCCAACCATTCCAAAATTCGCCTCATTGCCTGATTCAGTTTAAACTGAAGGAAATGTACAGTGCTCGCCGTTATCATCATCACTAGTTTGTCAGCATATCCTACCAGAAATAAACCACATGGCATTTCAAGCATCAGGATTTCATCATAGTTCAAGTTACAAAGGACAGCCCCAATACCAAGACCTCTGCAGCCCCCAAAGTGATCCTCTTCTTTTTGATTCCCCCCATTGTATCTTGAATCATCCGCTGATCGGTATGGAAGTTCTGCAAGACTCCAAATAGGTATACAGGTATTTGAAAATCTTGTTTCAAAGCGTCAAGTATATCTCGCCACCTAGCAGAATCGAAGGCATTCTCAACATCTAGTGTCACCATCATGCACAGGTTCCTAGACTGATGACTCCCTGTTCTCACTGACTTAGCTGCGGTCACTACTTCATTCACTTTCATTCAGTAGGAATAAGTGAATATGACTTCTTTCGCGGTGACACTGACAAATAAGAAAACCTATATCTTGTTAAATTTATGCTGAATTTATATTACACGAGTGATTACCCTGAAACGTACTTGGACGCGTTGAATAGAAATGATGGTGCCAAACGGTTGAAGGCGATAACCAATGTGATCAATGCACACTCCAAGTGTGAAACCTGGACTATAGTTCGTAGGGTAAATCATCCAAAGGTTAGTGCAAGGCGAGATGGGTGTGTACACAAGCTAAAGAGTGAGGCGAATGGAGATGTTAGGAAAGGGTTTTGCAGATAATAACACATATATAAGACAGAACTGAAATTTGTGCACCAGTTGCTAGATTAGCTAACATGTTCGTTTCATGTTCGTTATATCGAACAAATCGATTTTTTGACGTGCTGACTGCTTTGCTGAGAAACCCGAAATACATGGAAGAACCAGAGGGGTTTTCGAAAATACCTAGGGGAGCCTGATGACGATTTCCACAATAAACATGCCTGTAAGTTTCAACGGGACTCAAAGTCTCTCCCAAACAATGGTTTATTAGATTCCAGGAGGTGATGGTGAAAATGAATGTCGTCACGTAGGAATGGGGAACTTTCATTTCATTTAGGGAGACGGCACTAAGATATTGGATTTTACTGAGCGAGGAACGACTTATTTGCAAAGAGCGAAGTACATGTGAATAGCGAAGAACTGAAGATTCTATATACATCCAGTTTATGGAGGGATTATCATAAGGACGAACAACAAAGTACCATCTCCAGTGATTATTACCCTGTCTGCGGATTAAACATACATGACGACTCCCCCAACTTTATCAAAAATATGTTCCCACTTAATTGACCTTCGACCGCCGATTTGTGTGCTGCCCCCATTTTTAGTCTAGTTGATATTTTATATTAATTAGGTAGTTCCTTCAATTAAAAATGTTATTCAAATTTTGTACTTCGCTGCAGTTTTGCAATCATCCCACGATAAGGTATAAAAGCATTATGTTTGTTTCGATGTGAATATTTTATCGTATAGGTAATTATCCCAATATTCCCACAATAACTCATATTACTTACATCCAATTAAACCCTTAAAATTACAAAGTTCATGACCTACGAGTACTTTTTTTTCGTTTATTGGTTTTATACATTACACCGAGAGATAAAATAAGGGTTTTTACCCGCTTGATAACTTGGCAAACGGGCTTCATTTTAAAAATAACCCTAATGGAATTAAAGAAAACGCGATAGGAAAAAAACCTATCGGGCTTCAAAAAGGGCTTACTCCGATCGGGTTTTCACGAGCAAAAATCTATTGGGTTATGAATTTACTGATAACGGTTTATCGGGTACCCCAATTTACCAGAATCCCAAAATTTTTGAGCACAAGAATACCCGATAGAATTCCTATCGGGTTTTCTCAAGGAACTATCCCGGAAAAGTCCTTCTTCATATCAGGCTTTTTGGTTATTCCTACTGGGTATTTTGAATTACTATTGGGTTTCAAATATATTTCCGATAGGAGAAATTTATGTGATTTTCTATCGGGTATATCTACCGTTACCGGTTGCTTTTCTATTGGGTATTTATTATACCGGTTACTCTCTAATTTGGTCTTTCTAATTCTTGTTTGATTTTCTATCGGGTTCAACCTTATACCCGTTAGAATTCTTTCGGGAATTTTCAATTTGTTATCGGGTCCTCTTCGTACAACCCGATACAAGCCTATCGATTCTAGCTCGTACAACCCGATACAGCCCTATCGGGTCCAGTCCCTACAACCCGATAGCATTGTATCAGGTTGAAGCAGCTAGAACCGATAGCGTTCTAACAAGCCCTTTCACTATCCCATTTAATTCCTCATGATACGCACGCTCTACCCGTGAATTTGATCCAAGGGTGAATTTTGGGGCGGGAGAAGGCTAGGAGTTCCTAAACGTGCCTCTACCGCCTCACAATTCACCAGTGGATCAAATTCATGCGTAGGGCAGGAGTCTCATAACGAATTCAATCGGACATGTCGAGGAGGACCCCGTAACAGAATAAAACAAAAATTAGTTGTAAATTAATAACAGTGATATCCTTAATTTGATATTCTAATTTCAGATATTCTTAATTCAAGTAGGGAGAACAAAGTTTAGACAGTTTTCGACAACCAATGTTTATTCATAAACTTTTATACAAAGGTTCATTATTGGGAATAATAAACCAGAAACAAATTAATAATAATAATCTTTGAACAGCATACAGTAGCGAATGCTTTCGTCAATCATTATGCATGTATATAGGGGCGTAAGGGACGCAGAGTGTCTATGGCGTGAGAGAACATCAACGCAGCAAAGCGATTTTCTTTTCTTGTCCGGATCTGGAATAACACACAATATATTATAAATGACACTTTAAAAGTGCTCAGTCATGTAGAATGCATAATGGAACGAATTTTAAAATTTTCAAAAAGTGTTGGATTAGGCACTAAAATTCTGATCATTGTTGCAAACCAAGTCCCGAATGTAACGGCGATTTCCCATGTTGGTGTAGCAAATATCAATAAATAGAGAGTTTTTGTACTGCCCGTTTTTATTATCTCGTATACGAAAATAGCCTTTCCGAAACGAGAAGAGGTTTTCGTAACGTGGGAACGCTTTTCGGAACGGGAAGAGTCAGCTTTACTTGTTTTCAGCTTTTTCGGAATCGTAATTACGAGACGACAACGTGACCTTTCTCTAGCATAACACTCTAGAATAACTTAGCAACTATCATGCAGTTGGCATGGAGACACGTATACACACATACCCGAAAAAATCGCCTGACTTTTCCCCGTGCCATCTTCTCTTGTTGGTTTAACCTTTGTATTTGTCTTTCTTTTGTGTTTTCTCCCCGCACCTCAACCATAAGGGTCATTAGCGGCAATTTGTTCTTGCATTCGTACAGGGTGTCAATAGGTCACGTATTCCCGGAAAGTCCCAGAAAAGTCACGGATTTAATAGTAGGGCATGGATATTTCCAAAAGTCAAAGATTTTAATATAGAAGTCACCGATTTTTATGGCGTCGGTAACCAAATAATCATCATAGGTATAATGCCAGTAGCGGGATTCACAAAATATACAAAAGAATCAATCGAGATTTTTGAATCTATAACATTAAATATTTTGTACATTGTATTTTACTAATATTCTGTAAGTAGTCTTAGACTTCTGTACTTTATAAGTAGGCTAGAATCGATAAAAAATTTATGGGGATCAAATTTTATATAGGCTACTCATGATTACAGTATGTCTACTGGTATGTATTTCGGTACGCTATTCCTGAACCGATTTTTAATATTTAAAACTCCAAAAGTCCCAAAAAGTCCCGATTTTTATTTTACAGAACTAGCAGACACCCTGACGAGGTTTTATCGAAGATTTCAACTTTTTCATTCCCAAGATTTTGTTTCGAGGTTCATTTTACAGGTTTTAAAGATCCGTGTTCTTCACGGCTGAATCGTTTTTATATGGTGTAAGTAGGGGTAAGTGTGGTTGTTTCTTAATTCATGTTATATTTTGGAAATTGTCTTGAAAATTGAGTTTTGAGCAGTGATTAACTTCTACACGAGTCACGTTAACGGTCCATATAAGAGATCTCTTTATCTCGGACTTACGAAAACGCTACGGGAAATCAATGAGAAAAGGTCAGCATCCATCGTGCTCGCTCTAACAGCTTGTTTTCGTGTTTACGAGAAATACCAATACGATAAATATAAGAACTCTCCAATGAGAGTTCAGCCGAAATAATACCCCGAAATCATGTATAACATATCGCACCCATCCTAGAATAAGGGTACAACTCAAAAATTGTCATTTTCGGCAAATCGCATTCAAAGTTTTCCTTCCACACCATTGGCTACGCGTTCTTTGGAACACGATGAACATAATTTATCTTTGCGAAACTTGTTTCCTACATTATTACTCTAACGCCCCATGGTGAATAAATAGTTTTTTTGTCAGTGGGAAGGGAGTGGGGGGAACGGTTTTGTTGATTTTTTAAAGAATTTTTGAGTTGTTCCAACTCAAACACTGAAATCTCACCAGTCAGGATCCAAAATGTTCAGAAAAGAAAGACACAAGTTAAAATTGTCCGCACAAAAAGGAAACAACTCAAAACGAGACACAGACTGATTGATCTCAACTGAGTTGTGTCTTTCTTCCAAGGACGTGAATTGGTTACTCCGTCCATAGAAGAAAGACACACGCACTCTCTAGCGGAATTAGAGTGCCCTACACATATCTCCACCTTCTACAGACAAACTAGACCGTTTCTACTTCTCAGAACCACAACTAACTCAAAAATCGCGATTTTTGAGTTGTACCCTTATTCTAGGACGGGTGCGATATGTCAATTGAATATCTTCAAAAACTCAGTATTTCACTATTTTTGCACTTCTACAGCGGAATTAGGCACTTTTGGAGCGGTACTGAGTCCGTTTACGTGCACTTAAAAACTCAAATGATTGAGTCGGTTCCTCATGAAATTTCTCGTAGAATATGAATCTGCAATAAAAAAGTGAGTTCCCATTTGAAAAAAGCAGGTGGCGCGCGCGAAAGTATTTTTCCGGAGATCTTCGTAAAAAATGATGAAGAATGGCGTTGGTCTCGATTTCTTACCCTGAATTGAGGGGAAATGAAGGGGGAATCGAAGGTGTTCCATCTTTCCGTGGAACACTCTGTATATACATTCGACGTTAAAATCAATGATTGTGTTCTTTGATGAATGAAAGGGATTTTTATTGGGTCCCCGACCGTTCTCCCCCATCTAAATAGTTCATTTTTTGTTTGAAAATTCGCTAAAAACGGATGTTAAAGAAGAACGTTGTCTAATCCCCCCCCCCCCTCCCAATGACTGAAAATACTTTAAACAGGACACAGTTGAGGGGAGATCATATTCCGTTGGTAGAGACTGAAAATGGCTAAAAATCGTTGAATATATATATTTTATCCAACTTTTGGTCACAAAAAGTTTATCAACGACGAACTAGAACTTATTAAACAAGCTAAAATTTTACAAATCTTAATTTGTTTTACGAACAGACATGCCAAATAGTTAGCTGATGAAGCTAAGTCCCTCAAGTTAGAAGCTATGTCCCTGTTAAAGGGGCTGTCTCTCCTGGCAGCTTCGCAGTTTCCCTATATGATTCTGAAACCTGAAACAGTACACAACATAAGAATCACACATGTAAAAAAACAACGTTGTGTGTGTGTGTGTGTGTGTGTGTCTGTCAAACGTTAGTGGATAATTGATAAGTCAAAATAATATAGACAAAGACAATACACATTTAGAGCAAATTAAATTTGTCAAATCATAAAAATGTACAAAAAAATCTCTTAAAATAGTTTATCAAAAACAAACTAGAAGAGTATAAGATTTGAGCCAACAGGTATGCAGATATTTTTACTTAAATTTCATTAATATCTGCTGAAAAAGCAATAG
Organism: Adelphocoris suturalis; assembly: GCA_030762985.1. NCBI lineage: Eukaryota > Metazoa > Arthropoda > Insecta > Hemiptera > Miridae > Adelphocoris > Adelphocoris suturalis. The sequence continues at coordinate 151,338,329 of CM061040.1, read as the reverse complement.
AACTACCTAGAAAAGCTAAAATTTGACAAATCTTAATTTTTTTACGAACGGACATGCCACATAGTTACCTGATGAAGCTAAGTCGATGAAGTTTGAAGCAATGTCCCTGATAAAGCAAATATACGATGAGTGTATAAAAAAGCTGGTGCCCAGGATGAAGAAGAGCCTTGAACTAGAAGCACATTACGTGGAGAAAATAAGCACATATTTTGGAAGATACCCTGTTAACTTTAATGAAATATATGCATTTTTCGATTTTCAACAGCAGTTGTAACCTAATTTTTTGGATAACCCTCGTACCCTATGGAAATGAGATCTTGGTGACAGGGATGCGTTCAAAACTGTTCAAATGCTAATAGGATATGAATTCAGTGATCCTCAAAAATAATTTGCGCTTTTCTGTTCTTACTGATTTGGCCGTATTTGTAGTACTTCCTCGCGCTTTTCGTTTGTGGGTTTCAACAGCTGTCTTACTTCTCCAACTGCGAATTCACTTCATTAGCCCTTTTCCGTTGAAGCCGGTTCTTACATCGTGGTATATGTACGTGAATGTGACTTGAGACAAAAGCCTTGTTCCAACAGAGCCCTACTATACGCATGCGCATTTTGAAATAACCTTCTACTCTTCGGTAAACTAAAATCCGCGAAACCTTCTCTAAACTGTTTTCCCCTTCTCTACTATGTTTGTTATCAATACATCTCTCTTTCAATAGTTACGCAAGTGGATGATTATCTGCGTAATGTCCATCTTCAACGCCTTTAAGACGTTTTGAACTCTCGGGTAAGCTCCGAAGTGTTCCAACAAACACGAATGAGGGCGACCTGAGAGCTAACCACACGGCAACTCTGGAGGAGCCCCGGGGGTCGCTCTCGAAGCGTTGTTGGAACAAAGATAAATTGTTCCATATTTTAACGAAAAAGATGAACACACCGTTGGGAGTCGTTCCGAATAGCGGCCGGGAAGGGGAGTCACCTGATTGTTCACCAATTTCTCGTGAATTACTTATCAAGAATCATGCTAAATCACATGTTATCGTAATGGAAACATCCCAAAGGTATTAAATATATGTTACCCGCAAAGTATGAAATGCAGGCATTGTATACAATGGCTAGACCATGTACACAATGCCTAGGCAGTGTATATAATGCCTACCATGTGACAAAATAAAACTGAACTTAAGAGTGGGGATGAACCAAAGGAGATAATATTCAAACATGAACTCTCAAATCTGTTTTTAAGCGAATTTTATTTCGCTAAAATGGAAGAAAATAAATTTGCTTGTTTACAAAAAAAAAAAAAAAAAAAAAATAGATATACAGGTAAATCGGAAATACTCAAGGATCGGAACGTCACAGGTATAATAAATGCGGTAATACGGTAAAGATACGAAGTTAGATTCGGGAAGTTACAAAATCACTAGTTCGTGGTAAGGTGTAGCGCTGAAACTTACTTAAATTCCGACGATAACTTAAATTCCGACAGTCGTGGAAATACTCAACAATATATTCTATTTTATACGTTACACTAGGCTGTAGGTAAGACTGTAGGTGAGGAAGGAAAGGACAGACAGCAGGCTTCCAATTCCGAGATATACCAGTCTGTAGGTAGGTATCTAAAACGGTACGGTAGTTGATTCGCCACTCGTAGAATTTCCGATGTAGAGTAGACTATCGAGGGCGGTGTTGCGGTGAATTTCCCCGAAGAATGTTCTCCACCAGGCAAAAGTCTTGGTCCTCGATGACTTCGACGGATCCAAGAGGCGAAGTTGTTTCAACAGAATTCGAGGTTCTCTGAAGTCGGAAGATCGTGGAGACAGCGGTAATAGAGACTTGTTCTTACGGAACCTGAACTGGCTATTAAAACCATTCAAATATACGGGAGGATTTTGTATAAAAAGGTAAAATTCGGGAGACGATACGGCAAGCAGAGCGCAGACGAGAAAGACAAAGGAAAACGACAGTTGTCCCCGGGTCCTGTAGGCGGCAGCAGCTCTGAGGTGAAAAGTAGTCCCCATGTTAGGAAAATAAATTCTTCATTTAACACTAAATATAATTTCCATTCCTTTAAACAATAACAAAAAAACAAAACGGTATCAGGTTGCGAAGAAGTAATTGCATTACAGCAGTCTTCAGAATAATTATCGGTGGAGCTGTCGCTTGCGGAGTCCCACTATGGGAGGCAGTTGATAGAGGCCAACCTCACACCACGCAAATTCAAACGTGGAGGGAGATTTAAAATATTCACGGTACAACCATTGATTTAGTCAAAGTATAAATATTCATCATTCTGACCTATATGTCCAACAAATTTGAATTTCTACTAAGGGATTGACTACTTGATGTTACCACCAAACTATACACATCATTCAGACCTATATCTCCAACAAAGGTGCCCAGATCAGGTAAGGATTGATCAGAAGGACACTTTGCGGAGTGCACGATCAGGCATTCTATACAATGCCTGGTCTGGGCACCTTTGTTGGACACATGGTCAGAATGATGAGTATTTATAATTTGACTAAATCAATGGTAGGCATTATATACACTAGGCATTGTGTACATTGCCCAGCCATTGCATACAATGCCTGCATTTCATACTTTGCCGGTAACATATACATTAAGGAGTAATATATGACAGTTTTTATTAACAACAATCTGCAATCGACCAAGGAAGCCTCAAACCTCTAAATTTGTAGGTTCACGTTTCAACACCAACGATCATATACCCCTTACTAGTCCTTGTGTTCGTTATAAGATCAGATACCTACGTGCAATGGCTCATCAGAATTTAAGTAGGTATCTTGACAAGAGAGATTTCCTTTAACCTTTCAACTGCCTAGCCGTTACGGCAGTGGGGTAGTTTGAGGAGGGGCAGGGTGGGCAGAGCCCCTCCATGAATTACAGAGGACGCAGAAGTTTGTGGTACGTATACAATCAAAACTGATAATTTTACACTTCTAACTTCAGTACCTAAAACCTTCAATTGGATAATACCTTCAGTAAACGAGTTCCACTATCTGCTTTACAAGCAGATACCATGTTACATGGATATGTCTTTGGATGGGGATTTCATAACGGTTGTCCTCGAGAGTTGTAAACAAATCCTTTAACTTTAAACAAATCCCTGGGCCGCATCCCGACTAATTCCAACAAAACAACTGTTTACTTATAGAAATGTTGAAAATAACTGTGGAGAGAAACCACTACAATGAGTTGTTGTTAACAGTCGACTGTTGTCAAGAGGATGAAAATGTTTCCTATGGAGTGGAGAATGCTATTGCTTTACGTTAAGAATATTGTAACCGGCTCATTAAAATTGTTTATAGTCCAATCAACTTAGTTTAGGACTGTAGCCAGGTACGTAAGGAGGGGGAAATTGGTAGCTTGAGATGTGAACATTTATCACATAAATCAAGCGCTTTCCAACGAGTGGCGAACGATTTCTGTGCGATGAAAACTGCGTAAGTTCCATTCCCCTAGCAACGGCTGGGTTGTACGTGAAAAACACTGAAATTGTGACAAAAATTTTGCTTCACGGAAATTTTTGGTTGACCCCCCAGAGCAAAGACATATCCATGTCAAAAACAATTTCTATTATAACTATACGGATCCGGTTGTCTAGCAACTTTAGACGCTCTAGTAAGTAAAGTTAGGTTCGTTTGTGTAAGGGCAAAATAGCGTGGATATTGTACAGCCCCTCGGAGAGGAGTATAATCACCTGGTCAACGAAACGGAAATGTGGATACTGCAAACTGAAATCAAGTCGGTTCCCACTACCTTTTGGAGCTAACCAATAATTATGTGATTTTTTCCTAGAAAAATATCCATTGTTCAGTATCCACCGAATTCCTCTACTTTTCACTGCCTACTTGACCAAGCTTGGTTTTTTCCCGTATTCTTTTATTAATTTCTGATTGTTGGTAGGTAGGATCGTTTCTATTATACCTACCATTTACGAATTAAATCACTGGTAAATAAGAGAACAAAAAAAAAAAAAATAAATAAATAAATAAAAAAAAATAAAATAAATAAATAAATAAATAGAAGCCTTCTGTGGTGATTGAGATAGTTTAATCGGAAAGATTAAAGTAATCTATTGTCGCAATTTTCTATTCTAACCTAGCTTATTGCTGATTTGAGTTTGTTTTGTTTACATTTTGTTGTTTGCCGTTCTCGGTTTCTAGCCCCGTTTACATAATACAATAGTTTGATATTGTCCAGAAAAAGTGTTTTTTGTGCTGAAGTAACGCAGAGAAGTGACCACATACCTAAATATGTGATTTTGCAGGCAGTAAGTCTAGTTTAATAGGAGGTATATAAGCCTAGTGCTCCTCAGTTTATCCGTAGGTATTCGTATTTATTGTAGTTTTCAACCTTCTGATTATTAGTTGACTGGATAATATTTTTTCTAAATGATAGCAGGTAGGATTTAATAATCCATAGGTAAGTTTGTGAATATGAAAGCGCACGTGATTTCAAATCATTACAAAAAACCATTGGAAATCTACTGATATGAACGTTTGACAGATTATTACACATTCTTAGTATATTCACAAGTACTAGAAATGAATACTAAAACTGTTAAATAAAACGAAATCCTTGACTGTTGCCCCACCACGAGAAATGACTTAGCAACAACACTGCGTTACGGACATGACTTCCCCAGGTGTCGAATGGGAATATCAAGTGTAGGCTTTCCTTATGAGACGAATTGGGGTCTTTACATTCAATGAATGAATTTAAAACATAATGTATATCATTACGTACTGAAAACGCCGGCGACCTTCATCGCACCTACAGGCAACAGAGTACAACTGCGTGCCATGAGGGCGCCCGCGGTCTTATTGACACCCAAGGTAACCGCTTCTAAAACATGTTGCAAAACGTATTCCATCCCGTGCCCCAGTTGCTTGGAACCTAACAGAGCTAATAACTACCGGAGGATCCGAAAAAATACTTTTCCGTGTATATTATCAGGGATTTAGGTAGCCCCCCAGAGGTGCAATGGGGTCCTAAATCCTCGAGAAAGAGGTAGAGGAGAATGACAGTATCCCGTCAGAGAGATACCCACTCCTACTAATAGCATTAATGAGCTATGTTCGGAGTAGATTGGATTTCCAGGACCTGGATCACCCATCCAACGCCAAACTCAGCCTCTCAAGAACACGAGCAGTGGCGTGCGACGCCCGTTGTTTTCCAACGGAGCGACGGCAGCGCTTCCTCTGGGATTCTGACGGGAACCCTGTCACAATATACAGATGAAAAATAGTGAGATAGCCGGCAGCCCTCATGGCAGTTAAAAGATGCACAACTACGCGACTGGAGCTTTTACAAAATTATGATCTTTCATTTCAGTTACAGAAAATTAAAAATAGGCTCATTACCGTTTTGAAAATTCCAAATTATGCGTCATACTACCATTATTATAGGTTGATATCTATTACTCGAAATCGACTTTTCCCGATCTTTTGCTTCATAAAGGGCAAACGAATCTTAAAACGCCTAGGAGGGCTCTCCACCAACTCAACAAAAATTTATTCATATCAAGATCAAAATAAAATGTTCTCTTTCACTGTCAGTTTGAGAGAAAAGATTTTTAGATTCTAAAAAGTGGTGTCGGAATCTGCGGATTATTCCCTGCAGGGGTGTGGGAAGTGAAGAAATGGTTTCCTTACTTTCCCTGTAAGGGAGCGTCAATTTATTATTGTCACGGTTTCGGCCTGAACACTGACCCTTTTCAGAAAAAAGAAAAAAAAAAAACTCTGAGCATCCTAGGAGCAAACAAAACAGGCATAAACGTCAACAATAAACGAGAGAGAAAACTTAATACGAGTATTAACAAGCATACCTTCAGGAAAATCAATGTTTGTTTGCACGATGGTTTCACGGCTACATTTAATAGTTGTCGAACTATCAAGATATGCAGATCTAGGAACTATTGTAATTTTAACATGGACCATGTTTTTGCCACTATAACCTGGCCAAAAATGATACACATTATGTGACATTTAGTGCTTTACTTTCCTATTTTCCTCATAATTATCACTTACAACCAAATCGTTGCTATGGAACTGTATCTTAGCCATTATTATCATCGTACAAAAATCGTTCGCTAGTCGTTGGGAAGCTCTCGATTCACCTAACCGTATTACCCTAACCACTGTGCAGTGCGTGGCCAATATGACGTATGAGCGTGGTTGTGTGAATAATTGTTTAGGTACACACAGGTGATCCGTCTCAGTTAATTTTGTAAACATGATTGTAACCACCATTAGACTGGAAAGACACTTAGAAGTTGAAATTTGATAGGGACATTAATGGACGATTGAAATGATGGGCTTTCCTAATCAGCTGAGTGACCTAAATTCTCCCCTGTTCTCTCAAGGAACATGTTCCATGTTCTGTCAAGATTTAGTGTTTTTTTTTTTTTTTAAATATAATCTCCACGTAATCTAGATGAGTAGTGGATGAATGCTCTGGACATTGTACCGCAGTAAACGGATTGAAACCCTACATGTTAGGTTTTTGGATTAAAAAGCTCTCTCAAAATCGTTAACTATCATATATGTGAGTAAACATTTGTTTCAAATTGTCATTGTGATCGTAATGAGATTGTTAAAAAGAATCTGTTTCGTTCTTGGCAAACATCTTCCTTTATCAGTTTCCTTATTAGGCGTCCACTCCGTCGGGAGATGAAGGCACTCAAGTTAAAGGTAGTAATCACGAAGTGGCAGCTGACAGTACGAAACGGATGGTAAATACCAAGGACCGAGAACATTTGCTGTTCAAATGGAACAATTTTATACTCCGTTTTCCTCCTTTACCCAAGAGAAAGGGACGCTGGGGTCCTCAGGGGAAGAGAGCAAGCGGTGAATTAAAAGACCCAACAGATGTGCTCTTGTAATGGAGACCGACTTTCAAATTAGATTCGTTGAAGGGGGGTCCCAGCATTAAACAGACCCCTCCCCCCTTACCCCTCATACCTCCAGCAACAGTCAACATCGTTCTGTTTGCTCTCAGAGTTCCCCCTCTATGCCTCACTTACCCCTCGCTTGCTCCATCTTACCGTTCAACAACTACCTTTTTTTCCCCATCTACTTCTCCTTTTTTTCTCCACTTCCCCGAGAATAAGAGCGGCGGCAGAGAGGGTTTTACTATGAATTATGTAGAGGGCGGTAAAATCATTGCAATTACAACTGCGGGACTTTTGACTCGGGTGTTTGCCGTTGGAGTCCCCATTCCGAGATCATCACTCGCCTCATCGTTTGAGGCCATCTGCCGATGTTTGGGGTTTTCACACCCGAGTGGATTGAACGACCGGACCACATTGTTTATTTATCCTAATCATCCCCGAGTAATGAGAGCATGCTGCGCAATTTGAACGAAACATCATCCCTTAGCGACTGGGCTAACAAAATCATCACTGCGGATTGTGGTTGGGAAGGGATGAGGTTTTAGCAATTCAAAACTATATTCTTTACAGCTTGTAGGAAAAAAATAGTTTTAGAAATTCATTTAGCGAATTTTCATAGAAAATGAAGCTATTTTAATGGGTCAAACAATTTCAAAATTAAATTTTTCAGGAATTATCTTTATCAAAATCCGTTTTAAGGCATTCCAAACGATTCCTAAAGTTTGCGATATATGATGTGTGTGTGTCATTCCAGAAGATAACTCGCGTTAGGATTGAAATTAAAAAATTCGATCTTGACCCTAAAAAATCGCTTTCCAAATGAAAGGATGAGTTCGTTGGCCTGCACTTTTTGAGTAGGTATATTAAATTTGTCAAATTCAAGAAATGTGCTATACAAATCACTATAATGGCTAAAAAAGTATAACAACTGTCGAATTTATATTTTTCAACAGAATTTCAGTCAAAAGAGGTTTATCAACAACGACCTAGAACATTACAAAATGTTTGCACAAAATTATACTGATAAGTGTACTTCATTCTATTAATATTTGTTGAAAAATCGATAAAAAATGCAAAAAAGCTAAAAAGACAACTTCGTTTTTTAATAGCAGTAGGTATATTATTATTATTTATTTTATTTTATTTTTGCTATACAATTAATTGGTAGTGAACAATTTCGTTGAACTCAAAGTGATCAAATTTAAAAAATAAAGTTACATAATATAATACAATTTACGACCATTTAGCGAATTCCCATAAAATTGTCGTATTATACTATGTAACATAATTGACATTGTAGTAATAAGCATCTTCCACTGCTCTTATTCTCGGGAAACGTCTAAGAAGGTGGCGGCGTAGACATGTTTCTTTTCTAAGCAATTTTCAATTATATTTGTTATTCGAAGCACTTGGTCAATGGTATAGTGCACCGAAAACCAAATTGGTGTTTAAGGATTTGGTATGTTAGTTTTCTCGACCACTTGTATAATAATGAAGTTGAGGGATAGGGAGGGTTGGTCAATAATTCAAAAACTCTTCTACGCCGACGTTTCGCTATATTTGTATAGCATCTTCAGGGCTTAGTAGTGGAGCAGGAAAAAATTTACGTCCTCATTGCACGTTATACAATCCTCGCTGGACAAATTGTACTTGTACACTATTTTCATACATGCTAACTGGAGACTGTTTATAATAATAGAAACTTGACAATTACGATGAAAATTATTAAAGAGGATACATAGTGCATAGAAAAATGCCACGTGGCAAATGTGGACGAACGTGGAGAATAGTGTGCAAGTACAATGTGTCCAGCAAGGATTGTATAACGTGCAATGAGAACCTTCAATTTTTCCTTCTCCACTACTAAGCCCTGAAGATGCTATAAAAATATAGCGAAACGTCGGCGTAGAAGAGTTTTGAGTTATTGACCAAACCTCCCTAACTCTCAACTTTATTATTAAGGATTTGTTCCCATGTGTTCTAGAGAGTATTAGTGATGAAGGGTCATGGTGGGTTGGTGTGTTGTTGGAAACTGGGTTAATGAGCTGTAGGAAAATGTTTGTAACTCCGTTACGTAATTATAGGTTACAATGCTAGGTAAAATTTATTTTATCTACTGATGATATTTTTGAATAATCCATGAATACTAACTAACCTTCATGTGGTCCAGTTACATTATAACTGAGCCTTCGAAGAGCATACCCATTTCATCGCATTCTCCCTCCAGACTATCGCCCAGCTTGCTGCCACCTCCGAAGGTTCCTGACGTTTGGCGCCATGAGCCCATGGGTGCCAACAGTGTTGGGCATAATCTCATCGTCGAATACAAATACGATTGTAATCGCGATAATTATTCGTTGATTCTGAGTCAACTGCGATTATATTCGTATTCGTGTAATCGTATTTGTCTGTCGGCGATTACACGAATACAACTCATAAAAATGCGTCACAGTCATCAATTTCAATAGGGCATCCCTCCTATAATATACGAAGCCTTGCTAATATTACCTAGATTCAGAGGCACGTCCTATATAAATAGATTTGAGACAAAAAATCTGGGCTCCAATAGTTGAATTCGCTTTAAGTACGTCCCTCTGACGCTAGGTACTATTAGCAGGGCTTCGCATATTATAGGAGGGCGCCCTATTGAAATTTATTACCGTTACGCATTTTTGTGGGTTGTATTCGTTTAATCCCTAACAGACGAATACGATTACACGAATACGATTACATGAATATGAATATAATCGCAGTTGACTCAGAATCAACGAATAAATATCGCGATTACAATCGTATTCGTATTCGACGATAAGATTATGCCCAACGCTGGGTGCAAAAAGGTACTTTTCCGGTTATTAATCGGAAGAAGTTTGAGATTGAACCCTCTCTCATGCGACGAGTAGATTTCTTTGCATGATGATTTTCCAAAGTTTCGAGCCCTGGTGACGACAAAACACCCTCCGGCTTGGGTGAACACCGTAACTTAATCAGTGCAGGAACAGGAAACTTGAAAAAATCATAGAGAGAAATCTGCTCATCATAGTTGAGTTTGGGTTGTGTCACATTTATTATAATACAATCTATTATAATTTAAAAATATAAAATGAATAGGGAGGGGGGTAACACATTTATTCTCATCACCTTTTTGACATTGAAAATTTCTTAGTCGACGGGTCAACCGGAAATTTTGTTATGGAAATTTTGTTACACAAAGAAAAAAACGTCACGCAACCTATAAACAAGTTAGGTGTTGTTTTCTTTTGCTTTTCACGCACAACCAAGCCGTTGCTGGGAAAATGAAACTTCATTAGTTTTCACCGGACAAAAATTGTTTTCCACTCGTTGGAAAGCTTTCGATTTATCACGCATTTCTTTCGCACTTGTTCATATATTAATTTCGTAGTTTTATATTTATTTATGTTATAAATGGATATAGTAAACAATGCCACTTGTTTTGTTGTCACTAGGTTGAGAAGTTAATCTTGGTTATACCTAGTAATTGTAGACGCGCACCATAACAGAAAATTACCTACCTGTGAGTTCATATTCGTGGAAGAATTGGGCATCGTCGAGACTGGCTTACAGCATATTCAGTAATTGTGTGTCAATAATTATTTCATGTTTTCTAATCGTTATTTTATTTAAAACAATAAAAAAATTGTAATTACTGAGACATTTGCAATGATCATAGCTCTTCTCTCATAAGAGAGAAAGTACGAGCGGTCTTTTTTCTCCTAGTTTTCTACTTGGTTGTCCACGACTGTGAGTACAGTTATTATGGGTAAATAGTTATTCGAGCGGTAGGGGCCAAACGATTTGATTGGGAAGTACACTATACCCTCAATTTTTAAGGCATTTCGTGATACCTCAGTGTTAACTTTGGAAACTCACTCGTTTCTTATTCTCGTACCATTTTACCACTTGATATCCTGGCTGTTCGGAGTTGCTAAGGTTTGAAATCCAATTGGGTAACTAAAAAACTAAAGTAATGAACTTTTCATGTGTTGTAATGACCTCAATGAAATTGTTCAGATGCCTTTAACTATAGAGTAGGTAGTTACACCAATTTGACCTTTATGTACTTCCATTCGATGCATCAACATGTTTTCATTATTAACAAAATAAGTACCTAGTTTATGATGAAAGCTGATAACTTATTGAACAAAGAGTGGAAGGAAAACCAATAGAAAGACTGGTGTAATGTTATTATAAATGTTGTCACAAATTATGAGTTTCTGCGAGATAAGTGTATGAAAAATACACTTCAATATGTACTAATAGATACTGAATCTCTAGTTTAACTATCTCACCATTTGCTATTCTTTTGTTGCCGATAAGGGCAGATGTGACGGAAACAAGTTGTTTTTGTTGTTTTGACGGTTTTCTGTTTGTGTGTGATTATTTATTTTAATAATTTATTTAATAATAAAATTATCATCATTTTTGACAGTATTGATGAGATTAACGGTGAGGGAAACGAACTGTAGAGCGAAAAGGAGTAACTCAAGGTAAAAAAAAGGGAAAGTCATTGTCAACCATCATGTTCTATAGGTCCTTCGCCCTCTACCGCTCCTAGCGGCGGACCTTGTTAGTTCGGAGCTCCATTTCTAGACAAACCTGATCAAGTTATACCCCCTTCCTCCAGACTGCAGTGACGTTTACTGCTCCCTAGCTATATAAAAGTGGGACTGCACTATGTGCTCACCATATACTCCAATTCAATGTAGTATATGTAGTATGTACTGTAATAACGAACCTACCTACTGTTACTTATAGTAAATAAGTACCCCTCGAACGACCACCAGAAACTGGAATAGTTACTAGGTAATAGTTATGTACGTACTTGAACTCTGTGAAATTTGAAGGTAAAATGAGTAAGAAGGCAGCAGGTTGGTTGACTTGAAAAAAAAAAAAAAAAAAAAAGTATATATATATATATATATATATATATATATATATATATACATTTATATGAAATATTGTATCATGAATAGGTATTAAATATTGGCATGAAATGCACATGCAAACGGGGCATATATTACTCAGAAGCCTAATGCACAGTGTGCTCCTTGAAAGTCCTTCAAATTTCCATACCTACCTATACTCCTTGGCCAAAAAGAGAAGTAACCTGAGAGGATTGATGTGTGCTCCAGCGGTGGTTGCTTCTGGTGTCTTCATCCAGATCCAAACCGATCCTCAAGGGGAGTCCCACAGGCAGAAGCAGAAGTAGGTACCTCGGAAAGGGAGTTGACAAGCTTTGTCACAGGCCAGAACACTAAAAACTTGCACTCAATGCTCTAACTAGTCTAACTGAACGGAGAGACTTAATTAAGAATTTGAAAAATATGAACAGGCAAGTGGGAATATTTGAATTCGTCGTTAACAGTAAAAAACGCTGCAAATTATTTCACAAAGGTTTATTATTTTTTCAATTGAGTATGATCGTAGTTTTAGTTGGCTAGCGTACCTACGTCATAAGGCCCGTCCAGACTCCTCGGCGTGTCCTACTTCGAGTTGCCACAACCTATACTTCTATAATTATATACGCATGTTTATATTTCTCGATTTGAGCTCCTATCTATTCAAATAGTTATTGCCTTAATAATATCATTATCTAAGTACGTACGAAAAGTCGAGAGGATATGTTATTAAATATGCGTAGGAAAAGCTTTGGTATTAACACACAAATATGACCTTGAAAAAAACATATCAATGCCTCGAACGAACGCCGGCGCCGTACCCACCACAAGCCGCGGCGCCGGCGCCTCCTCTCACTCCACCCCCCGCCCCGCCCGCCAGCTCACCCCCCCCCCCTCCCCTCTCCACCCACCGTGACCCCCTGCCAAGCGTGCCAGGCGTGCGCGCGTCGAAAAAGACACGTTTTTGCCCGTTTTTGGCCCATAGCATCCATGCGAGTAAAGCGATCGGGATGGTTAAACGTTAGGACCAACTAGACCCCAAATGGAGTCTATGTGCGAAAGAACGGGTTTTTTAAGTCAATTCTTAGGCCTTTTATGGCCCGGACGGCGGACGGCGGACGGCGAACGGCGGACGGCGGACGGCGAACGGCGGACGGCGGACGGACATTTCAAATTTGGATTCTAAGCAAATCCACGAACGGCAGATGGCTTGGGAGGTTCTATCATGAAATGGTTGGAAATATAGCAACATTAGGAATAACTTAACAATATACAAAATAATTCATATTTAACAAAACTTATACACATGATTTATAATGGGATTGATACACATAAGAGTGACATGTCATAAAGCAGTTATGCAAAACGGAAATAATCCAAGTGGTGGCATCACTGTTTGCAAATATAATTAATATATCCTCGCGTTATCAAAGTAGAAAATAATGATTATGAGGAGTCGAACAAAACACGGATTTTTATTTGTGAAAAAAAGAGATTAACTGAATTTCTCCATTATAATGATCATGTACGCAATTCGATAACTCACAGTGGTATGAAGAATATTTTAGTGAAACCTATTTTCGTCCACTAGCGTTAACTTTCGCAGTTATGGAACCTGTACAAAACTTTCAAACACCTTTTGACAGTCAATCGAATCAAACAATAAACTCAAAAGTTGTGTATAACGGCTTCCGTTGCTACCTATTGATCTCACAGGTTTTGGGTTTATGTCACTAATGTTCTCACAATGCGATGTGCTCATCGTTTCCAGAAATGGGTGATAAAAAAACGAACACTTGCCGGCGCTCTCGCCTAACTGCCGATACTAACAAGAAAAACAAGAACTATGAAAATGTCTAATGAATGATTATACTGCTGTTCGTTACATGCTGGCAACTCCAGATATGCATGGAAATAATGATTTACTCAGGATTGCTGCTGCATCAGGTCCTTATCAGGAACTGAAAGAATCGAATAGAAACCTGTGGCACAGTAAATGAAATAACTTTGTGCGTAGACCAATAAAAACAATAAATTATTTCGAGAATACATCCACTGCCTGCGCTCTTCACGACCATTTTAGATGTTTGGACGTTTTGAAAAAAAATTCCGACAATCTGCCGAGGGTGCACCCGGAAGAAGGTTAAAGCCATTTTCATTTCGTAGAGCAGAAAGCACGAAAAAAATCTTAAATGTGAAAATAGCGGAGATCAGAGCTTTCAAAATCAATCTTTAGGAAGAACGTTTTGTTGCAAACTCGTTGTAGAGTTCATCATTTTAGTTTGAGAAACTTTAGTGTGTTCATCCATTGTATTGGTTTTAAAAACAACATAAAGTATTCGATTTGGATCAATTCATGTAATGAGTCATTCTATATATTAATATTGTATGATTAAAATATCATCGCTGATTTTCTAATCGAACACAATTGCTGATTTTCTAATCATATTGTTCCAAACTTCAAATCAAAGGAACAGTTGTGCGCTTATTGCTGATTTTGGCTATCGCATCTATTCAAAATCTGAATGACAATACAGTAGCGACTCAAGTCGATTCAGAATTTCGAAATTAATTATTAGATGTATTAGGTATACCTCACGCTAACATCTACTTGGGTAATATCCGCTGATTTCAGGACGATCCAGAATTATCTGAGTGCGCCACATTGTGACAATTCATCATGTCCTGGATGGTTTCCAAGGATTTCCCCTTCGTTTCTACCATTGCTGTAAAGATGAAGACTATACAGATCAGCGGAGCCACAGTCATGATAAGAAAGTTGAAATACATGCCGATGCTACTGTTGATAATGTAGAAAAGCTGAACTCCTAGTCCTGAAACTATGCTGGATTTATTTGGGTTGAATGACCACACCAGTCTTGGAAGTTTTGTTTGTTTATGTTTTCATTTGCGATATTTCGGCGCCGTGATGGCCGCCCTCATCAGGCATAGTATAAAACCTATCAGCAAAGATAAAAATTGGCATCACATTTTTTTTTTTTTTTGTATTATAATTATATTTATAGGAACTAATATTATCTACATTTAACTAACCTAGCTGGGGAATAACATGATTTGGAGCGTAAGATAATTTATATGTGGTAGGTACTTACAATAATACTTTTTTTCGTGCTATCATCACCCAGGGCCGTCTTTATGGAAAACTGGTTTTTACATCTGTATTGGTGGGAGGAGGGAACTTGTACTAGTATGTTTTGGTGGGATGAAGTGTCTGGGAAATTTTTTGGGAGCAAAAGCACTTCAAAACTTGTCAACTGTGATGCACTTGAAAACTTGTCACGGAAGTAATGCTGTCAAGGAAGGTTGTTTTCTACATGGACTGTTTTCTCATGGTTGCTCTGGGTGGTGGTGACACTTGTACATAGTGGTTGTGGTTGAAAGTTTTCTTCTGTTTTTTCGCTTAAAAGGTGGGATGGTGAGACTATGAATAAATTTGTCAGATTGAATAAGTAGGCAGAATATTTGTTTTTTGTGAAAGAATGAAGGTGATCGTATTTTTGCAAACTAGGAGGGTATGTATTATATAAATCAAAACTTAGGAAAACTAGGTACTTATTAACATTGTAAAATAGTATGGTAACTTTTTAAATTGTTTCTATTGATTAAACTATGGTAAACTCTGGCTAATTTGTTGACATCTGATCTATAGTTTATTGCAGTGTCACGGTTTTTTACCACAAAAGCCATTTCTTTAATATTGCGTTTTTTGTATTGATTTTCATAAGTGCAGACACTCCAATTGTTAAGTTGTGTTTCAGCTACGTGTTTGGTGAGGGCAGTTTTTGGTTCTGTGGAGTGAATGACCGTTTGAGGATCTCTTAGAGCTTTGTTGATGTCAGTCTTGTGACCAGACATGCGGTTTGAGCCTAGCTGTGTGGTTTGACCATAATATGCGAGTCTACATGAGGCTTGACACGGAATTTTGTACACTAGGTTGCTGCGGTCGTTTTTTTGGACTTTATCTTTTAGTTTTGAAAAATATTTCGTATTGTTGGTTTGGTACGAAATATTTTTCACAATACGAAATATTTTTCAAAACTAAAAGATAAAGTCCAAAAAAACGACCGCAGCAACCTAGTGTACAAAATTCCGTGTCAAGCCTCATGTAGACTCGCATATTATGGTCAAACCACACAGCTAGGCTCAAACCGCATGTCTGGTCACAAGACTGACATCAACAAAGCTCTAAGAGATCCTCAAACGGTCATTCACTCCACAGAACCAAAAACTGCCCTCACCAAACACGTAGCTGAAACACAACATGTACCACAACTAAACAATTGGAGTGTCTGCACTTATGAAAATCAATACAAAAAACGCAATATTAAAGAAATGGCTTTTGTGGTAAAAAACCGTGACACTGCAATAAACTATAGATCAGATGTCAACAAATTAGCCAGAGTTTACCATAGTTTAATCAATAGAAACAATTTAAAAAGTTACCATACTATTTTACAATGTTAATAAGTACCTAGTTTTCCTAAGTTTTGATTTATATAATACATACCCTCCTAGTTTGCAAAAATACGATCACCTTCATTCTTTCACAAAAAACAAATATTCTGCCTACTTATTCAATCTGACAAATTTATTCATAGTCTCACCATCCCACCTTTTAAGCGAAAAAACAGAAGAAAACTTTCAACCACAACCACTATGTACAAGTGTCACCACCACCCAGAGCAACCATGAGAAAACAGTCCATGTAGAAAACAACCTTCCTTGACAGCATTACTTCCGTGACAAGTTTTCAAGTGCATCACAGTTGACAAGTTTTGAAGTGCTTTTGCTCCCAAAAAATTTCCCAGACACTTCATCCCACCAAAACATACTAGTACAAGTTCCCTCCTCCCACCAATACAGATGTAAAAACCAGTTTTCCATAATGGCCCTGGGTGATGATAGCACGAAAAAAAGTATTATTGTAAGTACCTACCACATATAAATTATCTTACGCTCCAAATCATGTTATTCCCCAGCTAGGTTAGTTGAATGTAGATAATATTAGTTCCTATAAATATAATTATAATACAAAAAAAAAAAAAAAAAAAAATGTGATGCCAATTTTTATCTTTGCTGATAGGTTTTATACTATGCCTGATGAGGGCGGCCATCACGGCGCCGAAATATCGCAAATGAAAACATACACAAACAAAACTTCCAAGACTGGTGTGGTCATTCAACCCAAATAAATCTGAACATCGACCGAGTCAAAAAACCAACAACAAAGTACTATGCTGGATTTAATGCACGCCAGAGCTGACCCCTTGCTCTTCAAGTTGACCGGATAAAGCTCACTTAGGATTACGTACGGTATGCTTTGTATGCCAATACAATAAAGCAGACCGGATATCACAAAGAACACTAGAGGCAAATAGTTGGTTGTCGACGTATCAATATCTGTCAAGTCTCTCAGATAATACCATACCGTGAGTGAACACATTGCCACACCGTAACCAAGGCAGGAGATAGCCAACAGTGTTCTCCTGTAGAATTTATCAACTATACTGGCGGATAGAGATGATGATATTATCCATGCAGTATTTAAAATCAGGTAACTGTTAGATGGTGACAACCATGATTCCGGGATTACAACAGTACCGTATGCTAACAAGAACGTCGCACCTGAACTTCTTTGAACAACGAACAGGAATTCTATTATGATGAATGCTTTCAGGCAGGCTGGTGTTAAGAAGATATCTATGAAGCTTCGTTTCATCTCCATCTGCTCTCTTACTTTTTCTTGGATTAGGTCCAAGTCCTGATCCTCACAAACACCTTTCAACCACAAGATAGATTCTTTAGCTTTGCATTGTTGCTCTTTCCTCAAGTAGTAATACGGTGATTCAGGAACCAATAGGAAAGCTATGAATAGAACCATCGGTGGAAGAGCTGACAGAAACGTGAACAACTGGTATTCTGCCATCGATAATAGATTCTCGTATAACGCTCCAACGAAGGTCAACGTCCCGAATAGGGCACACATTGAACCTCTAATGCTGGGATCGGCTATTTCCCCTATATAAGCTAGTACCACTGTTTGTATAATTCCAAGACTTATACCAAACAGAAATCGGGCCACTAAAATTGAGCCAAAGTCATACAGAAACGCCAGAATCATCCAGCCAACCAGAGCTATTAGTTGGGATGAAGCAATGGTATTTCTTCTTCCTATCTTGTCCATCAGAGTACCACTCGGTACGGGAACGAGGACGTTGCCTACGAACGTTGCAGTTACCACACATCCCACCTGGCTGTCCGTCAATGTGATCCCCGATGTGCCGCCTTGGATTTTTGGAATAGCTGCCGTAGACCATCCGAAGGATTGACCAGCAAGTAATCCCGTGGCAGCAGCTGAAACGAATGGTGAGACCAAATTAGAGAGTCGAGAGTAATTCGAGTTTATCTGTATATCTGTGTATCTGTATAACGAAATTGAATGAAAATCTACACATTGATCAAATATTTAGAATCATGGGTTTTTGCCCTAATTTTTATGTTTTCATTAAGTACGCGATTGGCGAGACTACCCATCTTGTATTCTTCTTGTCTGTCCGTCTGTTCAATCGTACCAACCTATCCCACACTTCACAGAAACAGGGGTCACTCGGTATTTATTGATGTTATTGTTGGAATATGTTTAATTAATTCTGAAAAAGCGGGGACGTCAACCCAATTGAAACTTTCGAAATGAGTATACTAGTTTTTTTGGCTGTCCCAAATTTCATCCCAAAGAATTGAATGAAACCACCCGGATAGCTGTACATTCAACCATTTACTATCCCAAAGGGCTAGAACTCTGACACGAAAGATTATCGTCAACAAGGGAGCAGATAACAAGTTGTGGAACATGTGATAACACGGTAAAATTCGCCTTGTAAACTCCTTAGATCGTGTCAGCTGGTATATAGGATTTGCCCATTTAATTAAACCTTCTATCAATGAATCGAACCTTTTGCCAAAATAAGTCATCCTTTTCCCAAATAATTAAACTTTTTGCTATCAAATTCAACTTTTTTCTAAAATAATTGAAACTTTTCCCGAATCAATTAAACCTCTAACGAAAATGGGGAATAATAGAAATAAGTAAAGAACGCAACAAACAGTAAGAAAATTATGAAGTATTCACCACTAATGAATCAGTTACGAGTGAAACCTATCCCTCGGAAGAGATGCAACTTCTTAGGTAAGGTTGGCAAGATAAACAATCATTACCGACTGTCTCAGCAACTTAGTACCTAGCTGTATGCGGCTATTCGTCAGCCTATTTCAACCCTTAGCGTTAGGGGGAGCAAACGGTTTAACGTGAAGTGACGACTAAATGACGAATTAAAGAAATAAAAAAACATTTATTCAAGTGTTCGAAATTTTGAGTTTTTAAAAATATTTCAGTCCTTAAATACGACCCTTAACGACTAAGCGAAATCGATCTAACTGTTACTCGAACATCTCCCGCCGATGTATGATTTTTGAGCCGAATTTCATAAAGTTCGGTCCAGTAGTTTCGGAGAGAAGCTTTGGAAGGCAGAAAGACGGATTGTTTTTAATTAGATTTTTGAAATAAACATACTAAAAGATGTGAAAAACAAACTTTGAGGGGAGGGGGAGGAGAAGTAAACATTTGATTCATTGTTCATTCGCCTATAGATTGTTCACCACACCTCTGTTACATATTAAATTTCCAGTAGTTCCAGTTCATGATCAAATTGTTTCGCAATTCGTATGCGTACAATTCCATATTTTCTCGCAAGTGGTTTAATCATTTCGAGAAAAGGTTTAACTATTTCGGAAAAAAAGTTTAAGTGTATTGGGAAAATGATTAATTATTTTGGGAAAATGGTGAATTATTTGGGCAAAAGGTTTAACTCATTTAACCAAAGGTTTGATTCATTGGGTGAAAGGTTTAAGTAAATCGGCAAATCCTATAATTCCAATGGTACTCTCACTTCACGAAATCGAGTTTATTATAACTTTTATCCCCTATAGGCTTCAGCGTAGAACTGCTATCTAATATATAAATAATAAACTTTTTTGTTATAAACTACAGCATATTTACGTCTTCACTCTTTTTGTCACCAAAATCTCCAGTTTTATTGATGACATGAATTAACAGCCCGAGTGAACTTGAAGACAGTTAATTAAACGAGGTCGATTTTTCGTGTCCCTCCTTTAAATGATTAATCCTGTCTATCTCGTTTGTAGATACTATAATTTACCTAATGATTATTATAATGAGACCTGAAGTGATATCTACACTAAAAAAAGTCGCGGATACAACAATTTTAGTAACAATGAGCACCTTACTAAAATCTGTTGATTAGGTAACGCAACGCGAATCATAACGTATGTCCCGAATGTGGGAGGAATCAGCTGCTGCAGGCGATTTGGCGAGTTCTCTGGAAATTCAAACTAATAATTTCTATATAATCCCATTATTCTCTTTTAATTTTGACATTGAAAATGTCTTAGTCGACGGGTCAACCGGAAATTTTTCTTACAGAAATTTTGTTACGCGAAGAAAAACACGTCACACCACCTATAGAGAAGTCAGGTGTTGTTTTCTTTTGATTTTCGCGTACAACCGAGCCGTTGCTAGGGAAATGAAACTTCTTTAGTTTTCATCGGACAAGAATCGTTCTCCAATCGTTGGAAAGCTCTCGATTTATCACGCACTACTTTTATACTTGTTCTTCTATTCATGTCGTAGTTTTACATTCATTTATGTTATAAATGGATATAGTAAACAATGCCACTTGTTTTGTTGTCACTTGGTTGAGAAGTTAATCTTGTTTATGGTAATTGTAGACGCGCACCATAACAGAAAATTACCTACCTGTGAATTCATATTCGTGGAAGAATTGGGCGTCGTCGAGACTGGCTTACAGCAAATTCGGTAATTGTGTGTCAATAATTATTTCATGTTTTCTAATTGTAATTTTATTTAAAACAATAAAAAATATTGAAATTACTGAGACATTTTCAATGCTCATAGCTCTTCACTCATAAGAGTGAAAGTACAAGCGGTCTGTTTGCAGTAAAAAAAGTGACCAAGTTCCTTATTTCGTGGTAGGACTAGTATATTGCCGTCTCGATTACATGATTACTCAGCCTAATCGTCCAGGAAAAACTGTGAACGAACTCACGTTCTATGAGAAATTTTATTTTCCAAAGCAATAATAATAACTTCCGGATGAGGGTTCTAAATTAGAGAATAGGTTGTACATTTTTTGGACTACCGAAGAGGGGTTATTGGATAAGTACAAAGAAAACAATTTTTCCATTTTTCGCCGAGTGACGCCACATTTCAACGGTTTTTGTTTATTATTTTCAATGATGAACCACAGTTATCGTCCAAGAAAAAAAGTCCTTAAAATGTGATTAAAGATCACATTTGGGATGGTCCGAGAAGCACGGCATCAATTTTTATCAATTTTTTTTATTTGTACTAAAGGGCTAAACACTACACAAATCGAGCTCTCGAAAACTTTCCAAGTAACCGTAATGATTTTTTGCCTGTCATTGATGAATATGATCTCGAAGAATCAATTAAAACCACCCGCAACGCTGTACGTTGAATTGTTCGCTTTCCCTAAGGCTTGAACATCGAAAAAAAAAAAGAAAAAAAAGCGCGGCAGGCCGCTCGTACTTTCTCTCTTAATGAGAGAAGAGCTACTAGCATTGAAAATGTCTCAGTAATTTCAATGTTTTTTACTGTTTTAAATAAAATAACAATAAGAAAACATAAAATAATTATTGACACACAATTACCGAATTTGCTGTAAGCCTGTCTCGACGATGCCACGAATATGTTTCCACAGGTAGGTAATTTTGACATTTCATGTCTTTGCTCTGGCACATAACTCGAAAACCGTTACCAAATTCGTTACCAAATATTCTGATGATTTCCGCTTACAACCGAGTCGTTGCTAGGGAAATGGTACTTCGTCGTTTTTCATCCCACAAAATTCGTTGACCATTCGTTCGAAAGCTCTCGATTTATCCAACCATACTATATTAACTACTGCGAAGTGCGTGTCTAACAAGCTGAGTTATGAGCATGGTTATATGAATAATTGTTTACACACAGGTGATCATTTTCAATAATTGATATTGTGAACATGATTGCAACCGCTTGTTAATTTCTGATGATTTTATTGAGCTGGTGTTTCGATGATGTGATTCATAGCAGGTGGTCCAAATATTGCGAGAACGGTTTGATTTGTGAAGCGGTGGTTTAATCATTTTAATTGGTAATTTCTATACTTTACACTATAAGAAGCTGTAATTTCGTATGTAGCCTCTTTAGGACATTTACTTGACCATGCCCAGGGTCCGGATCAGATGAGTGGCTCTTAAAGCTAATTTCTATGCTTTACACTCTAGGAAGCTGTAATTTCGTATGTAGCCCCTTTAGGACATTTACTTGACGATGCCCGGGGTCCGGATCAGCTGAGTGGCTCTTAAAGCTAATTTCTATACTTTATACCCTAGGAAGCTGTAATTTCGTATGTAGCCTCTTCGGGACATTTACTTGACGATTCCCAGGGTTCGGATCAGCTCAGTGGCTCTTAGAGCTAATTTCTATGGTTTACACTCTAGGTAGCTGTAATTTCGTATGTCGCCTCTATAGGATATTTACTTAACGATTCCCAGGGTCCGGATCAGATGAGTGGCTCTTAAAGCTAATTTCTATGCTTTACACTCTAGGAAGCTGTAATTTCGTATGCAGCCTCTTTAGGACATTTACTTGACGATGCCCGGGGTCCTGATCAGCTGAGTGGCTCTTAAAGCTAATTTCTATGCTTTTCACTCTAGGAAGCTGTGATTTCGTATGTAGCCTCTTTAGGACATTTACTTGACGATGCCCGGGGTCCGGATCAGCTGAGTGGCTCTTAGAGCTTGCATACGAGTCTGAAACTAAAAACAAGCACCCGTATCCCGGGTCCCGTTGAAGACTCGTATGCAAGCGTTTCTTTATACACTAAATAAGCAGCAACTTTGCCGAAGTGAAAAGATGAGACCAACATTTCAAACGGATCCATCCAAATTTTATATTTTTGACCCACTCTGGTTACTCTATAAAACTAGAGGCACTTAGAGGATAAGTCTTTTAGTCACTCCAACTGAGGATAAGTCCCTTAGATCGATGTAATGACCATCCTGACCCAGCTGTGTGCTGGTGCTGATTCTTTTGTTATGGTGCGCGTCTTCAATTACTATAACCAAGATTAACTTCCCAACCAAGTGACAACGCAACAAGCGGCATTGTTTACTATATCCATTTATAACATAAATAAATATAAAACAACGACATAGAATAGAAGAACAAGTACGAAAGTAATGCGTGATAAATCGAGAGCTTTCCGACGAGTGGAGAACGATTTTTGTCCGGTGAAAACTAAAAAAGTTTCATTTCCCCAGCAACGGCTTGGTTGTACGTGAAAATCAAAAGAAAACAACATCTAATTTGTTTATAGGTTGCATGACTTTTTTTTTTTTTTTTTTTTGTAACAACATTTCTGTAACAAAATTTCCGGTTGATCCGTCAACTAAGTAAGACATTTTCAATGTATAAAAAAAAAAAAAAAAAAAAAAAAAAAAAACTTCGAATTTCTTAGTGCGAGAAGATAGAGAAATCACGCGCTGCTGGTGGATCTTATGAAACGACGATCAAGCTTGAAATGCCATCAAAAATCGCTATATAGTGATACTGGAATACACAAAAATCGCCTTGTAAATATCAGCTGATATAATGCCAATATTGGAATTATCAGATTATAATATAGTTCCAAAGGAATTTATTATTACGTTGCGCAATCGAGCTTATTAGGTAACTATTTTCCGTGCGATGCACCTACGAGTGATGTATTGGTACTTAAATGGTAAATTTCATCTCTTAAATTGCTCCCAAGTCAACCTACTGGTAGAGGATGCATTGTGTTCACTTTTGAGAGATTTAAAAGTTGTGGTCTTCACTAAAATCAAACGGCTATTGTTTTTTTACAGTGGTAAAATTAACACTCGCATTTTAGGTTTTAGATTATTGTGAACAACTTTCAATCTGCTTTTTTCTGTCTCTATCTTTGCGTGTGTGTAGGTATGTCCGCAAATCCTTGTAACAAGCTTAATTTCTTAATATTCAACCGGTTCTTATAAAATTTATATGGTATGTGCGGGTTATGGTGAAGATGTTCCCCTATCATTTTTTTACGACCTAGACGTCCAGTCCCGCTCAAATTTGGTGCATAGTTGGAGGACTATGGTTTAATTATTCCATGTTAATTTTAAAATGATAGCATCATTATTAGCTGCTGCGCATGCGCAAACATTTACTAGGTCTAATTTTTATCAGATTTTGATTACATTTTTTGGGAATTTGTGGTATAGGCTGTAGATTGTACCCAACAAATTTTATTTTTCTCAAATCAATTCTCCATTCTGCGCTTGGGCTGACGTAAATTACTCAAGCATCATTTTCTCGTTTCTTTAATCGTCTTTACTGTGAAGCGTAAAATTGCGGGGTCTTGGAACTGAAAGAGTGCCCTTCTCAGAGCCACGGTGCGCCATGTTCTGATCATATATTACGCACGGGGTTTAATAATTTTAGATCAATGATCTGTGTGACAGAGTTCCCGTCAGAATCCCAGACAAAGCGCTGCCGTCGCTCCGTTGGAAAACAACGGGCGTCTCCTCGTGTTCTTGAGAGGATGAGTTTGGCTTTGGATGGGTGATCCAGGTCCTGGAAATCCTATCTACTCCGAACATAGCTCATTAATGCTATTAGTAGGAGTGGGGTATCTCTCTGACGGGATACTGTCATCCTCCTCTACCTATTTGTCGAGGATTTGGGACCCCATTGCACCTCTGGGGGGCGACCTAGATCCTTGATATCTGCGTAGAAGGGCTATCTAACACAGAAATAATAAACCATTGTGTAATAGTTTGCAGCGATTTTAATGCTGAACAATGCTGATTTATTAGGTCACAGATTCTTTATGAATTTGTTTCACTTTTAGTTATCCCGAGAACCCAATAAAATTGCATCAATTCTACGTACCAATACCAGCAGCAATCCATTGACCATAATCCTGAGAGGGCCGAAATTTGGAACACATTTCCGTGAAGAGGAAAAATTATATTGTTCGTGGGATAGTCAGGTAAACTAAAACAAAACACTACACCGAATAACAATTCACTGTTTAATAGCTCCAAAAACTCAAGGCGAGCTCCTCTAATAACCAATTATAATTAACGATGTTTCAAATAGTGGTGGGTACAATCTGTCTGGCCTTGAGACAGGTTGACAACCACAAAAAGGACGCTTCGCGTACAAAACATGCCAAACCAGAAAATGCATGATATCGCTCAATTTGTGCCAACCACACGCCTAGGGATGACAGCATACCACTTGCTGTCCACTTATTCACAACCTCTACAGTATAACCACTCCCGAACGGCTTTGCAGATTTTGGTTATCATTCAAATTACAACAATTTGTATGGGTTCGTTCTGATCTGATAAACTTCATTCAAAGGAAGGGGGTGATCATACGTACATGAGGGTTGAGGGATTTGTGTATTGTACTTAAGTCCGTTAGGATGACGTTTCAGCGATATGGTGCGAATCGGCTGTTATGATTTATCAGGGATCTAGGTAGCCCCCCAGAGGTGCAATGGGGTCCTAAATCCTCGACAAAGAGGTAGAGGAGGATGACAGTATCCCGTCAGAAAGATACCACTCCTAGTAATAGCATTAATGAGCTATGTTCGGAGTAGATTGGATTTCCAGGTCTTGGATCACCCATCCAACGCCAAACTCAGCCTCTCAAGAACACGAGAAGTGGCGTGCGACGCCCGTTGTTTTCCAACGGAGCGACGGCAGCGCTTTCTCTGGGATTCTGACGGGAACTCTGTCACACTCCCCCACTTAAATACATAGTTGATTGAAGAGTAAGTATGTTAACCAGGTGGAATAGTTTACTGGCTGAGAACTGATTGTCAATGGGTCGTCATATGAAGTATTCATTAGGTAATTAACCCCCAATCAAAGATTGGAACAATCGGGAATAAACGGTGGCTCAATTATGGAGACTTATACCTTAAGGAAAATAAAATAGATATAAATTAATATGCCCACATTGGGGACTCAAATTGGGAACTAAGCCCTGGAAATTGGGAACAATGCCCTTGAATAATTGGGAACAATGCCCTTGAATAATTGGGCCAGATTTTAAGAATAATAATGAAAATGGC
Organism: Adelphocoris suturalis; assembly: GCA_030762985.1. Lineage (NCBI taxonomy): Eukaryota > Metazoa > Arthropoda > Insecta > Hemiptera > Miridae > Adelphocoris > Adelphocoris suturalis. The sequence goes on along the minus strand of CM061040.1, from coordinate 151,312,224 downwards.
AAAGGCCAGGTATACCATAGGTATGAAATTGAAAATAGCGCCAGCGCTTTCTCTGGGATTCTGACGGGAACTCTGTCACAGATTTGAATATAACGAAAATCTGCCAAGCCGTTCTGGAGAGGTTGTACTGTAAAGTAGGTGAATAAGTGTACAGCAAGTGGTATGCTGTTATCCCTAAGCATGTGCGTGGCACCAATTGTATAATACCATACATTTTGTGGCTTGGCATGTTTTGTACGCGAAGCGTCTTTTTGGAGGGAGATATCACACATTTTGGCGGTTTTGGAGTAAAGGAGTGAAGTGTATATCGGCTGATTTCGTCAACAGCCAACAACAAGATAGATAATTGGCTGTTAGCCGAAAGAGTATAACACCTTTCCAGTGGCTCAATTTCGAAACATATCCTTCATGACCGTGCTGTCAAGCGCCCACCGCCGACCCTAGGTGTCTCATCCCCCACCCGCACACTTTGAAAAGGTTCGGGATACCTCCCGCAGTGTACCCTGGGTGGTGTGGTGTCGATAGGAGTAGATCCCTTCTAAATCAGTTACATAAATACATATTTTTAAAATTTAACATATAGGTATTATTTAAAATGTAAAGTATGAGTGTGTGTGTGTGTGTGTGCGTGTTAGTCGCATCTCCTTGGCTCCTTCATTTCTAACTTGATTTGTGTAGTCTTGTTGCCCACAGATGCTGAATTCGGTATTAAAGACCTTAAAGACATGGAACCAAACTCCATCACATGGGATCTCGTAGGTACAGTGTTGTGGACTCCAAGGCGTATCTTGATGTCTCAGAGTCTCGCTACCAAATCTATACTTCCTAGGGTCAACAAGAGAAAATCTAATTCAATCAGCTCATCAGGACATGGCAGTAACGGTTCCACACCGCCAAAAAGCATTTCGTCGACTATGCTTCAAATTTCATCGAAATTGGTTGAGAAGAACTGGTTAAAGTGGATGGACAAAAAATGAGGTGAGACGAGAAATAAATATGAAAGTCCGAAAATATGCCTTTGACGCCTCTTTTTAGCTTATACAGAATCGCTTTGCCATTACATATATAGCTTCAGGCGACTTGGGGGACATGCCTCTCCCAGCATAACCAATGAAAATTAAGTTTGAGCCGACTGGGTGAGATTGGGAGAAGGCCGATAGTGTGCCGAATTTTTACTATGTTACTTATCTTGGTGCGTCTCGTTGCAATGGTCTATCGAAAGCGTGGCAATGCGAGATTAGCGTCTCGCTGGAAGACATTGGTGTCTATACCGGAAACAATACCTATACCCCAAGGTTGTATTGAGGATTGCATACGTCGTGATAACTAATGCCGTTACCGAGGTTAAAGCAACACCTGTTGATGCCTCATCAACGCTACGAGCGGTCAAGTGAATAACGAACAAAAGTGCAAAGAGTCTGAACGACTTTCAAGGACGTTATGGCGCTCAGACAAACAAAGGTAGCTACTAATTAATTGTAAGTAGGTTGATATAACGCAATTAAATACCCATATCTCTGAGAAAACAGTGGGTGTAGCAAAAATAATCACTCATCAGTCGGGAACACCGTTATCAGCACTTTACCTTCTTCACATTCAGGCATTAAAAATGCGAGAAAAAAGCTGATAAAATGCAAATGTGATACGGCTTTTACATGGTATCCTGAGCGTGGTTAAATTAAGTGCTGGGTTTTATTCCTCCTAAATTCAATCAACAAAATTGTTGTGAGCCCTTTCAAAAGGAACGTAGCGGCCGAATGTCTGAGAAAGGAACCCATAGTAACCGTAGTAACTTAATAAATAAATACAGTAGTTAAATTAGTGCATTTTTATTTTATATTTTGCCCCTCTCAACATTCGAATTTATATCCATTTGACTCTAGGTGCCTCTGCCTTCAAAACGGAAGTTAGTGAAAAACGTAGTCTATTTCCTCAAAAATAAAAGAGTTACAAGGTTAAATCGATTTCGACGGATAGGTCAACATCAGTAATAAACGGTAACAAATAGTGTTTGTTACCGATCATGACCTAACCGTCGAAATCGATTTAATATTTTAACTCTCCTATTTTTCATGTGAGTAGGCAATGTTTTTCACTAAGTTCTGTTTTGAAATGGGTTATTTCATCTTCATCGTGGGTGATTTCGCATCTGTCTGATTATTTATTTTCATGAGCCATAATCCCAAATTCATAATTTCGGGTCATTGTTGAATAGCAGTGACCTTACGAATATAACTGGACATATAAGATTTGAAGTATCTTCGATCTAGTAAGATCTTGAGAAAATTCTGGAGACGATCTCGCACAAATGTACAAATGTACTTGCTCCCCATGGACAATCATGGTCCCACCAAACCTGTATTCATTATCGATGCAATAATAACATATGCTTAAAGTGAAATCGATATTTAAAAGAACAGAACTCGATTCATTCATTCAAGTGTGAATGACGACGAAATGAGACTTTACTTTGACCGGGCCTGCACTTGTCTATATTTGTGCGTTTCTTTCTATTTCCTGCCACAGGCCGCAATTCTGAAGCCATCAACTTGAAATTTGGTGTACAAGCTAGAATATGTTCTTAAGCTTTTGGCGCAGATGCCAATATGGTGGCGATATCGCCGGCGATGTAGAACGAAACACATTAGAAATACGCGTTTTTCATGTATTTCAATAGTTTTTGACGTACTGAAATCATAGAGACGACTTTCAGAATGATCCAATTTGATGATTATTCGTCAAAAATCATCTACGATATCGGTCAACGGACCTCAAAAATACGCGTTCATTGCAGTTTTCGACGATCTTTTTGGGATACTGAGTAAAATTAATGGAATGTGTATTCTGTTAATGGAAAAAACTACAATATTATTATTCAACACCAAGAATATATTTTCAGTTTCAGAAAGATGTGTGAATCCACCACTACCCATACCAGTGCGGTTGTGAGATAGGCGAAAATCAGCCAAGCCCTTGAAGAAGCATCACACTCGCAAACTTAGTCAAAAAGATTGAGAGGATCCTACTATTGGCTTGGCCCGAATCGGAAGATATATATTTATCATGCATTTTGTGGCTTAGCGTATTTTTTCGCGTAGCATCTGTTTGGGGATTTTCACCAAAACTGAATCGAAACTAAGAAGAGATGGTGTAATTCTGAATGGAATTTAGATGAGATGAGGTGACCATTTTTCCCGACCACCCTCAAAATTTCAGGGAGATCGTTAGACTAAGTCGTGAAAAAAGATGATTGTCAAATTTTTTGGTTGCCCATGAAAATTTCCACTCGATGAGTGACTGGTAATTGACTACTCTTCCTGAAACAGCTCTTCCTGACTTGAGAGAACCCGTTCAACGGATAATGATGAACACGGCATGAAGATTGACCTTGAAACACAAATCAATGCTACAATTGGTGAGCCTGCAATCCATGCTTCCTCGAGCGCGTTATGTCTTTAAAGTGGCCTGTGGTTTGAATTTTTACAAGTTTCATTTCTTTGGGACGACCCGAGATATGAATTTTCGGAGGACCGTGACACGTAGTCATGGTAGTAACACGTGGGTAGGTGACAACGTGTGGACTATCAAATTTTTTTTTTTTTTTTTTTTTTTAATTCTTTATTTCCAAAAATTTACAAAATTATGGCATACAATAAAAAATCCTGCACAGGCCATTTAATGGCCTGTCACAATTATGGAAATTAATCCCCTATATGGGCAAATGCCCGTGGCAGGGGATGAGCAGCCACTATGACTCCCATCAAGCCAGAAGAACCAGTTACGAGTATAAAAGCTATGCCTACACAAGATACAAGTGCTGGGTAACCTCACGATTTACCAAATTAATAAATCCAAAAATATTTCTTTTCTACTTAATTATAGATTTACAACAAATGTATGTATAAACATATGCACATAAAATTAACAAACAACAAATTCATTGTTCCAAAGCTAGCCGGCCTACATAATATGATTTTAATTTCTCTGAAACCTGCTTAATTGAATTCGCACCAGAGTAAATAAATGTCTTTAGATCCGTCGGAAAACCGTTGATGATTCCAACCGAACAAAACTCATAGAAATTCTTTGCAAGTGTTGTGGTGTTATGGGGGACTACTATGTTTCTATTTGTTTTAAACCTAGTGCTAATTTCATGAGACGGGTAAACAAAGTGCTTAGATTTTACAAAGTGCCTTACAAATGCCAGCTCTTTCAGCATGGAGAATGGCAAAATTTTAAATTTTTTAAAAAGAGGCATCGTGTGCTCTTGAGAATTTTTCCTTGAAATGATTCTCACAATGGCTTTTTGGGCTGTGATTAATGGGGCGAGCGTAGTTTGATACGCTCCACCCCAACAAGGAAGACAGTAAGTCAGTAATGATTGAACTAGTGCAAAGTACACAACTCTAAGTAGTCTATCAGAGAGGAAGGATTTTAAACGGGCAAACAAATACATGTTCTTCCGTAGCATCTGGGATACTTGGTTTATTTGCTTTTCCCATCTCATGTGCTGGTCAAACCAGACACCAAGGTACCGAACGCAGTCGGTCATGTCCAAAGCCTTACACGTTACCTTACAGTTTTTGAGTGAGCATTTATCAACGTGTAATTTAAGGTCACAATTAGACGGGACACCCACAGAATTCAAAGCAAACGCCACATACTGAGACTTTCTAACATTCAGACTAAGTTTATTAGCATTTAACCACAAAAACACCTTACGCAACCCAATATTTGCCTTAGAAAACGTTTCATCCCATGTGTTCCCATTAAAATACAGCACTGTATCATCTGCAAACAGTATCTGAATTCCCGGAATACCCAAATCACCCAAACCATTTATATAGATTAGGAAGAGCACTGGCCCCAGGACTGTTCCCTGCGGCACGCCCCACCCACTTAGTTCTATTTTGTCGCTTTTTACGCCATTTATTTTGACCATTTGCTGACGGTTACTTAAATAGCTGCTGAACCACGCCAATGTACCCGATCTAATCCCCATCTTAGCCATTTTCTTATAAAGAAGGTCATGGGAAATGCTATCAAAAGCTTTTGCTAAATCAAGGAAAACTGCTAATGGCTTAGCACCCTTATCTAAATCGTTAATTATGTGGGAGCTTAAACGAGAAACTGCATCCTGTGTGCTATAAGTCTTTCGGAACCCATATTGGTTGTTACTCAACAATTTATTTCCCTCAAGAAAAGCAAGTAGTTGTTCCTTAGCACACCTCTCTATTATTTTAGATAATTAAGACCGAGCATATAGCGCTTAAGGGATACAGTGTGTTTTGTTCTGAACGTAATGTAAATCAGAATAGCGGGACAATGTTATTTATAAAAGATGAAGTGAGGGACCTGGAAGTGAAGGAAATTTCCATGTTTGGCAGTAGTGCTTTAAAGGTGGGGGGTGTTTTCAACAAGGTATCTTTTTCACTTTTGGCTTTTTACAGATCGCACGTAAGCAAGGAGGGAGAACTAATGTTTTTGAGGGATTTCGAAGGAGAAGTAGGTTTACTTGGTGTGAACAGCATTGTAGTAGGAGATAGTAATTACGACATTCTAAAGAACTCGGGCACTTCAAATACGGCTTTGTACATGGACATATTGGCTAAGCACGGGTTCCTTTCGTTAATAAATGGCGTGACCAGGCCTGAGAGTGGGTCGTGTGTGGATCACATTTTCACTAATATAGTATTCGATAAGGAAACAATGAAGCCAGCCATAATCCATACAAAAATTAGTGACCATTTTTCTGTTATGCTAAATTGGTCTACGAGCGGTCAAGCTGAACCCAGTTTAAAACAAAACGAAATACGGACAGAAATTAACTTCGAAAAATTGGTAAATTCTTTAAATGAAGAAAAGTGGGAGATGGTTTTGGGGTCTTCTGAGGTTAATGAATGTAGTGTTAATTTTATTAATTGTTTGCAAAAATATATAAATTTAAGTTCGAGAATAAAAAAGAAAAATTCAAGAAGCACAGCCTTGAAGCCTTGGATAACCGCAGCGTTGCTTACTTCCATACGTAAGAAGGAAAAAATGTATAAGGCTACACAAAAACAACCCTTTAATTCGGATTATTGCGCCTACTTTCACAAATATCAGAATAAATTAAAAATATTGATAAGATTGAGTGAGGAGAAATACTATAAATCTAGGCTAGATAATGTAGTAGGAGACAGCAGAAAAACATGGAGCTTGATGAATGAAATAATGATGAAATCTAAGAATAAAAGTATTAAAATGATTAAAAAATTGGCAGTGGATAATAAGATAGTTGATGCCGCTGAGGACCCTAGAAAGTGTGGTAATATTTTTAATGAATTTTTTGCAAGTGTAGGAAGTAACCTAGCGAGGACGTCAAATGTCTTTACGACGGCCGTGATTTGAATTTTTGCAGGAACGCAGGACTGCTAGACCTCAGGACAGCATCTTGACGTTTCATGTCTTTAGGATGGCCTGTGATATGAATTGTTGCAGGAACGCAGGACACAGGACTGCAGGACGAGCAAACTTAGTTGAACGACTTATCCTGGTCAAATCTCTTATCCAGATTGAACCACTTATTTAGGTGAACCACTTACCTAGGTCGATCTACTTACCCAGGTCGAACCGCTTATCCAGGTTCGAAATAATTGAAGTTTCTTTTATCATTTGGGTGAGCTCCGGAGTGAATTTCTTTGGTATTCAACCTATGGAGCTGGAATTTCGAAGGCATGAAACATGATCTGTTTTTTTTTTTTTTTTTTCTCAAATCTGAACTACCAATCTCTACATATATAAAAACAAGCATAGCATATATCAACAATACATATTGCAACAACCGGGGGCTACAGGCCTTCTCGTGAGATTCTGAAACGTTTTAATGATGTGTACATTATTGATTTGGATACAAGGAAAGCGTGTGTCAAACCAACTTAGAAGATTTATTTTTTGTTTTTGACATGGATATGTATTTTGGCTGGGGGTCAAGGCATTTTTCATGACACTTTTTTTTTCTCCACGGGTCAACAACTTTTCGCGACACTATTTTTTCTCCACACAAAATGCAACGCTCCGGCACATTAGATTATTATTAACTCGAAAAGTGAAGGCTAGGTAGAAATCAATGAGGTACTACCGCAATGTACTTCTACAAAATATGCATGGACAACTGATGATTTAATTCCTACGTTATACAGCTGACGTTGTAGAATATGACTGTGATGAATGAAGGAACCATACAACCACTTCAAAGTAGTCCAATTTCGGAAAAATGTCGCGCAAAACGAAAAGATGTAGGGGAGACAGACCATCTATTGAACCAAATGAGGAAATACTGGCCAATCCACCGCCACAGACAGTGAATCAGCAGTTTGGTTCAGAAGGAGATTCTTCTTACTTCATGGATGCCTTAGACCAGGGGTTCCCAAACTTTTTTTTACCGTGCCCCCTTGTAGTAAAATGAAAGCCTCCCACGCCCCCCTTACATAACTAATGAATGGATGTGAAAAAAATGCAAGTTTTACACTGAAAACAATTTTTTATTTGCTATTTATACAAAACACGATTTGATAACACGTAGCTTTTATGAAGTAGCCTTTAATGTGAAAAAAAGTTAATCTTAATTAGTTGGATGGGTTTGCATTTTCTTTGCTAGCGCTGTTATTCTTGGTGAAGTGTTGGCAAGAACACAACGTAAGTCACTAGCAACATCAAGTGTGTTCCGATTCTTTGTTTTTATTGATACGAGTGATGAGAATGCATTTTCACACAAGTAGGTGGTTAAAAAGGCAAAAATAACCGAAGAGCTTCCTGTGACACTCTGGGATACACTTGGAAGTATTTGATCCAAAATGTTGACTTTTCCATTTTTCATATTTACAAGTCATATTTGGCAGAAGAATCATTTTTTATTTCCAAAAATTCTTCTGGAACATGTTCAACGTTGACATGGAAAGGATCTGTTGAAAGTCTGTAAATATGTTCGTCAGCAGTGTTAGGGAAGTATTCCCCGAATTCATCAGTGAGCGTCTCCAAATGGTTTGACACTTGTTTTGACAAGCTTTATCATTCAAAAACCTCCTTGAAGAAGCGTATCTATTTTTTCTGAGATTGATACTAGTTTTGGGAAATTAGAAAAGTTGCAGGGGTTTGCTGATACTTTTGGTCTCGAAAGTTGTAGTTTCTCAACATACGTCTTGATGTCATCACGATGAGTTATGATATTCGAGTCTCTACCCTGCAGTTCTAAGTTAAGGCTGTTTACGAATCAAGGAAGTCTGAAAAATATGCCAACATTACATTACTTGGTTTGCTGAAGTTCAAGCTTAGCTCATTTTGCTTTTGGTTTTCCAAGAACGAAGTTACTTCATCTCGGAGCTGCCTTGCCAACATGTTTCCTTTTGAGAGCCAGCGTACTTCTGTGTGAAATAGCAGTGTTTTGTGGTCAGTTCCTAAATCTTCACAAAGAATTTTAAACAGTCGGGTATTCAGTGCACTGTTTTTTATGTAAGTCACTATTTTAATACATAATTTTAAGACGGCATAGAGGTCGTTTGGAAGAGTTTTGGCTGCCAAGGCTTGTCGGTTTATAAAGCAATGAATCCCAGTCACATCAGCGTATTTTTTTCTGACTAACTGCACGAAGCTTGAGCGAGAACCAAGTATTGAAGGGGCGCCATCAGTGCATACGCCCATTAGTTTTTGCCACGAGAGTCCATGATTGTCAAAAAAATCAGACACGGCGTTCATCACATCAATAGCTTTTGTAGTGGTCTCCAGCTCTGTTGAAAAGAGCAGCTCAACATATCGAACATATACAACTAACTGAGAACATTGACCAACATCTGTAGTCTCGTCTAGCTGAATGGCAAAAAATGGTGATAGTTTTATTCTATCGACTACCTGGTTTTTTATGTCTTCAGCCATATCGTCAATACGACGTTTCACTGTATTGTCGGACAGTAGTATTTGAGATAATTTTTTCCTGCTGTCTGCCCCAAGGATGATATATGATAGTTTGGGGCAAAAACGAGCTCGATCCTGCAGTTGGCTCGATGTTGCTCCAAAGAATGGTCAAATGGTCTCAAGCCCCCCCTAACCCGTCTTCGCGCCCCCCAGTTTGGGAATCCATGCCTTAGACCAATCCACCTGGGTCAATAAGAAAGTGAGTAATTACCATTGAATGCAGTTCAATTAAGGTTTGTTTTGGCAACGAGTTGTTGTCATAAAATATCTTGTGTGTATTTTATTTATTTCAACATATTAATTATCTATAATTACACCTTCAACAATGGACATATCCATGATCCATTGTTTTTCTCCCCAAGGAAAAATTTCTTTCTCATGCTTGGTTTTTATTTTTTAAATTAATTAATTAAACTCCTATGTTTCTCCCCAGGAACTGGGGCTGCCTCAGGGAAAATAACCCTTTCAGTCCCGAATTATTTATAGTGAACAGAAAAATCTCAAATTTGGCACGCAATTTACTATTGGTCTAAGTAAGCTCTGGTAAAAATTTCATGACCCTAGTACCATCGGTTCAAAAGATTTACCATGTACAGTATAGTGCACAATGAGACTCAAGCGGTGCTGTGCACAATTTCGAATGTACAGTGTACTGCACAATGACACTCAAGCGATGCTAGCTACCCAACCTGGATTCAAACAAAAATTCACAGCAGTTTCAAATTCGAACATATTTATTGAACAATGAAACTATAAAACTAAAAATAATACCCTTGATCAAGAAATAAGGCAGGGCGAGTAAAGTAAAGACTCTTTTGTACTTGGAAATCACAGAAACACATTGTATCACAAAATTATTTCAGTCTCAATCCCCAAATTTCAAGTCAAACGACTAGCAAAAAATGCCATTCAAAAAAATTCATGGCTTCACATGCATGCGGCAATAAACAGCACCAAAAACTGGCTGGTAGTACCTAGGTAGGTACACGAAAATCGCGAATTTATTTGATGACTGGCTTATTCATCGTGAACTGCTCTCCTATGATGTCGTTTCTTGGTATTATCGTGACAAAATTGTTTCCAACCATCGTTCTTCAACATCCACAGGGGTGCTGCTTGACAAAATCTACACCCGTAATCATTCCCAATAATATCTAGTTGCCGAAATCGGCATTATCCCCGCCAAAGTTTCGACGGTCTTCTCATATTTTTGGATTCAGAACATCACGCGATCCACATCGCTCTGGTGCTATTGTACAACCTACTGTACACTACGTTTGAACACTTGGCACAACTTCATTTCGCAAATAACCAACTCGATTTTTGCTTCTATAGTAACTAAAGGACGTCTACAATCAATACCAAGCATAAAAGAGCTAATAGATCGTATTTATATTGCATAAAAAACCAAAAATTGTGGTGCTTGCCTGTATCTTCCATGACGGGCGGGTAGGTAGAGGACGGAATCAATCAGCAAAAAAGGATTTAGTTTACATTATGTGGAACTTAAAGTCCCACACTTCAAGTACAGACTTGGGTTATAGTTGCTGTTGAACCGAAATTATGGCCCTAAAACGGCTCTGGTTATGGAAAACAAAGTGAAATGTCCATTTTTACGTTCCCAACATCCCAACAGAGTGGAAAGTAATGTCCATTTTTACTTTCCCAACATCCCAACAGTGTGTAAAGTAATGTCTACAACTTTGACATATCCATGATCTATTGTTTTTCCCCTCAAGGGAGAAATTTATATATGCGTTTTCGCTTCTCATTAGATTTTATAAAATTTACATATTTACTGCTTTTAGAAGATTCAAATTTAATACAGAAATTTCCATGTTAGTGAGGATAAAAAAAAAGAAATGACGAAGAAAATGCTGAAGGTTCTTATGAGGACTTCACGTAATAAAGAAGGATGAAATGGTTATTCCCTTGATATATCCGCCCAATCATGTTTAAATTATGGAGAGAAAAAAGAAAAAACTTGAAAAAAGGGAAGACGGCATTATTCCAAGTTGGCATAAAAACTTGAGTGCGCAATTTTCTCTCGAGGGAGGCGGCGCGGTTGTTGTGAAGGAAACGAAACGGTTAAGTGGGGAGGGTTAAAGGGGGGAGGGAGTTAAAAGGGGGAGGGGGTTAAAAGGGGGTTAACGGAGGAGGCCGCGGGGGGGGCGCTCGGTGAAAAACCGTTTTGAAAGAGCAACCGCCACCCCCCGGGCCCCCTTTTGTAATCTCGCTGGCACAATTTAACCGACCGAGTAGTTTAGGCTAAAGACGAGAAGGAAGCGGGAAAACCCGGGGAGTTCACTCGGGGGCGGCGGCACTTGCCTATTCATAGCCGTCGGGAATAAAGTGATGTTTTCTGGCTCCTCCCGCCGCCCCCGCCGCCGGTGAGGCTCCGCCGCCGCTCTCCGGCCGCATGAAAAATGTAGTGGCAATCCGGGGGGCCTCGGAGAACCCCGGGCGGCCCCTTACATATTTGATGCACCGCGAGATTGGAGGCGCACTCTCTTCCTCTTTCCACCCCCTCTCGGGCTCCCCCGCCGCGGCTCCCGTAACGCTGATGGTTGCCCGCTTTCGCCTCCTAACGATCATATCCTCGTCAAATATTTATTGAGCCCCATCTTGCCTCGGTAAAACTGAGGTAATCCTTTCCCCCCCTCCCCACCCCTCTGCCGGCTTCTCTTAGGGCCTCGGTTAGGGCGTTAAGGCGCCCGTTATCCTTAATGAGTCCTTAGCTAACAGCTTGTCACCTCATCAAAAGCAGCTGCCTTCATCATTATGTTTTCACCTGCTAAATGAGAACGTCCAATCACCCAATTAACTACACGACCCATTTCAACCTGATATCAACACATTTCGAATGATTTCCCGCCCATTATTTGAACATCGAATAACACATAGAATCCTTAAATAACGATTGTTTTTCAGCGTTCAGAGAAATCCAAAATTCAGTGTCGCTCAACCTTGAAAACGCCCCAAATTTTCGGTTCATAGGATCCTTACTCCTGTTTTATACATCTTTTTAGCGAATTTTTGAAGAAAATTAAGCTATTGCTCTTGCCTCAAAATTTGTAGAATGTGAATTTTTGAAAACATTTTATGCAGAAATCCGTTTCAGGCTATTCTGAATCATATTCTGAAGTTTAACGCATTTTTTTATGTATGTATGTATGTATGTATGTGTATATGTATGTGTCATTCCAGACGATAACTGTCCGCAGAATTGTGCTAGAAACTTCAAACAAATTTTAAAATGTTAAGGACACAAAACGAAAGTTTAAGTTCGTTGGCCAGCATGATCGAATTACATCTTCGGGTAATGTATCAAAAATGTCAAAATAGCCTGTTTTTTGCGATTTGTTGTGCGAAATAATTTTTTCAGCATACTAACATGTGGTATATTTGGAATCAGCGTAAATTTTCCTATAAGAATTAGTATCAAGTTTTCAAAAATTTCAAAGTTGAAAAATCAGTCAAAAATCGAAATAATGCCGTTCGCTAGTTGTAATAATCGGTAATATTTGCATGAAACATTGTCAAAATTCAGATTGAATAATTCTTCAAAAATTCGCTCATGGGGTCATGCTGCCTGACTGGACTTTTTTGATAATCCGGAGGGTATACTAGTGCAACGGAGGGGATTAAGATTAAAATTGAAGAACGCATTCGTTGCGAAAACGTCCAATCACCCAATTATTAACTACACGACCAATTTCAACCTGATATCAATACATTTTGAATCATTTCCCGCCCATCATTTGAACATCAAATAACACATAGAATCTGAAAAAAAAAAAAAAAAAAACTATTGTTTTTCAGCCTTCAGAGAAATCCATAATTCAGTATCGCTCAACCTTGAAAACGCCCAAAATTTTCGGCACATAGGATCCTTACTCCTGTGTTATTATGTATTTTTTGAGCTTTTGCTGGTATACATACAAGTCAGGCATCACAAGCATTTACAGAGTTGTATGAGATCAAGCCGATGTAGAAGAAATTAAACCAACCCCTGTGTACACTTGTACAAAAGCGGATATTGAGGTTGAATAAATAACACAACTATTAAAGTTGCTGTGCTTATAATTAGCACAATCGGTTCCAAGAAAGTCAATGTTCAAACGAAAGATCAAAATACACAGAAAATAAAGCGGTATTACAAACGAAGTTTATAAATGTAAACTGTATGACGGCGTTACTTCGATTGGCTCCAAAAAGCTAAAGCCTAGAGTTTAAATACGAAAATGAAACCTATCGAACAAAGTTGAAATAGAAGGGTCTAGGAAAATTCCCAATTAGCTGCTGAAGACTGAGGTAGGGAAGTAGGTATTTAGGCCTAGGGAAAAACCCAGAGAGAGCTCAACTACTGAAGGAATGAAGGGATAGGATTTATGCAATGAGTGCTTGTCATGACCATGTCGACGGGGTTTTGACATCTGGTCAGGTATTTTCCCGTTACGAAGTAATACCCTGCTTGCCACGATCGCTTGGATTCACACTCATGTTGACGATTTCCTCCTTCAAACTCAAGCCCTTGTGAAACACGAACGGATGATCGCACAATGCTCCGAGTGGTATCATTCGATTCATTGAGCTGAGTTCTATGAAGATCAAACGGAAAAACCTTCAATTTTATTTCCCAAATATTCGATATCTTAATTTTTTTTTCCGGTTAAATGGAGGTAATCCTCCACTCCGTTTCCCCTCAAACCTGCTCTGCCAACTTCACTGTGTTAGCTTAATTAGTCTTAAGCTAACAGTTTACTGCGGTAACAGTAGCCTTTATCATTATGTTTTCACCAGCTGGATGAGAGCGTTCAATAACGCAACAGATTATAAAACTCTATTCAACCCGATACCACACCATTTTGTGTGATTTTCAGCTGATTTCTCGAGACAAGGAAGTGCGCTCAATGAGATGGCCCAAAATACCATTGAATTATTTACCCCTGCGAAACTTGGTTATAACGCGTAACTAGGACGAAGATTATCTCTGAAACTCTGGGTACTCCTGCCACAGCTGTGACTGCGTGGGTACTTCTGCTCTTTGCCGAGGTAAGATCTGTGATTAGCTAGAGCTGTTGGATCTTAGAACAACACCCATCAATAAGACACGATTTTTATGTCTAAAGCACGATTTCGATAGCAAATCAGATTACACTGCCCATTCTTTGAGCTCATGCGTTTTTTCCCCTGCTATAAGAAACTCAATGACTTTGTACGAATACTATGCAATTCTCGGGGACTCCTAAACCTCTTCTTGGGAGACAAGGTCATTCTAGATTTTACCATTTGAGACTTTGCTATTAAGTAAATTAAAAAAAAAACCCTATGAATAGATTTATTGTCATCATTCAATCTGTGATGGCAAAATTTTAAGTTTCTAATATTACTACGAAACAGCTACTTATCTATTCTCTTCTCTTAACTGGTTGGTTTCCAGAATTGGTACCAGAGGGAATTTTCGTCGTCATTACTAATCCCTAATTTCATCTTCAAGAAAGAGAATGGACGGCATGGCATATTGATCCTGATTGTAGTCTAGTTGTGGGAAACCATTTTGAAAATTTCAGTTTTGCTTCAGTAGGGGCAGTGAAGGGGTGTGTGAAGGGGTGTTATGTGTAAATATTTTTATGCGCTGCCCAACATACGATTTTTGACCAATTTTTGTGAATATTATTTTGTTCATGTGAGGCGTTAGAAAAATTAAGTATGAGAGGGATTTAAGTACCTTCGTAATTATTAGAGATGGTTAGAGATGGCTTGATATTTAGATAGGATTAGCTGGATGGTTAAAGCGTACTGCAACGGCCGTCGAATTTGAGAGCAGGAACGAGAATGGCCGCCAAACGAGATTCGCCGCTTGGCTTGGTGGCAGACGCAGTCCTGCCACCACTCCGGATTCTGTCGGATGGATTTCATGGAGTGCTGATGGATGTTGTAATTCCAACACTCCCCTCCAAGCTTCCATCCAGGCACTTCACCGTATTTAGGCGTATATCCGGGTTTAGTAATGATTGTGAGAATTGAGGGAGTGAATGAGAAGAAACCTTCTCATTCAATTCGATCTGCAACAGTACAATTCACATACACACATTCCGATTAGTGCTGGAATAACATCGAATTCCTAAATTTAATGAATTTCGATTTGTTCAGTGACTTCGTCAGTGTGTCTGCGATTTGATCATCAGTAGATATCCACCGGATTATGATGTTACCTTTACGGTGCTCCTGTCGTACGTAAAGATAGGATAGCCTAACCAAATGTTTCAGAGTAGACGAATCATCTACTTCCGCTAAGCGGATTGCCGGTTTAGAATCCTCATAGATTGTCGGTATTATTTTGATCCCCGCTAACTCTGAACACATTGTACGTATTGAGGCTAATTCTCTGCACGCCGTACTCATTGCAACGAATTCGCTCTCTGCTGAGGAGAGAGCTATGTGATTCTGACGCTTAGTTCTCCAAGCTACCGGATTACCGAAAAGGTAGATTATGTAACCAGTCGTGGAGAAACCCCCTTCGGCCGAGAGTCCTAGGGATGCATCCACGTAACAATCTATTCCATCCCCCTTATCGGAGAACATAAGTCCAAAATCTTTCGTACCTCTTAAATATCTCATTATCCGTATTACTGCTTGCCAGTCCTCCATCGTAAAATTTGACTGTCGTCTACTCAGAATATTAGTAGCATATGAAATATCTGGTCTGACTCCCCCTTGTATGTACAATAATGATCCAATAGCTTGTCGGTAAGGAATCGAATTCAAGTCACCGGGTTGTTTCAATTTTTCATTGACTCCATTCCTATCAACAATCATTGGTGTAGACACCGTTCTATCACAATGAGGGTCAAATTTCTTTAACATCGATTCTATGTGAGACCTGTGAGTGAGACCGATAGTTTTGTTCCTCCGGTTTCGTATGATTTCTAATCCTAGGAATTTTCTTGGTTCTCCCAGATCAGTTATCGAGAATTCCTTTTCTAATATAGATTTTACTTGTTTGCGTTTTTGATTACTATTTGTTGCTAGTAAAATATCATCGACATATAGCAACATTATAGCAATTTGATCTCCGGATTTCCAAACAAACAGGCAGGGTTGGAAAGGATAGGGTTTAAGATCCATTCTTTCCACAGCCTCCTGGAATCTTATGAACCATCTCCTTGGAGACACTTTAAGACCGTAAAGAGCTCTGTGTACTTCACATACACTATGACTCTTTATATCATCACCGGTTTGTAAGTATTCTGCATACCCATCGGGAATTTCTATATATACGAGTTTGTCTAAGGAACCGTTTAGAAAAGCCGTTTTTACATCGTACTGAGCAAGATCTAAATCGAATTTGGCTGCAAGTATTAATAAAAATTTGACATCTGGTAATCTTGCTACTGGAGCGTAGATTTCAGATATATCATACTTATTATTATCGGCAAAGCCTTTTACTACAAGTCTGCTCCTATATCTTATTGAACCGTCTGCCTCCGTTTTCTTTTTGTGAACCCACCTAGTTTTCATTACCTTAAACCTTTCGGTACCGTATTTCGAGGAATGATTTTCCAGGTGTTGCAATTTTCCAAAGACTGAAATTCCGTTTCAATTGCTTCTAACCAAGCATCTGCGTCTGGCGAAGCCAGTGCTTGTGAATAGGTAATTGGGTCCTCCCCTAATTCGTCTGCAGAATTTTGTAGGAAACACGCCAGATTTTCTGCATTATCGAATTCTTCGTAAAATTCGCATTCATCATTTTCGTGAATTAAAACCGGGTTTGATGTCTTGTCTGTTTCTCGTCCGGATTCAACAGAGACATCTTGCACTTGTTCAAAGCCGGATTTAAATGAATTTTCTAATGAAAATTCAACTTGATCAAGTGGCGATTTAGCAATTGACTTGTCTCTCAAATAATCCGCGTAAGTCCTACTTTCTACAAAATCTACATGTTTCGATCTCACTACCGTTTTATTTTGGAAATGCAGTAAATTGTAACCTGTTTCACCGCATTCTAATAAGAAACCCAAATTAGCTCTAGGAGCGAACTTTGACGTGCTTTGGGTGTCTAAAATATAACATTCGCAGCCAAACCGTTTTATGTATTTTAGTGACGGAAGCCGTTTTAGTGCCAGTTCAAACGGGGTTTTGAATTCCAACGGTTTGTTGGGCGTCCTATTGTGTATATGCACGACATGTCTCATGGCATATGCCCAAAAATGAGTAGGAATTCCTGATGAAATCAAGTTAACCCGGATTTTCTCCTCTAATTCTAAATTGAATCTTTCAGCCGTTCCATTCAATTGAGGAGTATATGGTTCACAAACCGTCAAGGATATATTTTCCCTATGTAACAAAAATTTCATTTCTTCCGTTCTAAATTCTAAACCTCCGTCCGTCCGTATTTCTGACACCTTAGTGGTTTCCCCCGTCAATCTTCTAATTTCTTTTAGACATGAGAGCAAAGCCATATTGACTCCCATTTTACTTCCGAGTTCGTAAGCAAATGCATATCTACTCGCGTCATCCGTAAATGTGACAATATATTTGGCCTGAGACCTAAATGCTCCTGGTTTTAAAGGTCCCATTAAATCAGAGTGCAGTCTCTGAAATGGTATTTCGGCCCTATGTCTGACTTCCGAACATGGCTTTCTTTTTGCTTTCGCCATCTTACAGTCAGGACAATCGAGAATGTTTACACCGAATTTTACATTTTTTAATTCAGGGAGAACTTTACCAGCTATTTCGAGATATTTCTTTGAGGCATGGTTAAGCCTGTAATGCCATGCCAAACCTATGTCATTCCGTAATTGTAAAGTTTCAGCCGGGTTTTCTCCGTGATCAGTGTCAGTTCTCCCCTCTAAACTAGTATCCGAAATTTTGATGAATTTTTCACCGGGTTGATCAGTGATTCTCCCCCCTAAACAAGTATCTGTAATTTCGTCAAAATTCGTATCTTGTTTACGTTTAATTCCCTTTAGTTGTTTCTCCGGATTAGTCATTAACGATCCACCGTGACCTAATTTCAACAATTTCCGTTTTTCCTCCGTACTAAGTTTTGACAAGGGGAGAGAGAAATTGAGCCACCAAAACCGTCCATCAAATGAACCCGTTTTAAGTGTTTCATTCGAAATTGGATCACTTATTATCACTCCCTTATCCGTCAATAAGGCCGATAAACCTTTCGCTATTTGTTTTCTAATAGAAAATAAATTTTCTATTAAGTCTTGTGCGTACAATACTCCTTTTAAAACACCGAATTTCCGTTTTTCTTCGTTGTAATATATAATATCTCCGGATTGTTTTATTATCAAGTCTGCGTCCCTAGCATTGTTAGCACATGAAATCCGTGTTGGTGTGATCAAGTCCGTTATCGTCGTAAATACATTTATATCATTAACAATATGCTCAGCAGCACCAGTATCCAAAATGAATTTTAACTTAAAGTTTTTACCGTCTATTAGGGACGCCAGAGACACCTCCGATCCCCAGGAGTGTAATGCAGCTGGCTTTTCGGTTGTCTGAGCCCTTGGAGTCGCAATTGCCGCCACCGAACTGTCTGACTCCACATCCGCAAATTGCACCCTGGGAGGAGTTGCGCCTCGCTTACTACGAGCCACAGCCTTTGTCAACCGGTTTTGCGCCGTCGTCAACCGGTTTTGCGCTGGCGTGTGACTCCGTTTTTGAGGGTTGTTACGACCAGTCCCCGGCCTCGATTTATCCCTAGTAGCTGATAGAGCTCGTTCTCTTCGTTTAATTACGGGAATGGGGTCACTCGTTCGACTGTTTCTGCGGGCCATCTTCGTACTCGCAGTCTGTGGACGCCGACATTCAATGGACAGATGTCCAAACCGTCCACAGTTATAGCACATCTTGCTATCGTTTCGACATTCTGCCTTTGTGTGTCCTAGTATGCCACACTGATAGCAGACCAATTTCGCCTTTTTGACCCCACTTCCCCCTCCGGATTGGGTCGAATTTTTCCGCCGTTTGCTGAAGGAAGGCCCCCTGCTAAGGAAGGCTTTTCCTACAGCCTGCTCTCTCCTACTATTTTCCGACATCATATCATACATTGCGAACATCCGATCAAAGATGTCCCGAACCCTCATTTTAGAGTTCTCCTGGAGTGCATCTTCAGCTATCCTGGGGCATGCTTCCGAGATAGCATTAATTAAATTTCTCCGGATTGACCTATCTGTCAGCTCAGCCTCAGGGAACCTCCGAATACCCTCCACAAGACCCTCAAATCGATTTTGAAACTCGAGTACTGTTTCCAGCGCCGGGTTAAATCGAGTATTCATAAATTCGATTTGCATTGCATGTTCCTTCGCCTGAGTAGGCGGATCGACCGCCTTCTCAATCATGCTCAATTCAATTGATGGCTCGTTCACATCTTTGATCATCGATTGCAAACCGTGATCAATATTGGAAATTATGTACGAGAGTACGATACACTTCAACTGATGAAGCTCTCTCTCCGTGTAGTTTACTGCCGGTTTTATGTTGGGATCGACGAGAAATTGATAGTCACCACTCGCCAAATCCAACATTACCCTTCGTTTCCACACGGCGATCGACCCTTCCTTCAGTGGATTGCCTCCGTACTTTAAATTCGTAATTGGCCTTGCGGCCACTCCGGGTTCTTTGTGGATCTTACAGGCACAAGTGCCCACCGAGTCAGATCCACTCGCCGTTGTGTTTACAACCGGATTATCTAGGGGAACCTCAAGTGTGCGAGGAGCATCCTCAGATCTACCAGAGCCCTGCTCTTCCACCACCATCTCTGACCTCGATGTTGGAGGTGGACCCATGGTCATCGAAGCCAGAGCCGCGAATTTCAGAACAGACTCCTCCGCAAACTGTTTGATCTGATTTTGCATCATCTCATACCTTTGAGCGTACTCAGTCTCGAGCCGAGCCCTGATCGCAACTTCCCTCCTCTCGACTTCCTCGTTAATAAATCTCTTGATCTCTTCCGTGTTCATTGTTCTCTGTAATTAGACCAAGAGACGAGTTACTCCGAATTCACGACCTTCGTTTTATAAACACATCCCTAATCCTAGTATCATCCGGATTTATGTACTCCGTTCTACAAACACATCTCTAAACTTCGTATCATCCGGATTTATGTACTCCGTTCTAAAAACACATCTCATTTCCGGATTTATTTAAGCCTTAGTGGAATCACTCATAACGTTCTATCAACATGGTGTTAGGATTTGAATGCGCATCGATTGCCACGCATAAATTGGAGTGCGGTCTTGGGGTTATCACATATGCCCCGCTACCTGTCTGTCGATTTCGCTTCCTTAGAGAAGGTACTGTCTCTCCGAGACATGCGCGCTGTGCGTAGGTAACAGAGCCTTCGACCATCTAATCTCCCAGCGACACGCTTACAAGAAGACTATCCCGCTGCAAATCCGCTCACCACTGCCGTACTATTAAATCGTATTTCATTCTCGAACTGTAAATCGTAAATTAATAATTCGCTCATTCGCACAAAGTTCTAGCTAACTTTCGTACTTCGTCATTCTTATGAGCGATTCCACCTTATTTTAGCCTTGGCTTGTCATGTTGGGGTGTGCATAGCGTATTAAAACCGTATAAATCGTATTCATATTAGGTACAATTCGCAAGCAACAATGAATTTATTTTGCAGCCGAATAAACATCCATGCTCCGTTCAGCTCAACTGAATTTTCATCGATCTTTTGACTTTACAAGATATTATAACGTTCGTTTGCAAGAATTATCAATACAAACATTCAACACAACGAAGGAGAAAAAGGAAACAGTCCACCACTGCGACCAGAATTAATATAAACTTAATTGTAAGTAGGATTACTACTATGCTTAAATTATGTTAACACTAGTAAAAACTAGATATATTAGTGATCACAGTAAGTAGTACTGATATCTCCAATTCCTCGTCCGATTCATGTTTCTTGTTTCTAAGTTACATACTCAACTTTTCGTATTAGTTCAATCAATAGAATAAAATATCGAAATCAAATCGTAATGTTGAGTAACTACATTTTCGAATCGTAGTCGGAGCTAACGGAAACCATGGTAATCTTCATTGCCGCAATTCAGCCAAACTGACGTTCGAATCCTAACGAAAAACAAAAATCCGTAGACATGGTAATCTACGAACAAAACTTCGTGTGTCCTCCGTATTTCAACCAACGTAGTTGGCACCACTGACTGTCAAACATTGACATCTCCAACACATCAATCTGGCATCGTAATTTTACTCTGAGTGTGGACAACACCGTCATAATTCTACATTAGTTTAAAACTTAGAATAAACTTATAAATAAACTTATCCACACTCGAGAGTTTCCACCATGATGTATTATTGGAGGGCCAAGGGTTTCAGCTTCGAATTCATCTCGCCATGTCACAGTATGCAATATGGCGCTGTACTGAAAATCGAGAAATTCCGTAATTTACTTCGAAAATAATTTTTCTCGTTTCGAACATCCGTACTCATCGTAATATTTATTCAAAACCGTTATTCCGTACTTTGGGATTTTACACAGCCGTATTTTCATGCTTGAGCCTTACTGAATTCCGTAATTCACGAAAAAGTCAACCCAAAAATTTCGATTATGTCAAGTTCAATAACTTCATAACCTCGTTTATAATCGTATTTCCGTTTTATGTGACTTCTCCGGATTATGACTTTTTCATCGTAACTTTCTGAAATTCCATATCCAGAGAAAATAACTGTTCGATTACCCTCAGTAATAAGTCACAAATTACTGATTCCGAAAAACGAGAATTTAACCTATGCACAGCCCAACAAGTGAGCAAACCCCAATTGCTCCGCCATGTATACATGTGAGGCGTTAGAAAAATTAAGTATGAGAGGGATTTAAGTACCTTCGTAATTATTAGAGATGGTTAGAGATGGCTTGATATTTAGCTAGGATTAGCTGGATGGTTAAAGCGTACTGCAACGGCCGTCGAATTTGAGAGCAGGAACGAGAATGGCCGCCAAACGAGATTCGCCGCTTGGCTTGGTGGCAGACGCAGTCCTGCCACCACTCCGGATTCTGTCGGATGGATTTCATGGAGTGCTGATGGATGTTGTAATTCCAACAGTTCAATTGACAATTTTGTCTTGCTTTTAAATATATGTCAGGTGTTTCAAATTTCAATATGGAATACGGTGAAAGGAGGGGGTAATAGTCACTATCATGCTCGCGTCGGGTCTGGAACGTCTCGTGAACATATAAACATATGTTTATCAAACAGTTGAAAGAGA
This sequence comes from Adelphocoris suturalis, assembly GCA_030762985.1. Classification (NCBI taxonomy): domain Eukaryota; kingdom Metazoa; phylum Arthropoda; class Insecta; order Hemiptera; family Miridae; genus Adelphocoris; species Adelphocoris suturalis. Next base: position 151,290,012 of record CM061040.1, on the reverse strand, counting down.
ATTATTGAGGGGTTGCTATAAGGTGCTAGAAGTGTTAAGAAAAACATTACGTTAAAAGTTGAGGTCTGTTGTACAGGAGGGTTGAACTTTGTACACGTCCGATGAACTAAGTTGTCATGGGACGCATATTTTGATTACCTTATGTAGGCTGTAGGTAGGTATGCAATAATGCACCGGGATGATAATAATTCAGATAGTTTGAGTAGTCGGATAGTTGATGGTCAGTAAAAGCTTATGGTATGAGAAGTAAGATATATAATTCCGAGTTTTAACGTGGTGAATGTGGCGAATAAATTCAATTCTATTCAATTCAGTTTTATTTTATAACCCGTAGGTATTACAAGGAGTTCGAAAAATAGTGCATGATATCTTGCCACAACAAACAATGTTAGACTTTTACGTATGATGTATCAAATAATTACTTATATATGTCCACATAATTTACGAATAATAAATGAGCACTGCATAGTTAACATAGATCACAATCAAAATGCCTACACTCCACTGCCAATTTTCAATAATAATCCCAAATCATTGCCAAATTTTCCAAAGCAGTGTTTATGTTCGTTCTATCTCTTGTAGATTTTCATCTTCTTCTTGACCTAATTTCTGGAAATGTTGGGAGGGGACGGAGGAGGAATATTCAGATTAATCTCCACTTCTGACCCAGTAGATGTAGAATCCTCCAACGTACTTCGTCCATAGTGAATGATTAGTTTTTTTCCATCAAACAGTAGTTCATGTACAATCAAGACGGCGTGCTTTCCACCTTTTTTTGGGCAAAAGATGCTTCCTAAATTCCCGTGTTCGTCTGTCGTAGAACTTGAACGTATTAAAAAGGGATCCCTTGAACTTGTAAATGTTTTGGCGTAGTTTAGATTTAGAGAAATCATTAGCAAAATGAATGTGAACTGGTCTACTTCTAGAAGATTGAAGTAGACGTAACTAATCTACTTCTAGTAGATTGAAGTGCCTAAACGTTTTACACCCATAACTTCATAATCCTCAAGACAGCAATTTCATTCCGTTCTAAACATGTCCATCAAGTCCCTCTTGGGAATATTCATGTTTTCTTTCCCTTCTAGAACGTAATGAAGATTCAGATCGTTTATGTTGGCCGCGTGCCGGTTCTGTTTCGTATTATTTGTTTCAGATAATGTTTTATAATCAATTATTTCTAGAGTTTCTTCTATACTGTCAATTCTGTTATTGATTTTTCTTGATTAGCATGATAGTTTCTTGGCTGTTAGGAATTTTTTGCGACAGAGCATGCACCTGTGAATTCAAAACATTTGTATGTTTCTTCAAAATGCAGTTGCAGTTGTGAAGTTTGATTGTGATTACGTCAAGGCATTGCATTACCTGATGTAACTCGGAGGTCGACACTCTCGTAGTTGCAATTATTCGACGCGACTCCTGTCGGCTCTTCGAGTTCTGCTGACTAAGGAATAAGGTACGGTCGAGGGGATAGTTCTTTCCCTTCGGTAAAAACCAAATCACCACTTGCAAAAATGACCTTTTTCTAGAATACTACCCGTTAAAAATTTATGAAAATTGTTATCGCTGAGAGTTAATCAAAGAACAACCACAAAAAACAAAAATTGAAACGTAATTCACTACATATACAACTCTGCTAAATCAATACCTAATACGGAGCTTGCTAAAAACACGTGCGCTCGGCTCGGCTATCTAACTGGAACTCCAAATGTGGCGAATAAAGAAAGCATCATGCAGGCTTCTTGTAGTAGGTATTGATGGGTCATCGTTGAGTGAAAGTTGAAATATTGTTTTCATGAACTGTAGGAATTGATGGCCTCGAGGTGTTTTCAAGTCGATGGTGAAGTCTCCGCTCCGTTGAGAATGAGCCAGAATGAAAAGGAATCGAACCACGAGCCGGTTATACAAAACCAAGATCTCATGGTCGAATAGACCGAAGACGAAACTAGGTCAAGTACCATTCGGGCCAAAGCCAAAACTTCTGAGAAGATGACACCTTTCAAAATTTGCGAAGCTCAAACAAAGTGAGGTAGAAAAGAAACATTCCTTTCAGGTTTCAATGAACTTCGTTATCTGGAAAATACTTGAAATTTTTAAAGATTTAAACCAGCCGCACCTTAAGCAGAAGGGTCATTAGCGGCATTGAAGAAGTTTTCTAAAGTGACACTGGAAGTGGCACGATTCTAAGGGGAGCCATGTTTCATCCTTGACTAAAAAGGAGCGCCATCATTGACTGCTCTGGCGACTCGGAGGGGAAAAAAAGAGGAGTAAAGTTACGACTATTGTTTAGCCCCCAAAGGGGATTGAAAAACCTCCAAAAATCAAGTAATTCAACTAAGACTAGATCTAACTTAGGCTATTAACTATATGCTGCTACTGTATACATTCAGCAAAGTGAAATAAAACTACGACTAGATGTATATAAATATATCACAGATCAGATATCACAGTTTGTAGTAGAGCTCAGCGGCTCTCAGGTACAATAACAGGGATCGAACCTTGTCTGGTCCGGATAAAACGTCAACCCACTGAGGGGGCTGATGCTGGACTCGGAGGTCCACAAGGGCTGGACAATGCTCCAGAATGTGGCGGATGGTTGAGTGCTTGATTGTTGATTTTTATTCAAATCAAGACGGGAGAATGTTGGGATTCAATCTACCAGTTATTTTAACACAGAATGTGTTTTTACGAAGGGTTATTTGGTTTGAAGGCGTACATCCCGTGAGATCTCCCCCGAACCCCACCCCTCTCCCGTACGAGCTGCTACCCCCACCGCGCGTCCGCTCCACCACCTACTTCCTTCGCCTTCCTTCACTCCCATTCCCTTGCAGTAAGAGTAGGAAACTTTTAGGCCGTTGGGAGGGATATGTTGATAATGGTGAGTGGAAACGCTGCTCAAGTGTTCTCTACGGACTGGGCAATCAGTATTTTGCTTTTCTAGAAAAACGATATCCATAATATAATATTCATATAATATATAGTGGCAAGCATTATTATAACATTATTATCCCTGCGTCGACCACGTGGGAGCTAGAGTAACAGTCGCCCACGTGGGGTCCACCAGGACCCCACTCACATTTCTGGCTGTGCCGCCCTGTTGTTGCATGGGACTAGCGTCAAAACATCATGCAATCAATTCTGAGGTGTCTACGAGGATAGTCTCCTAATATCGTGTTTATGGTAGCAAAGTTGCGGCTTGTAGCTCCGAAATTACATGGGCCAAAGAATTTCCTCGTCTAAGAAAACCAAAAACGCAGGAGAAAGGAATAAAAAGCAAAACGTTCAAGTCTTTTATTTATATCAGAACGAAATATAAACTTTAGTCAACTTTTTAGGCGAATAAACTCTAAGAAGGCTCATTGTTTTTCAATAAAATATGGAACTTCAGCCAACACAGAACTTTTTCGAAAATTGCCTTTTCATATTGCCTTTTTGCATGGTGCCTACGAAAGTGAATTTACATTTAGTGAGCACCTCCGCTAATACGTATGACGTGAACCAATTGTTTGCAGTCACATTGCGATTGGTATTTTTCATGTTTTCACAACAAAGAACTCGTCGGACACTGAGTCATCGTTAGGCAAGATTTCGTCCTCCACTTCACTGTCTACTAGTATGGACAAAAAAAAGACTGATTCACATTCCCAGTTTTTTCCATGGTGCTAACAGGAGAACTAAGTAACCATTACGTATGTATGCTCAAACGATTGAGAATTAAGACAAAACATGTGAGCGAATGTGCCGAAATTTTTTTTTTTCACGGAAGTCCACGTGGGGTCTACTCAGACCCCAACAACGATTTTCATCAAACAGAAATGAATTCAAAAGGTACACTATCCTGGAGGACCATTGCTACCTCGCCAACCTCTGGAGCAGTACTGAGTAGGAAGCTACTCGAGGAGCAGAGCAGGCAGTGAGGGGCAAAGTGGCTATAAGGGAGGGGGGGAAAGGTGCGCATGGGGCCCACCTGGACCCCACGTGGTCGACGTTGGGTTATAAATAAGCCGGTAGGTAAGAAAGACCGGTACGTACTGCTCCCGGCCATTGACAGTTAGTAATCAGACGATAGTTGGATTGCTTGTAATCTTCATGATTATTTTACTAATTCATCAGGAAGTGAGTGTTTTAATTAAAGACACAATTGTCTCCTGGCCAGAGGGTTTTCCTAACCATCCCTACCCTTCTTTGGAGGGGACGAGCAGTCGGTCACGTAGGCCCAAAGTAATGGCTTACTTGGAAAATCATTGAAGGAAGAAGGGAGATTGCGTTACTGAGAAGTGTAATGCGTTACAATATGTGGACATTGAGTTGTGAAACATAGGTCCATTCCTAACATGCGTAACGACTTTTTTAACTTACTGCTCCCATTTTATTGAAAATTAGTAAACAGACGATTGTTGGATTGTATAACGACTTACCTGAGCCTCCATGCTTCTATTCGTCTTTGAAACTCATAAGTTCACACCACAATTGGTCACAGGGTTGCCACCTTATAAAACGTTAAAATCCCCGGGAGGGGTCTACGTCACGTAGGTCTACAGTCCAAGGCGCTGGATTCCAAGAACGCGGAATGAACTTCGGCCGAACTTACGAGAATGCCACCAGCCCTCCGGGGATCCCCGAAATACACATTCTGTGTTTCATTGGTTTGATCCTTGATCCTAACATTAACAATCCGGGGGTCTGGGAGTGTCCCCGAGATTTCATTTTACAATAAATGTACCATCATGAACACAAACCACTGGCGGCTAGACACCCCCAACGGCAACGTTTTTTTTGTTAGTTTAACGCTAAAGTAATAAGGATATTCTCTGCCTACTAATATTGTATCATCATGTACCCCTTAAGTAAAGTTTCAAAGAAGAGTAGGATAAGAAGGGAAAAATCGGACGCGTGAGATGTGGTAATGTGTCACATAAATTAACAGCTTTCCATCGATAGATGAAAGATTTTTGTAGGATGGAAGTTGGCAGAAATGAAGTTCCGTAGCAACGGATTAGTTATAAGCGAGAAACATCAGAATCTCGCTCTTACATTCTTATAATCTTATACGCTTACGCAAATTCTGGATCGACCCAAGCGATAAAACATATCCATGTTAAATGGGATCGAACAATGTAAGAATCACAAAAATCTGCTTAGAATTGTTGCCTAGAAAACGTCTAAATTCTGCATTACCCCCTTCCATTCCCTCTCTTCCGTCATGAAACTCAAAATTTCTCAGGTGTATTGCATAACTACGCTGAAATTGGAACGTACTAAAAACAATGACGAAAATTAGTTGAGAATTGTTGGATTTGGATATTTTTTCGCTCATGTTTGGGTTGTCGAACTAACTCCTGGATCAATTCCAGTAGGTTGTCCCTCTGCTGACATAACCTAGCTTCAAAGGGACGTCCTATAGAACAAATTAATGTTTTGATTTTGAAGGAGAACAGTTTTCTGATTTTTCGCTTCTCCGCACAAATATTAGCATATCATTAGCATAACTTCAGATGATTCTGTATTTCCCAAAATTTTCGACATCTGGATCCACCATTATTTCACTCCCTAATTTTTCGTCTCATTATTATTTTTGATTCCTCCTCCTTCTCTTCCCCGCTCAAATTATGTAAAAACTCCGAGCACAATGCAAACTAAACTTTCTCCAGCCTCATTACTGGGAAAAAATCAATTAAAAAATGAACGACGTATTTTTTTCCGAGGACCCCCCCACCTCTCTACCTCTCTTTGCCTTTCCACGACCATTCAAACTCCACGATTCTCCGAGACTTTTCTCTTTTCTTGGAGAGGACGAAAAAGGAACAAAAAAAATTATAATGGCGGAAAACGAGAGAGCAAAAACTGTGAGATTGCCAATTAAAAAATGAAACGAAAATAAGAAGGGAGGCAATGAGTTTCCAACTTCTTTTTAAAACAATCAAGAAGGCTTGAGTTACTTTTTCTTCACGGTTCCTTTAACGCCCTTTAATTTAATTACAAATTAAAGGGACCGCCTTTTATTCTTCTGCTCTTGGCTCAGTTTTTTCCTCATTTTGAGATAAGGGAAGAAGAGATTGATGGAGGCATCCTCTTTGACGGATTAGGAGCTAATTATATGGTGATGGAAAGAAGACATTTCGGATGACTGACTCCGATCAGAATGGCAAAAATGGAAAAAATTATCGTTATTTTCATCTATTATATATAAAGTACTTTATATAAGTAGAATGGAACAAAAGCCATTGGAGCATCAGGTTATCTAGAAGTTGGATCGACGTAGGACATTTTGCAATAAATACCAAGAATATCCCTTTCTTGAAAATACGTAGGTGGAACCCATAGTTAGGGAAACTTATTAGGATTATTATATACTTATAGGACTTATAGGATTATTTTGTAAGTATAGTATGAAACGCAAAAATATTGTTATGTAATGCAAGCATTGCAGGGGAGGGGGTGGGGGGTGGGGGTATATGCCTTGTATATGATTTTAGAGAAATTGGCAAATGGATCGTGATTTTATTGTATGTAACCCCTTCATTATAGCCAAACACTAATATTATGCTGAAACCCCCTCCCCACTTTATATCACAACCATTACCCCATAGACCATACCATATAGAAATAAAAACGGTTTATATTTTGTTATTTTGTAATGGTTGTGATATAAAGTGGGGAGGGGGTTTCAGCATATTCGTTTTTGGCTATAATGACGGGGGTACATCCAGTAAAATCATGATCTATTTACCAATTTCCCTATAATCACATACAAGTCATATACCTAGGTACCTAGGTCCCTGCAATGCTTGCATTACTTAATAATATTTTTGCTTTTCATACTATACAAATTTGGGTTTCCCGAGTTTTCCTACAGAGACTGATGAGGTGTCTCCACCCAGTTTCTTCTCATTCCTGATCTGTTCTCTGCTTTCCAAGAACTGTGGCTGAAGAGTGGTGAAGCAAAAATGTGGATTCCTGCTTAAACTGTAGTCGGAAACTTTGGGCTCGTCTCCACAAGCCGATGTTACAAAAATCACTGACTAGTTAGATTAGCTTCACTCCCTACGATCGTGTAAGATTTCACGGGCAGATTGCGATGAATAGGAATGAGACATCTCAACTGGCTTTTTGATCGATTAAAAATATTCATTATAAAAATTGAAAAAACAATAAACCAAAATGGACTACTATGTTATATTTTCCCGTCTAAACAGCTCTATTTCCACACGATAATGTTAGATTTCATTATAAATTTACTCTTTATAATTAGTCTTAAAATAGGAAATCCAAAGATTAATTAGGGAACATTTTCAGTAACTCTCGATTTATTAACTCTATTTGACTTTGATTTATTTCCTATTAGAACTATTTAGAATGTATGACAAAATTGATGTTCTTGCAATGAGTTAGCAATGTTGAAACTATCATAGTGAATGAAAGTATTCACTTTTTCTCATCCAAGGTTTCTGAAGCGTTCACTAAGTTGAGGAAGGAATACGCCGTATTGACTACCTGTGAAAATAAACAAATGCTTCAATATTAATGTTTCTCTTTAAATTATACACGAATATGTTTTTATGTACCTGTGAGCTCCACTATTTGTAAAATGCACATTATTACTAGTTTATTATTGTTCACGATGTTCAAAGTGGTCCGAACCCTAGGATTTGGAGTATACTAAAACCCGCATGACCGAGAAGTATTGATGGTGAGGTAGGACATTCGCCTTGCGATTCTCAGCCTTCCGAAACCCATGGTTTCCATCCTGCAATTACTTATTTGATGTTTTTCTGCCTCTCTCATCTTGTTCAAATGGTGAAGTTCTTTTTTAGTACAATTACCTACTATTTCATAATGGGTGATAGAGTACGTTTGAATCTGCTAAATATCTTATTGCTGTTTTATAACAGTCTTATACTTTCAATTTTTAACGATTCTTGCTTCATTTCGGATAGGTTTAGTAATATTGATAGGATACAAAATGGGTCCTTTTCCGTTAATTCACTACCTTTTATTGGTTTCATTAATTCACTACCACTTGATATATGTTCCATTGTTCTAAAAAGTGTTCCCCAATCTTTTTTACGTCCACTGTAATAAAATAGATCAGTATGCTGTGTATAGTTTGGTGGTTTGGATGCTCGCAAGCTCGCATCTCAAAAATACATAACATCAAATAGTCAATAATTCAGTGAAAATGCAGATCAGTTGGAACAGGTCAGAATGAATGAAAGTTAGTGAGTTAACGGAAAACCTCCACGGAATCTATCACGAGTTTTATTTTACGACAAATACTATTACACTTGACTTTTTGTACCTTGAGTATTGATAGATCAACTGAAATGATACAGTTGTACATAGGCTCAAAATTCCAACACAAATATTGAAATAACCTTGAAAGGAGGTCCGCCCTTTGATCCCGCTGGGGTGATCCCAGAACCCTTTTGCTTTCAGCTTGAGCCTCGGCTAAATATTGGAGGAAAGTGGAACACGCTCCATTTAAAATTTCAACTTCCTAGTTTTAAAAGCAAAAAAATTAACTCTAGAGCTAGCTCAGCTGATCTAATGGGCCTCAGACTTTATTGTTATTTTCAAAATGTTCCAAGAGGCTTTCGTTTCAAATTTCAGCTTTAGATGTGGAATATCAAAGTGCTTAGGCCCAGATCTCACTCAGCAGCTGATTTGGGTGGCTCAAGATCTTTATGATTCGTTTCTATACTCTCCAAGGGGCCTCCATTTCAAATTTCAGCTTCTTAGGTTGGATAGCAAAGAAATTACATCCGCCGCTACTTTTGTCTCTAATTGCGAAAAACTTAGCTTCGGATCTCACACAGCTGATTTGGGGGCCTCCAGATTCCATGATTCGTTTCTGGACGTAAAAAGGGTTCTCCATTTCGAATTCCCACTTCATAGGTAGGATAGCAAAGAAATTAGATCCGCCGCTACTTTAGTCTCGTGACATCAATTGGTGACAATATTTTGTAACATTTTTCACTTCTAGGTCGCGGTAGAAGTGTCTTGCACGCTAAAGTCAGTTAAGATGCTACACACTACTTCCTCAAGTACATACTCATATGCATACTAATATGCATACCAACACACACACCTTGATTTCGGCATTGGTAGGTATTTATACTGATTTTCATGTGCTAAACAGTAATTATTTTAAAGGTAATGTGCTGCTCTCAGATTCAGTTTGATAACGGAATAGAATTAGAAACTATTTTCATTCATTAATCACGAGATAAGGTCTAAATTTCAAAGTTTCATCAATGCTATAGTGGAGTCACGTTAAAGATAAATCAAAATAACAAGAATGTTCAAAAATCCATCCTCTTATAAAAATACTATGCGAAATCCCTAGAATGAAAAAAGATTATTTTATTCCACACCCTCAAATTGTTAGTCTTATTCTGTTGACCCACAAACCATTTGTGAGAATGTGATAGAGGTTTTGTCGGCCGTGATGTTGTTCTTAGTTGTATATAGTCTATAAACAACAACAACTATTGTTGTTTTTTAATTCCTATCTGATTATGGTCACAGAATCACGGCCTTCGTCTCACACTTTCATCCGGGATGGATTCACCTTCGTTCAACATTATTAATTTGTCAACAGCATCCTTAAGGCAAACATATTGGTCGCTCCATAGAAATTTGTCTTAAGAAACATGCTAAGCAGAAAGCTATAATATATCCCTGAATGAAATTCTTTTGGCTCTAGCCTAGCTTGTTGGCTCTAGCGATTTTATGAGGTTTATAAAACTTCCTGTTTTTGACACAGTCCTCTTTGAGGGCAAAGCTTTTAACCTATCTGATGATGGTCACAGAATGTTGACCGAAACGTCATTACAATGATTACAATGATTTTGTAATTATTTCTTTCGCCTTGGGCCGAACCCCGCTTATATACAACTATTTGTGAAAATGGTTTTTCAAAGCTCATTGTTCAATATGTTGAGAGCTAAAGAATCTTTAAAATGCAGTGCCATTTGGAAAAAATGGAAAATTAATTCCAAGTATCCTCTACCCCCCTCCCGCCACCCTCTTGGTAGTTCAAAAAACGGTCTTTTTTTCTTTTTTTTTGTGTTTGGCTCCCCATAAACACGTTCTAAGTTTCTCTTTGGCATCTCAAAAACAAAAATTGTTGAAAAAAGAGAGGTTTTGTGGGAGTGAGGTTACCTACTTTACGTACATCCTGCATAATTATTACTTATTTATTTATTTTTTGGTATAATAAAAAAAAATTAAAATTTCATTTTTATCATAATATATCAACTCTATTCTAATATTATCATTAATGTATTGTTTTGCTGTAAAATGTAATGACGACTTACAGTATCCCAAGGGAAAATTCCTCTCTACCGCATAGTTTACTCCTGTATCTCAAAAGTGTCCCGTCAGCACTGCGATGTACTGAATGTCAGGAGCTTCGAGTCACAAATCAGAACATACTCACATAGCAACTAACTTACCGATCCGAATGCTTCCATGTTTATTTTAGCCAATCCGAACGCATTAAGAAAAAGCGGTTCCCTCGTTCCGTCCAGGATAGTAATCACCAGTTTTTTATTGTCTCGTCTCCATTTGAACCACTTGAGGCCATAAACAGCGTTGTAAAGCTCGTAATTCTGTAATAAAGAATAGTTTCTAGATGCAGTTCTATTTTCATTCCTTCATACATTCCACTCTAACAAAACAACTTTATCTTTTCCAATAATTCAGACCTAAGCTTGGTTACGGATACTTGTGATCTAATTTTACTAGGTTGTTTTTATCTCATTGAGGTTATGAATGGGTCATTTATCAATGCCTTTAGGCTCATTTGCAAATAAGATAAAGCGCGTATGGTGTGAGTAAATAAAACTTGAAAAGCAAGTAAGAATGCTTAATACCAATTTTTAGTTACATTTCGTTCATTTTTCTTGTGTCATTATGTATTGGTAATAAGAATAGATCCCATCTCCGCAAATGCGGAACACGCAGGACGATTAATTCTTACGTCATAATCGCAGGATTGCATTCCTTTCCTTTCAACTCACTAAATATAAGATGAAATTCAATAAAAGGGAGTACTCAAACATTACTTTTTAATCTGCATACCTTTATATTGACTCAAAATGTAGTTTCACAGAAATGAACCCAACTATATACTCTCAGTCAATATACGAAATTCGTATTCAAAGGCCAAACATTCATTAGCTAACTACTGACTAATTACTTAACCAATCTGAATTTCAACAGCGAAACATCAAAACCAACTACATCAGATGCCACTCTATCCTCAAGCCCAAAATTTCACTTCTTGGATATAATTCCTGCATGATTCAACTATTATGTTATTTAGTTATATATGTACCACTTTCTACCGCTTTGTGTCAGGATGCAAAATTCGGCGCATATTGGAGTTCTTATCAAGATATCATAGTCACGTCCAAAAGTTTCTAAATATATCTGTGGCTGCAGGGTAAAGGGAGTTAAGTGCAGAATTTTGATAAATGAGATATTTGACTGGTAGATAGAAAAATTTCTCCTCGACAATTGGGTATAGACCGCTAAGTGCTGCGGTAATTACACGGGAAGCTATTCAGTTGGGTATTTGGCGTTATGTGTACAAAATTCAGTTGCTATAGTGTAAAGTGAGTCATGTGCACATAACACCATTGTCACTAATATTTAGCCATAGCGCAAAGGGAGTCATGTGCACATAACACCATTGACACTATATTTTGCTAGAGCTAATTGGGGAAAAGGGGTTTAATGGGCATTCTCTGGGCAAATGCCCTCCTATTCGCAATCATTCGTAGCCAAAAAGTGCTCATGAGTGGGGAATCCCGTTGCCAAGCATGGAAATATTGGTCGCCAGTTGTTTCCTGTCTGCTGTTCATTTAGTAGACTCCAGTTGACTAAACAAATTGATTGTCTATTGTATGATCGGCTGGGTCTGTACCTAAAGGCCATCTGATCTCAACTTTCGATCATTAATTTTCTGTTTGTCCTTATACCAGTTTATTCATAACTCTGGTGAGTTGGATAAATTCGTTTGATCACACATCTCCGTAAATTTGTGACAAGTGCAATGTCATCTCGGACTTTGAAAATGTTGCGCATGGTGGGAGCTGATTTCCAGCCTCTACAAGAGACGAATCTGCCAGAAGAAACTGTTCTTTGTACGGACGAGGTAAGATCAAGGTCATGTTCACCAATTTCCATCACAGAAAACCTGAACTATTTAAATTACCAACTTGACTCAGATGACTCATTCAAAGACCCACATTTTTGTGTTGAAATGGAGTCGAGTAGCGATGAGGAAAGCACGATTGTAAGGAAGAAAATCAAACTTACCAGTAATAATTACCAACCAGAACCATGTACACATAGCATGTACACCATGTACACATGTCACAGATAGCGTTAGAATGAACTTGTTTGAAGAATACTGGGGAATGGGGGATTATGACAGAAGATTAGCTTACATTAGCAGCCTTCTGGAATTTTCTGATCCTGTGAGAAGAACTGGGGCTAATCAATCAAAGCAAGTTACAGTTCATTATTGTGTCTATATTGACAGGAAACATTTAAAAGTGTGTAAATCTTGTTTCATGAAGATATTTGGAGAAACTCCTAAATTCATAGAGAACGTAGTAAAGAAGAAGAAGGCATCGCAGTCTGGAATCGTAGAGCTTGATTCTAGGGGTTCTCATACAAAGTGTACTGATGCTGCCAAATTATGGCAAACAGTGACGGATTTCTTGAATGAGATCCCGACTTACAAAAGCCACTACTCGCGAAGGGATTCAAAGAAGAAGTACTTGGCACCTCATCATACGAGAATATCGTTGTATGAAGAGTATGTGCGTGTATCAATAGCAAAAGGAAATAAAACGGTTTCCTATCGAGTCTTCTGTGATGAATTTCATAGCCTGAAACTTAGCATTAAGAAACCCAAAATCGATACTTGTGCAACGTGTGACAAACTCACAATGCAAATTAAAGTAGCACCCGACGATGAGAAACCTGCTATCCAATTAACTTTAGAAAATCATCACCGTGTAGCTGATCAAGCTTATGTAAGTAAAACCAACGACAAACTGCTGTCAAAAAATGACCCTTCTAAAAAGACTTTGACATTTGACCTCCAACAATGCTTGCCCACTCCCAATTTGAAAAATTCAATCTCTTTCTATAAACGTTCTTTATGGACCTACAACTTGACTGTTTATGACAGTGATGATGGGCAGACATACTGTTATTTATGGCATGAGCCAATGGCTGGTAAAGGAGCTAACGAAGTAGCTTCGTGCTTGTTGGAGTATTTTACCAAAATGCTACCACGTGAAGTCAAGCCGTGACCATGTATTCAGACTGTTGCCCTGGTCAGAATAAGAATAGTCATGTAGCAGCGATGTGCTGGGTGGCTTTACAACAGTCTCCGTCACTGGACCAAATCAATCACAAATTCTTAATACCAGGGCATACGCACGTGGAATGTGATACATCCCACAGCCTCATCGAGAAGAAGAAGGAGAAGTACGAACAGCCAATTGAACATCCTCATGACTGGGCAATACTCATTAGAGATACAGGGAAGAAAATTCCATTTAACGTGACAGAGATGGAAAGGACCAAATTTTTTGACTTTGCTGGTTTACTTAAGAAGCAATTACAACTCCGTACTGTAAATACCAACAAAGAATCATTCCTGTGGAATGAAGTTCGATGGTTTCGATTAGAGGGAGGCGACAATTTCAAGACTCTCAGTTTTTTAAGGAGGGGAAAGATGACAAGACTAGACGTGCCTCGCAAGTACTCACAACGAAAGCCAATATCATTGGAGAAAAAGAAGGATTTGGTGGACCTACTCCCTTTTATATCACCAGTCTACCATAAATTATACAGGGACATTCCGACGTCTCAGTCATCCACGAACACCCTCGATGATACCAGCGATGAGGAAGATTCAACATACCATTCAAGCAAATTTTTATCTACCTTTTTTGTATCTACACTGTTTTCATTATTTTACATTTTTCAGTTTCCTGTTTCAGGTATGTTCGCTACATTAATAACAATAAAAGTTTTAGCTTTATGAATTACTTATTCTTCGTAGTTTTTTTAGTTGAAAAGGAGTTTTCATCCAAACCAATAGCGTAAAAGGAATCAAGTGCGACCTTATCTGATGAAAGTATGCATAACTATGGTAATATATGGAATAATAATATGAAAATACTGCAGTATTTTCCCTATGTACTAAAGAACAAATCCCACCAAACAAATTAGGCTTTCATCCAAATATCGATTTTGGGGACTCAGGCAAACTTTCAATTTCGATTTCCCAACAATCAGCTTTTTGCATATAACCCCCTTTACCCTGCAGCCACAGATATGAAAGTTTCTATACATGTGCTATACACATTTCTGTATATGTAGGTAAATGGTAAAATAACCTCAAACATTGAAAGTGAATAATAAACCTTATATGGCGCACAGTGGTTCAGAAACCCCTTTTTTCTGGCCAAAAATCAAAAAGTCGAAAGTCTTTGGAAGGTATAGTTTGATATCCTGAACTGTTTAGAGGTTGTTGGGAAGTCACTATCACAGGTTCTAACTGGTATATATTTTCTCGTTCAGCTATGCCCAGTGAATCTTGCGATTGTGCGATAATGGGCTATTTGATGTGTTTATACAAGTGGTTATTAGTGCATATGATGGTGTTCAGGCAAGCTCGTGATTTTTTCTTGAAGTCAACATTATGGCCACCGTTGGTTGAATTTGTGTGAGTTACCAATAACAAGTCAACTAAAAATATTACAATTTTACTATGCTCATTTTTTATTTCGAAAAGCAACTAGTAGCGGGGTCTGCTGGGTATCGCGACGAATTTGGAGCATAATGGTTCTCAAATATTTGTAAAATGAGATTTAATAACAATTGGTGGCCACTAATTACTACAAAGTGGTTCAGATCATTAAATATCTAGAGATTTGTATGGCAACATTTTAAGAAAAAATCGATTTTCGTAAATTAGGTTTTTAATTGCCTCCATTAATAAAGAACGTAAGATAAAAATTTGATCACATAAATCAAATTAGTGGAGAAATGGAATCAGAAGAGTGATGAGGATGGTGAAGAGGGAGAGGAAGACATGGGAGTAGACGGAGAAGTGCATTGAAACCTAATATCCTTTCTCTGCTTTTAGTTTTCATGGCCGGATTATTCATTTTATTATTATTTCAGATCAATTACCATAGTGTAGTGCATTGCGATTTTGATATCTGTTCCCCATCCAATAGACAGCCTCCTCTACAGTCACTAACACGTCTAGCTCGATTAGGGATAGCAACACTCTAGTGTACAAAGTATTCTCCTCTTTTGGTACAGTGTATGGTGGGTTGAAGATAGCTCATCACCCTTAGCAATTCAACTCATCCACACCCGGTACCACAAATACGTCCCACATAACCAACTTAGTGAAGATCTTCAAGCAGCTATATCGTGTCAGATCTTGCCCACCTTCAGTGATCACGTCTTACCAAGGTATTGTGATTATTTGGTAACATCCTTCCCTCTTAGCATCACTCCCTTTTCCCGCTAAGAACCAGCTTACAATATAATTGATGGTTTATTTCAGAAAATACGTGAAAATATAGGGGAAGCCAGAATACCTGTTCTCCGATTTTTTCGCTCATCCAGGAAATCATGAAAGCGTTCATCATTTCCGCAAAGACGGTGCCGGTGAACGCAATCTGGTCACTAATGTTTACATTGTCCTGAAACAATTTGAATAGGAAAATACATAAATAGATAATTAGTTGGTACCTTTCACTCATCAATTCAAGTTTGAAAAATTATACCTACACTCTTCAAGTCGCTCTAACTGTGATAACACTATTTTATTAGTGACAAATACCTAACTCTACATTTTTAATAAACTGAATTTCCGCATTAGGTAGATGCGGATGCTACAGATTGAATAATTTGAAAAGGGATCTCTTAATTGATATTTGTGGTTCAGAAGCCCAAAATTTAAAAACTGCAATTCACGAACTTTTTTATACACAGACAAACATTGAACTGCCCGAAAATCACTATTTTCAGCATTTTGGTTTATGTAAAATTTGACGGAACTAAATTATCTTAACTGAAATATTCAAAAATTGAGATGTTGGAAACTTTCAAGGTAACAGTATTATTTGGAGGGGGGAGGGGGAAAGGGGGGTTCATTTATAGATTCTTCCAAAGAATCGAATGAAACTCTTGGGTCGCAGTACGCTCACCCGGTCACTCTCCCTAAGGGCTACAACATTGACAAGAAAAAATACATCAACACGGGAGTGAGTTGCAACGCGTAAAGCATAGTAACAATCGCCTGAAAAACTACGCGATCGTATCAGCTGATGTGATTCCAATGAAAATCATAACTTCACGAAATCAAGTTTATTATAACTGTCGTAACCTGTAAATGGGCTTGTCAAGCGTAGATAAGTGATTTATTTCACCTCATTAATTATCGGTAGGTCAATGCCTACGTAAAAGTCAGTATACTTAGATCCGAGGGACTGATAAAGTGTATGATTCATTTAATTGCAATAATTTCCGTTCTTTTGGCGGCTATATATCAGTTGGCATATTCATAAAAAAATAAGTCTTGCATACGACCATCACGCAATTCTGTCACCCAAATCGGTTACTAAGGTGGGTTAGTCTAAAGGACCTATGCAGCTAATTTCTTTCTTAATCAACCACCAGCCCTAAAATTCGAAATGATGCTCTTTTGGGTATCTAGAATAAAATTCCACTGCACGGGAGCGCACTGATCAGCTGACGGATCCCTGAACTTAATTTGATTCCGTACTGGTGGTGTCTCTGGACACTACACGTGTGGCATGCGTGCGGACCCAGGCCCAGAGGCAACCGTGGCCTCCCTACTTGTGCTGCAACCATGCAGGACGGGGTGGGGTTAAGCGGTAGGCGCAGAGTCCTCATCTCTGTTGCTAGGCCAGCAACCAATCTTGGCCTTTAAGGGCTGTGCCCATACTTTTACCGCGGGCAGGTGGGGCCCTAGGCTTTCAGCTCTTCCGGCGTCTCGCTGGTCTAGCCTGCCACCCGTTTGAGGATGGATTCGTGAGGGTTGTACGATTTCCTACGACTAACTGAACCTAATTTGTTTTGTAATCGACTTATCATGCTGAAACATGAAATGGAGCTCCTTAGGGACATTTAGGATACGATTTCAAAGTATGGAGGGGCTCTGATCAGCTGAGGTTACCTATCTTATCTTTTCATCCCATCGTGAATCTAGCCGTGAGCTGAATGCTTACCGGAAAGCGAAGCTATAAAAAGCTGGTCAGCTACTCACTGCGCCAATGATCGGCGCTCAAACTCGCTAGCTACGATGGATTGGCTTTTATTCATCCCTACCTGCGCAGCTTGCCGGTTTGAGCACCAATCAGTAGAGCGATGAGCAGCTGACGTCATTTTTGTAATCGTGTAATACTATCGTAATTTCTTGATAACTTGAGGAAAAGTTCGTTAAAAGGACGGTTCGAATTTTGAGAATTTTGATTCTAAATTAATAATTCACAGATCTATTACATTTTTTACGACCTAATTCTTGAAATTTCACTTACTTAAATTACACATACACTTACTAAAATAGAGAAATAATTTTGACCAGTGATATTTTATAGGTAATTCCCCCGTTGCCTAAAGTTTGTTTTTTCTGACATCACGTGATTCTTTAAGCTACACTTTAAGTTGTTACCAGAGTGAAAGACCTTTAAGCGTATTGAGGAGAATAGTCCGTTTTTCCCACGTCCTGTAATGTACCTAATTTGAGGCTATATTTCACAACTCTTCATCAGCCATATTTTATTTTAGAATGACATTGTGACTCTAAAAACAGGTATGTTTAACCTGTTTAGGTTATAGGCTGTTTGGTTATACTGGTAAATAAATTATGGTCTTCCCCAAAAATATAAATGGATTAGATACACTCGTTGTCAGAATGGTACAAGTTTTGAGATAAGATGAGATAAATCTCATCTCAGATCAGTAAGTAAGATGATATATATGGGGATGTGGATTAGAATTTTAAAGAAATAGAGAGAGAATGATAATGGTAACTGTACTTATGTACATTTTATGTTGGGTAAGTAGAGATGGTAGGTATATAAATGTTAAGGGAGGGAGACAAGTAGGTACAAGAATTATAAAATTCATTGAAGAATAGAATACACTAATTCGTACCTACCTAGAAATGGAATAGGTATACCAAAGTAGCACATCATCATTCTTTCTCTCACTTTGCTTGAAATTCAAAACTGTTTCATCATAAATTTATAATGACATACGTACGAGTATAAATACAGGTCAGTAAGTTATTCAAGTGTGCGGTTTTCTATGGGAACTCATAAAGACTGGAAAATTAAAACTTGATTGCCTTAAACAAAACTCATAATTTAGGTAAGAACAATAACACACTTTCAAGAAAACTCGAAATAGGCAGTAGGTTCCTTTAAAGGACCTCGTTTGGGTTAACAAGGAACTTTGGAGGCCTAAATTAAAAAATGAATCAATTTTACATTCAAAGAAAAGTAGTGCCCAACTAGCAATTAGTAGGCTATCACTACTCCTGATTAGGAACTCAGGTGTTCAACTACTGGGCCAAGGTAAGTTTCGGCTTTGATAATTATTTCTAAATTCAACGATTACCTACCAAATCTAAAAAAAAATTTACCTATTATAATTAAATTTTCACTGACTCTGAGAAGATAAGAAAAATTGAAGTTGAAATGTTTTATAAAAAGCTGATTTTATAACGGACATTTTAACGGGAAAGCGACCTTAGGTGGCCAACTATTGGGCCCCTTACCTTCGTTTCGTAATTTCAAGGAATCTGGATTTTTATATGTTATCAAGCTGAATTAGGCATTTCGCCCACTGTACGCCGGCCGTTACACCGTAACTATAACACTGACGAGTATTCAGCTACCTACCCTCTTTACATTATACCCACCTAAAAATACTTGAGTAGGCCCCTTACACTCTCAGTGTCTATCTGTACCTTCGGAGTGGTCGAAGATGTAATAATGATGGGTTTTTATTGGTAATTACGCTGATTATGCATATAAATATACATTATATTCCAATGTAAAAAACGTCTGCCTAATTGGGTGAACAGTTTTAATGGGTATTTCTCATAATATGAATGTATAGAATTAGTTGAAGAACAAAGTTTGAGTCAAAACGATTGAACGCAAAATAGAACAGTATTATTTTTGTTCATCCTAATAAAACATAGGCTAAGTACAACCGAAAATTTGAACAAAATCGGAGCGAAAATAAATGTTTTGGGAAATTTTCGTTTGCGTATGAACGCACGCTATATTTATCCGACGGCAATGAAATTCATGCGGGGCTGTTTAAAAGCTAACAAGCTCAACTCTTTATATTTTTATCAAAATCTGACTAAAACTTAGTATCACAAGGAACCGGGACAGAATCAATTGATCGTCAAGCTTCGAAACGGAAAAAGCAAGTTGAAATTTAGGTCTTGGGGGACACAACTTTTTCAAATTTCTTGCACGAACACAAAACTTCACTGCCATCAATAGTAAGGAAAGAATCTTTTATTTTTTTATTTAATTTATTTTTTTTTAACATTAATTTTATGGAATTCAGTACAATCAAATTTTGGCTCATAGCTTTCCCGTAAATTCCTCATCTTCTGAACGACTGTGATAAACTCGAGCGGCAAGGTGATTTTAATCTTGTTTTTCATAATACACAATTTAGAATTTAGGTGATTTTCTTATACACTATGAATCCCTACTTTCACTTAGACGGAACAAGCATTATAGATTTTTTATAAGTAATTATCACTGGGCATGAACGGCATGATGCCAGTGGTACAACCCGTCTCACAGAGTTGCAATTTAGTTGTACCGCAGCAATAGTACAACTACTCAACTACCACAACTAATAGTATTATGCACATATTGGGAGAATTTCCTTTTAAATTGGAACCTGAAGCTTGTTAAATATAATAGACGTCATGTTTGATAACTTGTAATACTTTTGCTATTTACCATATTCACTACAATCATTCCCAGTCCCAGCACAATCGTACATGTGAAGAAACCTCCGCCAATCGCCGGGGCTGCAATAGCTGAAAATGACTCGTAGAACCTAGAAATTGAGAATTCATTTAAAATTATTATTAATAAATTCAGTTCTAGATATTTAATTAATTTAGTACCAATTACGTATGCAGTATGGTAGATCTTCGAAGTAACTTTCTTAACAAGCAATCAAGTTAGTTCCTACGCCGGTATCAATTACTTATCAGCGAGTTGTGTTCTTCCCGTACGATTTCCCCCCGTTAACGCGTAGAGCAGCATCTAGAGCAAGCAATTGCAGATGCTAGCTCTTCGCATATTTCTACACGTATTTTTACACGTATGTACACGAATAACCAAACGCTATCGTCACGCTAAAGTCTCTTTAGTATTTCAATGTGTTGAATTCGAGATCGAATAGAAAAGGATTGAATTCATTTTACATTTATTCTCTGCTTTATCAGCTATAACGATTCAGGCCAAAGGGGGTTTTTTTTTTTTTGCCGTGAAAAATAATGAGAAAGCACAGATTTCTGCAAGATCTGAATTTGGAGTCAAATTCTGGGGTCCTATCTGAGCATACAAAAAATATATACCGAGACTCTTTTCGATTTTATGATTTTTTCAGCTTTTTTGATCCTAAAAATTGAGGAAGGCGAATTAAATGAAGAGAATATTTTCAATGTCTTTGGATACATAGCCAGAATACATATAAATAATGATTTAAGGCTTAATTAATACGTGGGGCCCGCCACGGCGAAAAAAAGTACCTACTGGTGAAAATGCCGATCAACGTTTTGACCCCCTGCACTCCTCCTGACAGCTCGAAACGACAAAACCGGTATTGCTCGTAGTTCATATATATACATACATATCAGCTATAGAATCAGCATTAAACCGATCGGCTAGATGCGTTTATAATTTTTCGAATTTCCGCGCTACCTTATAGCGTCATCGGCCACACTGTGCGACGTTATGAGAAATTCACGATTGCACATGTACACAGGCTACTGCTGATTCGAAGCCATTAAAATTATAGAAGACTGTCTAGGAGCTAACCCGCCCAATCCCTGAAAATTTCATTCAAATTGAACTGAAATTTGGTATAGTTTTGGGCGTGATAAGGATTTACCATAGACGAACATGGAATCAAATTTGATCAGCAAGCTCTGAAACGCAAAAAGCCATTAGAAATTTTGATTTTGGAGGACACAATTTTTTCGACTTTGATCACGAAAACAAAACTTTTCCACCTTCGGTAGTGAGGGAGCAAAAATAAATATTAAAAGGAAAAAGCTTAATGATACCTGAAATAATGGATCAATAATGGAGGAGTCAAGATTACTCCACATGTATCCAAACTACATGTATATCGGGAAACTATTATACTACCTACACCAAAGTAATGTTGAAACATGACAACTGTTCATTTTAGTCAAATAATATTGTCATTACGGCTATCGACATACATCCCCAGCAGGGACCACCATAATACTCAGTAAATTTAATTAGCTGGGCAATTCAAAACATCACTGGTTCTAACCGTAGCTGGTATATACTTGAATTTACTTGATAATGTTCTGGTGATGAACTATGTTTTCTTTCAAGCAGGTTGAGATGCAGTCCTGATAAAGCGGCCAGTCTTCGTTCTTCTTCGAAGGAGGTTTGAGTCCGTATTTACGGGAGTACAAGCGCCTCGCCCTCTTTCCGATTAGATTCAAAGACTCCACGAGAATCGCTATCTCTAAAGATATTCTGCAGCTTACCCTGAGAGAGCAAAATATGTTCCGGTTCATCGACAAGACATGCAAAAATATTAGGCATACAATACAGGTGAGAAGAACTGCAATTCCTTGGGCTTTATGTACGGGGGGGACAATCGTCAACATTTGCCTATCACAATTTAAAACGATTCCCCGAAGCAAGTCATTCAATAGTACAATGGTTTACTTAAGTTAATTTTATGTAGATATAAAAAGGTAACAAATTTGTTCTTCTGCTTGATCATGGAGGAAAGATGTATTCTAAAGTAACACGAATAGTAAACCAGGTGAGTTTTTGTTTTTGGTATATAACTTCCCGTTATCAACCTTTCAAAAGAAAACAAGAAATAAAATTCTTAACCCTCCCCCAAAATTATTTAGTTTACGTCTAAAAATTAGACTCTCAAACTCGACAATTATTCTTCCGTCTGCTGTCATGAGCTATTTTCCAAACTACTGGCCCGAAGTTTATGAAACTTGTGTAACAATAATATCTTCTACAGTGGGCATCAATTTCGATCAATCCTACTTATAGGAGAAAGCAGAAGGGTTTGAATGTTTAAAAATCAGGATCTCAATAATATCCAAACATGAGAAGTGTTTTCTTTATCCCTTCATGATTATTGTTATTATTATATATTTGAGGATCTTGATTCTGTTTGGATTTAATATTCTCAGGGCTGTGATTGATATGGGTATCTAGTTACTCTTCCTTGGTTAGTCCTTCAGTTAAATTCTCTATCCTATTTCAATCCAATTTAACAGTCATCATCAACTATCTACTACTATCATCCATCCACGTCGGTATATTCTATCTAAAATTATTCCATATATATATGGAAATGGCAGCGATAAATTTAGGAAAGCTGTGTTTAATAAATTTTCGAATCTATAATTAATTTAAACAAGTTGCAATCGCAGTGGAATCTTTGATTTTTTCTAACAGTGCTCATTATCATTTTTTCAATGTAATGTATCTCAATTTATTCAGCTTGAGAACTAATTTAATTTACCATATATATAATCTATACGAGTATATACGAACTCCTTGTAACTATCAAGCATGATTTTTACAATAAAATTTGTTTGTTTGATTGATTGTAGTTCCTCCTTCTTGATTCTTGCTAATGCTACCTCTTGGCAAAGTTTCAGGGAAGTTCAGCCTTCAGGATATCCTCTGGGTGTAGCACGTTAATCGCATCTCTCCCCTTTGAAAGGGAAACTACTACATTTCGATCACTTCCTTATCATATATGCTAGTAGAGCATGGTTTCAAACCACCCCTCTCCCTTCGCCACAGCCCCTATATTTTCTACTATCCTAGCAACCCCCCCCCTTCTTCCAATAGGCAGAATAGGAAATACCCCCAAAACTTACACCAATTAAAAATTTAACTTTTACCCTTGCCCTGCCTATTCGGAACTTCCCTTTCACTCTGCCCCCCCCCCCCCCCCCCCCCCCCCTATGCTTTTTGAAAGCCCTGGTAGTTTGATGGATATGGATAGACTCCTTGTTGATTCTTACAAATGCTACCCTTTGGCGTAGTTCCTGGGAACTTCTGCCTTCTGGGTTTAGCAGGTTAATCGCCTCTCCCCTTCGAAGGGGTAACTACTACATTTCCATCACCTCCATTGTCGCATGGCTTTTCTGTGTGTCAATATTCTTGTACTCGTTATTTTTCTTACTGGTTCCTATTCGTTGCCTTCAACACTATAATGGCGTGGAATGATATAAGCATAGCGTAATTGTGAAAAGTTCTTCGAGTTATTTACCTTATAAACAAAATGTCAGCAGCTATGACGGTCAAGATGACGAGAAGTGCGAAATACAAAAGGACGACGTTCATCACCAGGACCTGGTAAGTATTTGCATTTTCAAACGGGTAGACGACCGGAACAAGTGAGTTGAAATTGACTCCGTTTTTCATCAGATCCGGATGCGGTTCCACCTAGATTTATAATTAAAGGTATATAGTGAGTAAAATGAACGTTAGAAAACCTTTTGTTGTTTACGTAATTATTGAGGATGATACAGATACGACCTACACGATGGCGGTATGATGTCTTACGAATTATGTACCAGCGGCTTACCTCCGTAATGTGTGACAAAATGAATCGCATTTCCGTTATTTTCACACTTAAATACGCGCGGTTGGTCTCATTCGATGCGGTGGTCCCTCTACATGATGCATTTACAAATAAAGTTTTCCAGGCCTAATTTGCTATTATTAGTTTATGAAAAGTGCAGGGAAAATGACATAAAACTGGGATTTATCCAAGCTTATCACAAGTTTTTTGAGAAAAGGGGGTTTTGGAAGGTGTGCAATAGAAAATGTCTGTCAAGTTGGGTGGGCAGTATAGCTTCCTCACACATTGTAACATGGACATATATAATTAGTTGAAGAACGAATAAGAGTCGAAATGATTGAATGCAAAATATAACAGTATCTAATTTTTATTATTTTTATTTTTATTTATTATACACGGGCATGTGCCCAATTACAATGTAAATTACATACCGCGAAATATATATATTTAAAACATAAATTCAGATGGTAAACTTGAAGAGCTAAAATTAATAAGCTGTATTTATATCTTCAAACAAGAGACAGAAAAAACACAGAAAAATTAGCTAAACTGCAAAGAAAAATAAAACTTCAATTTAGTGTCCGCTTAAGTGCAACTAATGAATCAAAAAATAAATCAAATCTATCTCTCTTTATATGATTAAATGCTGTTTGAGCCCTGCGAATCGTACTGTTGAGGAGCTAATTGGTTGGTGTCGTAGGGTTATAAAATAAAACATTACTTCTAGTACTGTAGGAAGGTACATGAAAACCAAGCTTTTGGAGTAAATGGGGACAATCTATTTTGTTGTGAAATAGCTTAAAAATATATAAACAATCTGCAGTATGACGTCGACTTTCCAGGGCGGAAAGATTGCATTGTTGTATAATATCCCTATAATTGAAATCTGAAAATTCTACACCCTGCTTGAAAGCAACATACCGTGCAAATCGACGTTGCACTCTCTCAATACGCTCAGCAGCATTAGCATAAAACGGAGCCCATACAATAGCGCCATATTCCAGAGTGGACCTCACAAATGCGTTGTAAAGGACCACTAAAGCACTTATGTCACTAAAGTCCCGCGTATTTCGCTTTAAAAAACCCAGGGATTTCATTGCTTTAGCACAAATATTGTCAATGTGAGGCAAGAATGTCAAATGAGCATCAAAAAGCACACCTAAGTCCTTGATTGACGTCACACGACTCAACCTCTCACCACCTATGCAATAATCGAAATGCAATGGGGCAAGCGATCTACTGAACTTGATTGTAGCGCATTTATCAATATTGATTATTGATTATTTCTGTTGCACCATCCATTAAATAAATCTAGGGCTAATTGAATATTGTGAGAATCGGATTCGGATTTGACTATTGAGTAAATCTTTAACTCAATTAAATATATACACATAAATAATTCATGTGTGTACAATCTAGAATGCTAATTAGGGCTATAATTCATGTTTGCATTTGGGGAAATTGTCTAACGCAATAATTGAAAAATTCATCAAAATCGATTCATTATTCTCGGAGTGTTATCCGATATTGGTGTTGCACATGCGCGATAATAACATATAATAACTATACAAAGGGCATCACCCTGTACCCAACAACCTCTCGAATTTGAACGAAATCGGATCAACGGACGATAAGAAATCGACGATATATGAAATTAACGTTTTTAACTGCACACAGGCCACTATTCATGCAACGGCAATAAAATTAATAGGGAACTGACTAGAAGCTAACCCGCACAATCTCTGAAAATGTCATGAAAATCGATCCATTAGACTAGGAGTTTTGCCTGCGTCAATCAACATCAGATTCGCCCATGCGCAATAGTTACCTATTACTCTAACAATTGCGATATAATTTAAAGGGCGTTTACCTGAAACATATACCCAACTACCTACCGAGTTTGAACGAAATATGACCAACAGATGATGAGAAATCGACGTGATAAGAAATTCAAGTTTGCGCATACGCACAGGCTACTGTTGATTCGATGGCATTGAAAATTATAGGGGACCGTCTAGGAGCGCATCCGCACTATCTTTGAATGAAAACTGCGGACAACAAGCTTGTTACAAGGATTTCATATTGGCGCATGCGTAGTAGCTATTAATGATACAATCAAGTTGAAATTGATGTAAGATGATTAAATTGTCATCCCCCAGATCAGACAACAAGGGCGTGAGAAAATTATGCTTGTTATAATTGGGAAAGAATCATGAAATTTTTCTTTGTGTTCTGGGATGTCCATCTATTAAAAAAAAAACATAAAAATAAACTGTGTGGCCTCTTTCAAGTGCATAAGTCACGAGTTTTACGCCCAAATTGGGAACCGGCAAAGCTACTAAATAAGCTCAGGCATCCTCCGAGATGGGAATGGTTTCTGCTCGCTCCAAACATCTTAAATGGAAAACTAGAACAAAAATCGTCTGCCCTTAGCTGCCCTTCCTGTCATAGCTCACGTTTGAAAACTAGGATCCAGAGAGCAATAAACCCGTGAGAGTGTAGAAGCATGATCAGACAACCGACTTTCACACTTATACTTATTACATGGCCCCACATCAAATCTATTTATTTCGAGGCCAGTCGTATTATGAATGTTCATTAGACATGAGTTCTGTTGCAATCAAATATCGAGATCTGTGTGAGTGTCACACAGTGGGGAAAACGAAGAAAAAAATCAATTTCCCGGAAGTGGAAATTTTTTGAATTTCCCATTTGTTTCTTATAATAAATTAAGTGTAGAAAAAAAAAGAAAAAAAACAGCCGTTTATCACAAAATTAATATAAACTTAGAGGCTACCATCCAAAGTTGAAATTTAGTGGACGTGCGTAAAACCATGAGTCGTTTTCAAATCATTCGTTGACAATCAGATTGAAATTTTTTGACGTCTTTGCTCTGGGGGGTCGACCAAAAATTTTCGTCACGCGAATTTGATGTCACTATTTCTAATGATGTTCATGTACAACCCAGCCGTTGCTAGGGGAATGGAACTTCCGCAGTTTTCATCGCACAGAAATCGTTCGCCACTCGTGTTGGAAAGCGCTTGATTTATGTGATAAATGTTCAAATCTCAAGCTACCAATTTCCCCCTCCTTACGTACCTGGCAACATTCCTAAACAAAGTTGATTGGACTATAAACAATTTTAATAAGCCGGTTACAACATTCTTAACGTAAAGCAATAACATCATTTACCCCACTCCATAAGAAACATTTTCATCTTCTTGACAACAGTCGATTGTTACAACAACTCATTGTAGTGGCTTCTCTCCACAGTTATTTTCAACATTTCTATAAGTAAACTTGGAAGTTACTTTAGTTGTTGGAAGTTAGTTACTCTAAGTTGTTTTGTTGGAACTGGTCGGGATGCGGTCCAGGGAAAATAAATGAAATAATTTCATTTATTGTTTTATTTGATAACGTTTCGTCTTCTTACTGAGGACATCTTCTGATTTTGGTGTGTCCAGGAAAAAATTTACAACCATCCGAATGTAACGGATTTGTCAAATAAAACAGTGGCTCGCCAAGTCAACTCAATGTCAAGAAAGAAAGATCTGATTTCGTTGCCTACAGTCCAAAGTTAAAGGATTTGTTTACAACTATCGAGGACAACCGCTACGAAATACCCAATCGAAGACATATCCATGTAACATGGTATCTGCTTGTAAAGCAGATAGTGGAACTCGTTTAAGAGTTTCGGTTCTTATGGTGCTACCTGAGGACAACCAGGATCCGATTTTTTATATGATTCTCCCATTTATGTGTGATGGAATTATACCCGAAAGGAGTGTAAATACATTGATCGGGCAGGAGAAAGGGATTCAGAAGTATTATTTTGAAGAGAAAACGCCCAATTGCGGCGATTATTTTTTGTCTAATAAACTTTCAAAGATTAGCTACATTCGGCGAAGTTGGGCCGTAATATTTGGTTGATAGTACACAGTATGAGGTTCAACCTTCTGCAAAAAATGTGTCCGAAACCGACCGAATTCGGCTTCTAGAGGTATTTGAAGTGGGAAGGCCCCAGTTGAAAACCCCTTAATAATGATCTACTTAATCGCTAAAAATGGTGAAATTTGGCCAAAAATAGCAATTTTTTTCATAAAATTGCATTTTCACGCGGAATAATGTTTAGATCATTATCTAGGACACTATAAATTTTTTCACACAAGTTTACACAAAATTTTGCAAGTTTTCATGCATAATTTGCATTTGTGCATTTTTGAAAAAGATATGAAATAATGATCCAATTTTCGGTCTAAACCTTTTATTGTGCATAGAATTCAAAATTTATAAGAAAATTTGTAATTTTAGCCATTTTTAACAACGTTTTTGAAGTTTTTGGTTTTTTTCTTATGGAAATTCACTCATATGGTCATGCTGCACGACTGGAATTTTTTAAAACTTTGCTCTTCTCTTTTCTGTTGTATTTTGTCTTCCTTAATTGAATAAAACCATTACCAAGGCAATATGACGATCCTTTTACAACATACGGTGTTTTTTTTTTTTTTTTGGCCATTTGACCCCATTGTAGAAAATCTTGTTTCTCTTCATTATTCTTCTTTGTTACCTATTAAATACTCTAAATTCTCAATATACAATCATTCTCAACTCTTTTTTCCTCACATCAATTTTTTATATTTTTTCCAACTCGACACGTAGTTTCATTTCTGTATGACATAATAAATTATGACAATAATAATTCTTGGAGTAGTTATAACATACATACATTTAGATTGAATCATATGCCTAACACGAATTTTGAATCAAAATAAATCCAGATTCGCGCATTCGCGATAATCCGCGGAGAGCCTAGTAGCATCAATTTCAAAGTTATCTCCATCAGAATTCAAAGTTCCATGATTGTATCTTCTTCCAAGTGATTCGGTACCGTATTTGGTGTTCAATTCCAGTTCGACGTTGTATAAGTGCCTCTTTGAAAATCTCGCTCTTGCGTGGAAATCTGGATATTCTTGCGAATGAGTAGCTGTGTGTTTGGCGATAGAAAATCGGTATTGTGGCTATAATTTCCCGTAAGTTCTTCAGTACCTATATCATTGATCTCATCCTGTAATGAATTACACTCACGCATATCAACTATTTTTGTCACATCGGTGTCTGCTACAAGCATGATAAATAATCTTCTTCTAAATCTTCGTTTTTTACAACCACAATTTCTTTAGCTGGATTCATACAAAAATTATTATCAGCATTTTTCAATGGGTTTGGTTCTAATCCAATCAAATATCCACTTTTAATATTTGGGACCAAAGCAATTACCAAATTAGCATTTCCCCATGTCACAATTATGTCATTCAACTCGTTTTCCATTTCATCGTAAGATTTTCAATACATATCATACATCTGTTTACGAATTTCAACCACCATCATTCTGAATCTGCTGATGATAGTTTTGGAAATGCTTGCGGTATGTACGGTGTCCTTAAAATCTTGGATCTTTTGATCCCGCCTCCGTGCCCCAAAAACCAATTGCCTCACCTTGAAATCGCCTACCATCACCTACCATCTTCATTCCGTAGATCTTCTCAGCTTCTGCTATCATGTAGAAAGTCTTGTTTCTCTTCTTTATTCTTCTTTGTTATTAAATACTCAACATTCTTAATATAAAAACAATCTCAACTCTTTTTTCCTCACATTAACTTTCTATATTTTTTCCAACTCGATACGTAGTTTCATTTCAGTATGACATAATAAATTATGACAATAATAATTCCTGGAGTAGTTATAACATACATACATTTAGATTGAATCGTATGCCAAACAAGAATTTTGAATCAAAATAAATCCAGATTCGCGCATTCACGATTCTTGTAGCGCGGCGTACGGGGTGTCAAATAAATTTTGAAGGGCGGGGTTTTTTTTTTTTTTTTTTTTTTTTTTTGTCAAATGCAATGGTTCATAATAACAATGAACTATTCGTTTTATGCACACGCTGATTAATTAGCCTACGAGCTGAACAACGGTTATGAGATATACTGATTAGAACATGTACTGATATCACTTGATTACCTCATTCACGTAGTCGAGGTATGGCTTCAACCCAAGGGCAATTCCGGTTACAGCTACTATGAATAGAGGCAGCATGATGAGTTTTCGTTGCAGAGCTCTGCTTTTATCTTTCAATTCTTGGAAAATTGGTTCGACATATCCTAAACATGGAATTTAATATAATTACATGTACCTACCTAAATACATCACATATTTTCAATCATTAATCAATTATTATCATAAATATTTGCTGCTTTTAGCTTCCAGTAACACGTTGAAGTGAATAATTACTGCTTGAGCGTGGACCCCATATTCAGGTTTTTAGCACAGAACATAGAATGATGTTCTGTTGTTGTTAGGGAGTAAAAGTGATAGAATCGTTCTGAATCGATTCTACATTTTTTTAAATTAGCAGTTCATAAACTGAAAATCGGGTTTTAATAGTGAATTTGATGTATTATATTAATTTTGCGAGTAGTTGATCACATTATACTTACCTTCCTCGTAGTTGTAAACTCCATCCACGTAATCCTGAGTGAGAACGAACATGTCCTGAGCTTTTAGCATGAAAACGGTCCTTAGCACAAAGAAACACAACTTGTGTAGAATGAAATTAACCTCATATTATGTTCATAAATTTACAATCATTTGTACAAAGTTAATGCTCTTCACCTATGACCGAAACACGTAAAAATGTTAATAATAGACTTAGTAAGTTGTAACCAACATTACCATTCGATTCAGCGTAATGAAATACGTAAAAACCGACCTCAAAATCGTATTTTCATAGAAGGTCATTTTTCAAGAGAACCCTCGATTTCATTGAAAAAAAAAAAAAAAGAAGAAAAAAAAAAGTTTTTCAATTTTAAATCACAGTTTTCTCCCGCATATTAAAATTAAAATTGACTACATCGTCGGAAAATTGATTTTTTGGCGCAGTTTTTCTCGTTTCTGGGGGTAAAATCCAATAAAGGACTTTCAAGCTGTAGCGCTCCAAATTATTACAGATTTCCAAAAATTGGTCAATTTCAACTTTCAGCCGGATTTCTCTCCCAATAAACCTGTTTACAGAATTTTAAAATGGTATCAGGGTGGTAGGAAATTCAACACTCGTTTCAACCGTGTACTCATTTTTAAATTTTTACTGACATTTGAGGGAGTTATAGTTATTTTAGTGACATATGATTAAAAAGACACAAAAAAACCTTAAAAATTGAATTACTCGAAAACTAAGCTTTTAAAAGAAAATCTCTATGAGTCACTTTTTGCTGCAAATTAGTTGCAAAATCGATTCCGTCTTTGTGTTACACCTGTTTCGAAGACACCCTGCATAGAGTTGATAGATGAGTTGGTTGTACATATATTAGCTCAAAAGTTTGGGTATGAATGCGTACCGCCAGTTAAGGAGTTGACTCTTTCATAGTAAGCTATACGCTTAAGAGGTCTTATGACCCTCACAAAGTGGCGTGACCTCAATAGCATTCACCTGCTATGTGATGGAATTCCCAATGCTCTGGCGACGTCTAACAATTTATTGGTGCAAAATATTTCCATGTTATAAATCAAACACGATTTACACCAAGGTAATAAAATATTCAACGAACTTTCTAACGGTGTCCTTATTTAATTAATTTATCTTATTTTATTTTAATCTTATTTTCAGTGATTCTAAGGGAGTTATGACCGTTTTAATGCCATAAGGGATAAAACACGAAAAAAATCTTTAAAATTAGAAAACTCGATGACAAAACTGTGAATAAATCACTTGAGATGAAATTTTTGTTGGAAATTAATTGCAGAATCGACCATCATAGTTTGTCCCAACCTTCGGGGAGATATCCTATATGAGTGAATAGTCTGTAATATTCTAATCAAACTTGAAAAACATTACTATCTCAACCTTAAAGAGATCACACTCGATTCAGAGTGATCCTGTGCTAACGTGCATAAAACGAATCTAGTACTGGAGAGTTAATTGATTTTATTCCTTATAATATACCAACAGCCTCAATTTCTTAAAAATATACATTTAGTACGTACCTAATGAAAACCCCAAGATACATAAGACTTGTGTGATGAATGAGTTCACTCCAGAGCACGAAATCATCGGTGGCAACAGTACAGGTGTAGGTAAAGATGGTTGTGTAGAAGCTGTAGACAACAACGGAGGATAAGCCAAAGATACCCAACAGCACCGTCTTGTCCGTGGGAGGGAACACACCTTGACAAGGAAAATGCAGGAAAACCTGTATCTAGTAACTAGAAAACTCCTATTTACCTCATCATGAATCTTGTGCGTCATCAATTGAAGGCGGTCAGTAGGTTGAAGGGTCTGTCAAACAGTATATTTACGGATTTTGTATTATTAGGTTTTGCATTGCGAGCGTCATATAGGAAGCCAACGTCAGACGTCAAAAAGGTTTTTGTAGAATAAGTGGTGGGAAGAGTCAAAATCAGTGATAAAATGGAAGAAATCAATGGAAAATTGATTGTTCTTGAGATGGAGTGCATTTTGCTTCCGAGTCTACCTAAAGGAAGCGGAAGCATAGTTTTCACTTCCGTGGGAAACAATTTTTTTGGTCTCGAAAATCAAAATTTCCACTCGAATTTTACTTTTTGGACCATTCTGATCAACTTTGGTTCCGTGTGTGTGTGTGTGTTTGTGTGGTTGATTAAAATGAGAATCTCTATCACGTGGTGCCGCAGTGTCCTCGTACCCACGGTGGCCGCATGTTACGTCACGATGCGGTTGCCAAGCAGATAGCAGGTGCTTTGTCATCTAGCAGTTGGGATTATTGAAGTCACCTATTATTTATTTTGTGATCCTACGGTTTCAACCCCATCACATGTTGTTTTTATATTGTATGAAAGTTTGTCGAATAAAAATAGTGTTCCGTGTTTTTCCAAAAGTACTTCTATCATTTTCCAACTTTATCGGGTTATGGGTGTAGCATCGCTGTAACTGTGTCGGTAGTGCTGTTTTTAGGAAGTGATACCAGTGAGAATGGAATTCACGAAGGCTATTCGAATCGGACTTCTTGAAGGGAAGAATAATTGGGCAACTTGGAGGTATAAGATCTCGGTTTTGCTTCGAGGAATACCGAAGTTTGGGATGAGTTGCATCGGCTGTTTGATGGAATTTCGGAGGATAAGGCATACGAATTGTGTATGAATTTCTTTGGTTACCAGAAGCAACCAGACGACGATGTAGCAACACACATGAGCAAGTTGAAGAATATATGGAATGATCTGAAGCAGGAAATCTCCAAAGACAAGACTGGAAAGAATGACCTCCCAGAGATATTCTTGATTTGCAAGATATTGGGAACTCTTCCAGAAGAATATTTTTCGTTTAAATCCAGTTGGATGTTGGTTGCAAAAACAGAGAGAACCATTGAAAATTTGACGAACCAACTATGCACGTTTGAGAGAGCTCTTGCCAATAAGAGTAATGGTGCCAATCTAGAGATTTTGGTCACTACGGATTCTTCAAAAGAACAGAAGGAACAGAGGAAAAAGCCGCCGAAGGAGTTCACTTGTCACTATTGTAATGGGAAAAACCATATAGTCCGGAAATGTCGAAAATGGATTGCCGATGGTCGACCTCCTAAAGGCCAGAAAGACAAGACGAAAGAGGCTTCAAGTGCGATCACCTTGTCTACAGAAAGTAATGAAGTGCTTTCAACAGAATGTGATGTAGATGGATGGTACGTGGACAATGGGGCTACGAATCACATAACATCAAGGAGAGAGATTTTCAAATCATTTGAACAATTTTCTACTTCACATACAGTCACCACTGCGAACGGTCAAGCAATAAGAGCCGTTGGTAAAGGCGTGGTTGAATTTGAAGCTGTTGTGAATGGAAATTGCCACGAGATAGCTTTAACAGATGTATGGCTAGTTCCTGAAATAAGGAAAAATCTATTTTCACCAATTGCAGTTCAAGACAAAGCACCAGACAGCATTTTCACATCCACACAAACGACTTGTATGTTGAAAGTCAAGAAGCAGTGTGGTGTAGTAGGTGTGAGAAATCACTGTGGAGGGCTGTATAAGCTAGCTTTGCGAACCAAAAGTGGAAGACAGTCACCTAAGGTAGAAATTAGCACACTCACAAGTCAAAATCTACTTCAACTCTACCATGAACGATTAGGACATCAGAACAAGAGGCATGTAAGATCGTTTATTGCTAAAGAATTGGGAGTGGATGTGAAGTTAGATAATGAGTTGTGTGAAGCCTGTGTGTACGGGAAAGCTCATCGCCTAAAGTTTGGTACAAGACCAAGAGCTACGAAACCAGGTGAGCTGATTCACTCAGATGTCGGAGGACCTTTTCTACAGTCTCTATTTGGCAGCCGATACTATGTGGTGTTCAAGGATGACTTCAGCAAGTGGAGATTCGTTTATCCAATGAATGCGAAATCAGAAGTACCACAGAAATTGGAGCAAATGCTGAATGAAGCTAAGGCAGTAGGTCACCCCGTACAAGAATTTTTGAGTGACAACGGAGGTGAATTCGACAGTAATGCCGTTAGGTCCATATTGAAGAAGCATGGAATCAAACAGAGACTGACAATGCCTTACACTCCAGAGCAAAATGGGTGTAGTGAGCGTGAAAATCGCACACTGGTAGAGACAGCAAGAACGATGATGCACGCTCATGACGGTCTGCCGCAAGGCCTCTGGGCTGAAATGATCATCTCAGCTGCGTATATTTTGAACAGAACAGGCCCCACTACTGTGGATGGGAAGACTCCCTATGAGCTATGGACAGGGAAAAAGCCTGGTGTAAAACATCTAAGGATTATTGGAAGCAAGTGCTATGCCCACATACCAAAGCAGCAACGAATGAAATTTGACAAGAAAACTGTAAAGGGTGTGTTAGTGGGGTATGATAACGATGAAGGCTATCGTATCTGGTGCAGATCCAATAACAAAATCATTCGATCTAGAGATGTTATTTTCGACGAAAAACCTCTTGAAGACGTTGAACCTGTAATTTTGGACCAGAGTACGGAAAACGAAGATCAAGATGACTCTGAGTCGAAACCAGATGAGCAGGTGGCAGATGAGAAGGAAGACTGGTATAGCATCGAAGATGAAGACTCTCTAGACGACGAACCTGAAATTAGTAGCAGAGTTTTACGAGATAGAGCGACTCTCAGAAAACCAGAGAGGTTTCAAGACTTCGTTATGACTGCTTATACCAACATATGCAGTGTAGCAGAACCAATGACATTCACCGAAGCTATAAAAAGTCCTGAAAAAGAAAAATGGAAACAGGCAATGCTAAGTGAATTGGATTCGTTAGCAGAGAATGAAGTGTGGGAAATGAAAAACTTACCTGTTGGGAAGAAAGCAATACGATCAAAATGGGTATTTCGTTTGAAGACCAACCCTGATGGAACAATTGATCGATACAAGGCTCGACTGGTTATAAAAGGCTTTTCACAGAAGAAAGGTATAGATTACGATCAGACATTCAGTCCAGTGGCTAAGACTGGAACCATAAGAACTCTCTTGAGCGTGGCAGCAAACGAAAACATGGTTTTGGCGCAATTTGATGTGTCAACCGCCTTTTTGTACGGATATTTAGATGAGGATATCTATATGTCACAGCCGGAGGGGTATGAAGATGGAACGAACCACGTATGTCATCTAAAGAAAAGTTTGTACGGATTGAAACAAGCTCCACGTTGCTGGAACAAGAGATTTGTTGACTATTTGAAGAAAATAAGGTTCAATGAAAGCGGAGCAGATCCATGTCTCTTTACAAGAAAATCAGGAACGGAGAGAATCTTGCTAGCTCTGTACGTTGATGACGGGCTAGTCGCAGCAAGTTCTGAGCAGTTGAAAAATGAATTTTTGAACGAATTACAGAAGGAGTTCAAAATTACGACCAAATCGGCTTCATACTTTCTCGGTATTGAAGTTCACCAAGCAGATGGAGTGATAAAGATCAATCAGGCTGCATACACTCGGAAAATTTTAGAGAAATTTGGTATGCAAGACTGCAAGCCTGCAAATACTCCTATATTGAAAGAAACCAAAGCAGAAGAAGATGCGTCAACATCCAAGGAGGTAAAGTTTCCATATCGACAAGCAGTCGGCGCTCTCATGTACCTCATGGTTGGGACCAGACCAGACATCGCGTATGCGGTTGGAGTAGTATCTCGGACTCTGGAAAATCCAACTCAAGAGGACTGTGTGCGAGTGAAGAGGATTTTCAGGTACCTCAAGGGAACAATGGACCACGGACTGACGTACTCAAGAGGGTACAAACAAGGTGTACTCGAGAGCTTCAGTGATGCTGATCACGGAGGAGACGACAGCACTGGAAGATCGACGTCAGGAGTCGTTTGCCTTTACTCAGGAGGGGCAGTGACCTGGTTGAGTCAACGGCAAACTTCAGTTGCGATCTCAACAACAGAGGCTGAAATCGTGGCAGCTAGTGAAGCAGCTCGTGAACTCGTTTGGCTGAAGCGCTTGTTGATGAGTTTAGTGGGAAAAATCAGTTCACCACGGCTCCACATTGACAACGAAGCAGCCTTGAAACTCGCAAACAATCCGGAGTACCACAGACGGACAAAGCACATAAAAATTCGTCATTTCTTTGTGCGAGAGCTCGTCTTGGGGAACGAAATCGAAGTGAAGAAAATTGAGACCAACTTGCAAGTGGCAGATATTTTTACGAAGCCACTTCATCAACCTCGACATTCTGACCTTATGAAAATGATGGGGGTTGACAAAATAATTAATAAGGGAGGGTATTGAAGTCACCTATTATTTATTTTGTGATCTTACCCCATCACATGTTGTTTTTATATTGTATGAAAGTTTGTCGAATAAAAATAGTGTTCCGTGTTTTTCCAAAAGTACTTCTATCATTGAGATCAAGCCCGATGGGTCTGTCATAATCCTGGATGTCCAGGTTCTCAGTGGCAGCGTGGACATGGAGCGGACCTGGCGGGCTAAGATGAGTAAATATGATAGAAACGACTAGCGATATCCGAGCTAAAAGAAGTCGCGACCAATAATATCAAGGTCATGGCCGCGACCGAGTCATGTCGCGGGGTGTGGTGCGGGAAAAGCGCCACGGACTCGAGTTGGGCATCTCGGCGGGAGTGCTCCGTGGTATCACCACCCGCGTCCTGACGGGGAGTGGTTTTGGATGAAATTTTTAGTAGACGGTCCCGTATAAGTTTCATCGTTCTTGATATACTACCTCACTCTGTGCTTGCGCAAACGTAAATTCTACCAAGCATGACTTTTTCACGCCCTAGTCGTCCGATCTCCCTCAAAGTCGGAAGATAGTTGGGGGATGACAATTTGATCATCCCATATTAACTTCAACATGGTTGTATCATTAATAACTACTGTGCATGCGCCTATGTAAAATACTTATAACGACTTAATTTCCACTGTTTTCTTTCGATTTCGATGAAATTGTCAGAGAAGGCGCGGGTTAGGTTGTAGATGGTCCCCTATCAGTTTCATTGTTGCCAAATCAATACTTCATCATGCGCATGCACAAACGTAAATTCCATTATGCTCCATTTTTCACACTCTAGTCGTTCGATTTCGCTTAAACTTGGATGAAAGTTGGAAGAAGATGGCATCCCAAAAAACATCCCATTTAATAAACATCCCATTTCCTTTTCAGCTTCTTACTGAGCTGACAGATGGCAAAACAATTCTTCTTCGGAGGAGAAGCTGCTGGAGCTTGACATGACCGTGAAGGTGAAAGTCTCACTGATTTGCGTTAGTTACGCGTTCTGTTTGACCCCCCATGTCCGCGCGGAAAACCCGTATTCTGCTTGACAGACCCTTAAATTCCTACCTGCCTAGGAAACTCGACGAAATGTCACCCCATTAGGCAGTTACATTCATTTCTGAAGATTTCAGTGTTTAATATTCAATATTTTATGTCTAGGAAAACAAAAGAATGTGGTATTGGAATTGTGTGGTGCTCTAACAGTAACTAGGCTGCCTGCACTTGGAAACTTTAATTTTGGTGAGAATAAAATGTTTGCTAAGCTTGGAAGCAATATCTACTACTCAAGCATTGGACCCCCCCCCCCCCCCCCCCCCCCGGACGCTACGCTATTATTTTAGGACAATGTTGATAAAAATAAACATGTGGTGGTCAAAGTGTAATTTCTCCGTATTGTATGTAGAATTTTTTGTTTCGATTCTTCCTCTACACCAAAAATCGGTCTCCAATATTTAATTTCATTTGGTGTACGAAAGTGCAAATGAACATGGAACACGTTTAACTCTCCTTTTCGCAAGAACTCTACTGTGTGGAATAGGTTCTACCTTCCTATATTATACATGTAATGATTTTGTAAAATCGCTTCGTATTAATTATCACTAAGATTCAAATCATATGCTATCCTTGCATATCTCAACCATGCTAAGAATGACAACCAACCGATGAACACAACCAGCGGAGTGAATTCTTGGATCGCAATTGCCTGGATTCTTTCGTACTCCTGACGCCCCGTCCCAGCTGAGTAGTAGCGGATTAACCAAGAGTCCTCCATCACTACAGGATCGGTAGATATTATATTCTATTTATGTCACCTGTAAAATTTAATTATTTAATATAAAATAATTGTATAATCGTATAAACCTTACAAAGGCTAAAGTATTAAAAGATCGTCAACACAACTACTGTGAATTGCTAAGCTATATTTGCACTCAGAATCAGGCTGAACTTCATCTAATTTGGGTTGATGATTTATGTGGTTTTTCGGAAACTATCTGTACAGTTTGTCTATAATGTATTTGTGTGTCACTTTGTTTGATAAATTGAAACATGATTGAGGATGGTCTTGGTTTTATGTATAAATATACCACTGATCTACACAGGGCGGTTTTCTAATACTTAAATAATAACCATTGTGTTATATTTTTTGCTGTTTTTCTCTACAGAAGGGCCATAAATATCGTACCTGCACCACGTACTGTTGTGAGCCGCCCAGTTTTGATAGGTACTAAGCTGATGCGAATACCGCAGAACTGGCTCATGAATGAGTCAACCCTCTCAACTTTTGCCCTCACCGCATTATTTACTTTGTTGTAACTTGATGCGGGTAGAATATCACGAACTAAGAAGAACCCAACATATTTCTCGTATCTCATTGAATTACATATTTATATGTATGACTATTGAATATGTAGCATCCCTTAGTAAAAATTGGTACAAAAACGTTTCTCAACAATAGTATTAATAGTACACGAAACTCACACATTTGAAGAGTAGAAGGGAAGAACGGGATATCATGGTTTTCCTAGTTTGGAAAACAACAAATTTGAATGAAAAAAAAAAAAAAAAAAAAGTCAATAAAATGTAGGTAGGTATGTTTTGCGTTCATAAAATCTGAAATTTTGAAATTGAAATTTCAAAGTACAGGTTAAAGTGATAAAAATGCCAAAATACCTCAACAAAATAATTGTATGAAATATAAAGGGAGAAAGTGCTGACCATCACAAAAAACGACGATAGAGCGAGGTAACGTCCTTGACAGAGATTGATTTCCTCACTTGTGGGGTGATTCCTCCTAGCTTTCTCTGTACAAAATATTTTTAAGGCCACTTTTCAACACGGCGGACAAATTGACTCAAGAAAATTTTGTCAAACCGATGTAATTAAAATCCGCTGGAAAAACTTTTTTTCGTTCAAGAAAACGTTTGGGGACCCATCCCTAAAACGGCCGAGCTGAATTTTGAGTTTTTCAATTTTTTTCTCCAAGTAGAAGCTCTAAAAGTTGTTGCGAAGTGTCAGTCCTGTCACGCCTGTATTTGATGATGAAGTCACTCTGAAGTTCTCGTTGTTGATTTTTCGCTTAAGTCTGGTATTACTTGCGGCAATGTCTGCTGAGCATAATTTTTCAATTAAAGAATTTTTCAGTTTTTTACGGTTTTGATGGTCAATTTCATTCTCACATATCTTATATTACATATAGAGTACAATTAAAGAAGATGACAATTCATTCAAAGACGGTAGCTACAAAAGAAGATCTTTTGGAAGAAGATGTGATAGGGGATCATTTGAAATTTCATTTTATAGAATACTTATGAGTGTTTTATGCAGTGTGACAGAACTGACTAACATGTGACAGAAATGACCGGATCTGAACTAAAGAGGGTGTCCAGCATAATTTAATGTATGCATTCACATACAATAAGACCAGAAAGGAGATCAAAGTACACGGGAGGTTCGTAGAAAATATTTTATTTATTACAAAATTCTTTAGAACATTTTAAATATTTCAACTATTGACGACGAAGAGAAGTTCGGTCATATAGGAAGGACAGTAGATGCGACCAACTGTAGAGATCAGTCTGAATCTATTCTCTTGCAGAAATATAAATAACTTACCTAGGAACAATATTTATAAAGAGATTTACTGAGAAATATGTAGGAAACTGAACTATAAAAAGGAACAAAACGCAAAAATATCAAAAATAGACAAGAAAAATTACAGGATAGCAAATTTGTTTAACATTTAAAAATTCTCGCCTAGTAGGTAGATCAAAAATAGAACACTTTACTGAGTATAAAGAACCAACAAAAATGTGTCATTGTCCAGTAAAACAAAGGGGAAACATCTTTTTTCGCTTCTTCTTCTTATTTTTTCTGCTGTTTCTTTCTTCTCCTGAGGAGCCATTCTGAAGACTGAAAATTGTAAAAACGAGAATTAAGATGCGCAGAAAAAGGAAAACCTGGAAAATATGTAATGCCCAGTTATATATCCATACCTAATATCAAAGAACTGAAGTAGAACATGGGTTACTAACAGAAAAAAAAGTTCCAGTCTTCCAGCATGATCATATGAGCGAATTTCCCATAATTATCGTATTACACTTCAGTTGTAATTTGAGAAGTTTGTGCGCAAAGAAATTGTTACCAATTAATTTTATTGTGAAAAAACTTGTTGTAAAAAATAATCTTCTATACAAAGATTTTGAGTTTTTAGATTTTTTTAAAATTTTTATCGACTTTTTAGCACACTTTATGATGAAATTTGAATACAATTTTCAGCATAAGTTTGAGCTTCAATTTTTAAATGACCTTGGTCATGGTTGGTCATGGTTATACTTTTTTTGAGTAATATTCTGCAAAAAAAAAAAAATAAATTTAACCATTTTTAGCCGGTTCTGTAATTTTTGTGATTTTTAGTACATTTTTTGAAATTTGACCAATTTACTGTTTTCAAAAAGTGTTGTCCAACAAACTCATCCTTTCTTTTGGAATTCTTAATTTTTGGCGAAAGAACGAGGTTTTTATCTCAATCCTATCGAGACTTATCGTCTGGAATGACACATATGTACATTTATATACAAATAAAAAAGTGTTAAAATTCAGGAATCATTTCAAATGCCTCAAAACAGATTTTGATGAAGAACATTTTTATTTTAAAATTTTCGGAGTCATTCCAATAGCATCATTTTCTAAGAAAATTCGCTAAAAGCACGTTTCCGAACAGTCGTTACAGATTTCAATAACCCGTAAAAAAAAGGCTAAAAAACGGAAACCCCACTTTGAAATTAATTTTGTATTGGGAATATGAATTCTACAGATGATTGAAAAGTTGCGAAGCTCATAATGTTGGTTGAAAGGAGCAAAAAGAATGAACGAAAGAACTGAATAAAAATCGTCATTCCTGTCACACGCTGTCAGGTCCTGTCACGTGACAGAACTGACCGTGACAGGAATGATGTTTTCGCACATTACTGTTCAGTTGGCAGCCATGTTGGTTTTTACAACTGTTCTGAGTCACTGGTTGAATTCGTGCTCCATGGAAATACTACCTCCCCTGCTTAAAACGTTTTTTTGTAATGCTTACATATGGAAAAAACAAGTGACAGGAATGATGAACAATAAAGGTACGCAACGGTTTCGCGTTTATTATACCCTGATTACGAGAAAAATCTGCTGTTGGACTTACCTACGGCATTTTTCGATGGAACTTCAAACTCAACTGAAGATGTTGATAGCAGCAGGGCGCTCCTCCGGATATTTCCCGAACCGCCACACGCGCCGCCAAAAAGGGGCTGCCCCTGAATTCAACGTTTGGGTGACAACACTTCCGAGCCTAATATAAATTGGGGAAAAAATATTCCTCGCCCACTTTCTGTTGGATTTAAGAGAGGGCATATGTAATATATTATCGGTATATCAGAAACATTCAGAAGTTCAGTGCTCTAAGTAAATATTTTAAAGTACAGTTCACCTTTGTGTCCTGGGGACACGTGACAGAACTGACGATCCGCCCTTCATCACTGAATAACTCGGAAATTTTGAGAGCTTTGAAAAAGATCATATCGGAGCGAAATAAAGAATTTTCGGGGTGTTAAATAAAAATAAAAATTTTGTGAATTCGAGCATTAGTACCAGCGTTTGTCCGCCGTGTTGAAAAGTGGCCTTAAATGAATCAAATCCCTGAATTTTTTGGAGGAGATTGAAATTTTTCTTGAGTAGGTTCTTGATGGGACGTGAAATTCTGATGGA